>CM073765.1:33456948-34084448 GCA_037127475.1 Arma custos
AGGAAAGGGAGAGTCTTGCGAAACCTATTTTGAGGAAATTAAGTTTAAAAGATTGGAGCTTTCTCAGTTTTTCACAACCTCTTTCTTCCGTGTTGGAGAATTGTTCAAACGCTTTTCACATCCACATTCAGATTCTTCTTACTATTTTGTTCATCTCTGCGATCTGTTCTGGAAAACATTCCAGAACCTAAAACAGAGACACATTAATACATTAATTTTATATTTTATATCCATTATATTTTTATATTATATTACCATAACTTAATAACTAATGGGCGTTGATGATCTAGATGTTTTACGCCCCTAAACCCAAGAAAACAAACAAACAACATTAATTTTATTCTATTTCCCAATTTATTAATATTCATATTTCACTGTATGTACTATTTCTGTTTGCATAACATACTACATAAAATGATAAAGAATGGGAAAACGACTGAAATGACCATTAAAGTAATTATAAAAGAAACTGGATGAGAGATCTCCTGTAAGAAGTTCTTCTAGATGCTATTCTTCACCGTGTCTAAAATGTCATGGTTTTTCTCTTACAATACACTTGCTTAATGTCAAACCTCTGACTTACACCATTGTTTCACAATCCATGAAGAGTCTTAAGTTCAGTACATGTAGATACTGTTTCTAGAACAAAGTTTGTGAAGGAAATTCATTTTTTCCAGATCGCGCTCAACCGTATGGTTTTTCCTCCAATTAAGGATAATAACTTTAAGAGGCTGAATGGTCCCAGGAGGTTCTTCTGCCGCTATTATCATTATATATTATAGGATTTATATGGCTCAGAAAGGTTTGAACCCGGAACCCTTAGCACTGAGCTATCCCCACTACTTAGCATTCTTTTTCTATTAATCTATAAAATGAAATTTACAACTGTATTATAACAATACAACAAGTAAATGGAAGTATGATACATAATGGATGGGATAAGAAAATCAGAGAAACTACCCAGTGGTAGTACTCAAATATAAAATTCAGCTTAGAAGGTCCCGATGTCATCTCCTTTTCAGACGCCTCGGGGGGATTACCAGGAATTGAAGAGGTTACTAGGTTTGAAACTAGTGGAAATACAAATTTTTTTAATTGTTTTAATTTTTAATTTTTTTTATTTTGATGAGAAATACTTGCCCTGTCCGGCCCTCTGTGGCAGTGCTCTAACCAATTGAGCTTCCAGGGGTCGCCTCTCAGTCAGGTAAATCCGTTTTCTTCACCGATCCTATATTTATATAGCAATTTTGCGATGTATACACGAGGAAGAATGTTCATTGAACATTAATTTAATTAGGATCTTGTTGACTTACGTCATTATATTATTTATAAATTTTATTATTTTTTAAATTTTTAAATATGGATATATTTGAATATAGTGGGAATAAAGTTTGTCATGAAAAGACTGGTATCGGATTCGGGCCAAATCAGAAACTAACGGGGCATTAAGGCCATTATGGATTACTTTGTTCTTAACAAAGTAAGGAGCATTGAGGATTTTACGAAGGATTTTGTATTGTAAGGATTGAATACGAGAGGAATTTAGGATGGCTTAGTGGAGCTCCAATGCTCTAATCCATATGTCCAGATGGGTATAATGATTGTCATGTATATGAGTCTTTTGGAATTAATTTGAATTTTACAGCGTTTGTCTAGGAAATGTTGAACTAGCCTGCAACGGCGAGCTGCTTAACAATCTTTACAACATAGCATTCCGCCATTTCGGACCAATATCTTTACAATATTCCCTTCAACGTTCAAGTCTTTTCCAGGTTATCGTTATCATACTCAAGGTGGCACTAATAGCTTAGATATTTCATATTTAAGTGGGAAATAGTTGACTGGATAATTCTAATAATGGATTCAATAGGCCAGAGGGTGATGATTAATACAAATAAGCGATACTTAGTTTATTGTGTCAAGGTTTTGGCCTAAGATGTAGGCCATCTTCAGGTTCTTCTATCTTCATGTTTCTTTTCCCAGCACTGAAGATGGCCTCCATCTTAGGCAATCCATTCTTAGATATTTATTTCTCTTTTCTCACCACAGCCATGCTAAACTGGAGCATATGTCAACTCTGCCCTTAGGAGTACTCGTTGCTACAAAAAAAAAAAAAGTTGGGGCGACCAGTGGAAGTGAACGATGGCTACAAAGAAGCAGAAAAAAGTGGGTAGCCGTGGTTAGGGGTTGCATTCAGAGCGGCCAAGTGATTTACTCGTTCCCGAGCCATGAATACAAAACAGAGAGCCGCTATAATGGTAGCGAAGGCGATTCTTTTTCACCATCATTCTCTATTTAAAATTTCCTTTTTTTTATGTATCTTTTTTTTTATTTAAGGAAAACCTCACAGAAATTTATATGTCCTTTTATCATATATGAGGACGTTTGGAAAATTACATGCATACGTCGTGACAGAGATGGTGAGATAGTTTCATAATGCTCCCCCTCCATGTTTTATTTATTTTTTATTAAAAACAGACACTTAAGAATAAAGTACGGTGAATGTACGATAGCTGTAGTTATGTTCATGAAAAACTTAAGTAATAAAAATTTAAATAATTATTAAGTATGTGCTGTAACATGGACCAGGCAGCTTAAGGATTGGCATCCAAGAGCAAGGAAGAGAGGACGTCCACCGACTGACTGGGACAAGGAGATGAAGAAGAGCTGCGGAGGGGCAGCCTGGAAGAGAGTAGCATTGGATAGGAAAGAGTGGAAACGGATGGGACAGGAACATTATTTAGTGTGGTTGCAAGAGTGATAGGTAGAAACAATCGAACTGTTTTTTTTTTTTTTTAGAATAATTTATTGATATTTACAAGTGTAATTATATAACATCAAATAATGCTGCTTTATGAAAAAAGGACATGAAAAAAAACCCTTGTGGAAAAACTACCCATTGATAGCACTCCAATAAATTTATAGCGTGGGGGTCACAACAATCAATTTTTATTTTATCAAAAACCAAACAAAAAAAGATAAATTATAATTATTAATACAAGTTGTTCGTTGAATGTTTCTATTTTTTAAATCTTATTGTTTTTTCATGTTTGCTGTCTTATATGATTTTCTTTTCTTTTGGTCTATATTCTGATTATGCCTGAATTGACGATACGGCTGATTTTTTTTTTTTCTAGATTTAAGAGACTTAATGCTTTGCTTTTTGGGACTTTTTTGGAATTCTATATTTGTTTTATTTTTTGTAAACCCATATTTTTTAAATATACATTTTAAACAATGCAATAAATCGCTATAGATTCATTTAAAAATAGGTTTTTAATCTTTAAAGAAAAAATATAATACATTGTCAATTGAGTCCTGTTTAACACAATATTTACCTTTGAATGGATGATTCTAACTGTATGTAAATGGATTTTGTAGAAGATGGGGTACTGTATGAAACATTGTTATTTTAAATAAAAAAACATTCTAGGTCTAGCTTAATTTAGTAATTATACTAAATTATCATTATAAAATAATTTAAATGTCATGTAAAAATGTTCAAACAATTTTTGGTTTTAAATAATACTATTTTCCTTTAAAAAAATAAATACAAAGGGAAGGGAGTCCAATTTATTATTCCACGTCTCAGCAAACGTCGGGTGCAAATTACACTGGTCGACAAAAATGAACATTTTTTCTTTCACAAGAACTAAAATAACATTTTCTAGAAGTATTTTTCGTGCCGAATTCAAATATAACTTTAGTTTTTCTCTATCGGGCAGGAGTTTTGTGTGATATTCATTTGAATTGTTATAATATTCGAAAAAAATCTAACTCAAAATTATAACTACTCATTCTGACTTACCTAGAAAGTGGTAGATAGTGATTTTCGGGCATATTTTGCATCTGGAACGTCTCTCTTCTTGGTATTGGAACTCCACTTGCCTTGGTACTTCTTTTCCATAGTAGAAATTTGCTGATGAAAACTGTGCTCATCACTGACAGCTCCAAGATTTTCTTGGAGGAAGTCTAAGTGAGAGTCCAAGAAGTGAATTTTTAAAGACATGTTGCATCCCATAGCTTTATAAGAATGCAGAAGATCAGTCACTATGTCACAATAGTTTTCTGCTGTATAGTTTCCAAGAAAATTGAAACAAACTTTTGAAAGACTGCCAGGCTGCTTTTTCCAGTGGATTTAACAGGCCTTCAAAATGCTTATCACCCATTAATGACCGGATTTGAGGTCCTATAAAAATTCCTTTTTTCAGTTTAGTATCACTGACTTTGGGGAATTTCAATTTCAAGTACAAGAGTCCATCAGACTGTTTATCCATAGCTTTGGAGAAATTTTTCATTACTCCTTACTTAATATGCAATGGAGGTAACACAATTTTTTCAGGATTCACTAATGGGATATAGACACATTTTTCTGGCCAGGGATTCTCGTTTAGGCCATGATTTTGTAACATAGTGAGACTTCCTATCTCTGCTGTCCCATAGGCACAAAAAACAGCAAAATTTGGTGAGCCCAAGCAATAAAGCAATGACCTTTAAATCACAGATATTCCATTCATATTTTATCTAAAATTAGTTTAATATTTTGAAATGTCTCTTTCATATCAGCGGCATGCGCTACAGGTATTGATGGAAGTTCATTGCCTATATGTAGCAGCCCAGCCTTCCAACTAACTTTAGACGAATCTATGAATAGTCGCCGGTATATGGCTGGTGTTGAAGCCCAAGAGTTTCCATAACTGAACAAATATCACTGCAAAACACAATACCATTTTCTTCAGAGAAGCAGTCCTTGAAATCACTATGGCGGCCACGATAACTACATATTCTTACTTCTTTTTGGAGTAGATTCCACCCTTTGAGTCTGGAAGTTAAACCTTCAGCTTGCTGTTTAGACAGATTTAAACCCCGAATCAGGACATTAAGTTCTTTCTGATTGGGAAAGTATGGTTCTGATGAGCAGGTATTGGCTTCATATGTTGAAGCATTTTCAGTTTCAGAGTAATCACTTAAGGTCGTATCTGCTTATACTGGTACAGGGAACTGTTCATTGTGTAAGACAGGTCTTATTGCAGATTGCAAATTTGGATACTTAACTGTATGTTTTGTTTTAGATGTGATTCCTTTAATATTTATCAAACAGAAAGAACAATCACTTAAATGATCCTTCGGTTCCCTCCAAATCATGGAAATTGCAAATGACATACTATGTGTACCATTTTTCCAGCAATCTAACACACGAAACACATCATGGATTCGGAGTCCAGCTCTTATCAAAATCACCAGCCTGACAGCCAAAGTGAAGTTCCATCCAAATTTTGCCTCTGAGACTTGAAGCTCATCACAAATATAGCAGAACCTGTCTACATGATTTACACACTTTCTTGGCATGATGAAAAAACAAAGCACTATAACACTGCATACACAATACATTTCGGAAAAGAAAGGAAGGAAATACTTCACTACTGAACAAAGTCACAGTCAGCTCAATACTGACACATCACAATGCCAGATAAACAGGTCTGAGCATGTCCAAACATGAATGAACCTGTGCAGTCTTGTTTTATGGTGCTTCAGCATAACATTACAAATAAAATTTCCTTAAATACAGCTTGGATAAAATTGCTACATATGAGATAAAGGTTCCTATGACAGGTAAAAATAAACGCTAAAATCAGATTTTAAAAAGTAGCTGTCACAAATAAACTGTGCCTGATGAGAAAATTTTGACTAAATATCTGAATTCAGTATGAAAAACTGCACTAGATTCACTAATCAGATTTCTTGTGAAGAAAACCTTGTCAACCAGTGTTATTAAGCAATTTTCCTAATTCATACTATACACTCAATAGTCCCTTTTACCATGTTAAATTTTACACATGTATTCTTGTTAATCCTGAGAAAAATTTCTATGTGAAAATACACTTCAGAATTGTTCCTAAATAAATTATAACACTCCGTCTCAGAGGCGGATACAGATCAGGTACATAAATAAGATGTTCCGTCTTAAATTCTAGACAGCTTGATCCAGTTCTGTCTTAGGCCATTGTTTTTTAGTTGACTTCGTGAATATCTCTAGTTCATATTTTTGAATTATAAAACACTGAATGGTTAATCAGTCTCAGAGGATATCATTCTGAAGAAATAGCATTCTCAATGTGTAGAGCTGGATCATTGGATTATTATTTTGTTATAATTCATATATTCATTTGCAAATTTATATAATATCAACAACAATCGCTCATTTAAAAGTTTAACATTTCAAAGATTATTCTTTGAGTGGTCACACTTTTCCCCGTAAGTGAATGTTGAATGCTGGGTTTTATTTACTCTTTTTTTATTTTATTACTTATGTTTTTATTTGTATTTCTAACTGCATTTGCAAAATGAATTAAAGAACTACGGAATGAACTGATTAAAATAATGTATATAAATAAGTTCTAGTACATTCCAGTATCAGGGACGAGTAGTAACGGAAGTTGGAAGTTGAAATTAAAGGCAGAATGGTAGCAGGAACTAGATGTTTCTATGCCCTGCAAAAGGCTCTCCGATACAAATGCCTTTCCAGGAAGGCAAAGCTTTTGTTATAAAAACCAATAGTTCGGGCAGTAGTAATGCAAGGCAGTGAAACGTGGATTCTGAGCAAGGAAAACAGAGGATCTCTTCTGATTTGAGAGAATTGTGTTCTGAAAAAAATCTCTGGCGCTGTCAAAGAAGAGCACAAATGGAGGATTAGAAGCAATGCCAAACTAATGCAACTGTACCGGGATCCTCTGTGCTATTAAGATGGTTAGGGCACGTGGAAAGAATGGAGCCCTGCAAGCTTCCTAAAATTATGTTAAATGGTGCACCGGGAGGAAAAAGAAAAAGGGGCAGAACCAGGATGGATGCATGATTTGGAGGATGATTAGAGAAAGATGGAGGTAAGAAATTGGAGGAGCCTCGCTGGAGACCGGAATGATGACAGATGCCCAGGTACTTCAAGGACTGTAGCGCCCAACAGTCTATGATATAAATAAATAGTTAAAATCTGATAAACAAAGGAGGGGAGTATTTCAGTTTCTAGGGCCCTGAGTTTCTGTTCTGGAGGTTCCGGGTTCAAATCCAACTGGTGTAAATAAATTATTATATCCGTTAACAGCTATGGATGAACTCTCTGATGCCTGCAGATTTCGCCTGTGGATCACTCATCTTCTATCACCCTCTACGGCACTCTTAATTTGATGACGTTTGGCTTTCAAACAGTATGTGCTGATCTTAAGACCCTTAGTGGGTTGTAGAAGTCCAGTTTTTCATATTCGTATCGTTTTCATATAGTTTCGGTTTATCATACCATATTATTTAAATTTTTTTGGTTGCGAAGTAGCTCAGTGGATTAAACATTTGTTCAGACAGCCAGGGATGGACCAAGTGCGACCTACAGATCCTTCCTAGGGAATTATTGACCTTTTATAAAGTAGAGATTCCTTAATTGGAGAAAAAACCTCGCGGTTGAGTGTGTAATCGAGCAAATCACCTCACTACACAACCATTGACTTATAAACAGCATAGTCTCACAATCAAGTGCTGAACTCAAGACCTTTCATGGGTCTTGATGGTACAGTTATTTTTAATTTATTTTAACGAATATGTTAACAGTGACGGACCGGCACTGTAGTATCTGCAGGTCCTTCCTAGCGATCACACAATGAATGCCCTTAATTAGGGACAAAACATTGACATGCGGTTGAATGTGTTCTCGGCAAAATCCCATCCTTGCACAACCGCCGAAACAGTACAGTCTCTATCACGTGCTTCGTGGGCTGTAGTGGTAGGTTTCTCTTAATTGGGTAAATTTGGGGGATGATATTCTTTGAATGATTTCAAAAATAAAAACGTGTAAGTGGTAGTTTTTTAATTACTGTGTTGAAAAAACCATTCATCATTTACTTTTCCCCAACTTCATAACTTCATATAAGAGTATGTATACGTACATGTTATCAAATAAGTCTCTCTCTCTCTCTCTCTCTCTCTCTCTCTCTCTCTCTCTCTCTCTCTCTCTCTCTCTCTCTCTCTCACACACTCTCTCTCTCTCTCTCTCACTCTCTCTCTCTCTCTCTCTCTCTCTCTCTCTCTCTCTCTCTCTCTCTCTCTCTCTTTATCTATGTCTTTCTATGGACCCTGTGTGATCTGGAGATACTTGCCGTGGATCACCACACCTCTATTATTTCGGGGGGGGGACCTAGCTGTTGAATGTTTTCTCTTCAAAATTACCTCCTTTCACAACCGTTGGCTTATAAAAAGTACAGTCTCTGTCATGTTCGAAACACAAGATCCTTGGTGGATTGTAGTGGTACAGGTTTTCATTATTCGTCTTGTTTCTTAGGTTTTGGATTATACCTACGTCAAAATATGCTTATTATCTCCTATTCTTTATCTTTTTCTGCCTTTCCTCCTAGCCTAGAGAGAGACAAATGACGGAAAGCGTAGCCGTAACAATAACGATTAGTCAGGGAGGAGGGAGCTCGTAGGCCAGGTAATTAGAGACTAGATCCCCGGCCGGCTCGTACTAATTATATCATGAATCAGGTCTGATGACAGGGTCTTCATCAGGGCGCGTGATGAATCCTACTGTACTCATCGGATCTTTTGTTGTCCTCGCTACTCCTGCAATTAGCATCATCATCACCGCTCTCCCCCGGGTATCTTAATTATCTTCTCGTTGTAAGGACATAAATTACAATCCTGTCATTGTATTACTAACTGCTGGATAACAGGTAACTTGACGCCTGGAAGAGGGTGTGTGAAGTGTGGGGTGTGTTCGTCAGCGTGCGTTGAATACAGGAGCTGGTTGTATGGAATTTACTAGCGAATTGTATTCTCTAATTGCCATTTTATAATCTGTTATATAGTTAATAGTAACAGTAATTTGCGAACAATATAATTAAAACAAATTAAAGTAATTCCTAAGTATTACATAAAATAGAAAAGTAGCAATCTGACGATTTTTAAAGGTATATTGAAAGCAACAAAACCCTCATTGGACTACAGGAGGCTTACAGGTAAATAAGGAAAAAACAAAATACATGATAGTAAGCCATAAAGTCCACCCAGAAACAGCATCTGCGTTGATCGCAAATCATTCCCGAAAGTAGATAACTTCAAATAACTCGGCTCCACAATAACATCAACGAATGACCTATTAACTGAAATAGACCAGTGTACAACAAGTGCAAACAGAGCATTCTTCGCTCTTTCAAGAGTATTGCACTTCCGAAGTATTTCAAGAAATTCGAGGAAGGGGCATGTCACTCGAAGTAATTCGTCAGGACGCCTCTCAAAAACTATGAATGCCACAATTGTTGGCAAGAGACCAAATGGGAGGCCAAAGACCAAGTGGATGGATGGGGTCAACAAAGATGCTGCGGAGCTACATGTAGCAGACTGGAAATCTGCGGCCCAGGATAGACAGAGGTGGAGAAGACTGGTAAATGCGGCTAAAGACCTATAAGGTCTGCAGAGCCAATCGAAAACAAAATTAAAATGATATATATATATATATATATATATATATATATATATATATATATATATATATATATATTTATTTAAAAAATGTCTTTATTCTGCCACTTCGACCATTTATAAAAAGAGAAAACAATACATGGTCATTAAAATAGGGAGTGGAGTTGCTCAGTGGTAGACCAATGAGTTACCATGCCGAAAATCCTGGTTCAAATCCCGCTGCAGGCAAGATTTTTATTTAGTCTGTTAGCAGCTGGAGATGGATCATATAATAGGATCTAGGACCCTCCTGTGGTCACCCAGCCTCTAAAAGTAGGTACCAAAAATAAGGGAGACAAATCTGGCGGTTGAGCGTGATCTAGGACAAATCACCTCCCTGCACAACCATTGTCCATGAAACAGTACTGTCTCTACCATGTACTGAACCCCAGACCCTTCACGGGTTGTAGTGGTAAAGTTTTTTTTATAGTCATTATAGTATGTCTTTAAATTACATCTACAGAAAGAAAAATAAAGTACATATGAGAAATGTAAAACACACATATATATCCGCACATGAAAACGGGAAATAGATTCATTGAAAATAGCAACTTCTAGGTCCACTGAGTCCAAATACTTGACTGAATGGTCGGGGTTTATTTAAACAAACTAGTTCAAATAGCGAATACCATACGATTCGTGTCTGTGATATTACAGCAACTTTTTCATAGAAATACAAATACTAAAATCTAGCTATAGAAGCTCACAAATACTGCTAACGTTAAATCGTTTAAATTTTAATGTTTTGTTTCATAACTCCATTTGTTTCAAAACAAGAAAATGTTTACATTACAATACAGATATAATACAGTCCAATAATCATGTATACCATACATAAATATATACTGCATACATAAGTACAAATACGACTTCGGTAAAATTTTAATGACATATAATGTTAGGTACTTAGATACTTTATTCAAATTGTCCGATTGGGGCTAACGAGTACATTTAATTTTTATTTTTTTACATATTAAATTTCTCTCGCAGTGGTGATAATGAACGAATGGCTAAATATAAACCATGAAGAAATTTAATAATTTGAGAGGAAATGTAAAATGTTTTCCCTAATTGTAAAGTTTTAAATAATAGGAAGAGAATGTATATATATAAATTCTCTTGCTATTATTTAAAATCGAATATATATATATATATATATATATATATATATATATATATATATATATATATATATATATAAAGTTATCTACATAGACTCGCAACGTAATCAAATGTATAACCTTCATTACTCTGACTCAAAAATACATAAGTTTAGTAGCTATTCCGTCTTATATTTATATATATAAATATATATATAGATATAATAATTAATTTATATATATATATATATATATATATATATATATATATAGATATAAATTAATTATTTTTATATATTTTCTAACTAGTATTTATTTTTCAGGTCAGTGGAATTTTGGAGTCTCTTCAAGTTTATAAAGGTTTGTGTTAGATATCATGGTTATTAAATGAAGTTATGTGCTGTATTTATATTGTTTATTCGATTTTTGTAAAACTAAAAAATCGAACGTGTATACATAACGGCATCAAAGAGAAACACTAGAAACGATTGTGAATATTTTTCAAAAAAAACGTGAGAATGGATTTTCGCTAGATTTACCGAATGGTACAATTTTCCGACTTTCCTTTCGCTTTTCCTCTTATATCTTATTTTTAGAAATTATCTCAATGAAAAGTTAGTGTGGATTATTATTTAATTACATTTTGCTCTTCCTCTCACATCAGATTGGCGAGTGGAAATATTTTCAAAGACCTAATATTTCGAATATAGTTCTGTTGTTGTGAGCTATGGCTTCCATGGTGCAGCGGCATTCTGTTCATAGCTCCGTCCGTTTGGTGGATCCAAAAGTGTGCAACGAGTTCAAGTTCACAAGACAAATCTATCTAGATCCAATGATTTTGGCAGTTTGGAGTAAGTAGGCGCGCAAAGACCTTTACTGATTTTCACCAAAGTCGACCGGATGTTATTTGACGTCCTGGAAAACCAAAAATCGATGAAACTGGAGTGATGAAGCTAAGGGACATAAAGGGATAACAAAACTGATAAGGTTTTATCATTTTATAAAGAGGAAGCGGCTGGTAGCTCTCCAATAAAGTTCTATAGTAAAAGGTCTCGAGGCCATCTTCTTTTCAGACGCCTCGGAGGGTTGTCAGGAATATTATGGGAAACAAATTGAGATACTAGCGGATTCAATGTGTATGGAGCTTTTCATGGAAGGTTA
Organism: Arma custos; assembly: GCA_037127475.1. Taxonomy (NCBI): domain Eukaryota; kingdom Metazoa; phylum Arthropoda; class Insecta; order Hemiptera; family Pentatomidae; genus Arma; species Arma custos. The sequence continues at coordinate 33,468,711 of CM073765.1, forward strand.
GGTATCTAGTTTGGGCCAAATCAGCAACATATGGGATATTAAGATCATGATGGATGAATTTGTTTGTGACATAATGAAGAGCATGAAGGATTTTGGATTTTAAGGATTAGATAAGAGATGAATTTAGTAGAGCTCAACTCTATATGTCCAATTAGATCTTATAACTGTCATGTAAATGAGCCTTTTGTAATTAATTGGGAGCTTTGAACGTTTGTCCAGTAAATGTTGAAGTAGGCGAAAACGTCGAGCAGTTTCTTGTCTTTTCAGTCTTGTATGAGGATCCCAAGTCAGAAAGTTTGTCCAGATGGAGTCCTAGGTAACAATGCGAAAAATGAATTTAAAAAATATTTGTATACACACATACACATATATTTTCAATATCTCACCTGGACTACATTTCCATTAAATTTTAGTATCATTTGAAGAGCTTTCATATGATTAACATAAAATAATTTCCTAATAGTATTCTAAACATGAATGAGTGTAATGTACAATCGAAAATTACAATAAAAATTTATATTCCATTCTATTTTTGTTATAAATTTAACGGACTGAGTTTGGCATCAAAGGGAAGCTTGGTGATTATAAAATGACAAAGGTTCTCTTACTACCTTCATAATTCATTAACTCCCCAAAGTCTCTCTTAGGATTCTCTAACTTTCCAAGTTTTATCATGTTTTTTATTTATTTTTTACACTTTTTTTTGAGGCTCAGAGTTACCGTTTATTGTCATGGAGATTTTATCCTGGTTGTCTATATTTTTGTTACGGACTTTTATTCAAGTACTTTTTAATTGCACGTTTTTTCCTTTAAGTTGTTTATTGGTTACTGTACCTACGTGGGTTTATAGAGTTTTAATCGATTCAAAACAAGAATTTTATATTTATTATTATTATTTTCAATTTCGCATCCATGCAAATATGATCGAAGTGTTTGTTTTGTTACCTGGGGCTGGAAGAGGGGACAGGGTATGATCGACGAGACATGGGGAAACTGGGTGAAGAAATAAACCTCAAAACATTTATCTATCAACAATCAAACCCTAGTATATTGAAATAAAAATTACATTCAGCATAACGAAATTAAATCTCCAATTTATCATAAGAATCACAGTCAATAATAGTACTCAATAATAACATATGAACGAGACTCCATACTCATAATCCCATAACCATGAATAACATTAATAATTTCCCATTAAAACTCCATCCATCATCTATAACAGTAATCATTTCCATCATCTACGTGTAACAACAATCATCGGCACTAATAATAATTACAACTTAATCATTCACCCTAAGTACTCATTATCTCATAAACATTAACTATTTCCAAACAAAACTAGATCTATCATCTATAACAATAATCCTATGCACTAATTACAGCTTAAGCATTCACCCTCAGTACTCATCTCATAACCATCAATAATTTCCAAAAAAAAATTGATCTATTATTTATAACTACAATCCTATGCACTAATAATAATTACAAAATACTCATTACCTTATAACCGCTAATAAAAACCATAATTTTATTAACACAATTCCATATACACCAATGACAATTACAACTCAATATCCACCATCATTAATGCTTATCTCATAAACGCTAATAACATAATAACCCCCCTTTAAATCCAGTTCCCTCTTCTTCAACCATAATTCTGTGTGCACTAATACTTAAAGAAAAGATTCCCATCGCCAAATCCCATGCCAAACGCGACGAATGACAAGGAAAATAATTATGCGCCTTTATCTTCAACTGTCAACTGACCGCTGGTCTCATCCCAAGTCTAGTCCGTCTACAGCAAATAGAAAATCTAATACCTTTCTCTGATTTCTTGCTCCGGAACCAAGGCTTCTCGCTAGTACTTGTGTTCAACTCATCTTCAGCCCCAATCTTCAGTCAGAAGACCCACCTGCCGTCGGCAGTGATTCTCAACTTCTCGGACCTCGAGAGGAAAACCGTCGGGCACTTGAAGGCTTCTCCGAGCCGTCGTAAGCATTCCTACTCGTCTGACAGGTGCTGCCCTGGTGGTCATCATTATCTCCATCCATTAGAAAATGTATCTTTTCTAAAAGTTCTAATAGGGTCGAGGATTTTCGGCGGAAACTGCTGAGTTAGATCTGACCTTTCCGAATTCGACTTATGAACTGCTTGGCTCAGCGTCACCACAAACCAGATGGCACCTTCTAGTAAGAATTAGCTTTTTATTTATAATATGATAAACGTTCAACATTTATTTTCCTTCGTTCTGCTGGTGTTTTTTTCTGTCTCCAATATTCCTTCTTGCGTTCTCAGGCACGTTTCTTTGGATCCTCTGCTCAGCTTCATCCAATCTTCTCTGATGTTTCTTGCATCTGAAACCCTTCTAGATTTTTCACTCTGCTTCAAATATAATTCCTTCAATACATCTAATATTAACAGCCTAAACAGACTCGTCAATCAAAGACAGTAATCTCACTCCAATACGTTCAACAAAAAACCTCTATTTTAGAGTATTCCTTAATGATGCGTGGGGAAAATTTGTTTTTGTTCTTTAGTTTTTCTTTTTTATGATTTTTTAAATTGCATTCTAATTTTATTTATTTTCAATTTTTTTATTTTCATTATTTGTTATTATACATTATGACGTATGATCTGGTTGAGCATGGACAAATCACCTCCCCGCACAACCGTTGTCCAAGAAACTGTACAGTATCCACCATGTACTGAACCCCCGACCCGTTCATGGGTGTTAGTGTTACAGGTTTTTTTTAACATTATATTTTAAAATATTTATTAAAAAACTGATACCTAAACATCCTTAATCGCTTCGTCCAAATAACTTATTATTTGTTCTTCATTTTCTTAGTGTATAGGAACCATTATTTATTCCTCAAATTCACATAGTTTAGGAACCATTAATATTTAATGGATATTATATTAATTAATAATGATTATGGTTTGGTATATTAATGGAATCATTAATTTAACTACCTGGCGGAAATTACCACTTTAAACTAGGAATGATGTAATCATTTATTTCGTAAGTAATTAGTAACTTATTATATTAATGATATTAAAAGACTATACAGTTCATGGACGCAATTTCTTTAATTTGTTGAGTTTATTCCATCTAAAAATGGAACTAATTTGCATTTGAAAAATATTTACTGATGAATGTGATGGTATTTTATTTTTTATTTTATATTTGTTTATATATTCATTAGACATACTCATAACTTTCAGCTATCTTTTCATTACGTGAGAAATAATAAATAATTAGATAAATAATACAATACCAATTAAGTAATGTTTAACAGGATGTTATCATTCGATTACCGAATGTGGTATTAAGCCTATAATCAAGGTTATAAAGCCTATAATGTGGTATAAAGCCTATAGTCAAGGTTATAAATCCTATAATGTGGTATAAAGCTTATAGCCAGTCCTTTTTTATCTATATTAAATTTTAGTTATAAATCAATTTATAAATTAATAAATTTGTTGAAATTGATCTCTTCATTAATATTCTGAATTGATTTTAACTTGCACATTGAGAGTTGTAACTCGCATTAAATACTAATACGGTAAAGTGTATATAGTAAAAAAAAATCTAAGAAACAACCGAAGATGGACAAACTGAAATTATAATAAATGTTTTAAGTATTAATCATTTTATAAAAAAAAAGTAGGAACAATAATAGGAAAAATAATGATAGTAAAAATCGTTTGCTCCGGATGCATGTTGTAATAAATTTCAAGAGTTTAAGTTTAGTTTCCATAAAATTTCCATTTAATTTTCATATTATCAAAACGTGACTCACCTCTTATCTGTAGGAATGTTTACGATGCGGCTTTATCGAAAATATTTTATGTTGTATTTTGCATATTACCTGTGAGGGGTGGGGCATAAATGTTTTTGTTGAGATTCCGATTTGAGGTAATAAAGAAGTTCATTTTTTCTCAAATATAAATTTCAGACCCATCGTTTGATAAAATACGATTATTATCCATTTTTAAAAGGAAAAGTTATTTAGTAAAGCAACTCAAAGAGATTAAAATATTTTAATTCAAATTTGGCAGATTGTAATATTTCAATAAAGTGTTAATATATAAAAAAAAAAAAAAAAATCAAATTATTTGTCCACTTTGTCTATAAATTCTCCTCAACACGTTGTCAAATTTTCAAATTCAGAACTGAAAAATTTAGGTTTTATCAAATTGAAAAATCTAGCCTGAAAAAGCGTTTTTGTTCTGAGATCAATTTTCGAAAATTTCAACCTTAACATCCCCGGGAACGAGATTTCTTGTTTTCACTAGACATTTGTTTGTGACATAGGTTTGGGTGAGAAGCTCCGGTCACATAGTTGAAATTGATATTATAATATATAATTTAAAATTATATTGATATATGATAAAATCAGAGATCTTAAAGTAAATGTCATCAAAACATTAGCGGGCGGCAATGTGTTAAGGAAGTTGTCCAAATTTCTGAACAGATGGAAGTCTACATGACATTGAGAGTGGTATAATCATAAGGGACATAGGTCTTCCGAATAAGATGAATGTGGGAGGATTTCCTAACCCAGCTCGTTCAGTTTTTTTGTTATTCGTGAAACATGCGGTCTAGCGTTGTAAGAGTATACGAAGTAGCGTCCACCGGCATTTGGAACCTACAGACTTGCTATGGATCCTGGATTCACTATGAACGTGGTACCCTTTATTGGGGAATAATTAAGCGGTTGAAGTTCACCTATGTGCCCAACCGTAGTCCTAGACATGGTACAGTACCGACCATATACCTAGCCCAGAACCTTTCATGGTTATGGTGGTATAGGTTTTTTGGTTGTTGATGGTTAAAGGCGTAGTGCCCTTAAGTCACCAACTCCTATTGTTCGCTTCATAAATCTCTGATATTTATTGTAGATGATGAACTAGTACAAAACACATTCATACATGACGATGTAGAAAATTTAAATACAATTTGATACAACCCTGCAATTTAGATAGTAGGCGATCAGCTTTCAAAAAACTGAAATAACAAATTGATGACAACTTCTTTGTCACCAAGTGCCTACCATAAATTTGGGCTTGTCCTGTTTTATTTACTGTCAATAAGTGATAATTATATTCTCCGAAAATATGCTTAAGTTATAGAATGATTTTGCAATATTATCATTAAAGTGATGGCAGTTTTTTAATAATATATGAATGAGGGAGCCAAGTATGGCCCAGTCTCAAGCGGTTTTTTAGTATAATAAATTTAGTCAGTTTTTAATGTCGAATTTCTATATTAATTGCCTTTATTTTAATCTGAAAGCGAAAATCAGAGAAATATCGTGAAAAAAGGCGTTTGACCATTTTCTGTCAAGAGTTGATTCAATGCATTTATATTAAACTTTTCCAATGGTGTTACAATATACTGTTAACATGAAGCAGTAGGCAGTTTTTTAATAGTAGATGAATGAGTGACCCAGTTTCAAGCTTTTTTTAATATAATATGTTTAGTAAGTTTTTAAATTTATTATTTTATATCGATTGTTTTTATGAATATGAAAGACGAAAATCAAGTGTTTTAGTCTCTAATAGTCTCAAATTTGTAAGTTTCTTTAGCAATAAAAAAAAAAAACCTGTACCACTAAAACCCATGCAGAATCTTTTGTTCAGTACGAGCTAGAGACTGTACAGTTTCTTGGACAATGATAATGCATCATTGTCCAAGAAATTAAACCCTGGCCGCCAAGAAATTAAATAATATCTGCTCATTTGAACCCTGAACCTTCATCAGGGGAGTAAAAAATCCTTAGTTACGCCGTCCTTCGGAAGGGGCGTTAACGGGTGTCCCGAGCCTGTACGATGTCAAGTACTCGTTAAAAATCCCTATCCTAATTAAACCTGGATAGGCAAAATTTAGAGCTCCCGCTGTAGCATCGTCCGATTAGCCATAGCAGCATAAAGTGCCGTTAAATGAACAAACAACAATCTTCATCACGGTAACTCAGCGCTCTACCACTGAGCCTCTCCTATTATCACTTTTATTTTAGAAGCTGATAACGAAAATTAAGGGTTTTTATTTTTCTCGAGATTGTAATTTCCTCAAGTTTCCCTTATATTTATTAAAGGCGTTCGACCATTTTCTGTTCAAGAGTTTATTCAATGTTCTTCCTGTTTAAGAAATTAGAATTGTTACAAGGAGAACCATTCTATAAGGAGCTATAGTAAGGATTAAAGAGAATCTTTTATATAGATCCTAATGGTAAGGGAGGCTTAATATAAGCTGGACAGGAACAATCGTTAGTGATAATCCCAAGAGAGGTCATAACAACTAACGAACTGTTATTTTTTTTTACCCCCACCCCTTACTGTTTTACCCCTCCCCTTACTGTTTTATCCCCACCCCAACTATTTTTATTCCCCCTCTTTTCCTTCTCTCTCAGGCTTCTAGATCTCCTCAAAGGGCTGAACTACACTTCTAAGCCGATCCATGCGATTTGTGAACTCTCTGACGCTAATGGCAGAATGTAGGGCGCAAAGCTCCCCGTCATTTATCTCTAAATAATGATCTTCTGAAAGGAGTATTCATAAACCGCTAAAGATGGGAGTTTAATTGGAAGGCCTTTGTGAGGGCTGGATCAAATAACAAATAGAGGAGGGCATGAATGCAAACAATCCTCCCTTCGATAACGTTCTCATACATCACTTATTGCACACTGTCTCTCTCTATTATATGAAAGTTTTCCACGTGTAATAACTTTATACAAGTCGTGCGGGATTGTCTAACCAGAGCAAAGTGTAGGCTTTAGTATAGAATAAACTGGAAAAGCTACTTAGGCCTTGTTTCAAGAATAATGTTACCAGGAACTCTTTTCCCACTCATTCAATCAGTTTACCTTTATTTTGCTCATCTTCTCATTTAGTGATAATTTAACTTTATTTATGAACATCTATTTAATCCCTAATATTTTTAAGTATAAAGTAAATATTATATAAATAAATTAATACAGAAATGTATACAATATTCTGAAATATTTAATAAATTAAAACTGACTTTAAAGCTAAAGATAGCTTATTACAAATATTTAGCCTACATTTTTGTTCGAAATATTCTTGTTTATTGTACTTGGGTTCATTTACTTATTTTCCTTTTACAGAATACCTTCAAATTCTTGTTTTCAAATGATGATAGATATTTTAATTAAAACGATTAAATTGTAAATTAAAGAATCGGAAGATTGGAATTCAGTCAACAACTCTATCCTAACTTCATTTTCTTTTTTTTCTATTACTCGGTCACATTATCAGTGCTCAAGTTATCAGTTAAACTAAGTGTTTACCCTAAGTGTGCCCGAGTGAAGATATAGAGCAACTCCCAGAGCAACGGCGGATATATGCTGCTATGGCTAATCGGACGATGCTACAGTGGGAGCTCTAAATTTTGCCTATCCAGGTTTAATTAGAATAGGGATTTTTAACGAGTACCTGACATCGAACAGGCTCGGGACCCCCGTTTAACGTCCCTTCGTAACTAAGGATTTTTTACTCCCTTAAAAAAATCCTAGGGCCACCTGCCGGACTACGAACCCGGTCTTGGGTTTAGAAGTTTGTTACACTAAACACTAGAACACAGGTGACCGTTTAATTCTGGGTTAACCTCCACATAATGCTACAAGCTATTGTCTTAATACGCCTGCTACATTGTAGTTGCACTGACAATACTAGGTCGACTTTGAAATAATATTAGGAGGAAGAAAGGTTGAGAAAATTCAAGTGAATTATAGCAATTGCCTTAATGGGACTACCTTGTTAGGAGAATACTGATATTTTGAAGAAATTTCTTTTTCCTTACCCATCCTTATTCAATTCTTGCGGGTTTCAATCTAAATCGTCAATCTTCTTTTATTTCCTTCCTTTTTACATTTTATATATAAATCCCTATTTGATAGAATGTAAAAAGGAAATAAATAAAAGAAGGTAGACAATTTATTAGCGGTGAATTGATTAAACAAGTGAGTGAGGTAGTTCAGAATGTACATCACTGAAGATTTTAAATCTGGCTGGGACAAATAAATTATTTATCAGCCAAGAATGGATCTTGTCGGATTCATAAACCGTCTTGGTGAACATCCAGCTTCTACTATAAAATTAATAGCCCTAATTAATATTAAAAAACTGGCTGTTGATTATGATCCCCGCCAAATCACCTCACTGCACAATCGTTGGCTTAGAAAGAGCACAGTCTCAACATGTACTGTGACCCAGACCTTTCACGGGTTGTAGTGGTACAGCTCTTTCATTATTATTATTATTTTTTATCAACTGAATTTCTAAATTTCACTATTTTTAACATTATACCCTATATATACATATATATATATATATATATATATATATATATATATACATATATATACACACATATATATATTTTAAATTTTGTGTATGATACATTTATTTATTGTTATAATAAAGTTGTAAATATAAATACTTATATTATTATTCTTTAAATACATGAAAACCCTAAACTTAGTAATTAGGAAATCAGTCAAAACAAAGAATTAAAAAAAATAATAAAATTTTTACTTACTGCTCATAAAAAATATGAAAGCTATTTCATTCGAACTAAATTCTCTTTTAATGGATTGAATTGGCAGAAGGTGCAGTCAAAGATAACTCAAAATAAATAGAACTTATTCTTTAATTTTGCCAACGTTTCGGCTTTCGATTTAGGCCATCTTTAGGACAATTAGTGGGTGTTGTGACTTTTCAAGTGTTAGTTTGACCAATTCAATCTATCCTCTGACCAATTCAATCGATCATTAGAATTATCCAGCCAACTATTTCCCACTCAAATATAAATGCTCTCTTTTTGGTATTATATTTATTTGAGCATAATATTATTATCTGTCTAGTATTATCTTTTTATTGATGTAATATTTCATCTAAGTTGTCTTCAATTTTAAATTTAAAACTCCATACGAACAGATGGCTATGCAAAAGACATACATAAATTTACATAATTAATAATCAACCAGAGGAACTGAAAATCAGAACACTGGAGATCCTGCCGCTTGTCCCTCAACCGCGTTTAAAAGAGATGGGAAACGCGCCTTCATGGGTTGTGGCGGTAAAGGGGTTTGCAAAGAATTTTTTCGAATTCCTTTTGGGAGAAAACAAAACAATAAAATAAAACGTTTGATGAATTGCTTTGTACGCTTTGTCTTCGGAATCCCCAGGGGCACCCCTGTCTCCCGATTTTATGAAGAGTTGAGTTGGTTGTATCCTTCCTATCGCCGTAAGTATTTCCTTGCATCCTTCCTCTATCAAGTTATCCAATCCCTCCGTCCATTATACATATATGAGCTCCTCAAATTTAAATCCTCCATCCATACCCGTGATACCCTATCACACCCTTCCAATTTGAATATAGAGTCCCATCGAACCGCTGCTTTCGACAGATCGTTCCTGATTCGGTCCTGTTCCCTGCGGAATTCAATCCCTTCTTCCATCCGCTGTTCCAAGATCCTTCCTATCTTCAAATCCCGCTTATTTGATTACTTTCTATCCCTTCGATTCCCCGAAGTGCAAACATAAAATTATCGATAGAATACTATTTATTTTGTTTATTCATTTTTATTTTCGTTTTTAATGTGTTGTAAAGTGAAATCTTCATTTTTTCATTATCATAAGAAGCTATTTTTTATTTATTATTATTTAATCAGCTTTACAGATTGATTTTCTACTTGTTTTTTTTCTTTGTACTCTAAGGCTCTAAAGCCCACAATAATGTGCTGTTACGTTATTCTAAAGGGAATTGTCCCAGAATAAATAAAGAATTTATTATTATTAATGTGCAGATTTGCAATTTATTGAATGTTTTTAGGGAAAAAAATAGTTCTCATAAGATGGTGTAATATTTAGGATAGGAACGTTTCTCTTCATATTTTCAATTCCCTTGTCAGGCTTCCATCCCGAAATTCGAATTATAATATAAAAAAAATTGATTGGGGACCCTGCTCGTGTCCGATATAGCCCAAGAGAATTTTCTGGAGGATTTGAGGAGAGTGAAGATTTGAAAGGCAAATCCTTATTCAAATTCACATTGAGCACCTCAAGAGGAACTCGAAGCCGATGATATAGGATTGTTGAGCAACGTCCGCCGGAGCATAGTGTGTGAGGGAACGAACCAACCCTTCACTGGCAGGCCGTGTGCTCTCGTTCTAAAGCCCACGAATATATCACGCATTCTTATTGTAATATTTTCGACTATAGTACTCTTTCATCAAGTCCTATTTCTTCTCCTTCCGTTTCCTTCGATTCCCTAAGAATTCATTCGATGAATCTCGTTACTTTATTTAGATACTCATTTATATTCCTTATGTTTCTATTGGATCGTATTTCGAACAGGATTGAATAGGATTTAGTTAAGATAAATTTAACATTCTCTCTTGGTCAATCCATGATTTATTTAATTTTTTTTTAGTTTATTCATTTAATAATAATAATGAATTCTTTGTTTATTCTGGGACAAGTCCCTTTAGAATAACGTAACAGTACATTATTGTGGGCTTTAGAGCCTTAGAGTACAAAGAAAAAAAACAAGCAGTAAAGTCAAGCTGTAAAGCTGATTAAATAATAATAAATAAAAATAGCTTCTTATGATAATGAAAAAATTAAGATTTTACATTAAAAATAAAAATAAAAATGAATAAATAAATAAATAATATTCTATTTTAATATATATATATATATTCTATTTTTTATATTTAACATCACTTTATATTACTATGCTAATCAGACGATGCTAAAATAGTAATTCTAAATTTATCTATCCAAGTATAATTATGCTGTATATATTTAACGAGTACATGACGCCGCACAAGCTTGAGGCATCCATTTTATATCACTTCCTCCCGGTCTGCGAATCCTCTACCTTGCGTTTACCTAGGTATAAGTTAGTGATTAAATAAATATCAACATATGTATTTAATTTATTTTTAATTCGAATCTTCGTTATTAGGAAAAAGTGAGTACAAAATTTCAGTCCTATGTTTATACAATTTCTTTTTTCCATCTTTTCTCTTTAAAAATAAAAATATTTAAAACTCAAAAAAATGACCAATAATTATAAAAAAATATAAATAGTAATATGGCTTAAGTCAATAAGATCCTAAAATTAAATTAATGTTCAAAGAACTTCGTTCTAGTGTATTCATCGTAAAAATGGCGAGAACACGAGGACATGGGATCGGATAAGAGAAAAGATTTGTCCTCGGCCGGCAGGCGGCCTTGGGTAGCTCAACTGGTAGAGCGATGTCACGGTGAGACAAAGGTTCCGGGTTCAAATCCCGGCCGAGGGCCTATCCTTTCTGTTTAATATTAATCTAAATAATTAATATTAAATATTAAATTATTTAAATTAATATTTAATTAATTCTATTAAATATTAAAATTTAAAACTCAAAAAAATGACCAATAATTATAAACAAATATTTATATTTTCATTTCATTGTGATCTTTTAACAATACTTTAAACTGTACAGCCTCGGTACTTCCATTTCACTTCCCTTCCGAAGGCGGCATAACCAAGGATTTTTTAATCACATCAAAAAAAAACCTAGGGCCTCCTGTCGGGTTTCGAACCCGCGATCTTGGGCATAGTAGGCTGTGATGTTAATTACTTGACCAATGGTGACCCATAATTCTTGTTTAACCAACTATTAAAATTCACTTAACATCAGAAGTAATAAACATAATAAAAGATGTAGCGAACCCTAATGTCCAATTACGTTACCATCAATAGATATTTCTTCTTCTTCAGTTGTTCCATTGCGTCACTCCCACTTCTTAGAAAATTGTAAAATATATGCATTAAAAAAAAAATTGCTACTTAGACCCTTGGAGAATCTTGTGTTCAGTAGATGGTAGAGACTGAACTGTTTCTAGAAACCTCATTGTGCAGGGAGTCGATTGTCAAGCTTAATCGCCCGGTTAAGTCAAGATTACCAATTTCATAGAGGCTGGATGAGCCCAAGGAGGGCCTGAAGATCCCAAGGATTCATCAGTGGCTGATAAAAGATAAAGTAATTTATTCACAGCCGGATTTGAACCCGAAACCATCAGCATAGGAACTCGTCATGCTACACACTGAGCTACTCCACTCCCTTAAATATATGAAAAATATCATATACAATTAATGCACAGTAATGAATTCGGCCTCAATCATTGGATGCTTTTGAGACTTTGAGAAAGCGTGATGAGTAAGGAGCTATACCGTACAATTGAAGATATGGATATCACTAGAAAGCGGATTGCTTTAACGTGATGCACTATAAATGGAATACTAACCAAGTCCAGATAAAGGGAAAGCGTAGTGGACCGTTCAGTGTCAACGCAGGGCTAAGGCAGGCTGACGCTTTGGCACCACTAATGTTTAACATATTCCTCCATAGAATAATAAGCAGGACAGGATTGGATCATGGCGCCACTGTATTTACAAGAATGGTACAAGTACTATCATACGCGGATGATGTGGCTATTATTGGTATATTACTAGGCAGTTTAAATGAAGCTTTTTATAAAGGTAGAACAAGAAGCTAAATACATGGATCTCAGAGTCAATAAGAATAAAACAAAGGTGATGTGCCTGAGGAGAAAAGTTACGTTCCCAGAAAAAGTACAGCTAGGAAAATGCATTTTCCAGGTTGCAACTAGGTGTCCCTAGCTTTCAATACATGAGATCTACTTGAACTAAAAACATGGACGAGGAGGCTGAAATAAAAAACAGACTGGCAGCAGCAAACAGTCCCAAAATTATAAGGAATAGGTTATTAAATCCTACTACAAAAATGAAGATCTACAAAGGCTCATACGGGCAGTAGCATCTTATGCGTATGTGACGAGGACTCTCAACAAATCCGATGCACAGAAGGTGGACCGTTTCGAATAATGGGGCCTATCAAAGAAAATGGACCCTGGCGACTACGTCAGAATAAGGAGCAGAATATCCCAGCCTTTCTAATTTTGTCAAAGTGCAGAGAGTAAAATGGTTCGGAAACTTAATTAAGATGGAGGATGGAAGGTGTCCCTCGAAGGTGCACAAAAATACTCCAGGGGAATACCTTGATCTCGGTGGAGGGACAACGTACTAACAGACAAGGAATAAACATAGGCCAAGCTGCAGATAGACAATCCCGGGGCTAAATGGTTGAGCTGGCCAAGGACCGCTTTAGGCGTCTGTCGTGCCACTAGAAGAACAAGAAGTATTATACATAACAATTAATTACTATGTATAATTAATTACTAAAACCGATTACTGATGTTTTACTTTTAACTTATAATTAATAGTTACGGTATTATCTAAGGTTATTTAAACATGGACCCTCGAGACTTAGGAAACAAGCTAGTCTTTTAACAGGTCTAAGTTTCATTAGTCACAAGTTTTAATTAATTCCATTAAACCTTATCAGAGATTAAAATAAAGTTGTTGCAATAAATCTCCTCTTCGTATATCACCTAAGGAGTTTCGAAATGAGAAACCTTATTTTTCAGGTGCCTTAGTTATTGTTTCAGTTAGAAACTTTTGTTTTAATACATTCCACTATAATATTACACTATTATACATTTAGTTTTGGTCCCATTTTTAATGAATATAAATTATAATTTAGATTTCATAAATAGTTTTAAACGAATTTTGTAAGTAATGGAGGTACAAAAAAATCTCTTAAGTAGGGAGAACTGTTTATTAGAAAGTCTACGTTTCGACCCACATTGAAGGTCTTCTTCAGGTCTGAATATACAAAAGACAAAAGATGAAGATACAGAGCAAATGTAATGCATGTAGAGTATTAACAAATAAGTAATAAAGAAGGTACTCTTAATTTATCAAGTTTATTTTTTATATTGTGTTTAGCCCTGAAGATAAACTGCAATGTGGGTCAAAACGTTGGCTTTCCAATAAACAGTTCTTTCTTAAGATAATTTTTTGACCTCCACCAGGTTTATTTTCTTCCTCATAAAAAAAAATTGGTAGGTTTTAATTATGTTTGCTGCATACATGAGTGGGATACATATACCGATATAACTGATATTTACGGTTGTATCGATACATACTCAATGTGGTGTAGTGATTAGCAAAAGAACCTACGAATACTATGCCCAATATCGCGAGTTCTCAGCCCAGCAGATTTTTAGATATTTATAGGTTTTTTAAAGGGTGTAAAAATCTTTAGTTATGCTGTCCTTCAGAGGGGATGGAGAATGACGGTACTTCTATAATAAACAAAGCGTTTAACTCTTTCAAAAGAGTATCCAATGTGGTGCTCCTACTACCTTGTCTGAACCAAAGTATTTATTTTTTTCATAAAAAAAAATAAACCTACTACTCATAATTAAGAGATAAAAAGCTGGAAAGAAAATAGTTTAGGATCCCATGAAAATCTGATGATTAGGCGAGTGTATAATTTTAAAGATCATGGGAAATCATTAATTAATTACAACAAGACTACAGACAGAGGAATAATATTCCATCTCCACAACATCAGCAATTCCAGAAGTAAAAGTTAATTGGAGTTAATTGAGTTGCAGACTGTGAGAGCCGTCATTTGGTTCTACTGCTCTTGATTGAGGTGGAAAATGTTGGGAGCAACACACCAGGGAGTGCGGGATATAACGACACCAATTGGATATTAGATAATTTGTTTTATTGTTAAAAATCTGTACTACGTCAACCCGTGAAGGGCTTGGGTTTAGTACATGTAAGAGACTATACTGTTTCTAGGATAGTGTTTGTACAGGGTGATAATTTCCTTGAGGCATCCCTTCCAATTCTCCATCCCAGTTCTCCCAATTAGGCTGACTGAGCCCCACAATGGTTTGTAAATCCTCCAATTACGTAATGTATCATATTTTATAATCGACGATGTACAAATTTCAATACATAGAGAAATCAATAAAAAAACTCACTTCTTAATTATTCGACTGACTACTCGTATTTCCTTAAACCAATATTTATAAAAATCCTTTAAAAAAGCCCATTAAAATAAAAAAACCTGTGCTGCTCTTACTCATTGGAGGGAGAATATAGTTGAGACTGTAAAGTTTGCAAGGCAACGGTTGTGCAGGGAGGTGATTTGTCCGAGAACCGCCAGATCTTTCTCCCAATTAAGTGTGCCCAGTTTAAAGTTCCGGGTGAGCCACAAGAGGGTCTACAGATGACAAAGGGTTCATCCGTGGCTGTTGACAGATTAAATAACTTATTTACCTCAGCTGGATTTGATTCAGGAACCTTCAGCACAGTAACTCAGGGCTATATACTGAGCTTCCTCGTTCTATATTTTAAATTTTTACTTTAATATTAGCAATATTTAGATAAGTTAATTAATTAATTAGCTAATTAGCACTAGTTTAGTTACATAATATAAAAAAAAGACCCATCTATAACGAGTGAATATAATTTTTTTTTTTACTTGTTTCTTATAATATGAAGTTAAATGTTTACTCATTAGTTATTTGTTTTATTTTTCTTTTCTCCTTTTCATGCTTAAAAGATAATACAATTTTAACCCTATCATCTTAATGCATATATATATATATATATATATATATATATATATATATATATATATATATATATATAGGTTTCGTAAATATCCTAGAAAAGTATTTATTGGACTAATTTACACCCCCTATCCCCCGCCAAAAAATAAGTATAAATAATAAAATCCTTTAGGGTTCAAGTTTTAGCAAATTGGCCTCCTATACCTGTCGTCGTACCAAATCGCAATATTCCAACTATGTAATTGTTCAAGTCGCTTAATGTTTTATAATTTTTTATAATTATTGGTCAATTTTTTTATTTTTAAATATTTTTATTTTTAAAGAGAAAAGATAGGCCCTCGGCCGGGATTCGAACCCAGAACCTCTGTCTTTCCGTGACAGTGGCCTACCATTTGAGCCACCAAGGCTGCCTGCCGGCAGAGGACACAATATTGCGAGGACACGAGGAAATGGGATCGGATAAGAGAAAAGATTTGTCCTCTGCCGGCAGGCGGCCTTCTTGGCTCAAATGTTAGGGAACTGTTACGGAAAGACAGAGGTTCCGGGTTCGAATCCCGGCCGAGGGCCTATCTTTTCTCGTTAAAAATAAAAACACTTAATGTTTTCTTTATCTTAAGTCACTAAATGCTACTCAGGCGATTCTACAGAGGGAGTAAATTAGTCCTGTCCAGATTTTAGTTAGAAGAAGGATATATAAAAAGTAGTAAATTTTAGAAAATCATGGCAGCGAAAAAACGTATTTCTCGAATATATAGTAGGATATTTCAAAGTAAATTTTGTTAAGATGCACCAAAAAGTAGGCTATAAAAAACGTTTATTAGATTAGTCGATAAAAATTAGAACAGTACTTACTTACGGTGCAGAAAAATTAACAAATAAAAATTCACTACTGCAATAAAAAAAACTAGCTCCAAGGATCAGGAAAATTTATTGTCCGGTTTTTGATAGTGTATGCAATGCATTGAGACTTCACACTTTCTGTGTATATGCCTTGAATAAGGATGCCCATGTGTTCCAATTCATCAAGTTTCGCCGCAGAGAATGGTTAGGTTATATAATAAGAATACCTTACAGAAGAGTACCAAGAAAGCTTCTGCAGAGTTCTATAATTGGAAAAAGAAGAGTTCGCTAACCACACAGGTTTTGAATACAAGATGTTGAAGAGGACCTCAAAGTATTAGACGGGAAGAATGGAAACAGAAGGCCAGAAATCGACAAGCTGGAACAAAATTATTTAGGGGGCCAAGCAACTTGAATTTCTTTGTAGATTCTCTACTATTAGCACAATTAAAATTTTATAAATTTTCTTCCTGGTATATTGTTTCAGAATTAAAAATCACAATTTGAATAAAATCACTTTAAATATCGGGCATCACATCTAAAAATAAGAGTCGAGAATTGTATATTCGACTCTTTTTGAAAATCATGCAAATGCCGGCAGTTCATCGTGTGTTTGATCTTTCATGCTGATTTCGGTCTCAAACGCTCTCAAATACAATTCTCAATCACACTAGTAATGATCCTTTTGTCGATTCAAGGAGAATTTTCTTGATCAATTTCCCAAAAAAATTAAAATGACTTTTATAATTTATAGCGGATAAAACTAAAAACTGTCATGAAGTTCAATTGCTATTATTTACTGCATTTTAAGAGGGAGCTGATGATGAGGTAATATAGTGATTTAATTCGATTTTAACTTTTACAGTTACTTTTAATTCAATTGCTGAAAACCAAAATTAACTAGGTTTCACTCAATAAACACAACACAAATTTGATATTTTACAATTTTTTGATTAATTAATTAAAAATAACTCTTTTACATTAAGTGAATATGAACGATATTTACGGTATGCATACCCAAAACAATAATTATTAATCTACTTAATCTGACAAATATAAAAATAATCTCTAGCCTGGCCAGGTAATTTCTGTCGACATTACATGCTTTTGATAGTGTCAATTTGTGAAAACTAAACACAACAACAATGGCACCACTCATCACATTTAGTACGTGACGGTTCTCTAACTTTGGTGTTCGGCAGAGGGAGAGAGCCTATTTTATTATCTCTTCTCCACACACTTAATTGAAGAATCGAAAAACTGAACACCGTTATTACATGAAGTTATTCATCGCTTGCCTCCGCTACAACAGGATTCAGTCTTCAAGTGATGGAGCTGGTTGGTATGGAAATTAAGTCCCCATTCTAAACTGAGCTTACTTACATGTTTCTCGCAGCACTGTGGCCGTCCCGCAGGTTTCAGTATACTAAACAGTAGGTTAGTGCAGTGTTCGGCACTACCAAAGAATTTGAAATGCCTACGTGTTATGAAGTATGTCACTGTTGAGAAGTACGAGGGTGTCGTTTATGATGTTTGATTTCTTCCGTTGGCTTATGTCTTGCTAAACGCCTTGGTGCACCTTTGAAACTGATGGAGTCTCTTGGTGGTATTAGGAGATTTTTTATTGGGTATTTTCGCTCCGTATAAAACCTCCTTGTATATGATTAGTTTTTAAACGGTAATCCAGACTAAAAGACTTTGTCCTCTCATGTTTGATCATTCTGGGTTAAGGGTGCCTTTTTAGGGTGACGCACTTACATCTACGTGCACCTATTGGCCGGTTTGTTGTTGCTGCCAGCTCCATAGACCTTTGGTGAATACGATACAACCTGTCTTCGTTGTATTGATTAAAATATTTAATTCCTCCAGCTTTGTAGTAATTTCCTCACATGTCACCTCCTTTAGTCGTAGAGACTTCTATGAATGTCATTCTACAGAAGCCGCGACTGTATCTTTTTGTATCTCGTACCAATAGCTTATAGATCGAAACAAGAACTGGTGATAGTACGGAACCCTGGGGAACACCATGTGTGACACCAATGAGGACGGACAGCTTTTCGCTGACTCATACCATTGTTTAACACAGTGTCAGAAAGGGCCGTACGATAGTACAGAGCTGCTTGGGAAATGCATTGCCCTGCAGTGTCGAATGCACTGAGTCGAATGCCTCGGTGCAGTCAATGGATATCAAAGGTTTGTTCTTAACGATGTTCTGTCTTACTTCCGCGTGTAGCTTCGCCAGATGGTCGTTCGGGCAAAGTACGGCCTGGAAGCCGGCCAGTTCTAGTGGGATTAGAGCTATTTCCGTGAAGTAGGTTTGGAGATAATGAAGAATTATTTTTCCCTAAACTTGTGCAGAATCAGGCTAATAGGTTGGTAGTTGACCTGTTTCAGATAGTTACGCTTTAAAATTGATTAAAACAGGCTGATGTTACAGGTCTTTCTTGCCATTTAAAAACCAGACATATGTCGGTTCCTAGAAGGACTCAACAGCACTTAAAGGTTAAAATAGAAAATGGAGTTGTCAATAATTAACACGAAAGAGAGAAAAACAAGTAAAGAGTGGGAGAGGAGGTTAATGACAGGTAAGAAGAAAACAAATAGGAGTAATCGTCACAGATCCCAGCGCCCCTGGTTTATAAATGAAGAACTGTTAAGTGTTGGGCGGGCTTAGCCGAGCCATTACCCGGCTCTTATAGCCTCACGCTCACTGTCTTCTTTCTTAGCTCTCTTAAATTTACCTTTATTTCCGACTTCACTAACTCACCTTTACCTTTACCGCCACCCTCTCCGGAGATCTGTATTCTACAGCTAAGGTGAATTTATGATAAGAAATCCCCCCTCAGAGGCCCTTAACTACTTCTTATAGCCCTCTAGCCAAGGTTTTTTGCCTCCTCCCTTTGGCCCTTCTCCTCCCGCGGCTCCTCTTATTTAACTTAAATTTACATTTATGCGATTGTATATTATCAAAATATACCTTCCTATTGAAGAAAACTTGTTTAATTAAATTCGTGGAAGGAGTTTCTTTTGGAAGTATACGAACCTTCCAGTCGCTTAGACTGTTATTGATATACTTTAATATCATCATTTGACAATTGCTTCATCTGAACCAAACGATGGTAAAGAATCCAGATATGGAATATAATACAATTTGAGGACTATTTCAACAAGGAATGGCCAGCTCATCTTGCGGTCCACTTTGGAAATGTATCGTAACTCAGCAGGCTAAATAGTAACTAGAAAAATTATATATCCCTCTATTATTTACCTTGAAAGATGTCGGATAATATATCTACTGGATTAGGTTAGGAATCAATCTTCTTCCTTGTCTTTCTCTTCAATATTGTTGCTGAAGTCAAATATTTGATATTACCATTCCCAAGCTATCATTTGGATCTACTTCACATTCTCAGGAAAGGTGCATATGGGGCGCTTACCGGAGCCCTGCGGCTAACTGATTTCCTTTGCTGATAATAAGCTAATACCTTTAGCCTCTGAATACGAAACAGGACGTGTTTTATTGGGTGACGGCAGCGTGCAGTGGGGAGATTTTCAGAGTAAGAGAGAGAGAGAGAGAGAGAATTGGGGGGGAGGTACGCTTTGGTAATTGTAGGAGTTAATGTAGCCCCTATTGACTCGAATCCCTAATTGAAATTTCAAATGCCCTAAATTGTGCGACAGCGGTGAATATAAGCCGTTGGACTAAACAGTGATCATCGTATCATTATGAACGCTTGAAGAAACCTTTCTATTACAGCTCGTTAGAGGCACACCTGCCATTTCTGCGGGGAGGGGGCGTTAGAATTCTCGTGGTTAATGCTCGGTAATTATGGAAAACAGGATTTAATGTTAAACAAAAAGGTATTTTGAAACCAAGTACATGCTTAGAAAACAAAAAAGTAAGCATAATAAGTGCCCTTGAAAGGAAACTATACCAGCAATTTTTTAATTATTCTTTTTTATTTCTTATTGAATCGGTTTCCAAGAGGATTTCTTAGTTCATAATTACATTATATGTTTTCTGATATAATTAAAATGTAATGAATACCGTTACCTTTATGAAATTTAACCTTTAAATTGCTTATTAAAGAATATTGTTGCGTTTATAATACTAAAGTGTTTTGCGGATAATTCACTACAATGACCCGATATAGAAAAAGAATCTCTGATCATGTATTCAGATAACGTTACAAGTATAGACCATATTATTGGGCGGAAAATAACCATACCACGAAAAATAAAATAGTACCTTTAAAAATGCGAAAATGTGCATTAAAATTACAGTAAAAAAATATTCAATTCACAGCTGTACAAAAAAATGGACTGTAATATGGGATAACTTGGGGACAGAGTGGGCAACTTTGTTTAATACATCCTTATGCGTTTAATATAAAAAAGTTATAAGTATGTTATAAGCATGTTATTATAAGATTATTACACTTTCACTGAAGACAATTTACAAGAAGCATTTATGGAAGCCTCGCAATAGGAAATAGAATTTCTGTTCGAATTGCCAAACTCCATGTACGGAATACCACACATACCGCAAATACAACTCAGTTTTTTAGGTTAATAATAACTATACAATATGGGCTTTAATTGGCGGACAGGTGCTTATTCCTAGTTTTAAAAAAAACTTTACCACTACAATCCATGAAGAATCTTTGGCTCAGTACAGTGAGCCCCAGAAGAGTCTGCTGGCACAGGATTCACATTTAGGTGTAAACAGATTAAATAATTCATCTGCCTCAGTTCAAATCCGGAACCTTTTTTAAACATTGCAATTCAGTGTTCTACACACTAAGCTACGCCTTCTTTGCTTTGTTTTAACCAACAAATTATTTGGAAGGAGTTCATGAATTATACGCATTTTCTGTTAATCGCCGAACCCTGGAAGCAAGTGGAACTAACTGAAAGGAGGCTGGAATCAGTAATGGCTGAGCTGAACGGTAGGGAGGTAGGGAGGTAGTACTCCCAGAACCAGAGTTGAACTACAAATCAGTCAGTTCTCGGGGAGTATTAGGGCAAGTTTCAGTGCCAAAATTATAGAGGTATTAATAATGGCGAGGCTCTCCAACTTTTCGCCATTCCTCCTCCTCTGCGGGAGGTAATAGAGAATAATCCCATGCGTCTCCCGTAATACCTCGTCGCTTCCACTATCAGTCTAATCTTTCTCACTTCTATGATATTCTACCAACATGTTCTTGTAGCAATTGGAACTGGATGGAGTACTAACCGATCATTATTCCGAAGGTGCTTCTCAGGTGTTGAGCATAACGTAATATGGCCTTGGTGTGCAGTCGATGAATGCTCAAAATAAGAAAGACTTATTTTATTTTTCGAACGTTCCGGCCTACGATGTAGCCCATATTCAGGGCTGAAAAAAAAGTATATGAAACTTTTCAGTACCAAACAAAAAGGTAATTGTTTAGAAAAGATCTTCCTTATAACCTCCAGCATCCGGGGGGGGGGAGGGGCGTGCCTTAGGCGATAACCGCTATTTCGCTACCGGCACTTCTCACTCGCTACACTGTGTTTGTACTAGTAGGACCTAGCTGGACAATTTTTTTGGCATTTTTGCATTTCTTTTGACTAATTAAGTATTATAACTATAAAAATGGTTTTTAATTAATTATCAACTGAATTTAAGAGGATTGCTAGGATAATAATTAGAAAATTAAAAAAAAACATGTATAATGAAGACAATATATAACAATAAAACTGATAAAAATCCATATTTATTCTGGGACAAGTTTCTTTATAATAGTGATACGGAACATAAAATATAAACTATAATGCCTTACAGTAAACAATTACAATTTAATAAATACATGAAAATAAAAAAAATAATGAATATAAATTAGGAGTTACCTCGCAACAACGAATTAAATGAATACCATAACAATAATTATAAAGAAGAAGAAAAGTATTAATATTCACACATATACAAATTTTATGGAAAACAAAACAACTACAAAATAATTTAAGAACGTAAAGAAACAAAAAACTATAATTATTTTAAAAATAAGTGTGTGTGTGTATATATATACTCCCTTATATATGTATATATATATATATATATATATATATATATATATATATATATATATATATATATATTTATATATGTATATATATATATATATATATATACTACTGCTCATCATTCATGGAGTTGTTGAAATGTGTAAGGTTGAAAAACAAGGCGAGTAAGGCCATGAAAAAAGAATGCAAATAAAGAATACGAAAATTTTGTCCAGCTAGGTCCTTCTAGTCCAAACACTGTGTGGCAAGTGAGAAGTGCCGGTGGCGAAATGTAGAGGGCGCTGGTTATCCCCTAATGGCAGTGGATCAAAGGGAGACCTTTTCTAAACAATTACCAACAAGAATAACAGGTTATATAAATACGCCTAGAAATATTAACCGAAAAATAAAAAAAATAATAATAACCAAAATATAACCATTTTACGCTATTCTTAGAATTTTCCAGTCAACTATTATCCAATAAAAATATCAAGCAAAGTGCTTGTACGAGGAAGAAAATATCCGCATGAAGGTCAAAAAAATAATACCTTAGGGTTAAACTATTAATTAAATACCGACGCTTAGACCCACATCGCTGGTCTTCATCAGGGATGGACAGACAAGATACAAAACGTATTTAAATAGAATAATTGTCATATAAAAATGGTAAACATAAAAATAATAAAACTGTACCACTACAACCCATGAATGATCTAGGGTTTTGTACTTGTTAAAGACTGTACTGTTTCTCGGACAATGTTGTGCCGGGAGGTGATTTGTCCTAAATCCCTCTCCCTCTGGATACTCCTTTGTAGAGACTGGATGAGCCCCAGAAGATTCCTAGAGCCATAATCGGCCTCCAACACATTAAATATGTTTGCTAGAGAGCGAGGACCCCATGAAACCCAGTACATTAGGCACGGCAACTCAGAGCTCTACCACTGTGCGACTCGGCTCCGAAATTAATCTTTTATTTCATAATTTAAATTATTCCTAAATTTTTATCTGATTTACTCCTGCAGTTTCACTTTTAATATATTACTTATTATTGCTATTTGAGGAATTATTTCTATGACATCCGCCTGGACCATTTTTTTAGCCATATTTATTAGGCCAACTAATTTTCTTCAAGAATAGTATTTGTACGTTCAGTTCCAAAAGTAGTAAGCAGAAGAGTCGTTAACTTGTTAGTATGATATTTGAATATTTGAAAACTTCAATTAAAATAATAATACATGAACATGGGCTTTATTTTCATGCACACCAAAATAAAAGTTGGTGCCACAAAATAAAATAACTTTACTCTCTTGATATTATTAAAAAAAATAATAATAAAACTGTGCTACTACGACGCGTTTATGGTATTTCTTTTTAAAGATAAACTTTTTTGTCTTTAAATAATAAAATATTTCATTGATGAAGTAACTATTAAAAGGAATAGACAATAATGCTATACTTTACCCATTATAATGATTTTTAAATATGCATAAATAAAAATTAATTGTTATGGAAAACATAAAAAAGTATGCTACTATAACCTAGGAGATACTTTGGTTCACGTGGTAGAGACTGTTTTGTTTCTAGATAACCGTTGTGCAGGAAGGTGATTCGGTCGAAAGTGATTCGGAATCACGATTAACCACTTGCAATTAAAGGTACTCGGTTTACCCTGGCTTTGTTAGACGCTGCTTGGTCTCCAGATATCGCAGAGTAGATTGTTTGTTCGTTCATTAAACGCCACTTTAATGCAAGTTCCGTTAATCATACTATGCTAATTATTATAGGGATCTTTAATGACTACTTGACACTTCACAAGATCGTAATTTTACGTCCCCTCTGAACGACATCTTAATAAGATTTTTGACTCCCTTTAAAAACCCTAAGGCTAACTGCCATGCTGCGAGCAAGCGACTCGACTATAGAAAACCTTCTATAGAAATGAACAACCGTATCGCTCCATTATATTTGTTTGCCTGAATGCATGTTTCTTGATTAATTCTCGTTTGGATTATTGAAAAGTTCGTTTATATTATCAGTGGTCTTACAAAGTCTGAACCTTTCTGCTCGAGCGATTATAACAGTTAAATAATTTCCTTCTCAAAGCTCTATCAGATTAATTACATCTGACTTAAGGAAATGTGAAAAAAATTCAGAGTGTTTCAACTTTTCATTTTCATCTTACTTGAACAAACTGAGCCGGAGTTACTCAAACCTCGAGAGTATGTACCAACCTCCATTTAAATATTTGTTAAGCCGGCCTTTCCCGAATCCAGCATTAGGCCCAGTAATTTACTAATGAAACCTTATAATCTTTTCGACAAAGATCTCAGAAGTTTTGGTGTACGACGGTGTGCATAGGGGTCCTCGGATTCGCTTTTCCCTTTCGAATTTCAGCGAATCAACGAAATTAATTAATTAAACTTATTTGAAAAGGACGTGTTTCGTTAATGTCTAAATTCGAAGAAATTTGTTTTATAATGGTTCATATTAATTAATTAGCTGTCATGAAACATTGCACAATTTTCAAAGACCGATGACAATACAATGATCTAATAAGTTTGTCTCAGTATCCTATCCAGGATCAACAGAATTAGCAATTTTTCATATCCGAAGACTCGGTAATGTCTTGTGCCAAATACTAAGGCTTGTACTAACGCATCATCATTATCAGTGGTGCAACAACCCAGTTATTGAGTCAGGACCTCCGCATGTAGCTTTCGCCATCCCTCTATATACTTAACAGCCGCGATCCAATTCCGCACGCCAAGCAGATGGCCTCTCCATAGCAGTTTCGGTCTCCCGATGCTTCTGATTCAGTTTTTCGGTCATCATTTTCTCCATCTAGTGACATGTCAAGCCCATCTATCTCTACGCATGACTCTCATGATGCCTGGTTCCCTTGCCAGTGCGTAGAGCTCCGGGTTACTACACGGTTTGAGGTTCTTACCTACTTTCAGTGGATCATAAATTCGGTGGCTTTGCACATCCGACTTGGAACACACTTACTGACATTTACTTTTTGAATACGTTCTAAGGAATACTTGATTTGATATTCAAGATACTGCCAGAATCAATTAGATAGGATCGTATATTTTTCAACGAAAACAATATATACTCTTTTAGATTTCCACGGCCACTATTATTACAAAAGACTTTGTTGATTTCTTCTGATTTAGATCGTGTTGATCAATTTTTCGCCAACGTTTCGCCAGCCATGCTGCTGACTTCTTCAGGGCTGAGATGAGAAACTTCTCCGAAGAAACTCTTCTCATCTCAGCCCTGAAGCAGTCAGCAGCAAAACGTTGGCGAAAAATTTATCAACACGATCTAAACCAGAAGAAATCAACAAAGTGTTTTGTAAAAAAAATATAGTTAAAATTTCTAAAAACGCGCTTCTGTAGCTAAACTAAATTGAAGCATAAGTTGACGCTAAATAAACAACCATATAAACAAGAATGATCTATCGAATTTGGGTTTGGGTAGTAGTCAGTACACTGGCGTTTGTTAGCAGAGATCGAGTCTTAAGGTACGCTAAACCTAATTATTCTTCATTTAATTAATTATCTTTATGAAAAAATGAATTTTAAAAGTGAAATGATTATGAAAATTTACTATAATTATTTTAGTTTTTTTCAAGGACAGATTAAATCTTCAGTACCTATAAAAATTTTTATTTTTTATCTTGAAGAAAAATGATATTCCCAGGGCGGGGATACAAATTATAAGGTTTAGCAGGCTAAAAAGTAATAGTTGAGGGTTATTTTAATTATTTTTTAATTAAAATTAATTGCACTAGTAGCATCTTCGGGGAGGTGGGATGGAGGTAGTTACAAGTTTTATTTTTTTAATAGGATTAAAGCATGTAAATATAAAAATATTGGGACTCTTTTTTTTTTATTTAATTTTATTACTATTATTTTTTTTTAGTTCCAATAAAATCTGAACGGCGGAATAAACTTTCCTGTTTAATAAACAATAATAAACCCAGTCCCAACGTCTTATCCCGGGATCATAAAAAACGGACGTTTCCTGGGCCCTAATTTATATCAAGATGAAGACAGATTAGTGTTGAACAATTTTCCTCGCCAGAAAGAAAACCTTTTGAAATAAACATTTATAGGGTTGGGGAGTAGCCATAACAGAAAAATATACCCTTCTTTGTTATTAGGCCCCACAAGCGCCGGCTAAAACCTATAATACTTCTAGAGCCTTTTTACCCCCAATTTAATATTCTTTCGATTGCTTCTTTTACCATCTTTTCTCCGTATCTCCTCTTTCTTTCTTCCTCGGTTATTGTTTCACTCACAAAAGAACACAAATGCGCTTTTAATAAGAATGAACCCCCCTCCCCTAACCCTGGAATGAAAGTATTTCTTTAATTAATATCCTGAGAAAGAAAAAGAAAAAGGAAAAAACAACTTTGCAAAAATCCACGAAAATGGCTTTACGAAGAGTATAAAAGTAAAATTGTTTATAATTTTTTGTTAATTGTTTTAATTTTTATTTTTAAAGAGAAAAGATTTGCCCCGGATCGTCTGTTTCTCCGTGACAGTACTCTACCAATATAGCTACTGGAGTCACCTCTCAGCCAGGACAAATCTGTTCTCTTATCTGATCAATATTAAATGACTATAGAGAACATGGTTCCCTCTGAATTAAAAAAAAATGTTTTGGAATAAAACAACTTAAATTGAGATGAATGACTTATGGTCGAATTGTTAACCATATAATAAGTAAAAAATGAAACTATTAAAACAGAAGATTGAGAATGGCCTAGGCCGAAACGTATCTCGAAAATAAGGAATATCAATTTTTTTCTACTGGAAATAGTTTTTTTTTCTCCTATTTAAAGAATAAACCAAAGATACAATGAGGCGATAGCATGGACAGACACTACCCAGAAAATGAACCACAATTCAAACTATCCAAACTAGCAAAGCGAGGACTTTGTCAAGGGAAGACAGATTAAAGAAATTAGAAAATCCCCTAACAAAAATAAATTGGGGCATAATAGGGATTTCAGAATGTTATTTATCGCTAATTTATAAATATGAATGTTGAGTATATCAATGTCTAAAACTAATTATTGATAATATAGAAATATATATGTTAAATTGAATCTACCCAAATATGCGAATATTAATGTTAGATATTTTATATTTTATTATTAATTATTTATAATTTATAAATATGAATGTTAAATATATCATCAATATCTAAAACTAATTATTGATAATTTAGAAATAGAAATAGAAGAAATAGAAATGTTAAATTTAATTTAATTGATATGCATGTTAAATAAAGTTAAGTGGCAGGAATTAATGTCGAACTCCACTCCCAATAGAGCTGGTCACTCCGGGAAGTTAGACCTTACTCCTATAAGAGAAGGCCTATAAAGAGCAAATATTTATATATTTTTGTAAATATTAGTATTCTTTCGTAAACCATTTTATTTTTTTTATATTTCTCTTTATTTCATTCATTCAGTCATTCATATATCAAATTTATGTGAATAAAAAATAATGAAAAATTTAACAATATTATCAGTGATTTACATTTAATCCCTTCATGTTTTTTTTTGTAATATCTAACTAGATGATATTAATACATATGCACGTGGTTTGAATTCCACACACTCACGTATCATAAGTGTTATATATATATATATATATATATATATATATATATATATATATATATATATATATATATCGAGACAAGTGTACATTAATAAACACCATTCATTCATCGACTGAAGAGAATTTTAACTCAAAACTGATCCCCTACGATTTCCGATTTTTCAGGAATTGTAGGGATATCAGTTAGAGATTGTGTGATGGAATATTTGGGATTCGAAGGTTGGAAGATTATTGGAACGACGAATGGTTTTGGGTTATTACTTAACACTTACAGCTATACTTATAATATTTTGAAACTCATCTGCCATGAAGATAACTGAAGCCATCTAATATTACAATTCCCATAGTGTCACAGCCTTGATAAATCTGTTTACTTACATATTTTTATTGATATTTATTAGTAATATGAAATATATATGCCGATATTTTTGGTACTTAGCTCCGTTAGAAAAGCTTAAATTGAGGAAATTTGTTTAGCCATGCTTAAATTTCAAAGTTACCCAATCGAATTTGAGGTTGCTAAAAGCTCTGAACTTCTGCTATTGGTTTCAACGTTTCTGTAGAGTTTTGGCATAGAAAACGTTTATTTAACGTCACATTGATTTATTTTTCGTTTATTCCAGTTTTTATTCGTTAACAGTCCCTTTTGATTTTTTTAATATTTTATAGCAGTTTAAATATATCTTAATACGTAGGCACTAATTTGAAATTAATGATCTTGATGATTGAGATGAACCT
Organism: Arma custos; assembly: GCA_037127475.1. NCBI lineage: Eukaryota > Metazoa > Arthropoda > Insecta > Hemiptera > Pentatomidae > Arma > Arma custos. The sequence continues at coordinate 33,497,492 of CM073765.1, forward strand.
CTAAATAAAATATTACAACTGACCAGATCCCAGTTTATAAACTCGAATAACGTTTGTTAAAAGCTTCAAATTCAGGGCCAAGAGGTCAGTAATTCAGCTATATACATTCTGAATTACTCCACTCTCTTAAATATAAACCAATTCAATCCTTCTACCTTCAAAACGAAATAATATAAACACAATCTTTCTTTACTCACATTTTTCTAATGTTTGCATATATTTAAATACCAACTTAAAACTAGATGCATGCAGGGTTTGAATCCCTGCAGCTGGCGTTCGTAAGAAATCCTTGGCTATGCCGTCCTTTAGAAGGAACGTAATATTGGATGCCCCAGCCAGTGCGAAGGCAGGTACTCGTAAAGATCCCTATCCTGACTATACTTAAACAGGAAATATTTAGGACTCCAACTATAGCATCGACTGATTAGCTACAGCAGCACGAAGTGGCGTTAATTAAATAAAAAACCAACAAACCTAGGTAGATGTAAGTCTAATAGATCTACGTTTCAGCAAATAAGAGTCGCTTGCAAAAAATAGAACCATTTCAATAGATAATTAATTAATAGCGAAAGGTTCCTGGTACGTAGAAACTTAATGATTCTCTCTTTATGGTGACTGGATGGACCCCAAGCAGGCTTTAAGATTCTCGAAGGTTTTTCCATAGCAGACAACAGAATAAATAAATATGTATTTGTATTAAATAATTGCTTAAGTCTTTTGATCCCTTTAGACTTATGTACTTGAAAGGTATGTTCGTAGAGACAGAGTCGTTCCTTAAAGTTGATTTAATGACGAATCAACTTTAAGCTCTACTCTCCAAGTCAAACCGGAACGATTTCGTAATTGCGTTGGAATCTTCCCCAGACTTGAGGAACGGCTGCTAAGTTTAAATTGTCATTAGAATCTAGCTCATTGATCCTCCTAAGGATTTAGTGCGTTTCAGAATATCTGATTAGGATCTAATTCATTCCTAGATCTTTTAAATGTTAATGATAATATCTGTTATTGAAAATTGTTTAATAATGATAAAATTTTGTACAATCTTGTGTCCTTCCATATTCTTCTTCTTTTTTCCCGTGGGAGATGAAACTGATATCTTCATCAGGATCGTCTGTTCCCTTTCATCATCCCTCGAATAATTTTTGTAAGGTTATATTTATCATTTCTTATGATATACCCGAAGTAAGCCATTATACGTTGGATCGGCCATTCTTCTTCTTTAGCAAGGTGACGCTACATAGTCTGGCCAGAAACAAGTTAACTTTCTTTGGTAGTACTGGTGAGAAAAATGCTCTTAGATGTCTGTTGGATATTTTATTATACGACAAGGCTTATTTTATTCATATTTGTTCTCAAAGGTACATTGGACCTCGAGCAACATATTATCAAATTGCTTCCATGTTGTAGTCAAAAATACAAAGGCGAAAATTGGTAATTTCCATTTTTAGATACATTTTGACTAATTATTTATATAACGTTACATCAAAAATCACTGATCGGAATGTTAGGTCTCTTAAAGTTCAAGAGTTTAAAATTTTAAAGTTCATACCACCCTAAATGTACCGAAAAATGTTCAAATCTCAAATCTCAGTCTGTTATATCTCCTCTTCTCCTCTCAAATCTCATTTTTGTATATCGCCTAATTTTCATCAATTATCAAACCTTATGCGAAATGTGATTATGTTGGTATACAAAAGGTCTCCTCAAGGAGGCCACTATTTATTTACCTATTTTTTCCTACCTTCATACCATTTTCCGTTGTTGTTTTTATGATGGCGAATATTGTAAAAAATAATCATTCTATCCCAAACCAATCCGAAATTTCGGATATAGTTTATTCTGAATTCTGCTAAATCTCCTTGATCTTGAAAATGTTCAGGTTGGTAAAATATTCATAATCGATCCCATGTCACGTTTGCCTTTTAGTATTTCAAAGTAAATAAGTCCTTCAATATCCTTACATACTTCTGTTATTAAAATTGTAACTACGATTTCAACTTTAGCCACAGTTTTCGAATTCCACGTCTGGGATTAAAGTTTATTAATGATAAAAAAAAATTGAATTTGAAATTGAAATTCTCCAAACTGGATGAGGCTATTGAGGTAGATCTGAAATTCGTTATGAAATGCCTTTTAAAAAAATTCGGATAAAAAAAATTTGAGGGAAAGGCAATTCGAAATGAAGTCTCTCATTTAAGCGAAGCGGTGGTTTCGATATTAGATTCAACCCTGACTTTAATATAGAACAGCCTATATTAAGAGAGAGTTACCTTGCAACTCGATTTTTTTTTTGTCTGACTTGCTTTATGTCCACCGAACAGATTTTATTTTTTCATTTTGTGTATGAGTTTTTCCTGGGCTGGTTTCGTTCGACGATACCGCATAAATTTTATTTTCCTGGACTGGAGGAATAGGATTTAGCCTGAAGAAGACCTGGTGTTAACATCCGCTTCTAATAAACAGTGTATCACTATTTAACAAAATATTTATTACCATATGAAATATTGCTATGTTTTATGATCTTAAATATATTTTAAATAACTTAAATTCTTTTATGGATGCTAGAGTAGGTAATCATCATAATAATTACTCAAATTATTATTTCTTTAAACGTCCTAACTTTATTATGAATTGGTTTCTTTTCCAGGGGTTGATTGTATGTTGATTTACTAATTAAGTAAGCCATCAATATATTATTCATAAGCATACAGCGAATCTGGGTTAAGTAAATGCCAAAAGAATTATAATGAATATACTTCATTAATACAATGTGAAATACGATTAATGATTGAGGTGTAATATAAGGATTGCCATAAAATACATACAGAACTTACATTAATACTCATCGAGTAAAACAGGGTTACACATAGAATTCTTCATGGTGAGGTGTGTCTCCCCCGGGTCTTGCTGCCTCTACGTTCCGCGCCAGATTCCCCATACTCGGCTAACATCGCCGATCTTCCTTCCTGAAGTTCACTTTCCTCTTCCAGATCTTTTCTGAGAGTGTCTTTCCAAAAGTGGAGTCATGTATCCCCTCTTTGGTATCTCTTGGCCCCCCTTGACCATGAGTTCTAACTATTCTTCTGAGTGATCCATTTCTTACAAACGGTGATTTGCTCATTATGCAAATATATATTTATTTTTATAATAAAGCCCGGTAATTTTTATAATCTACAGCCTTTTGATTAGTGGTTAAGTCGAATTTTGCCCAGGGTGGGGATGAGTTAATTGCGTTGAGGGAAGCACAATCGTGTAATTCTCGTAGTTTTTGGTTTTAGACGAAGTTCTCAAGTAAGCAGTAACTCCATTTAAGACCGGACTTTTTACAGAAATTACATGATTCCAGGTCCTTAAGTACAGCACATTAAGTACAAAATTGTGCTTAAACACTTATTCACCGGGGCTGTAAATACAAGATCACAATTCCAAAGCCGAATTGGGTGTACATAAATTCGTGTAACTTATAATATGATAAGGGAGCGGAGTGGCTCAGTGGAATAGCACTGAGTTGCCATGCTAAAAATCCTGGTTGGAATCCCGCTGCTGGCGAAAATTGTATTTAATCTGTTAGCAGCCGGAGATGGATCATATGGGATCTAGGACTCTCCTGGGGCTTACCCAACCTCTATAAAATTGGTGAAATAAGGGGGTTGAGCGTGATATAGGACGAACCACCTCCTCGCAGAACCGTTGCCCATGAAACAGTACTGTCTCTCTGCGGTGTACTGAACCCCAGGCCTATTTCACAGGTTGTAGTGGCACAGCTTTTTTTATTATTTCTTATATTAATGATAAAATAATCATATTTTAGACCAATACTTCTCTAGATTTGTTTAGATCACGCAGTCTCTACCACGTTCTGAGTCAGTTGTAGGTTTTTTATTACTTACCATTTTACAAGAATTTGTTATAGGTACTCGTGTATTCCGATAGGTGTATTCCAGTTTTAAACGTACGTGAATTATATAGGAATTTCGCTGGAGGCGATTGGGATTAGCGGATCGGATTAGGTTATTAATGATACAAGCAACATAATGGACGCCTGCGGTCTTTGATACCACACATTATACCCGGGGCCCGGGACCAATGGACCATACAACGTCGAGTTTTATCTCCCTTGTTTCGATGTATTGTTATCCCTAATCAATAATATAACCATTAACGATTTTTTATTTAGTTCAAATCTGAATGGAAGATGATGATTCGGATAAATAAATTTTCTAATGTCGGGACGTTTCATATGAAATGTCCGTTTCCAAAGGGAAAACGACTTCAGAATATTTAATCTCATTCGGTATACATTTATTCTCAAGGTTTTGTTATGTATGACACTATTTATAGTTCTTCTTCTTCTTGCATGACTCTACAGCCCATCAATGAGCCTTGCCTCCTCGATACGCTTTCGCCAGTCTTCTCTGCCTAATGCAGCGGCCTACCAGTTCCGGAAATTTAATAAGCCTGAGGGGTAGACTCGGGCGAGGGCACCAGGTTCGCGTTTCGAGTGATCTCACGGATTGAGGTTAAGGCATTGGCCCGTAGACGGAAGTTTGTCAGCAGAGATTGGCGGTATCGGCATCGACCATTCGGTTTCTCTAAGCCTTATTATTATTTGTAAAAACTGCCTTAAGTTGAACTGTGTAAATAAAATTAATCTTTACAAAACAGGTGAAATATCTTTAATAAATCGCGCATTTAATCATCATTTTTTTAGCACCAAAAATTCTTATTTATAGCATGTCTTTGATCGAATCATTCGTGTTATAATTACTTTAATTATGCCCAATGACCGAAACCATTTTTTTTTTTCGAAGATTATTCTTAGGTATAAGAAATTTCTAAGGCTATTATATTTTAATAAACGTTTTCTTCTTCTTGTTTTTTCTTAAATAAATCTTTATGGTTTTTGACATTTGTTGTTCAGAAATACCTCCAAAGGCACCCGTACGTGGTTATCCCTGTATGAGGTTGTTCGAGACGTCATTAACGTATAGTGCGTACAACAATGAGTTGAGTGTACTTCCTGGGGAACTCCAGGTTTAATTGGTGCCGTTGAATTGCTGCGTTGCAGACCCGTACGTGCTATCCACTACCCTTCAGATTTAATAATGTCGTACTTGGGGATTGATGGATATGTGTGAAAAAGAATTACGTTAACTTTTATAACTACACGAATTAATAAAATGGAATAATAATGAATATAGAAATGTTTGACGAGTTAGCGCAGACTAAGCAACAACTATTTGCTTGCCCTGAAGACGGCCAATATCAAAAGCTGAAACGTAGGTACAGTTAAAAATAAGTTTTGCTTATTTTGTGTTATTTTTGACTGCACCCCCTTACCGATTCATCCATCATGAAATATAGAAGATTTGCTAGATAGCAAAGATTCCAGTGGATTTCTGAATATTTAGTTAGTTAATCAGCCATTTTACACTATTTTCAATTTTATTATTTTTTATTTTTTAAATCTGGTTTTAAAATACTAAATAATCTACACATAATTGGAAACAATTTGTTTTCTCATTAAGATCCAATATAATGTATGAAGTGCTACTTTGAGTCTCCAGATGTTTCTAGATCCTCGACTTTTTTCAGTTGTAATTATTCACTCCATCTCAAAGCCAAAGAATTTAGTAAGAATGAATAAGTATCATTTGATAATGGGAGAGCATTCATTCTTATGAAAAAGATATTCATTTTTTTGTAAATAAAGTTATGAAAATTTTCTCTGCACTTGTATTAGACATTACAAATGAAAGTAATCTGTAATCAATCGAACACAAAAAAATCTACTTTTTTTAAGAAAATTGCGAAAAAAAAACTTAAGTAATACAAAGAAAACATCTTTTGCGTAACTCTTATTGCAATTATGATTTTATACTATATATATTTAAAACCACTTTCTGGGCTGCGAATCTGCGATCTTTGGCATATAAATTATACTAACCTCTACATCACAGGTGACACCTTAAGAATGATGTGCAATACATTGAATCTCAATTTTATTTTTTATTATTATTAAACACGTTGATAATGTGAAAGTAGTCCTACATAAAAAAAACCCTGTACCACTACAACCCGTAAAGAGTATGGGGTTCAGTACAAGGTAGAGACTGTACTGTTTCATGGACAGCGGTTCTGAAAGGATGTGACTTGTCCTAGGTCACGCTCAACCGCCAGATTTTCTCCCTTATTTTGGGTGCCCTATTTTCATAATATTTTATAGAGGCTGGGTGAGCCCCGGGAGGGTCCTAGATCTTATATGATCCATCTCCGGCTGCAAACAGACTAAATAAAAGTCCTGCCTTGCAGTGGGATTTGAACCAGGGTTTCCAGCATGGCAACTCAGTGCTCTACCACTGAGCCACTTCGATCCCTATGTCTACAGAATGGAGTAAAAAATGTAAGAATAAAGAAGTGTGGTTATGAATGGAAAAAATCTCCCAAAAATCTTTCTTCGTTCCATTATCCTTGGTTTAGATGCAATGCTTTCATAACTTAGAATAATATTGATTTTGAATAGAATAACAAAAAATATCATTTCAAACCTTCCCAATTTTCCAAGTACATTTAACTGTGATATGGTTTTATTCAAGATTTATTAGGCTGCTTTCAATATACGCTTCCACTTGAATCCTAGAGGGGAGATTTTCAAAAGAAGAGCAAAGATACAATATGTGCCAAATGGTAAATTTTATAATATTCCTCAAAGAAATATGTTATTATTATTCAAAGTATTTCTTGAGGGTTGATTCCTCTTAACTTTATATCATTCTATTGGGAATTTATGTTTACAGGAAAATTTAGATTCTCATGTATGATTTATGTGTTTTGTGTCGAGAATATACAATTTTTTTCCCACACACTAAGTTGGGAGCGCAACTTTAAAATAGTTTCAATATTTTTTTATAAAAATCAATCCATATAATAGAATTTCAACAAGTGACTGTAAAATTTGTGGATATATTTATCTTAAACATATATTTATTTTTATTTAAAGAAAACAATATCCCTTTTTTCCCGTTTTTAGAAAAATAGTATTGATAGCTTCATCTATTTTCTCTATAGTATCATCTTTTATATCCATTATTATCGGGCCTCTAGGATTAGTTTATTTAGGAAATAGAAAAATTTAATTCGTCGAGTCTAATAACCTATTTATTTTCCGTTTATAGCAAACCCAATGTAGAATACTTAAATCCATGGGGCCAAATAACTCGTAAAGGGATTTTCACATAAAAAATAGTATTACTGCTCTTTGCCCTCTTGACATAGTATAATAAAATTTCCGATTTTATTTCTGCTAAATAAAAGCTCATTATGACGGCATTAAACCAATTTAACTCATGAAATAAAGTTATACCGTAATTTTCTTTACCCGACCACAAAATATAAATTATTTTATAAGTTATCATTGTTTATATATATCATATGAAATATACAAATATGATTGATTGTTGTTTGTTTGTTCATTTAACGTCACTTTTGCTGCTATGGCTAATCGGACGATACTACAATGGGAGCTCTAAATTTTGCCTAGCCAGGTTTAATTAGGACAAGAATTTTTAATGAGTACCTGACATCGTACAGGCACGGGACCCCCGTTTAACGTCCCTTCCGAAGGACGGCGTAACTAAGGATTTTTTACTCCCCTAAAAAAATCCTAGGGACACCTGCCTGGCTACGAACCCGCGATTTTGTGCTTAGTAGTTTGTTACGCTAACTACTAGACCATAGGTTACCGTTTTACTGTTAGAATGAATACGTTTAATGAAGCAACCAATATGAATCTTTTGAAACTGTACGAATTATGCAATGAAGAGAAAGGGGCAAAGTTATTTTTGGAATAAAGAGGAATTTGGCTGAAAGTAATGCATTGCAAACAAGGCCACATCATGAAAATTTACGAAGGTCGGAACACATGCAGGTGCAATAAAAGGCAATGCCGGTATGAATGTTGTGTGTTTACACGTACGTGACTATGTCATTGCAAGTTACCGTTAAATAAGGTAGTATTATTCATTTATTCATGGACAAAGGAATATGCGACGGTTAAATTCTGCTCGAAAGAACTAAAAATGAGCTCCCGTTCGATTGCTGATTGAAAACATTATTTGAGGGAGGTGTGCGCATTCAGTTCATTTAAAACCCCCACAGTTATTGGAGGGGAAAGGTTGACAGTTGAGATTGACGAGTCATGTTTCTCTCGTCACATGTATAACGTTGGAAGATCCTATCCACAGCAATGGGTCTTTGGCGGGATCTGTCGTGAGTCGAAAGAGTGTTTTCTATACACAGTACCTGATAGAACAACTCGAACCCTGGCGGAGTGTGTTAGAACGTCAATTAGACCAGATTCCAGTATAATGTCGAATCAGTGGAAGCCCTCCAATGGAATCGAAAAACTGGTTGGAATGGATTATAGACATTTAACTGTGAATCATTAAAAACATTTCGTCGATCCAGTTACTGGTGTTCATACTCAAACAGTTGAGTCAATGTGGGCCGAAACCAAAAGAAGAAATAAGAAATAAAATGACACTAATCGCTCCAAGATTGACTCATATTCGTGTGAGTTTATGGGGGGGGGCATAGATACAGAAATGACGACCTTTTTGAGAGGGTACTGAAGGAGATAAAAGAATTTAGGCGTATAAAGAGGTAATTAATTGAACTAATAGCATTTATATTTATTTCTTTACTTATTTTTGAAATTTTGCAAACTATAATTTCAATTGAATAAATACAAATGTTTTTCTGAACCATGTCTTTCAAATAATCAATAGTTTATCGTTACTAGGTAAAATCACCGGCGGTGCTTTTGGAAACAAGACCCTTTTTATGTTTACTTTTAAAATACTATATATTGTAAAATTAAATTTATTGTCATTTTATGCTACTGTTGATTAGATGTTATATTGTTTAATAAGAGTTTTTTTCTTTACTTTTGACGTTGATAACGATGTTTTTTCTTCTTTTCCTAAGATTCGAATAAAATGAAATAGTGAAAATTAATGTTAATATAGGTTAAGAAAATTAATAATAATAAAATTGATTGTCATTATTATCACTTTTCCTTTTGTAATATATATATATATATATATATATATATATATATATATATATATATATTATTATTGTTTTACAGTTTTCTCTTTAAAGTCTCGAAACTACATTTCATGAAACGGTATAATATAAGAGATTTAATAATTCTAAAATTGGATTTTTTTTTTTTTAAATATTTACTAGAACCGCAATATAACCCAAGAAGAATCTTTGATTAGTGCACGATAGAGACTCTATTGATTTGCCCGAGATAATCCTCGACCGCCTTTATTTCCCCCTTAATTAAGGGTATCAACTTTATTAAGGCTGAGTGAACCCCAGATGGTCTTTGGATCTCACTGGGTCAAGATATGGATGTTAACAAATTAAATAATTTATCTCTCATAGCTGGATTTGAACCTGACATGTTCAGAATACCGACTCAGCTCTCCACCTCTTAGCTACCTCGCTCCCTTTAATTTTTTTACCAGTGTTAGTAATTTATGATTATAACTAAGATTATAAAAACTATTAACTGCTTTAATTATATTATAAACTTTGATTTATGTTCGTAGAATAGATTTATACTCCACGGAACCTTATCTGTCAAGTTCGGGGAAATATAAAGAATCATACAGTTATTAACAAAATATTCAATTATACTTATAAAAATAATGTTGACAAATGTAAAATCGATAAGATTGATTGGTTGGTATGGGTATCAGGATCATGAAGTACATAAGAACCGAATTTATAATAAGACGATAATAATAAGATACTAATAATTATTACACCGCAATATAAATAATATTTAGCAAGGTATTATAGAAAATAATGCGATACAATAAATAAGATTATCCGGGGTAAGAGGTAATTGAGACTAAGTGGAATACTCAGCCACCGTTGCAAGAGGAAAGAGCTAAACTAAGGAATTAAACTTGCTACCATCTGCTCTAACTCCCTTGTAAATGGAATGGAGTAAAACTTAGATAGGTTATAGTTTTTATAATAATGTTAAAAATAATATTATGATTGCAGTCTGCTAGATGTGAAAATTTAATAAATTTGTTAAGGTGTCATGAAAAAATAGGACAAATCATGCTTTTTTGTTGTTATTCGCGCTGAGGTACTTATCTGTATGTCCCAGGTTCAAAACCGACTAAAAGATAAATTATTCCGTTAGCAGCTGTAGATCGAGCAATTGGGATCTGCAGACCCTCTTAGAGTCACCAAGGCCCTGAAAATTCGGATATAACCAGACGGTTGAACAAGATTTTGGCTAAATCACCTTCCCGCATAACCATTGGCTTAGAAACAATACAATCTCCACCTCTTATTAAACCCAAGACCCTTCCATTCTGACACCTTATTATTTTCTGGAACATTCGTCGACAATTTTTAGACTAAGCGAAGTAAGACCGGCATCCAACGTCCACATAACAAGATAAATCCCTGTTTTTTTTTTCAAAGGAAATATCGACTTTGTGACGATTTTTGCTTGGTAAAGGCTTCTTCTGTGCTTAGGAGACCGCGTCCACCTTTTCTAGATGATCACCTTCTTTGCCCAATATAGTTTGCTGAATGTGCATGACAATCCGTCTCTAGTAGGCTAGTGCTTGACCACTGTATTATGCCAAAGCCATTGCTCAAATCCGTTATTAGCCATGTATTGATAGCCTTGACTTTTTGCTCATTAGTTAACTGGGTCATTAATATTTTTCTCAATCTTGTTTTTAACACCATAAGAAGCAGTTCTTTCTTGGAATTATGAGGTGCTAGTGAATACCTCTTCATTGATCAGCACATTGTCAGTCAAAACTGATTGTTTCATCTGATCATTAGTGTTATTGTTTTTTTTTGTTATTTTTTAATGCCAATTATCCCGTATATTTCAATATATTTACAAAATAAATCAAGGCTGATTCCAATCAAGAAGGTATGTGCAAGGTATGTGAGGGTATGCATTCCAATCAAGTACTGAAAGCAATTATAATAGGTTAGATTTTTACCTTCGATACATCAAGTAGTTGTGTGTGTGTGTACTGACCATCCGGAGTTCGAATCCGGCTATGGATGTAAGATTATTTAATCTGTTAACAATTACCAGGTAGATTCTGGAACTACAGTCTCTTCTACGGCTCATCTGGCCTCTATAATGTGGGAAGAAACCTGGCGGTTGAGCGTTATCTCTATAAAATAATCCCCTGCACAACCATGATCTAAGAAACAACGGAGTCTCTACCAATTACTGATCTCAAGGTCTTTCTTGGGTTGATAAGATTAATTAAGTGCTTGTAATGGGAAACAATACCTAATTCGACTTTCTGTAACCCATTTTGAATATCTTGCCGCCATTTGGACTCTACACCAGGGAGTTAGAAATTTCGGCGTTATCGGACCAAAGTCTCAAATATATATATATCTACTTATAAAATGGAAGCCCTTTCGTGATGTGTGAGTACTTACAATTTGAGCCTCTTCTGTTCTGCCTACAAGTGTATCATCCCTTTCTTTAAGGTACAGACAATGTCAAATACAACAATCATTTACTGAATCCAAAGACTTTCGTAGGTTTTATTGTTATAACTTTTTCATTTTTCGTTCTGGTACAGTTGGGAAGTACTTTCCTCATTTCACAAGGTTTTGTAGCTTTAGGTTTTTTAAATAAAAACTTCAAATATTTCTTAAATAAACAAATAATATTTCTGGAGAGGATTTTAATTAAACTAGGCGTTATTAAATTTTATATAACGTATTTTGGCGCAAGTGTATTAGAGATAGAGGCGAAGACAGACTCCTATATATCGAGAGAGGGCGAGCGACGCGCTCTAATGGTCGACCCGAAGACCATCAATCTCCCGGCCGTATACAATCTTTCATTTCATCGCCTCCTGCCCCTGAAAGAAGCTAAGAGCTTCAAATTCTTAGGCCCACCTTCATTTATTGACGCCTGCTTTATTTACGCCATAGATTGTTCGCCTGCCTTTTCATCCTCTTTCAACGAAAATCTTTAAAATATGTTCAGCTAATATTAATAATCTTAATATATAATTATATATAGTTATAATAGCCTGACTATTATTGATATTACGAAAATAATATATTTCAATTTTTTTTCTGAACCAAATCAATCTCCGATCACATATACATGAGCGAATCATCCTAGACTGCGAAACGAAAGATACAGTAGCTTCAGCAGGTAGGTAATTTAACTCATAGCAAAATTCTTTTGTTGGAAAATCAGAAGTGTCGAAACATACAAAGAAGACTGCATTTCTGTATCATAACTTATTCCAGTGAGCAATGGACCCTAACCATTGAAAAAGCCAACTTTAGGACTTGGAGATGAGTATCATCCGGAATATTGAAGGAAAATCTCTCCGAGATCGGATTATAAACACCACGATAACAATCTCGATCTAAAATCATTACAGGAAACTCTGGAGGAGAGTGGTATACGATGGTTTGGATATGTTTTACGAATGACAGGTGAGAGAATAGCCAAGCTGACCTATGACTTGAAGGTGGATGGAAAGAGTTGAGGATCATTGCATACAAAATGAACATCCTAATACAAATCCTTATATTAAGACATTGGTGGGCATAAAATCAAGGAGGTATTAACACAGTAATAAGTAAAATCCTATTCCAACTATAAATAAAAAGATTTTCTCGAAATCGGAGGCGGCACCGGGTAGGTTGGGTGGGTTGTTGCTCTTAATTACTAACGTTATAATCTATCGGTTATCCAGGTATATTTCTATATCGAGAAGATAGTGTCAATGCCTTCCTCAACAGTGTCCATTTAATTAAAACATAACTGTGTTTAGCTGTATACGTTTATAATCTGTTATAGTACAATAGTCTTGGAAAATGAAGTGAGCTAGGTAGTAGGGGAATGAACGTGGCTTCTGTTTACGCGACCGTAGGCGACTTCTGCACTGATCGTTTTCAAAATTGCCTGAATTAATTATTTTCTTAATTGTGGCTACGCTCCTGGGCTTTGAGGATGGCCTGAAACGTAGGCCGGACATTTAAATATAGTTTTTACTTTCTGCTTTTTACTTATTCATTAACCGTACAAAAGAAATGATATAAGCATTGACGTAAATCTGACCTATTTCTTACCTAATAATTAGAAACTATTATTAATCCAATATTTCCAAGTGTGTTGGAGAAGTGATTTATGTCCTTCTAGAGTTCTTTAATTTTAAATATATTCCTATTATAAATTAGAGAGAGAGAAAGGAAGGGGGTGACTTCATTTTTATCCATTTATCTCAATCTGGAATATTGGCGAATCACGAGATTCCCTAGGTCATCATATTTTTGCCCTCCGTTCAGGTAGAACAATAGATGGATAAAAAACGGAATTAATGAACTGGGATGATTAGGAGTCGATAAGAGTGAAGTAAGCAGTTGATATGAATGTAACATTTTACTGTCGGGTTCTTCATATCGTTGTGTATGGTACATATATATAGTATAATAGCACATATAACATATACATATATATATATATATATATATATATATATATATATATATATATATATATATATATATAATAGTACTTAAGATAACCATTGGCGTTACTAGAGTTGACTCATCCCCATGAGTTAACCCCCGTTAACCCCCCCCCCCTCCCAAGTCAACCATTCCAACATATTATTCCCTTTAAAAAAGATGTCTCGTAATATAGGTATAATATGTATTATACTATAAATGATGTAGCTTTAAATTAAATAAATAGGTTATATTTTTTTACAAATGTTATTTTGGATGTTATAAATGTTATTTTTGGAAGGGAAATCAAGAAGTCGCTTTTAAATACAAGTAATCCTGTTTATTGGTTACAATAACTTACTATACTTAATTGCATAGGAAACTTTCTAGACCCATCCACACTTTATTTATAGATTCTTTGTTGTGTTTTTGTATTATCGACCCTTACTTCTGTAATCCCACAATAATAACTCTGAAAAAGCAAAATCCTTCAAAGTTTTATTTTTTTTTTTTAATTGTTACTTACAATATTTTTTTTAATTTCTTCTAAGCAATGGGGGTTTCATCCCCAATAACCCCCCCCCCCTCGTTACGCCTATGAAGATAACAAAGGTGCATTAATAATCTTCGGTGGAATTTCGGAAAAGGTGTCTCTATCTCTCGTGTGTATGTGAGCGTTTTGCTGAACCCCAAGGTTTTGCTCCTTCCTGTGAACAAATATTTGCATAGGTTAGTCGTTTTAGTTACATAATGCGAAAGGAATTGAGTTTGTGATATAGGTTTGTAACTTAACTTATGGCATTGATTCCTTGTAGTCAGCATTCTACACATCCCAAACCTTTTTGAAATGTATTTATGGTGTCAATGAAGTATCATAATTTAGAACAGTATTCCTACAAGAGAGGTGATATAGAACTAATAAAGAGTATAGTATTGAGTATGATAGTTTCTAATCTTAAGAGCTATATAAGAAAAGTAAAATCTTCATTAAACAATAAATACATTTCTCGTTTACTATTTTTTTCATTTATTTATTTCTGATTTTTGAATTAGTAAAATACAGAGAGTTTGGTTAGACAGTTACAAAAAAAAAATAGTACATAAAAAGAAATTAACATATAGAAAAAAAATACTGAATACGGCAATGAAGTCATTTTCTATTTCTCAAGTCATGTTCTATGTCTCTGGTATTTAGCATATTTTAGTCATTAGGATTCTTAATTCTGAAGATTCGATAGTTGTTTTTCATTCCCTAGTCAGTTATTTTTATCTTTCTTTCTATGTGCGTTCCTTGTTATGTGAAGAAGTATGTATGAGACGGAGAAGAATTAATTACAAAACAAGAACTGCGTAGCAATGTTGAGTGCGATCTTGAACAAATCACCTCTTTGGACAACCGTTGTCTTAAAAAGAGTATAGTATCTACCATGTACTAAACCTTACATGGGTTGTAATGGTAGATGTTTTTAAAATATAAACCTGTGGGAATGGTGATGTGATTATTATTAATTTAAAACCTGTAAACCAACGAAGGATCTTGGATTCAGTACATTGTGAATTCTGAACATTTTATTGGCAAACCATCATATAAGGAGGTTTTAATTAGTTATTTTAATTTAATTATAGCCAAAGTCCTGGTGAGTAAGTGGGTTAGTCGAATTTTGCACAGAGAGAGTTAACTGTTTTTGGGAAGCAGAGTTGTATCTTTCTCGTAGTTTTTGGCTTGAAATGGAGTTGTAATATAAGCAGTAACTCCCTTTCAAGCCAATGTCAGACTTACATAGTAACTGATGGGCGATACGGTCCTACAAGGACCTGGGCCTCCTCAAGTATCTCAAGCCAGTCATTTCTACCCTTTGCTTGCTCACTCCATCCTAGCAAGACACCGTTAGATCTTCTTTTCTACATCATCCAGCCGTTTAATTCTTAGTCTTCCTCTATATTGTTTTCCTCCAATTCTTAAATATAGCAGTCTTCTTGGCATCATAGTCTCTGGCATCCGTTCCACAGCTTCACCTAGCTCCTTACGAAATAACACGATTCCGCTGCACTTCATAACTCATTTTGGAGAAAACTTGTCTAAACTTAATCACCAGGGCTGTAGATATTTGTGTGTGATTTCAGTCAAATCACCACCCTACACAATAGTTCTCTTAGCAACACTGCAGTCTCTTCCAATTACTGATCCCAAGACCCTTAATGGGTTGCAGGCTAGGGTTTCTGTTATTATTTTGGATTTCTCCCGAACATATAATAAAAATCATAAAAAATATATGATATAATAACTAATAATAATCTCTAGAGGAATTATAGTAGATTATTATAGTAATGTTTATAGAGCACATAAACAGATTATAATGGACACTCATGAATGCTAGTACTTGTGTATACAGTCGCAAAGGTACTCAAACCTTTGTAATGTCTACTCCGTTTTATTGCTTTACCTTCATATAGCACTTTACGATAGTCATAAAAAAAAAGAAGACTCCCTCACTTTATTGCGGATCATAGTAAAGTCCAATGGACGGTGAAGTGGTTATTAATATGGAACAGATCTCAGGGAGCGGAGAATTCGAGAGAGAGAGAGAGAGAGAGAGAGAGAGAGAGAGAGAGAGAGAGAGAGAGAGAGAGAGAGAGAGAGAGAGAGAGTGAAGATAAGAGTAATTAAATCGGCATAACCAATTTATTGGACCTTTTTCTAAATCATTTATAGTCTGAATTATTTAAATAAATTCGTAAATTTAAAATATTAACATTTAAATTCTGGCTTTCACCTATATTCACTCTGAACAATAATTATTTACATTTGACTCTGTCACAATCCTTGAAGAAGATCTGCAATGTGGGTAGAAACGTTTGCTTCTAATAAACAGTTCTTGCAAATTAAGAGAACTCCACCCGGACCATATTGTTTCTCAATAATGGTTTACATTTTCAAGCTGTTTATTAATCAAAGCATATGGTGGGCTGCACAAAATCAATAAAAAATATCAATTATTAAATTGAAATAATAATTAGTTAAATTATATTATATTATATATATAATTTATTATTTATACCTTGTATTTGCATTTATGTAGATTTTATTTTCATTTTAGTCATTCTTATCATCGTGACGTTCAACAATACTTAGATCATATGTACATTCAATCATTTCATAAAACAAGACATTTAACTATTACAGATAAGATCTTTTAGGGGAAACGAAAAGTTCAACCAGTTAGTGATGCTATTAATTATTAGTATCAATTTCACAACTATTCAATGAGTTTTGGGATTAGTGTAATTATTTTTATATTAATGGAATAATAAATTATCTTATTCAGAGAAATTGTACATGTAACAGATGCACTGACCGCTAGGTCGTATAGTCTCGATCATGTCACTGACGCGAGCCTACAAGTTTATCCCCTGCTAAAAGTCGATAAAAGAAGTTTTCAATTTAAAAAATTGGTTTTTAAATTTTATTTTTTCTATAAATGTTCCCTGGAAGGGGAGTCTTCTGCCTTGGCTGGAAGTGTAAAGAACAAGTAAAGCGATTTCTCACTTTGCTCAGTCTCAACTTGAGCTATTAATCATTTTCAATTGAACGTCCCCTCCCCTCCTTCTCCCCACAAGTTGAAAGAAACTTCTTTACAGCACGGTTTTTGAAAAATTGAATAAATTTCATCAACGTTAATTAACGGCTATTAGAAGTAATCGCTATTGACAAGTTGGATCAGAGTTTGTATCGAATCTGGGCAATTTCGGGCATTGATTACGTCTTTAAAGTTTTACTGAGCATTCATCATTCTCATTTATTATTCCTCTGTTATTTATTATCAAAAAATATGATCATAATAACAGTTACTATATCATAAAATATAATAATTACTGGTGGAAACATCTCAAGGAGGCCACGTTTCAATGATGAGCTGTAGAGCCACGAAATAAGAAGAACATTAATAATCAACTCTTTTAAAAAAATTAATTTTGTTTATTTTAAGTACTTTATGTTCTATAATCGGACGATGCTATAGCGGGAGTCCTAAATTTTGCCTATCCAGGTATAATTATTACAGGAATCTTTAACAAATTCCGGACACCGTACAGGTTCCAGACGGCCATTTTATATCCCTTCCAATGGATTTTTTCTTCCTTTTGAAAAATCCTAAGGCCATCTGCTGTGAACTTGCGACCTTGGGAATATAAGGTTCTTATGCTAACTACCCCAGCGATTGTTTCCCCCCCCCCCTAAAAAAGTAGGATGGAACACGTTTTATTAATGTTCCAGTTGAATAATTCTTGTGTAAAAACGTATTCACATCCTCCACGCGGTGACATTGGATAGTCTGAAATTTCAGATGAGCTAAGCCGGATGATCTCTGCAGTTCATATTCAGTGTTGTATTTAACAATTTCTAAGAATCGAAAAAATATTAAATTTGAAACTGGAAAGCTCTCCAAAATAAATATTCTTGGAAAATATGCACGTGTGATTCGTAGGTTGTATGAAAGAAGAGAAGGAATAAAACATATTAATTAGAGATTTTTTTTAGCATTTTCATGAATACACTATACGAATCTTGTGTTCAGTGTATTGTAAAGATGATTTTTTTTTTTTCAGCAAGTGTTTGTCTGGTATCTTTAGTAAGAGGGATTTTAGTTTTAAAGGCGACATTTCGACCAACCTTGCGGACCAACCGTTCTTCTAACTAAAGCGAATTTTTTTTCTAACCTCCACCCTGACCATTTTCTTCCTCATCCGTCTGTTAACTGTAATTCTCACTATTAGCCTTGAACAAGACCTGCAATATGGGTCGGAACGTCGGCTTTAAAATAAACAGTTCTTCTTACTAAAGACAATTTCCTTTACCCGAACCATTTTCTGCCTCATTAATCATTTACCAATCTTGCTCAGTGCATGTTTCTGTTAAGATAATACAAGGGTAACCAGGTTATAGAGGCTTGATGAGCCCTCAGTATCGTACAATGGCTGGCTAAAGATTAAACAAATCATCTGTAATCTTCAGCATAGCAACTCAGCGCGCTACACACTCAGCTACCACCCTCTCCCTCGAATAATATAAACCGTTAGGGAAATGCACGCGCCGTTCCGAGAATTGTATATAGAGTGTATTTTAATACACGCCTCTCCGCTCCGAAGGGAATACATTAGAGATGCTCCTGGGTTTAAAGACATTGTTGGCAATTAATACATACTGAACCCAGAGGCCCGGTTTTGCATTGTAAATCCGTTTTCTACCCCCACCTTAGTGTATTATCATACATTATACACAGGCTCCGGCTCTTCCCCCGCCCCATCTCCCTCCATACAACACTCTCCTCTTTTTCAATATTATAGCTATCTTCTCTTTTATGGCATTATTCCTTCCCTAAATGGGTCGAGGAGATACTCCAAGCGTAGATATCGACTCTTCTTCGCTCAATAGTCGGGTAACTATTCCTATGCTGGATCGTAATGTATGATAATCTTATCAGAAAAATAAACATAGAATTGAATTGAAGTAGAAAAAAATCTTTAGCACGCATACTAGAATGAAATCCCGTTTGAATATACAATTCGAACGAAATAACTTTTCTCTGCAGTTTTAAAGATCTATAAAAATGGTTAATAAGTGGATCGAAATTTCTACAAAATGGGTTTCTTATACTTAGGGTAGCGGAATCCTGTATGCTTTCGTAGTGAATTAGCAACTAAGGGAGGCATTGGTTCGAAAAGGAGTTATTCATTATATCACAAATACATTGTAAGTCGAAAAATACGAGAATGATACGATTCCGCTTCCCCCGACAAAGTTAAAACAGGAAAAAATTCGACTTAACCTCTTATTCATCGGGGCTACAGATATAATCCCTCTGAAGACAATTCTTTTTCATACGTTCAGGCAAAATTGGTTGAGGACAGAAGTTAAATTTCGTCTACTCTGTACTTGACAAAACCTATAAGAGACATCTCGATCTATACTTGGACAGAAGAATAATAGGGGACCTGTACCACTACAATCCATGAAGGGTGTTGGGTTCAGTCAACCAGCCAGCCTCTGTTCCGGAAGTAAACTTCGACTTCCACCTCCTCGGAGTACTTCAGGGAGTGGTTTTCCAAAGGTGGTGTCTTGGACCCCATCTTAGATATCTCTTGACACCTTTTACCTTTGCTACCTGCCTGAGTGATCTATTTATTTTGCTATATTTTGCTCAATTTGCAAATTCATAATTATTCTTGTAATACTGTCCGGTATGATACGTAGCAATAAAGGTGAAACCCGTAACACAACAACCCGTGAAGAGGTTTGTGCACGATAGAGACTTGACCTGGGGTTCGCTACCTGCCTTACTTATTTTTTATAACTCCTATGTTAAAGCCTTTTGTTCATTATGTAAATTCATTTTTATGTTTCTAATAACGTCCGGATAAATAGCAGCTTTTTAAAAACATATTATTCCATAAATCTATCGTGCTATAAAAATATCACCTATGCTGTTGGACATTTCGTTAAAAGGAAATATCGATTAAATAAAAGGGAAAAATATTCTTTTCTTGAAGGCGAATGGAAGAGCGTAGTTGTCTGCTAATGCAATGGACGGAGCCGTCACGGCTAGTTGGATCTCTTTCTGTAACTAATGGATGTGTTCCCAGATAGCGGGTCGGCTCCGAGATCAATTTAGATATCAGTCACAAGTCTTAGTGACACTGAGGATAAACATCAGGCCACTCCCGATCCGATTTAGGGCTTTGTACTTCTTTCTCACAAAGTTTAATAGACTTTTCCCAACACCGTTCCTCTTTTTACTATTGAAAATTTATCACTTTTTTGAACTTACCTTACCTTTTATGTTACATGCTGTCTATGGATGCCAACAACTTTATATTTTTTTTCATATAAATTTATATCTTTATTTTCCTTTATAATGATTTTTTGTACCTGGGCTACAAGCCTATCAAGCCAGTCAGTCACGAAACTGTAGTATACTAAGGGAGAAAGTAGGCGTACTGCGAATATTGCTTTCTTCCTGAGCCTCTTTTCGACATGAGCAATCCCAATGCAGCGCAATCCTGCAGGTCCAGCAGGACCACCCCACAGTACCCTCTCCCAAGGGGTGAGAGGGGGACATGTGCTTCACTAGCGCTGGCTCCCTGCATCGGGAACGAAAACGTATTATTGAAATATTTATATTTCATCATTTCAATTTAGTTTTGTTATTTTTTGTATGAATTTCACATATTAAATTTTATTTTGCTGTAAATACTTTCTTTATTGAATCATACCTAATCTGTTGCGACCGAGCCATTTTATTTTTCTTCCACGGTTGCGAAAGACAGGCCGTCACACTTTTAATAAATATTTCTTAGGCATCAGTTAAATTCATATCAATTTAAGAAAGTGGGAGTCCTCAATTTTGACTATCCAAGTGAAACCAGAATAGGGATTTTTATCCAGTAGCTGACACTGCACGGGCTTAAAACTGCCGTTGTGATGCCATCCCAAAGGACGGCATAATAATGGCTTTTTTTCTACCTCCTAGGAAAAATCCTAGATACACTTGCCGGGCTGCGAACCCATACACTGGAGGATAGGAAGTCGTTATACTAACTACTATACCACAGGCGATCCGAGCAGGTAAACATGGCAGTAAAATAAATTGAACCATTTGAATTTAGAATAGGCAAGTAGTCAAATAAAAAGGTATCGGTTCCACAGGTTGCCGGTTCGAATCTAGTTACCACCAGTTTTAACTTTTGATTCGTTTCCTTTTTAATATTTTCGAAAATAAGAAGTAATGGAAATTTTTATCATAGAAAAATATTTAACTAAAGGTAATGTGTATACAAGATAAATATTTAACTATGTGAAATGTATATACATTCATCAAGATATAAACGTTTCAAATAACATTTTGATTTATGTTTGTTGAAACGTTCATTTCTTAAAGTAATGATTATTTTCATTTTCGAGAATATCAAAAAGGAAACGAATGGCAAGTTAAAACTTTTAGTGGCTCAACCTGCGGAACTGATTCTTTTTTTATTTGATAACTTTTCTATTGTACAATAGCATTACTTAATTTAAAATATTGTAAAGTTAAAATAAAAGCTAAAAGGTCGCCTTTGTGTAGTGGTTAGTATAGCGACATTCTATGCCCAAGAGTGCGGGTTCGCAGCGCGACAAGTGTCACCAAGATTTTTCCTAGGAGGGAGAAAATAATCCTTGGTTATGCCGTTCTTTGGAAGGGATTTAAAGTGGGGGTTCCGAAGCTGTGCATTCGTTAACGATATTTATCCTAATTATAATCGGATAGCCATAATTTAGGATTCCAATGAGGCATCTCTCGATTAGCCTTAGTTGCGTGACGCTAGACGAAACAAACATACAAGTTTACTGGCTCATTAAAAAAAAAAAAATGAATGCAATTCATAATCTGGGGCAGTTAACTTAGTTTAAAGTAGTAGTTAGTTCCAAATACTAATCGGGGACAAATTTCACACTATTAAATCTTTAAAAATCAATTTATTTAAACTTTTGATATGATTTGACTGTTATGGGAGAGTTTGCAACACGTTTTTATTAAGCGCCGATTATATTCATAAGAGTTATTTGATTTGCGTAATGTCTGTTATTTAAACTAATACTTACTGGTAAGTTAAGCTATTGAACAAAGCTACTTTAAACATTACAACAGGTAACCTATCGTTACTTCAGCTTACATTAAGCGTGCCTTGTCTTTAATTAAGTTTATATTTCATTATCTCGTTACTAGTTATAAAGTGTATCAAGATAGTTGTTCGACATAATCTGCGGCAGTAACATTAGTAATATTTATGAGTTTTAACTCAACAAGCTGATCCAGAGCACATGAGACTGAAATATGTATTTGTTAAAAAAAAACTGTCCCACTACGGCCCAACATTGGTATTGGACTCTGAAATGATACAGATTGTGCTGTTTATTAGACAACCTTGCTCAACCGTAATAAAGGATGTTCAGTTGACGTCACACTCAACCGTTGTAGTTTTTCCCGGATTGGGTGAGCATCAGGAGGGTCTGCAGATACCAGAGGGCCTTTGGGTGTTAAGAGAATAAATAATTTATTTTTCACAGAAATATTCGAACCTGGGAACATCAGCAGAACACCTGTGAGCTACCCCTATAAGATGTAACATTAGGTGTTTTTTTTTCGTATTGGGCTACTAAGGACCACGTCATTTGAACTTTTTAAATGACCTTCATTCATCGCCTGTGCTGCTCCCTTCTTTCTTCTGTCCACCTCTTTCCCGTCTTTAGCATTGGTTTTTCTTGAAAACCCACAGATTAATCTAGTTTTATCTTGCGACGGTTGCTTTCCAAGACATCCTCCCAGGTAATTCCTATCTTCTGTAAATCTCTTTCCACCTCTTCGAACCAGGCAGGTTTGGTCTTCTTTTCCCTTAAATATTTAAAAATTCGGTTCGCCAGTCTTGTGGGTTTCATTCTCAAAAGGTTGCCATAGAATTATATTCTTCTTTTTCTCATAAGATCCGAGTGAAGAGCTCACTGTTATGACGTCGTCTGTATTCACCTTGGTATTTAATTGAGCAAAGAATTTTCATTAGGATCTTTTTTTCTTTTATACCCACTTTTTCTACCAGACTTTTCTTGTTTATAAATTATAAGATATTTATTTATACTGATATAAACATAATACCTTGGTTCTCTATTTAACAATAATATGGATGCTATTGTTGCTGTTGATATATTTCGAATCACACTACACACAACGACATGAACATTCCCACTATAAAATCATATATTCATAACAAATACATAACATTCCACTCATCACCCAAGCCTACTCGTTCTTTCGCTTTCCCAATCCGTGTTACTTGGACTAGATAAACAAATATTAAAAAGACAATGGCCAAGAGACCTACTCAAATATTGATATTTCATTCCAAAACTCGATGTTCCTGTACAATAGCAAAGAGAAAAACACCTGGATTAAATTTACTGGATGCGCAATTGCGCAGGTGCAAATGAAAATTAAATAATTATAATAATAATAATATTGTTGTTTTTTTTATATGAAGTAATAGCGAACTAGTCTTGGTAAATCATCTTCACTATGTACAGTTAATGGGTCCTTTTTAAAACTTTACGTATTGAACCATCCGACTGATGATTTGTTAAACTGCCTGGAAACCTTAAACAAGCAACGAAGGCATGCGCAGAATGTTAATTTTATGGTGAAAGGGGAGGATTTGATAAGAAGAAGACACATTATAATCTGTGACACGTTTCTGTAATCGCTGAACGCTTCGTTATTTCGATTCAATTGATTTATCACGGAGGGGGGCTATATCCCCCTGATCCCTCTCTTTCTTTGTACGTCCTGCAAAAGAAAAGAAAGAATAAGAACAAGAAATAGCCTTTCCTGAAATCAAATAGCTCAAAAATGTGTTTTTACTTATTTTATTTTGTTTATTATTACTATTATTTATTTTTGCATCTGTGTTTTTAGAAATAGAGGAGTTAGGTAACTAAGGGTGTAGAGTATTGAATACCTAAGCTGCATTATGTTAGCAGTCGTGAATTGAGGCGAGGAGGTGCAAAAAGGGATAAATCCATATCATTTTTAATTTTTTTAATGTTTTTCACAAATTTAGCGTCCCCTATGCGGTGGTACGTGGTTCACCATCCAAAACATGTCAAAGCCAATCTAAATGTTCTAAAAAAATTGTCTAAAACAAATAATCATTTCATAATAACCTGAATTATGCATATGTTTGTGTTTCCCGAAAAATTTTCAAATTTGGATTTACCTCCTTTTTGACGCCTCAATTGATCTACAGGTATGCAGAATGTCCTAGGGCTCTTCCAGACTCTCCTCATCTGGAGGAAATCTGGGGGTTGAGCATTATTTCTCAGGAAAACCGTTAGCATACAAGCAATCTCTACCTTGTGATGAACCCAAGGCCCGCTTTTAGTTTAGATGGTACTTTATATTATCAAACCAATAAAACTTCATTCTTTCTCCAGTATTGAAAAGCTCAGCCAATCCAGCTCCAATTCTTCTCTAGCGAAGACGTATTCCTCCAGGCAGGTACAGAGATGATCCATTGTGGGGAAACCTTACGTACGAGCTTCTCATTCGAAAACCTTATACCTCAACGACCTCTCCTGCAAAAAGATATTTTATCCCTGATACTGCAGAAATCTTTCGATCGAAGTGGTAAGAGATAATGTTTTATACATACCAACAATCCAATATCATTCGACGCATTCAAACATGTTGGAAATTGAATGCGGTATGTCGTTCTTGAATTAAAAAACTTCAATCAATACTATTGCAACTGAATGCTTAACTCAAAAATGCTTTTACAGTTCTGTCGTTCTTTCGAAAGAGCGATATATAAATACTGGACAATAGTACACCCTGGATGACGCCAGTCAAAATTGATCTGAAAATAGTGCAGGTAATCTCAGGAGACATCACTGACAAAAGCGTCTTTGGGCACAAGGTATTGCTGGGAAGTGATGCCAGAGAAGGCAGCACCCACAGCCCAAAGACCGAAGAAAGGAAGAGTGTCTTTAGTGAAAGATTGAAGGAGTACTGGAAGAACAAGAAGCCATGGATGCTTCGCATGGTCTGATGAAAAGCCTGTAACGCGTATAATAATAATATAAGACGATACTGCGTATTATAATCTAATAAATTGTGTTAAACTCTGCGTGAGAATCCCAGAACTTCACGGTCTTCTGACCAGCACAGATCTGCTGCCGACAGTTATGCGTGGTTTTATTTCAGTGGACGCGTCTTTTTTGCTTGTGTTGTTATGATGCCTTAAACTTAAATACGTTTCACACAAGTAATTCCAATTAAACAAGTATTTCCTGATCCTTAATAAGTTAGTGGTGAATTTTTAACGTTTATTTTAACATTTATTTATATATATTTTTTTATTAACCCATGACCTAATCTATGTGATATTTGTGCTTCTATTGTAGGGTTGGCGATAGTTGATAGTTAGCACTATCAATAGGCCGATACTATCGGCTAAACACTATCGAATACTATCGATAGTTTTTCGATAGCTGTTTCCTTTTTTTCCATACCTATTCAATTAAGAATTTCAACTAATTTAATTTAATTCAATTACCTACCTACTATTTGAAATTTGCAGGATTATAAAATATAACATTATATCATAAAGATAAGAAAAAAATATTTGAATTTTAAAAAAGTATTTACAATTTACATGTTTACAATGACAATGAACAAATCAAATCCTCAGAAAAGAAAAATAACGATATATCGAATAGAGCCCAACCCTATTCTATAAAGGAAGCACCTTTTTCGTACTTATGTAATCGACTGTAACCCGATGTCGCAAATATTAATCAAGAATTTTACCTTTTAAATATAGATTTATTTCAAGTTGAGTAGTTGTTTTTAATATGAGGCCTGTTGGTCATTACCGCCTTAGTTAAAGTGAGTAGATATTTCTTTAAACAATTATTTTTAATACTAAATACTAAAAATATTATATATCCTTATATATATATATATATATATATATATATATATATATATATATATATATATATAAGTGAAAATATTTAAGATAAATTTAAAAAATATCCTTTATCTTCACCGAACAGAAGGCTTCGTCCATAGCAAACGAAATTGACGACTATTTACCTTCCAAGAGCTATATACGTTATTTCGGGGTATAATTGGATAAAAAACTTATATGGAACATACATACAAAATAAAAGAAACAAGAACTGACTAGACCCAATAAACTATCACTAAAACTAACACATCTTGGCTACAGATCTTCACTGGACTTACGAAACAAGCAACTAATCTGTAAATCTATGCTTAAATCTATTTCGACCTAAGAGATGAACTTTAGGATTCAGCAACACACATCCATATACACAAGATACAAACAACACAATCCTAAATTGTAAATGCTCCTTGGTCTGTTTTGAATCACATTATACACAACGACCTGAACATTCCCATTGTAAAATCATATATTAACATCAAATACATAGCATTTTACTCATCAACACAAAACACCAAAATCCTCTTGTTCTTTCTTTCTCCTACTCTATGTTACATGGACTTCCTGTGAAAATATTAAAAAGACAATGGTCTAGAGACCTGCTCAGAAATCATTAGCCATTTATAAAAAAATTCATATCATTGGAGAAAACAAATCATTGAAATGAAATTTTCTGGTTATAGCAATAATAGAGCAGGTGCAAATATAACTTAGAAGAATAAAAACAATTACAATAATAAATTAAAAAAATATTACACATGGATTTTTCATCAGATTCATCATATATCAGAATATGAGTTAAGATCACCTCATAGACGAATCGTCTACTTAAAGACATCATTATACTTTCTTGAACTTATATAATAATCCTTTTAAAATTATGATAATTAAACCCATTAACATAAAAACAACAGTAGAAAGTTAAATTTTATCTTAAAACCAAGTAATTGCGCGATAAGAACCCATTAAATAATCTCTTGGAGAGTGATTAAACACAGCAACTATTAGAGAGTCCGTTTTACTGTGAGAATGAGGATGTTGGAATTTTATTGATAATAAAAATAAATTTTAGCTTCTAGTTTGCTCGAAAAATATTACTGCGTAGTTCGATATTCTAAGCAAGGTGCAATTCGTTAATGTCTTTTAGTAAAGCCTTAATACTTCGGGATTAAGCTTACAAGTGTGATAGTTTAAAAATATATTTTAAGCTTTACATTTTAAACATTAACACCTCCATTTTTGCCTCATTTCTTTCTCCATATTTCAAATTCAATCAAATCTGATCTCACTCATTCCTTATGAAATAAGGTAATCTTACTTCTGTCAGGGTAAACTTTTCAGCGGAATGCCCTACAATTGTGCAATTTTGCTAGAAACAGTATGTATTGGCTCTCCTGTGATGTAGTGGTCAGCATTGCGACCTTCTATGTCGGAGGTCGCTGATTCGCAGGCCGGCAAGGGGCCGTAGGATTTTCAAAGGGAGTAAAATATACTTGATTTTGTCGTCCTTCGGAAGAGGGGTAATATGGGAGTCCTGAGGTACTCATTAAAGCAGATCCATATCCTAATTATACTTTAATGAACAATATTTAGGACTCCCGCTATAACATAGTCCGGTTAGCCATAAGTGCGTTGAACAAAAAGCAACAGTAAGTATATTTTTTGAATTCTAATTTGAAAGAAGTAATTAGAAAAAAAATAACTAAAAAAACCGTTTTCGACAATTTGGGTTTGGGAAAAACTGAACACAACAGCAAATCTTCGTTTTGAGGCTGTTATCAGTTAGACATACGTCTTAACTTCAAGAATCGGATATTAGCTAAAATATTGACCTCTTTACAAAATAAATAATAATTTAAAAGAAATAAGTCCAATTCAAAAACGAATCAAAATGCCCTTCATCTTATTAAAATTCCGCGGAACA
This sequence comes from Arma custos, assembly GCA_037127475.1. Classification (NCBI taxonomy): domain Eukaryota; kingdom Metazoa; phylum Arthropoda; class Insecta; order Hemiptera; family Pentatomidae; genus Arma; species Arma custos. The sequence goes on from CM073765.1 coordinate 33,525,516, forward strand.
GGTAAATAAAAGCAGTTTTTATATTTATAATAATAAAAAAAACTGTATCACTACCCCCCATGAAGAATATTTGCTTCAGTACATGGCAGTTTTTACTGTTTTATAGGACAGCGGTTGTACTGGAGAGGTGATTTTTCTCTGATTATGTTGAATCACCAGTTTTTTCCTTTTATCAACACCCATATTATAGAGCCTGAGTGAGCCCCAAGATGGTCTCCAGGTCTCACAGCGTCCATCAGTGGCTGGTACAGCATCTCAGCGCTATACACACTGAGTTACCCCACTAGCTTATAAATACATATCTATATTTATAAACGTATAATATCGACATTATCAATAGTTATTTAATATTAATATAATACATTTATTTATGTTTATATGCATATACCTGCCGGATTTGGGTTTGGGTGGTGCTCCGTGGACGGAAGTGTTTAACCTGAGATCAGTGGTATCGGCGTCGAGCCTTCGGGTTCGCTAAGCCTGGTTATTATTATTTATATACATATAAATAGCAATAACATATTAATCTCTAAAAACTAGTTTGTCCTAATCATCAAACACTGTCCTCTTATCAGCTCAGGAAATAATAATTTTAAAGTGAAATAAAAAAAAGTTCTAAACGTGTAGGGGATGTAAAAACTTCCTTGTATTATCATTTACCAACCGTCCTGGGGACATGTTCCTGTTAAGAGAATAGAATGAACTGTCATAAACGCCGGGTAATAAAGTTCTTCAACAAAAAAGTTGTGGGAGTTTTGTTGATGTATGGAGTTTGTTGAGTGAGAGGCATTGGATTTTTTCCTCGTGTAGTAGAACAGTGAGAAATGTGCTTCGTCGGCATTGTTTTTCCAAGTGAATTAGGAGTTCTCGTAGTTAAACGTCTGTTTTACTTCTACACGTTTTGATTAGTTAGTAGTTGGCTTCTAGGTTTCTTCAATGAGCAGGGCAAATCTACTCTGCATTGGACCTGTGTTTGATGTGATTATTATTTATACAATTGGTCTATTTTATCTAATAGTGACTACTCCCTTCTAAGTGTACTAATTTGAATTGCTACTTGTATAAGTTTAAATAAAAACCTGTATCATTACAACTGATGAAAGTTCTTCACGCAAGGGTTCAGTACATGGTAGAAACTGCACTGTTCTTAAGATAATAGCAGAACAGGGAAGTGGCTTGTCCGAGATAAGGTTCATCCGTTCCCCATATCATTTACACTGCCAGGCAAAAAATTCCTTCCACATGATTTTTTCATGTTTTAATCTAAAAATTTTAATGAATAAATATGTTTTATTTTTAATTAGTAATGCTAATATAGAAGAAAATAACCCTTAGTCCTTAGTTCAAAGAAAGAACTGTAGTTTCCAATGTTCAAATTCTATGGAATTAAAATGATTATTCAGTGTCATTTGTTCAGTGCCGTTTCTTGTAGCAAATTTATTAGTTTCCGGCTTTTAATTTTTTCAATTTTAAGTTTAAAAAATGCCTCTTCGTGCTGAGGATGTTGAGCGTGGTGTTGCATTTATTGATGATGGACTTTCCATTAGATATGCAGCTAATGCCATTGGAGTTCCCTATGAAACTTTACGAGACTGCCTAGGACTGACTAGGGCATATGTGGGCAACAACCGACTCTCTGTAAAATGTGATCTGGCCCGCGAGACATTTTGAAAAACCCAATTAAAAAAAAACATTACACTACTTACTCATACTCACGGAATCAAGTGTGCGAGCAAGCCGAGTGGCGGCTATCATCGCAGCTTTGATGTTTGCCGCCTCACCGGCAAAAGATTATTGCTTCCCAATTGTATTGTTCTACACAAGACGGTTCGATACCTTAGTAGCACTTAAATACCTGGATTACCTACTGACCATGTTGGAGGTAATATTGAAAATGTGTTATAACCTAGTTTTTGTACTTTTTAATGATATTTATCGTTATCTTATGGCCAAATTACACAAAATCATTATAAATTGTTGCATATGTGTTATTCTGATGTATAACCCATATTACTGTAAAGTTTCATCCAAATCCCTTCAGTAGTTTTTGCGTGAAAGAGTAACAACCATACATACAAACTTTCGCATTTATAATATTAGTAGGATATGTGCATAATTATGTATTGAGTTATTGAATAGATTTGATATGATATACATGAAACATTGCTATGAACTAACTAGGTGACTTATTGGCTATGGACTACAACTAAAGAGAGACTGCTGTCTAACATCCTATAAAGTTTCAACTACATCTTTACTCTCTACTCTCTTACCTCCTACCTTGTCTCCTAATAAAGTATATAGATAAAGATATATAATAAAGTATATATACATGTAAAAAAAGGGCTGGACAAGATTACAGGGCTGACAAAACGGAAGCATTTATGAAAACTCTTTGTCACAAAACTATTTTATTAAACAATTTGCCGATTGCCGTTGACCGATAACTATGTGAATACAAATTCATGAGGGCGTTGAAATGAAAGAATGACTTGTTAAGCCGTGAAAATTGCAGACGGTTAAATACATTGAGCCTTCTGTCGAGCACAAATGATTGGTTAAGCTGACAAAGAACAGAGGCACACACGTTATAGTGGCCCCCCCCCACTTAGCCCTCACAAAAGTGAGCCCAATTTTCGCTTATCACCTTCGAAAACCGTTCACCTGGAAATCGTAAAGACTTAATTTAATTGAAGTTTCTAAAATTATATTTCATCTATAACACTCCTTAAAAAAACAACAACATAACTTGAAAATTGACATTTCTGAGACAAGCCTTCAGTAGCAACTGCATTGTTTGTTTATTTAACGTCACTAAAAGCTTCTATTACTAATCGGACAATGCTACAAGAGGAGTCCTACATTTTGCCTATCCAGGTTTAATTAGGAAATATTATTTTTCAGATAACGAGTATCTGACATCGTACAGATTTGGGACTACCTTTTAACGTCCCTTTCGAAGGACGGCGTAACCAAAGATCTTTTACTCTCTTTAAAAAAACCTAAGGCTTCCTGCCGGGGTACTTACCCGCCATCTTGGGGTTAGTACCTTGTCATCCTAACTACTGTACCACAGGTTGCCCCTAGCAACTGTATGGTTGAAGCTTTTTAATTGAGTCTAATCATATGTAATATTCCATTTCAATTTTTTTTTTTTTTTACTGAATATACGTTATAAAGCATGCTGAATGTATACATTTAAGAATACCATATAATTCAACGCTTAGTTCTTTTTCATGAACATTGAACAATTCTTAATCGTTGCCTCATCTATTACAGCTTTTAAGAGTGAATTATTGTCTTCCATATATATGAGAAAACAGCAAATATTCCTGGCCTCGTTAATAAGCTAATGGTTTTAGAATAATAAAGAATAGACTATTTATTACCACAAAATTATTTTCAAAAATGAGTTCTGTGAACACTGTAAACTACAAATATACTAAAAAAATAGAAAAGAGTGTTCCACGACGGTGCATTTTATCACCAACGATGTCTAGCAAATCGCAAATCGCAAACAACGACATAACTGAAAACATAACTTGGCATTTTAAAAATTTTAAACGTTGGCATTTTTCAGCTAAGCCTTCAGTACAAATTGTATTGGTTGAAGCTTTTTAATTTAGGGACGGCGTATCTCAAGTCAAAAGTCATTTTGAGTTATACTGCGTCTTAAAAGGAAACAAAGAGATTTGTTAAGGCGTGATTAGACTGAATAATTTTAATAGGAAGCAAATGGAAGTACCACGGGAATTGAATGAAGTCTCAGATATTAACAAAGCGTTTGATTTATTAATTTAAATAACATGCGAGATTTCTTAAATACTATTAAATATGCATGTAAAAAAAAAATACAAATTAGTAATAGCGTCTACAAAATTAACTTAAAACTAAACATGTAACTTAGCGATCTAATGAACAAATTAATTTTAAACAAAAAAAGAATAACAAATGATTAATATGAATGGGAGCGATAATTAACAATAACAGAAATGCTCCATGCTAGCATAATGGCCAAAGAGATAATTACAACAAAATAAACTTGAGCGTAATGATGAAGTTTTCAATAAGGCGCGAAGATGTGCGAATAATTATTATCTTCGCCAGTGATCACGGCATGACGGAACAATGAGTATAATATCATTAATTAACTTGAACTGTCCGGTTGATACCATATGATACGTTGATCATCCGGAGAAAAATTAGTTGACAATTGAAGCCTTATGGTAATGAAATGTGACTTACGATTTGTGTGATGTATGCTCAATTATCATCTCAGCATAGCTTCTGGCGAGTGACAATCTTGAAACCTCTGGACGTCCTCACAGAAGTAGCGGCTTGAAAGCGGATTACTTGGCGGCAGTGTGCGATGATCTTAGCTGCGAAGGGCTGATAGAACTGCTCCGCTCGGCGATCTGATGATAAGTGAAGGGCGCTCTGAGCGTCAATCCCCCCTCTCCTTGATTTTGGCGGTATAGTAAATTTCCGATTTTAGAGGCAATGATCGGTCCGTTCCATCTGGCGGGTAGTCCAGGTCCGCGACTAAACAAGATTTATTAAGTTTGATTGGAATTCAATCCATCATTAGGTATATTTTAAGTAAGGAATGGTTATAAACGAGTTACGTTAAAGTCGAAAACCTATATAGCAACATACAGAGAGGAAATCCCTGAAACATTCCCGCGGATTCTACTGAACTAGTTGTTAAACATTTGGGAATTCTTTCTAAAAACGCACCCTCAACAAGTAGTTCGTAATGAATCGGAGATATAATAAAGTCTTCTAGGCGGAGAAATCCTGCGATATTCTAAATTAGGTCTTTAATTTAGGGTATTTACCTCCATAGAATAATTCTAAGGCACCACCTTGGCCTTGGTGAACCGGCTTGCACGTGCTGAGAGTGTCTCATCTTTGTATAATTAATATCAAAACCGTGGGATATTGCTGTAAACACATGTGGTTACTATTACCCATACATCACTCCTTCAAAATAACAACATAACTAGAAAATTGGCATTTATGATTTTAGCCTTTGGTAGCGATTGCATTATTTGAAGATTTTAATTCAGGAATATACGTGTATCTATTATTCCATTTGCAACATGTTTTTTAAATAATAAGTCGTATTTTGAGTTGTATCATATTTGAACTTTTATTGAAATAATGAAAAAAACCTGTACCACCAAAACCCATGAAGGGTCTTGGCTTCAGTGCATGGCAGAAACTGTACTGTTTCTGGGACAACGGCGGTGCAGGGAGGTGATTTGTCCTATATCACGCTCAATCGGCAGATTTCCCCCTAATTTTTGGTATCCACTTTATAGAGGCTGGGTGAGACCCAGTGCGGTCCTAGATGCTACAGGATCCATCTCCGGCCACTTAACTGATTAAATAAATTTTGCCAGCGATCGTTATTTAACCCCAGGATCTTCGGCATGAGAACTCAGCACTCTATCACAGAGGCACTTCGCTCCATATGGTTTTAATTTTTTTTTAACGGTCAATAAAACAATTTCAATACTATCATTACAATAGGAACGGTTTAGTGTACCAATAGCCAGATTTAATTTTTTTTAACTTACATGTATATTTCAAACCCATCTTTTGAAAAATTAGGTTTTTATCTAGAGTTATTACTTTTAAAATAGCTAAAAATCTTTGTATTCCAAAATTTTTTTTTTATTATTCCTTATTCCTGAATGTACAGCGTGTTGGAATTGGATACTAGAAATAATTGTGACGCGTTCTCTATCTTTATAAATATATTTCCAGCATATATAAAAAAAAATTCAAACAGTTTATGGTATATTGAAGGTATCAGTTAATTCTCAATGCAATATAACTACACGACATTGATACGATTTCTAAAGGGACTTTTTTTGTGTGTTTGCTTAAACCAATTTTTTTCCAGACCGTATGAGGACACAGAGAGTTTCGGAAAAAAAAAAAGAAAAAGTAAAAACTCCCCTTCCCGGAGTCATTTGTTTTTCAATTTGGAGAGTTGTGTTTATCCTGACTGTGTTTGCTTAGTCGGATTGGTCGCGTATAACCTAGCATCCTCTGGCAATTGTAAAGGTGAGGTCAGTTTTCGTTCCCATCATAAACGTATTGGTTAGAGACTTTTATTTATTTAAAGTTTATTTCAATATATTTTAACATTTCTTATTGTTATTAAGTATCATGAGTATAGTTAAATTTGTCTTCTCTTGATCAAAATTAAATTATTGATATTGGGCTGCAATCTAGTTGCTATAACACTAAGCTATATTTATGAGCTAATAAAAAATGGCCGATGTAATGTAATTACAATCACATAGCTATATAAAACTCTTTCTCTGTTTCTTTCCATATATATACCTACGTATACCTTTCTGCAACTCCATAAGTGGTTAAGTCAATTTTTGTCCAAAAAGATTGTACTGAAAGAAATGGAATATTGCCATTTTAATACTATTTGGCTTGAAATGGTGTTCTAATATGAACTATAACTCCTTTTCAAGGCAATGTCTATTTTATCCGCATAAGCATTGCAAACAGGATAAGCTCAGGAAACGCATATACAAAGTCGACTTACCTACTTGTTCACCGTTGCTGGAGATATAACCATATATAAACATGGAATGAACTATCTATCTCTGACGACGCTATGGCCTATATGCCATATACAGGTCTCCTTAACAATTCAAGAAGCTGTGATCAGCCTCGACAAATTTTTAGCTATAGTCTGGGTCTATCTCTTCCTCTTCTACCATCTGGGCATTGATCTACTATCTTCTTTAGTGATCTTTCTAAAGTAGTCTATGAGCCTTGCTGGTGGGGATTAATGAACCCACGAAAATCCGAGTTATTGATTACTCATATAAAGTAACGCACAGTATTCACTTCAGGGCCACCTTGGGAAGACCCGAGTTTGGAGGGTATAAGGATACGAGGCATCATGCTGGACTAATCAACCGTAAGAAAGAACGTTTGATTAATAGAAACGTTCATAATCAGCGAATAGCTTCGAATGGCTAAACGCTCTTGTATCCCGAGCGACACAATAGGTTATGTTATGAAAGAATAAAAATAAATTAATATTTCCTTATCCATTCGAGGACATGGCTCAACCATTTAAATATATTTTTTTTAAATATGAAACAAAATCAGTGTCTTTATACAGGTCTCTAACCTTAATTATATAAGCATTGATTTAACTCTCCTGTCGGGTTGTCCTCACTCACGCCTCCCTCACATACGTCATATTTAGATAAAATATCGCAATTTAAGTTACATATATTCACGAACCGTCCAAAGTATAACTCCTAGTCTGTTCGAGGGAGCTTGTAAAGTTTCCAAAGAAAATAAAGCAGTAAATCATTTTTTTTTTCAAATGTATGAATGAATCATCAAGACGGATTTTTTTTTCACACACCTTAAATCAAGCATTCACAACTTTTTTTTTCCCGGGAAAATACTCCCCTATCTCCGCTGGGAGAGTTGCTGAGAGGGTGTGGAGGGAGGTAACATGTGTTTTACGATTATAAAAGGGTCTATAAATCAAGAGTGTTTCTTTGTTTCATAGGCGCTCTTGCCTCGGGAAAATCGGCTTACCAAACAAATCCCCCCTTACTAAAAGCCATTCTGCTATATATTAAACGATTTTTCCAGCTAGCACTTGTTTTTTTAAAATATTTAAACCTACATTTTATAGGGAAACGGAGTATCTCTCTGTGTAGATTTTCGGTTAAAATCCGGGTGTGGTAATTTGCTATATTGGCTTCACTCAGCCAAACTATCTCAGGGAAAATTAAGATCCTCTCATCTCAATAATATTTAAACAGTACAATTGGATGCCGCCCCGAGATCGTTAAAGTTGCGATATAATAATTTTATATCATAAATGGATAAAATGCATATCTCTCTCTTCTCCAAAGGTTGATCCGTTTTTACCCGAATGAATAACATTATGTTTATTAAGTTCTGATCATAGTTACAAGTTAAGTTATATACTTACTCATATCTAGTTAACACTTGGTGAATGAGGGGAATATTAAGAGGCCACAGAAGAAGTGCTCCGAATTGGCGAGATCTTAGAAATGTGTCCCTTTAACTTTGAAAAAGTATCCCAAAACTTTTATTGGGGTTCAATGGTGACTGTGACCTGTGGTCGAGATAAAGAAAACAATATGGATGGTTTATTTAGACGGAAACTGGCGAAGGAGAAAGAACAAACAACGAAGTCTACTCAATGTATAACGAAACAGCTGTGGTTATCTCCTTAAAGATTAGACCACTGCAACGGGCTGGAAAATTGGCTATAATGGAAGATTAGGCATTCCTAAAAAGATTTTTATAGAACCTCTCTACTGCACAAGAAGAAGGGGGAGACCGACACTAAGGTGGGCGGATGTGTCGAGAGAGACGCGTGAAATATTCTGGTAGTCAGGAGCCGGATGACGACTTAAAAAACCAGAGAAGACTGTAAAGAAGCTGGTGGAGGAGGCCAGGACTCGCCACCGAGTAGTGACAAATTGGGAATACCAGGTGGTTAAGAGTGATATTGCACAACTGTTTGCCTTGAAACAGCGCAGTTTTTACTATATCCCAAGGCCCTTCGGAGGGTGCAAACAAACTGATTTTTTTTGTGAATCGTTTTGTTACATCGTCTCAGATGCTTTTAAAGACATCAACACATAATTTAGGATTTTCTATTTTTTTTCTTGACAAAGATTTCCTTCTCCATTTAAAATTCTTCTAATTAATGAGTATAATTGATAAATATATATTTACGAGTATATAGACTTTGTCACAAATCTAGGTCTGATTTTACAAGTCAATAGCTCCAGTTTCTTTCGAAATAAATCTAAAAGGGATCTTTTTCTTTTCTTTTTTTTTCTTTTTCTCATATTTAAATATTACACGAAACAATACAGTTATCATTTCATTTGTTGCCTCTGTCACACGGATTCGATCATTTTACCACTCATTTTTAAATGCCCGCCAATTTGCACCGACAAAGGGAGTTTTGAACTGAGGCGTTAAGGCAAAATATAAGAAATATTTTGTCTATTTTGATCTATTCCCCTAACTTTTCAGTATTTATATTGATTGTCACTCCCTTTATATATCTCAACCAAGATAAAACTATTTAGTGTATTTCAATGGAGTAGAGACCTGGACGATAAGTGCTGCTTTAGGGAAAACGTTACTTGCCCCTGAGATGGAATTGTTGGAGGAATACTGACACCCTGTCCAGGCTAGGATGGAAGACGGATGTTGAAACCAGAGAAGGAATGTAAACTCAACACAACAACTTTCAAAGTAATGAGAAAGACAGAATTTAGAAATATGGTAATTTTTGAAGAACAACGGAGGAGAGGCTGACTAAGGAAGACATCGGCGAGGAAGACGGTCCCCTGGAGGAAGAAGGCTCCCGGTTGCGAGGAAATGAAAAGGAATTTAACAAATCTAACTTTGCAGGACTGAATTTGATATTGATAAATAAATAAATCCAGATGATTAAATCTCGGAATGAGGAATTAATTTTCAACATGTAAATTATGGTTGAATCGATAAATATTATTATCCTGTAGGATCTGGAGACCCTCCTATATACTGGATACTCGCAGTAGGGGAAAACCCGACAGTTGAGCGTGATCACCTCCAAGCACAACCGTTGTCTTAGGAACAGTATAATCTCTACCACGCACTAAACCCTTCAATTTGCTAATATTTTTGGCTTGAAAGTATGAAATAACGATATTATATCAAATAAATAAATGAAAATAGCCTTCTTCATTTATAGAGGGATCTGTTTGATTTTATTTGAAAATCTGATTTTGCCTCGTAGCGTGTCATAACCCATTGGTCGCTCTTTACCTCCGATTCCAAATGGATTTTGGATCACCTCGTTCAATTCGCCTTCATCGCTCTCGGACTGAGAGTTGTTCACTTCTTCCCCGTCGATACTCACCACCCGAGGAAGCAGGTTTTCGTAGCCGCTGTCCGGATCCTTTACTTTATGAGTCTTATTTTTAACCCCTTCTTTCTTTTCACTATCTTCATAAAGACCTTTGTCTTTGTTCTCCTCTAATGATTCTATTATAAAATCGGCTTTTTCGAACAGTTTGTCAACCAAATCGTCGTCAGAACCTTCAGAGTCAGATGACGGAATGGAAGGATCATCCCCGTACTCTGCGACCATTCGGTGGTAGATATTCTCCATATGTTTTTCCATCTTCACATAATCGAACTTCCCTTTTTCTTGCATGTCCATCCTCTTTCCGTTGCACTTCGTTCACAGGACTCCGTACCGTGATGGACACAAAGATGGTAGTTGAGTAACACTTCTTTCTCGTATTTAGTCGTCTCGTCTTCTTCTTCCGAAGTTTCCACTTCCGGCATCAATAGTGGTCCCTTTTCTATGTCTGCTCCACCGAAGAGTCACCTGTTGTATATTTTTTCTTGATATCTCTTGTTTCTTTTGTGCTTCCTCAGCTTCAGGTGCACATTTAGATCTTCGATTCGTCTAAAGTCCATTTTGCAAGGAGTGCAAAAATAAATTTCTCCCGGATCTTTCGAATGATCTATTTCATAAGAATTAATTTCATCGGACATTTTTAACTGAAAGTTTGACCCGTCTAAATCTACTTGTATATATGACTAAACAGTTCATTTATTAATCAAATCACATGTTATTTTTATAAGATTTAAAAAAAGTTGCGTCTGCATTATTTTTTTAATTACATTTTGTTCATTTCTGTTACTTTAAGGGACCTGGTCCCAACACAAATATTTTCCTATTCTCTTCTACATTAAAAAAAAAACTGTATCACTACAACCCACTAAGGGTCTTGTGTTCAGAACATGGTAGAAATGTTGGGTTGCAGGGAGATGAATTTCCCAGTCCACCCTCAACTGCCTGGTTGGTGAACAATAGATAAAAAATAAATTACAACCATACTACTACATAGTTTTACCACTGCATGGTTGAATGACTGATGGTTTAATGTTCAGAATCAACAAATGGAAGGTTGGTTTATTTATATATAGAACGTCACTTAATGCTGCAATTGCTTATCTGATGAGTGGGAGCTCTAAATTTTGTCTATATAGGTATAATTAGGATAGACAACTTCAACCTGTCCTAACTGACACCGCATCGGCTCAGGGCCCCATTTTACGGCCCTTCTGATGGACACTCTAACCAAGGAATTTTCACTTTCTTTAGATGATCCTAGAACCCACTGCCGAGCTGTTAATTCGTGACCTTGGGCATAGAAGGTTGTTAAGGTAATCACTAAACCACTGGATCATAGATATTGTCTCCCGGAGCTTAGGGTTTAGTATTGCTAAAAACGAATGTAAAATAAAAATAAAATAAACAATAGTGAAATTATTCAAATAATCGTCAATCATAATTTAAGATTTACCATGAACGTAAAATGTCAAATTTCGTGTCAACACAAAATAAACGAGTATTAATGGAAAGGAAAACGAAACAAAAATCATTTCTGATTCTTAGAGCTTCAATTTTCAAGAAAACTTTGTGAGTTTGAGGAAATCCTTTGCTGTTTTATTAATTGCTTTTCTTATTATACCTAAATTCCAGCTTCGGTACTTAAATACTTGCAAATCCTTCGGCTTAAGGATTAATTTGGATCTTCCTTCCAAGGAATTCATAAAATATACAATATTTCAATCTCCTGATGAACTTATAGAGCTGTCTGAAATAAATAAACCTAGTTTACGAACAGTTTTCTCATAGAAATTTTCAAAGGTTATAGTGTAATTATAATACTTACGAATATCTTATTTGAATCATTTATATAGTTTAAAAAATTACTAATTTCTGGGTTCAGCATATGGTAGAGACAGTATTATTTCAAGGAAAGCGATTGTGCTGGGAGGTTCAATTCTGCCTGTTGCTGAAAATTTATTTAATCTGTTAACTATCGGAGGTGGGATCATCAAGACCTTTCTATAGCCCACCCAGCCTCTAGAAAATGAGTGCCCTTAATTGGTGGAAACTCTTGGCGATTGATATCTCGGCAAATCACTTCCCTGCAAAACCGTTATTATATTATAAGTACCGTCTCAGTAAGACCACGACCCTTTTCCCCTGGAGTGCTATTCTTCAAACTCTGCCTTATTGGGAAAAATCTGATCATGTAAGGTTCTGTGTCCTAGTGGACACGTTTCGATAATTTCATTCTTTTCAGAGGGCATTAATATACAAAAGTGGACTACTTCCGAACTGCGCTTGTGAACTGATTGAGTTGCAACGTCACGATCACTGATGATATATATTTTTTCCTTAACAATACTATAATAAACTAGACAGAAAAATAAATAAAATTTTATTTTAGATTAACAGATTTTATAGTTATGGTTCTTATTTGTGGTCGAGACGTGCTTACAAATCATTTCCCACCCCCAGTTCTGTAAACGAAGCCGGAAAGTAGTCATGGATTTCTCAATTTTTTTCACGGGAGCGAAAGAAATTAGCCAACACTGTCCGCTATGGTGCAGCACATAACGGTAACAAGATGGGATGCTAGCAGGAATGAGCCTTTTTATGAGTTTTCCATAAGCCAGAGTTGAATACTGATACTCATGGCGAGAATGGTTGTGATCCGACCGGAAAGAAGACGAGCCTTGAAGGTAGGAAACTCAAGTTTTCGGCGTTTAGCCATATGATAGCTTATTTGGTCAAAGAGCCAGCAATTGTGAAAAGTAAATTTTTTTTCTTCTCTCTTTTTTATAACGTTTCGATCACAAAACAGATGGGATGGTGAGACTTGTTAAAATTTATAGTTGTTGTTTGTCTAGTCATTATTAAATTATTAAGTTAGGGGTTAAATTATAGTTATTATTTTATTAATGATTTGGATTATTCTTATTGATAGTAAATGAGTAATTTTATTTTATTTCTCTTTTAATATAGTGGAGTTTTATAGTTTACATTAGGATGGTTTGGATTTATTTCTTTACCAAGTTTTCCTCAACTATACCTTGTCCCCAACCAGCCCTTTTCAGGTGTCCAAAAAGTCTATGTCCGCAGGTAACAATACAATTTATTTATCTAATTTACAAATTTTCTTTTTAGATCTCTTTTACGTTTTTATAAATTTAGACCCCTTTTTGCTCGTTTTTGTTAATACTGTTTGTATATTGCATAAATTATTAGTGGATTTTTTCTTCCTATTTTTCATTTTTTTTTTTGGAAACTTTTTTAACGAAGCGAATGGCTAAATAAAAGATTCATCCCCTTATACTGCGTGTCGTGTTGGTCTATAAGGCTGCCGGGCCATAAACTCCCCAAGCTACTGCTGCTTGCCCGTTCTCCATCGCTTATTTTGCATTCAGGTTACCTTTAGAATGGCTGGAAAAACTCGCTTTATCTTCAAGTTGCCAAGCCATGATGGCCTCTAGACCACGTTTTTACAGATTAAACTCTTATACAGCCTCGTGTAAACAAGCCATCTTTCGAGAGGTAGCAGCAGTCACCATCAACTCATTTAAACTTTCATCCACTTACAGTAGCGAAATTAAGAAATCAACTTAATATTCCATCCTCTACTCAATTACTCCCTTTATTTTTTTTTTGAGATTTTTTTTGTGATATTGTTGTAGGAGAGAATAAGTTCGAACATGTGGAGAAGTTTCAGTACTTAGAGTCTAAGGTAACTAGAAAAAACGAAATTCAAGAGGAAATAAAGATGCGATTAAAGGCGGGAAATGCTTGTTATTATTTGGTATTACTAACCTCGTGTCTTTTGTCCAGAAATCTAAAAATCAGAATTTATAAAAGCATCATCCTTCCAACTTTTCTTTGCAGATATGAAACTTTGCAGCCAATGCTGCAGGATGAACAACGTTTTCAGTTATTCGAAAATAAGGTGTTCCGTAGAATATTCGGTACAAAAAAGGATAAAACCACAGAGGAATATAGGAGATCACAGAACGTGGTAAATATTATCATGTGATAGCTTCACGAAGATTATTATTGGGCTGTAAAGTTGCTGGGCTTAGTAACGAATGAATTCCTAAAAAGTGTGACTACTGGGGTGTAGATCGAGGCGTAGGTGGGAGGATTACGTGGTCTGGTGGCTTTGGATTTGGCTAGTGGTGCGCGGACGGAAGTTAAGCAGAGATTTGTGGTATCGGCATTGAGCGTTCGGTGTCGATAAGCCTTATTATTATTATGTTTTATTCTACCCTCGCCGTTATGTATATATACATGAAGGGCATGCAAACTGATTTGATACTGTTAGCAAAATAGAATCCTGTAACCACTACATTCCATGGGTGAGCAACCCAATCTTTCTTGTTGTTTTTTAAATACAGGAGAGTGATTGCATTAAAAAAAAAATTATTTTCGATACTTTATTAATGAAGGGATGCTGAATAAGGAATTATATATGCACTTAGATCATAAAACAAATATGATTTTTAGACATTATTTTGGTCATTATGTTATCAAATCTCGCTGCTGACAAGAGTTTTATTTCAACTGTTAGTAGCAGGAGATAGATCATATGGGATCTAGGATTCAATAAGGGGAAAGTACAAATCACCTCCCTGCACAACCATTGTATAACAAACAGTACCGTTCTACCATGTACTGAACCTCATACCAGGTCACGGTTTGTAGTGGTACAGGTTTATTTTTTATTATGTTGGTTATTATTAACAGATAAATTGTGAAATTACCATTGCAGATTCAAATAAAATTCAGGATTGCCATGAAATACGTACATAAATTCAATTAACACTGGTAGAGTTAATCAGGCAAAGTCTGTGGTCGCTGCAGGAAATCTGCATCTGACCCTTTCCTAAGCCAGATGCAGATTCCTGATCTTTCGATTTCCTCTGCCCGTATCCTTCTGCATCTTGACGCAGTCCTTTTCGAGGAGGCAAGACCTGTTGAGATCCATTGCTACCTGCCTATGTGACCTACCTTTCATATCTGTTATTACGGCATTTCATATTTCAACTTATTACTTCCTAAACCTTAATTTATCAAGCAGTTGACGACTTGTAAGAAATATTTAGTTCTATTGAGTTATTTAACATATAATATAGATATACTAAAGACATTCCTATGAACTAGCTAGATGACATTGCTTTAGACTATCATTATAAGTTACTGATTAATCTAGTTCTAACTTAGAGACTTCTCTCTTACATACTATAAAATATCTACTACATCTCTTTATAATAATATTAGAGCTAGTATTCATAAATGTAAAACAAGAATTATATAAGCTCAAGGAAGTTTCATTGCTGACAACACGGAAAATATTTCACAACTTACCGATTAGGAGCCCGCAAGTATACACAATATTTCTAGGTCATCAACCCAATCCAACTATCCATTAACTCTAACATGGTCTGTGCGACGCATAGCAAGCCATCTCTTAGTACATTATTTTTCTAGATCAGGAGTGTTTAGAACAGTACCCGTATTAATTTGCTAGTTATTAAGCTCATTCATTTCTTTAATGAATAAGATAGTAAGACATACCTCGACCTGGGAGGTTTCGCTTGAAGGACGGAAAGGGTTCTGACAGCACAGGAGCACAATCAGCTATTCTGCAAGGGAGGCCACCCTAATGATTCCCCAGCTCCTGATTAGCCTAACTCAATATCGCGGAGGGGGGATCTAATTACCTCAACCCTAACAGGGACAGGATGATACATAGCCAGGAAGGGATGTGACAAATAGGGAAGGGGGGTTCGGAAAAATCGCTCTCACGCCCGGCTCCTTATCGCTCGCCATTAACGTCCCCATTGAATTATATCATTGCCACGAGTGCGTGTCGGAGCTATCTGTCAGTCGAGTGTCAATCCTTTCGTATGCCGGGTCGAGATAGGGCCAACATCGTTCGAATCATCCTGATGTGGCTTTGTTAGAATCGAAAATCACAACACGATGTGACAAACAGGAGAGTAACACAGTCATTCATTTTCTTTTTTTTTATTTCGACATCTTAGCTTCATACAATATTGTACGATAATACAAAATTATTTTTATATATATAGTAATAGAGTGCTACCGATGGGTAGTTTCTCCACAAGTGCTTTTCAAGTCGTATTAGACATATAGCAGATTTACTTATTGTAATTGTATTATAGTTGTAAATATCAATAAATTGAATTAAAAAAAAAATATATATAGTAATCAGTCTGAATAAAAAAATGTGCAGTTTCTATTGTATTGGGAGTGGACTGGCTCTGGTGAGAACGCTCTGGTGGTAGAGCGCTGAGTTTCAGTGTCGAAGGCCCGTGGATGAGACACCTTTGGGCTCACTCAGTCTCTACAAAATGGGTATCGAAAATATTGTTGATCGTGATCTAGGACAAATCTCCCTGCTCAACCGTTTTATTTTTTATTTACGCAATGATCAGACCATATGTCACAATAATGAGCATAATAGATTTTATATTCCTATAGTAATTTTACTCTTTCAGGACCCCTAAATTTGTAGGCAAAATCGGGATTACAGAAGAAAAACAAAATCGGGATTCCAAGAACTCATTGTTCAATACTTTTCATCATTTTAATCGTATTTTCGATACTAAATTTTGTAAAAAAAACCATTGTTTTTCATTAATCACATATGTTCATACAGAAAAATAAAGTGTTAATTTGTCAACAAATTAATGTTGGAATACGTAGTAATTTCGGTACAGTAAATAAGTCTAAATAAAAAATATTTGCACACTTATCAATCGCATATACTCGTAAAAAAATAAATAAATAAAAGTGTTCCACTACAACCCATTTAGAATCTTGGGTTTTGTACATGGTAGAGACTGTTTATACTGTTTCTAAGACAACAGTTGTGTAGGAAGGTGTTTTGTTTGAGACTACCGTTCTATTTTCCCTTAACTAATATTCCCAAATTTATTTATTTATTTCAGCCAATGAGTGAGCACAAGGAGGATCAGAGGTTTCCACAGGATCCATTATGTCTGTTAAATGAGTAAGTGGTGTATGTGTCACAGGTTCGAACTCTGTACACTGCCCTCTTTATTTTTGAATGATTTTACTGCTTCAGTAATTACCGTTTCATTGTTTCAAGCATATTTACTGTATTTGTTATATTGTTGTTGTTTTTTAAGAGAAAAAAAATATAAAACGGTATTTTTAATTGGTATACGTTTTGCTTCATGGAATCCAATACTTGTAACGTTGAAAATCAATCCGTTTTAATTGGTTTTGTTTTACATTTTTTTTAAATTCCATTCTTTAATGAACTAACTGGGCTATAGATTTTTAAGACCGTATTTTTTTTCTGATCCATATTCGAACAAAACGTCGGGAAGCTATTCGTGACTGTTGCTTTGCTTTACAACAATTTAATTTATATGTTTAACAGAGAATACATATGACGTTGCTAACTCTACTATATGAACAATCCCATACAGCGAAACAAAGCTACAACATTTATAAGGCGTCCCTTCCATAAATCCTAATTTGAATACAAGGGATTATAACAGCGTAGGGACATGAAGGGATGGTCTAATGCTTCCCTACAAACATCGGATGAATCCTAACCTCGATTCAAGTTTAACGTTCACAGATTTAGAAGTTTTAAGTAAAACGGAAACTGTTATGAAAACAATCCTTTACTTCATTGTTTTATAACTAAATTTTTCCTCCTTCAATTTTCGACACATATATAGTCAAATCCATTATTTATTTATTTTTTCGAAAGGTTGCATGAAAGCCTACCCTCTTCATTGCAGTTACGGTTCCACAACAACCCATGGTCTTGGATTCAAGTGGTTGGGACTGTTTCTAACCTAAGTGAAAATTTATTGTACATGGTGAAGGATCTTGTTACATTGTGTGTTGTTAAAAAGCTGGCTGTACTGCATTTCGCTCCAGGATAGTCAGAAATCACGCTCAACCACCAGGTTTTCCCCCTAATATAGGGTACCCAATTAGAGGCTGGGTGGGCCCAAGCAGGTTCTATTGATAACGTATGCTACATCCCTGGCTGTTAACAGACTAAATAATTTATGTATTATAATGTAAGGATGGAGGTAGTTGGGGTGCAGTCCAACTATCTCCATCCTTACATTAGATCTTCCAGTCAACTAATTTCCTCCATACTTAGATTTATTTATTTATATATTATTATGATTATTTACGTTATCGCATTTGAATCCGGAATATTCTGCATAGCAACTCAGGGATCTTTACATTTAAATTACCCAGCTTTCCCTGCATCCAACAATTAATAATATTCAATAGTTTTTTCTCATCCTTATTTTACTTATGGAAAGCCCTTAAGTTTTTTTTACATGAAATAATTCTTGTGTAGGTAGGTTGGATTGAGCTTGAGCTTGAACTGCTGTCAGCCATTGGGGCCTAACAGCCATGCTGGGCCATGTTGGGGGTAACAGTACACTCGTATAGACACAGTATGCACTATATACTCACATCTATACTACATACTGAAATCATCGACACCTCATCAAGCTTAATACTTGATGACTTATATTTTCTATCGATTTATTATATTAATTTTTTTGATTGTTAATATAAATGTTTCTCTACCTTTACCAGAACTAGAATTATAAAATAAATTGTGCATACATTTGTTATTAAACTTATATTGCAAAATATAAACTTTTTTTAAGTATCCATATCTATCTATACATCTTATAAAACAAAGTCCTCATCCGAGTTTGTTCGCGGCAAACTCAATAACTACTGCACGGATTTTCATGCGGGTTTCACCAATAGATAGAGTGATTTACAAGGAAGGTTTAGGTATATAATTTGTCGAGGTTTTGTGTAAATGGGTTAGAATATCAATGGGTTTCACTGAAGACGCTGCCCAATTCCGTGCAATTATCTAACATGCAAGATAATAAATTCCTATATAAAGAGATATTGATTTTGTTTTTATTTTTATAATTTCTATATGATAAAGTACATTAGCTGAGATGGAAAGAAAGAAAATCAAGACTCCCAAAGAAGCCTAACCAATGATATTAGCGTGGTCCTTAGTGGCCGGTACGTGATAAAAAAAAAATACATTACACAGACAAATTACGTAGGCATAATATGCCCTATTACCCGAGCAAAGCTGGGGTTGGTTGCTAGTTAATTTATAAAAAGAGGTCAAAAACAATGAGAAATAATTTATTTTCGTTAAGACCAGATGTCAGCTTCTATTTTAATAACATCCTTTTGTTTGACAGATTTAATCTTACATTCCAACACTTAGTTGAAAGGTTCGGAAGCAGGAACAAAGAAGAGAACTAATAACTAGAAGAAAAAGCATCTCTTTAAAATGAAAAGAGGTCTTATAAATCTCAGTTGCTTTTCCCTTTTATCATTCGTCTATTCTGTGATACTATAAATGTAGAATAATCTCTCTATTGTGTACAAATTTGTTTATTATAATAATATTATTGTACTAATTATATTATATAATATAAATTATAATATTATATTAATTATAAAATTTATTATTATAGGTACTGATCCAAGAACTGCTTATATTTTAGTCTTTTGTCGTACTCGAAAAGTTTAATTATGGATATTTTTAAAAATCGCGAAATAAGAAAGCTATTTTTCTTGCCTTCTTTAACTCATTACGAAAAACATGACCCTGTTTTTAAATTTAAATTTAAAAAATGGAATGCATCGATCTTATATACATATTATAAAACAAAGTCCTCAGCCGCGTTTGTTCGCGGTAAACTCAATAACTATTGCACGGATTTTCATGCGGTTTTCACCAATAGGTAGAATGGTTCACCAGAGGTTTAGGTATATAATTTGTCGAGGTTATGTGTAAATGGGTTGGAATAAAACGATATTTTGAGGAAATGTTGGAAAAATAAAAGTATAACCGCCTAGGAGGTTTCATTGAAGCCTAATGGCTTTGGCATATAACGAAACAATGCATGGTGGAATATTCCTCTTTTATAGATCCTCGTAAAAGTCAGTGATAGCATATATCTATCTTTTAAGGAAAGCTTTCTATACCCATTTTATCTTCTAAATAATTGATAACGTACAAAGAGATATTTGGAAAGCTATTTAGAGGAGTACATTATTAATCCTTATCAACTTATACACTTGAGTTACCTTAAGTATTTCATGCGCATTATTAGAATATGTTACACCATTATTATAATTATATGAACAGTTACATAGTCTATAAAATGAGGGCCTCTTCGAAGGTTTCATGTGTCCCACCTTTACGTTGAGTTAAAGTGGCTCTTCCCTTCTATCCCTAGACACCATTTCCTAGGTTCTTACTTATATCAAACCATCAACTCACAAAATCCATCTTATATCTATAGTCTCCTACAATTCAAATCCTCTATCCAATCCCAGGGCACAAGATCTGGCCTTTCCGATCTTAATATCCGTTCCCATAGAACCAAAACTTTTGAGCATTCTTTTCTCGCCCGTTCTATCTCTCTTTGGAGCTCACTCCCACTCGATATCCGTCACGTCTTCTTTAACCTCATTTAAATCCAAACTCTTCCTACATCTTCTAAATTCCCCAAACAGATGCTCTATAACCAATAAATAACTTATAGATGTACTCAACTCGTAAATTATTTATTACAGTAATTCGATTGATGAATTACTGTAAATATTAGTCACTCATAATGATATCATATTTTATATTTTTAGATGCTATTATTTATTCACTTATTTTTTTACCATAAATTTGTCGATTTTTTTATTTTATTTTTGTATTACATTTTCTGATTCTCTACCAAAACATACCTGTTAATTATTTACTTTCAAGATATTATGTAAATATTGTTTTATTCTATTAATGTAGTCCTTTTGCCAGATATATATATATATATATATATATATATATATATATATATATATATATATATATATATATATATTTATTTAATTTTGTTCATTTCTGTTATTTTTAAGGGATCTAGTCCCAGAATAAAATTATTTATCTATTCTATTCTACGATAAATTTGGTCTGTAAAAAGAAATGATGTTGTATCACCCTGCCTCGAACAAGGCTTCGTAAAAAAAATTGAGGGTTAATAATTCGTGCGAGGGACAAAGAGAATTAAGCTTAAATTTGTTTACACAAATCGCAAAAAAATTGTATCGAATTCCCTCAGCCTAATTGCACTCAAATGGCTTACCATCATTTATATCGGGGAAACCTATATTTATATATAAATAAAATTAAAAGCAATGAAATCGAGTAGATTTTAAACAATATTGACCTAACTTTTTCTTTTTAATAAACCTAGATTCATGAAATGTATTAAAAATATAAAATGAAAACTCTCTCAGAACTGCTTATTAAATGAATATTTGTTATTTTTTATCTTATTTCTGTGTTTTTTTAGGCGTTGGGTATGCATACAAATATTTCATTTTATTAATCTTTTGTTAATTCTACTGTATATTACATCTAAGAGAATGATATCTGGAGAAAACTACTTTTATCCTATCTTAATTAAACTTGAATAGATGATTTTGAGGAATGTAGCACCGTCCAACTAACTATAATTTAAGTTAATAAATAATAAATTAAAGTTAAACTTAATATTAATTATAATTATTTATTTATGGAATACTATATTATGCCCGCGGCTTCGCTCGCGTGGAATTTGGTCTGCCACATAAAGTTTCTTGAAAGATCATTTTAAATAAATAATTTAATTTTTTTAATATAAGTTACAAGTACAACCAAAATTTCAGATGTCTAACTTCAAAACTGACGGATTCTATACAACCTTTGAACCCCTATTATATTAAAGGGGTAGCCCTTGGGGTGGAATTATCTAAATTTCTTTCGTAAACTATACAAATAACCTATCTACAAATTTTAAGATGCTAAGTTCCTGATTTGCCTTTAATTATGTAGAATAACTGGGTAGGCACATGCGCCCCTGCCCCCACATAAATCTGCCCTTGCTGTAGCCTATGATGTATAACCTATTTTACTCAATAAGTTTCATCCAAATCCGTTCTTTAGTTTTTGCGTGAAAGAGAGACAAATATACAACTTTCACATTTATAATATTAGTAAGGTTAGTAGGATATCAAAACAAAGAGTTTCACTAATGTTCTTTCTGTTATTTTAACAACTATTATCATGTGATTTGCCTTTAATTGTGTAGTACAATGGATTCTCTCCAGTACCTAAAAACTGTCGAGGGGCAAGTGCCCCCCTGCGGCCTCCCCCCTAAATCCGCGCTTGCTATAGCTATGTATTATTCTGATGTATAACCTATATTACTCTCAAGTTTCATCCAAATCCGTCCAGTAGTTTTTGCGTGAAAGAGAGACAAACTTACGAACTTTCACATTTATAATATTAGTAAGATTATACAATGCCGTTTGGCACGTAATGCTTGTTTTAAATTTAAATTGGAAAACTCGCTTTTGGTTCAATCTATAAATCAGTTCCATGAGTTTTTCATTATTTATTTGTATAACCAGGAAGTCGTCCAGTTTTTATATAGTAAATGATACTATGCTCATATTATAGTTCTCATTTATTTACGTTTAAAATGTCCATTCTTCTTTCGAAAATATCAGGAATTCACGTAGAAACGTGGATGGAGAAACATGAACAGAAGGCACTCCTAGCGTCTTTCATCTCTTGGTAGTAGATCCCTGCTCCAGAGACGTTTCAGTTTCCGGTCGTTCTGCTGTAATGCATCTGTCAGTAATACATTAAAGTGGTAATGTTCTAACCACTATAATGGAGAGTATTGGGATCAGTTCATGTGAATAAGCTCTCTGCAATGCAGGGAAGTCATTTGGCTGAAATCCCTCTTCAGGTTTTTACCCAAGATTGCCAAATTTATAGAGACTGCGTGAACACCATTAGAGTCTGCAGATTATATCGGCCCTATATAATAATAATAATAATAATGTCTTTATTTATTCTGGGACAAGTCCCTATAGAATAAAAATACAGGCATTGTAAGCTATTATGTCTTAGAGCGTAAAATAATTACAATTAATTAATTATAACGTATAATTTAATAAGTGAGAAAGAATAAACAATGAAAAAAAAAAGTGAATTACCTACAATAACAGTATTTTAAGAGCAGATTAGAAGAAAAGAAAGAAAAAAAAATTAAAATAAGTTAACAATAATTATATAAGAGAAACAATTAATGGTCAAATTAAACAATATTATCAGAGATTCCATCCCTTTTTGTATTTTTTAATATCTATCTTTATGACAATAATAATACATATGTACGTGGTTTTAATTCCATACACTCATATATATGAATACATAATAACACACACAAAGTTACATAAAAAAACATCATTCATTCATCGAATAAAGAGAACATTAAGTCAAAACTGATCCCCTACTATTTTCGATTTTTTGGGAATTGTAGGGATAATAGGTGCTGGAATATTTGATTTGAAGGTTGGAAGATTATTGGAACGACGAATGGAAGAAGGTTCCAAAGGGAGGAGAATCGGATAAGCAAAGCTCTGTCAAATGCTGGTGTTCGGTGGGATGCTGTATATAGATCTGAGAGCCGAGAAAGAGTGTTGCGGGTGAGGGTTGATATAGGTTGATTGAGCATTCCTTTTTTTTTAATGTAATATTTCAATATATCATCCATCTCTAACAGAGCTATGGTAATCACAGTACCTTGGCGTCCTCAACAATAGTCCTCCACGCAGACGTATCTTCGACTGCCATTATCCATCCCTCAACACCAACGACCGAAGGTCGTCTTCTACATCTTGCAGTCAATGAATTCAAGGTCTGCTTCTTCTTCTTCGACCCTGATGTCCCTCCATGATCATTTTACGGAGCCTACCACGCTCCAATCTTTGGCTATGTCCTAACCATCTAGTTCTGGCCTTTTTTATGTTGGAAACAATATCCTGTGTCTCATACAGGTTTCTTCCCTGGTATGATCATAAATCCTTCTGATGAATCTCAACTCCCACACACTTTATGGCACTTCATCAGCGTCCAGGCTTCATAATATATAACCACTAGCTGACCGTACACCGCACTCTTATATTGAGTTTTCAGTATCTAATCCGATCGACCGATAGCATCTAAATTCGTATAAAAGATAGTTTGAATTACTGAATTTTTCTTGCGACGGCTGTTTCGATAGTGCTCAAAATATTTAAATACGGAGAACGGTATAAACATTTAACCTAAGGGGATATAGATTGTACTACTTAGTGTAATTTTAAACAAAAAATACCTCCTCCCCCTTCGAATACACAGATAAGGACCAGTGATAATAAAAGGATAGTGGAAGAGGAACAGTCCCACTCCATTGAAGGATTATCGGATGGTGGACCAAGTTGAGAATCGGAACCATGTTCCGCGTGGTAGTCGACCATCCTCTGATAAACTCGACTTCTGTTTCACTGGCGCAAACTTATCACATTATTCTCGTTTATCGTGTCCGGGATACAGCTGCTACGCAATGCACTACCTAAAGGAAACGTTTTAGGAAATTGATCTTATCTCCAGACAATAAGGCATTTTTTTATTCACAAACTGCACAAAACAGAAAAACATTTTTACACACACACATATGTATATATATATGTATATAAAATTGACAGTGATATGGTTCATTACACAGTTTTCAAAACTGATGTAAGACTTACCAAATCACCTCCCTGCAAACCGTTGTCCATGAAACATGGCAGTCACTACCATGTACTGTACCCCAGACCTTTCATGGGTTGTAGTGGTACAGGTTATGTACTTAGTAGAACAGCTCAATTGCAGAAAGCAGGTTGTTCAGTGTTTAGAACGCTGAGTTGCTATGCAGATCCTTGTTCAAATCCTGCTGTGACAGATAAGTTATGTATTTAAAATCCACAGACAGGATCTTCAGTATCTCTTTGGGCACATCTAGCCTCTATATTGTGGGTGCCCTTAATAAGAGGGAAACCTGGAGGTTGAGATTGATCTCGGACCTATCACCTCCGCAACTGCATCCTTGAAATGGTACTGTCTCTACCATGTACTGAAGTCTCATCTTGGGTTGTAGTGGTATAGATTTTTTTCTGTAATTAGTAGTATAGACTAACGAGAAAATATTCTAAGACTAGTCTATACTGAAGAACATGGCTGCTCTCGTTACTGTGCAACACTAATATATGCTTATGTTGAACTTTCACATTCTCCACTTGTTGCTGATGGCGTGATGAAACAACTTTCATTCGTGATGGGTTTACTTTGTTCGCTTTATGCTAGGTAGCAACAATGCTCTTAGTAACTCGGAATTGAATGTTTGAATTCAATTAAGTTCATTTTGATGTTTCAATTTAAGTATAATCCATTTACTGAGTTAATGAACGAAAATATTTATTATTAATGCTAATGAATAATAATTTGACTTCGCCAACCATCCAAATCGCCCTAGTATTAGCTGAGATACAAGCGTATTGAACCTTACACATTGCCTTTCATACATGGTTCTTGTGGTCTCATATGGTGTAGTTGTTAGCTTAATTACCTTCCATGAACAACATCCATTGGATTCGGCTCTCAGTAGATTTCTTTATGATTTTTTAAAGAGAGTAAAAAATCCTTGGTTACACCGTCCTCCGGAGGAGACGTAATATGGAGGACCCAAGCCTGGTATCCAATTACTCATTAAAGATCCCTATCGTAATTATGCCTGGATAGAGTAAAATGTTTTAGGTAACATCGTCTTATTAGCCAAAGAAGCATGAAGTTACGTTAACATATTCTAACTAAAGTTAATATATTTTTCGAGGGGGGTTTCAATAATGTAGGTATTTAAAATATTTTAAAATTTTATCTGTTTCAGTTGTTGGTCTTTCTTTAAACCCATTAGAATTCTGAAGGTTCCTTTGAGAGAAAAAAACCATCCGATGCAATCTGGAGAAACCTCGAGCCGGTAGGAACCTTAAGGATTTTATAAAGTGAGTAAGAACTTCTTGGTTTTTTCGTTCTTCGGAGGAATGGTAAAATGGAAGAGTCAAGCCTGTGCGGTGCCAGGTATTTGTTAAAGATACCTATCCTAATTATACAAGGACAGACGAAATTTAGGACTCCCACTAATGCATCGTCCGATTAGCCGTAGCAGCATAAAAAAGAAAAACTGTTCCCCTACAACCCGTGAAGGTTCTGGGGTTCAGTACATGGTAGTGATTGTACTGTTTCTTGGACAACGGTTAGGCAGAAAGGTAATTTATTCTAGATCACGATCAACTGCTAGATTTCCCCCATCTTATAGAGACTGGATGTACCCTAGGCGTACTCTCCGGCCGCTAACAGAAAAATAAAATTCTGGCAGCAGGAAAGGGCAATTCAGCGCTATAACTGAGCCACTTTGCTCTCAAGCAGCATAAAGTGTTAATTAATGAAGAATCAAAATTGATATAATGTTTTCGAATAAATGGGCTCCTAGAACTCTATTTATAGCTTATTACAAATATTGTTTCCTCAAGAGACTTATTGTGCAGGCGTGTGTGCTGCGGCCATTCCTTTTCTTCTTTAGACTGTGTATTTTTGGATGTTGCCATAGCGTTCGATTGGGTCAACACTAAAGACTTCTCTTTAAATTGCCTTTTCTAACCTATCATACTTTACCTCAACCATATTATATTATAGTGTATCATATTCCTCTCGTTTTTCATGGCCTATTTTTTCCAAAAGAAAATATTTTCATAAACCACTTCCACAAGGAGTCATGTCAGTTTTATGATTCAGAATAATTTCAGAATAATGTTTTTGGGTGTGGAGTCTGTCCACTGTACTAGACTCCGCACGAGTTTTTAGTGGTACGGGTTTTTTAAAAATAATAAAGTTTAATTAATTTTTTTTTTACTTATGAACTCATTTCATTTTATGTATTTTTGTGACCCCCCTTACAATGTTTACATACCTGGCTCGACAAAATTCTAATTGTTCTCAAATACTTTTCAATTATTGTGTACTTTTATTTGTCAGTTGGTTGTGTACTTTTAGAATAGAATAGAAAATAAACTTTATTCTGGGACAAAGTCCCTTTAGAATAACAATAATGAACAAATAAAAAAAACAAAAACATAAAATTCATCTGGCCAGAAGGCTACGTAATAACACACACTTTTATTTGTCAGCTAACGTTTTTCATAGATCTTTAAATAGTTCAGTTTATTTTTGTCAGTTGCAGTTGAACTCTTCATCTCTCTGGTATGTTCTATTCTAACATCATTATTATCCTCTTTCCTCTATTCTTTCTTTTCTTTTCTTAATCTTACATTATTTTTTCTTTCACTAATAACGTGGTATTCTTTATATTTTGTAACAAAATCATATCTATTGTAATTTTACTATTTTTTACTATATTATTATTTGTAATTTTACTATTTTTTACATATTATTATTTGTAATTTTACTATTTTTTTTTACATATCATTATTTGTAAATTTACTATTTTTTTAAATATTGTTATTTGTAATTTTAATTTTTTTTACATAACATTATCTGTAATTTTACTATTTCTTATATATAATTATTTGTAATTTTACAATTTTTTTACATATCAGTATTTGTAATTTTACTATTTGTTTATATGTCATTATTTGTAATTATACATTTTTTTTTATATTATTTTTTGTAATTTTATTATTTTTTACATATCATTATTTGTAATTTTACTATTTTTTTACATATCATTATTTGTGAATTTAATATTTTTTTACATATCATTATTTGTAATTTTACTAATACCATGGAAATCGTTATATTTTACAACCAAATCATCATCTTGCTATTTTACTATGTTTTATTATCTTCAAGATTTCTTTCCATTCTTAAGTCTCACTAATTATTTCATAGTTTATCTTATTCTCTTTTTATTTCTTTTCATTCTTACCATTCCTGTTTATCTAAAGTGTTTTATATTCTTTGATACCGCAGTGTTTATATAGTTTTTTTTCTGTTTTCTTTTATTCTCAGCCCTGAAGATGGTCTAAAACTTAGGTCGAAATGTAGGCACACTAAAATAAGTCTATGCTATTTTGTGTAATTTATTGACCGGATCCCCTCCCCATTTTACACTTTTATTTAAGTAACCAATCAACCAATTCCATTTGAACATAATGATCATCATCTATTTATATGAAGACAAACAATCTTTATACCTATATCTCTGTTAACTAAGAATAATATTTATAAAAATATTTTGAAAAATTGAAATTAAATATTGATATATAAAAATGGGATTAACATTACATATAAAGAAAGGTATTTCAAACATTTCACAGAATTTTCTTATCTAAATAGGATTGATAGACTAGAAAATTAAGGAGATTACAGTTTCAGGAGGCAGATAGCTGAGAGGTTAGCCTTAAGTGTGATCTTATAAGTTTGAGTTTGCGTTTGGGAGGTAATCCGTATACGGAAGTTACTAGGGATGGGTTGTATCAGCTTCGAGCCTTCGTGTTAGCGTAGCCTTGTATTATTATATTTATTTTGGTAATTGTGTATTATCCGGTCCCCATGAAACATGCCTCCCAAAATAAAAAAAAATTGTTACTATATTTTCATCTTCATATCATATCTACGAATATTTCGATTAATATGAGTAACAAGGTACACATCTTATAAAAATAATTTATTTATTTGAGTTATTTATTCAGATTAGGACCAATCTGATTTTCATTATGAATGCTTTAATGAAAAAATTATACAGTGGTCAGAAATAAGAGAAATTGTGTGCAATTGTAGGTAATATCTTTAGGAAGAGGAATAATTTAACAAAATTGTTTTCATATTAATGGAGTATTTCATATTAAAAACCTTGAAAATGTCACGAAAACGTATTGCTGAGTTCTGTTCGAATTGTCCGTTTTTTTTTTCTTTTTGGTCTTTCTTGATATCCTTGAGCATTTTGAAGATTTTTTTTCAGTACGCTATGAGCGTCCTTTTATAATATTGTTAAGGCATAATTATATAATCTATACTGTTCTATACCTATGTAATCTATATTATAATCTATACGTTATATATATATGATACATATGTAAGGCATAAAGGCAAATATATGTATCATATCTATATATATATACATATACTCTCTTTCCTTTACCAACAGTTCCATACTCTGGGTCCAAGCTTTCCTCTCAATAGATAGGACTCGAGCAGTCTCCATTCCAAATCAATCCCTATCTTCCTTCTTACCGCTGAAGACAGGGGTGGCACAGGGTTCTAGTATTTCCCCATTCCTTTTCAACTGTTACATTAATGACCTTCCCAAATCAATCCTCCACTGTCCCACTATCTGTACGCCGACGATTCCCAGATCTGTTTGTCCTTTCCTCCATCTGAGATAATAGCTGCATTTGCCAATATTCAAGGTGCCCTAGATAGTATCAGTGCCAGGGCAAACTTGAATAAACTGTCGTTGAATGTAGCGAAAACTCAGGCCATTCTAATTGGTTCCACTAACCTTCTTAAATCTATCAAATCACTTCCCC
Organism: Arma custos; assembly: GCA_037127475.1. Taxonomy (NCBI): domain Eukaryota; kingdom Metazoa; phylum Arthropoda; class Insecta; order Hemiptera; family Pentatomidae; genus Arma; species Arma custos. The sequence continues at coordinate 33,554,980 of CM073765.1, forward strand.
AACCTGAAATTATCACCCTGTTGCTTTCAGTTCATCTGTTAGAAACCTCGGAATCATTTTCGACCAATCCCTCTCATGGTAACCCCACATTGCCCAAATTTCCCGTCGATCAATAAGCTCTCTAAAGTCATTCCACCGTTCCAGGCATCTTCTAACACTATCTATCCTTATGCTCCTCATCACTTCTTTTATCTTCCGCACTTTGACTATGGTGTGGCATTTGGTGGCCTCTCGAACAGGCTCGAGGAGAAGTTGAGGTGAATTATGAACTGTTCGCTTCGATATGTCTTCGACGCCCCGAGGAGGTCTCATATGTCCCGCCTCCACGTTGAGTTAATGTGGCTCTTCCCTACTATCCGTAGACTCTATTTCCTAGGTTCTTACTTATACCAAACCATCAACTTTAGCATCCATCTTATACTTATAGTCTCCTACAATTCATATCCTCTATCCAATCCCAGGGCACAAGATCTCGCCCTTCCGATCTTTACATCCATTCCCATAGAACCAAAACTTTTGAGCGTTCCTTTCTCGCCCGTTCTATCTCTCTTTGGAACTCACTCTCACTCGAAATCCGTCATGCGTCCACTTTGACTTCATTAAATCCAAATTTTTTTTACATCTTCTAAAATTCCAAACAGATACTCTATAATTAATAAATAATTTATAGATATATTCAACTCAATCGATTAAAACCTATTTCTTTGTAATGTAAATTTGTCTGTTTTTATTTTATTGTTGTATTACATTTTTTAATTCTATACAAAAACATACCTGTTAGTTATTTACTTTCAATGTTTGCAATATTTTGTTTATTGTGTTATATATTTATTTCTTTATAGGGTGCTTAGGTTATGGTTTCTTTTTAAAAATGTCATTATTTATAAATCGGCCTGGCGTTTTTAAACATATTTTACGTTTTTTTTTTTTTTAATTGGTTTCTTACATGTTTTTCGTTAATACCTGGCTTAACAATCAACGTAGGGACATGGGTTACTGAACTAACCTACCTTCGAAATGCCTGTGTACACATTTGTAGAGGTTAGGGGGGAGGTATCGCACTGCGGAACCCAAACCAACCGGCATCGAATGCCGCCCTGGTATTCAATAGAATTCCTTACATTGCTGCCTTTTCTGTTGTATCAGTCCCCAAGACGTAGATGGGTTGATTTGAATTCTATCTTATCAAATCACTTCAAAATTAATCCATTTATTTACCCACCATATTTTTTAAAATTAAAAATTAAAATAAATAACTCTGAAAGTGATTTTTTTTATATATATTATTTTAAATCTATTTATCGAAATTTATAGTTGTATGATAATAATGAGAAATAATTCTGCCATTTTTTTTTATTTAAATGGCTGTAAAAGAACTATTGTGTTCACAGTGCAACTTCAAGCACACTTAAAAAAAAAAGAACTATTATAAATTTAATTATATTATACATCAAAAAAACTGCGATAAAACATATTTGAACTTTATGATAAAGGGATTCCTTTATTTATTGATTTTTTGAATAAATATTCTTTTAATAACCGCCCAACACGCTACGGTTATCACTAAGATTCTTTTTGTTATCTGATGTATGTATTTATTAGCTCACCTCAGTTGCAGAAAGCAGGAAAGCTTTGTGGCTAGAACGCTGAATTGCTATGCTGAAGGTTCCGGGTTTAAATCCTGCTATGACAGATAAATTATTTATTTATCAGTCACTGATACAGACACCCAGGGATCTTCAATCCTCACCTAGCCTCTATAAAGTGTGCACCCTTAATAAAGGGAAAACTTGAAACATGCATCAAGTAATTAGTCAAGTAAAATGATATACGATGATTTGTGATAAAAGCAAGTAGAGAAACTACCCATAGGTAGTACCCGAATAACAAATTGAACTTACTAGGCCACGAGACCATCGTCTTTTCAGACGCTGCGAAGGATTATCGGGAATTGAACGAGTAGCTAGGTTTGATACTAGATGGTTTGAGTGAGGATAAAGTTTTTCATGAAAGTGTAGATATCGGGCTCGGGCCAAATTAGTAAAAATTGAGAATTAAGTTCATTATGAATGGCCTTATTCTTAACAAAGTAAAGAGGATTGAAGATTTTAAGAAGGATTTTGGATTGTAAGGATTGGATGGGAGAGCGACTCGATGGCTTAGTGGAGCCCCAAAGCTATACAAGCTAGAAACTAAATTGGTCTTATAATAGTCTTCCAGATGAGTCTTTTGTATTTAACTGGGAGCTTAGAGCGTTTGTATAATAGATGTTAAAGTACCCTTCTCTATATTTGATTATTTGATTTCATAATTAGGCCATCTTTTGTTTATATATACACACAAACACACACACACATAAATATATATATATATATATATATATATATATATATATATATATATATATATATATATATATATATATACACACACATATAAATATATATTTACAACCACACACCCACCTGTAATATAAATATATTAATGAAATGGAGCCTTTTAATAATTAATGAATTGAAACCGAGCCACATGGCTTGTGTAATCTTCTTTCGAGTCCATCAGTTGAAATTAAAACCTTAAAAGGTTTATGATTAATGAATTTCTTTTTTAGAATAAAGCTTTGATAAAAACTTTCGGATTTTTTTCTGGCGTATTAATTTTTATTTGTGCATCTGGTGCAGATAAAAATAATAAACTTGAACTTTATAAACTTTTAAAATATTACGAATATTAAATATTGACGGATTCACACCGAGCCCCCGAGCCCTCTTCGACAGCCCTGAAGAAGACCTGCAATGTGGGGCGACACGTTGGCTCTTTAATAAACATTTCTCCCTATTTAAGAGAAATTTAGTGACCTCCAACTGGACCATTTTCTTCCACATTATGAATAATTATATAGCTAATAATATAGCTAACCCGCATGAAAGTTATAAATAGCAATAAAAATTATTGTCCCTGTATTAATACAACCTCATCTTGGATTCAGTACATGGTAGAGACAGCTTTGTTTCTATGGCAACGGTTGTGCTCGGAGGCGATTCCTCCGAGATTTTATTTCAACCACTAGTTTAGGATACTCACTTTATTTAGAGGCTGGGTCAGCCTCAGGAGGATCTGTATATCGTACAGTATTTTAAATAATTTATCTGCTACTACAAAAGCCGTATATTATATCATATAAAAATAAAATAAATTATGATACAAATAAATCTTGGTATCATGGGTTATTATGGGATCATATCGATAGGCCCGGATTCTAGACTACTTATAACCATCCCTTGTATAAATAATGATCCATACTTTAGAGACAAGGGGATGGAAATGAAGAGAAGTATTTGCTGAATGAGGAGACTTTTTGTTAAAGAGACGAAGAGAGGAATGGGGGGGGGTATTATTAATTAAAATGAATTCGTGAAAGGAGACAATGGAAGTTAAATTGCAAAGAGCAATTAGTGAAGGGAATGAAAGCATGTTCCTTTTGTCGGATCATCCCACTCCTTTCGGAGATCAAATATTTGAGCAGAACTCTTGGGTGGGGCGCTGCCATGTCCTCTGGTTGCATTTTATTAGCTTCAAGAATTCTCTCTTCCATTATGCCATGTCCTTATTTTTGAAATAAGAACGATAAAGATGGATGTTTGAAACAGGTTTAATCGGAATTCCTATATGATCAGAACTAGATTCATGACTAGTAACAGTATCTGATTCGAAAATAATTTTCTTCTAGTCTCGAAATTTACTCTGCTACAAATAACTACCACTAAAAACCATGATTTTGGATACCCAGTGTATAGAGGCTGGGTGAGACATTCATTCCCGACTGCTTATATAATAAAATAAAATCTGCAACAGTCTGATTTAAACTCACGACCTTCGACACAGTAACTCAGCTCTCTACCAATGAAACACTCCGCTCCCCAGAAAATTTAACATTATAAGCCAACATTTTTTTTAATTTAGCATTATTTTAATTTATATTTCAAGACAGAAAATAATTAAGTTTAAAAGCTTCGTATATGTAAAGGTATATAACCTACTGCAACCCATGAAGAATCTTCGATAGTTCAGTACCTGTAGGAAACTGCACTGTTTCTAGGATAACAGTACTTATTTAATGTACTTATTTTTGAAATTGTATGTACGCAATATCTGATTACATCTTAAACGGGTCATTTTTGTTTTGTTTGAGTGTGCTGTTTGGTGGTTTTATTTTAAAATATCTCATTTTTCACTATTAGGGCATGATTATGAGACAAAGCCTTGTCTCGAAACGTCGCCTGAGGAATGCTATAAATAAATCATATGCTGTATATATGAAATTTATGTATATATATATATATATATATATATATATATATATATATATATATATATATATATATAATTTCATTGGAATAATATATTTTTGACAATAAATGAGTGTTTTTATCGTTAAATATTGCATAAACTTGCTAGCAATGTTTTTTTAGAAGCTGAAGGTCTATTTTAGTATTTTTATATTTAATATCACTAAACCTCGCAAGCCTTTTGGGGAGAATAAGGTGACAAGAGACGGCCTAGGGACGATGATCCTATTAAGGGCCAAGGGCAGGCAGGTGGAAGGATGCCGATGACCCAGTTACCTGTAATCTTATTATGGGAAGGCAACAGGCCGCGTAGGGCTCAAGATGTCTCCTCGCTCCTTATTAGTGGCGTCGAGGATCCGCTAATACTTTTTAAATTAGGGTAACCATGTGCCATACTGATCCGTGGATTCCCAATTCTGAGGAAAACGAACTGTACCACTCTTGGAAGAAGAAATAAATACTACTTGTGTATTAGCCGGTACCTAGAGGCTGTTATCCGCCATTTTTTATAACCTGAACACTGATAATTCTGATACTGGTAATACCTACCTTGTTTTCCTTATTAACATAAATTGAAATATACAAAATCTAACCCTGTAGCAACGTTCCTCTTCTTGTATAAATGTTTTTACACTTTCGAAATCTTTTTTACATAATTTCATCTTTGGAATTGTTCTGAATTTCTGGAAGTATTACACAGCTTCTTCTTTTAAACACGATTATTCCTAAAGTGTTATCCAGTTCGTTTTAAATAGTAATAATAGAAATAACAATAACAAAAGGAACACAACACTAAAATTAATAAAACATTCACAAAACACTAAGAAACAATACAGAAATCAATTTAATAACGCACACCTGTCCCCAACGCCACGGGTTCGGCGCCTCACATGTGGCTTCTAGAGTTTTTTTAAGGTACCTAGTAAAAATCCTAATAATTAATAAATGGTGGGCGACCTGTGATGTGTTGGTTAGCATAACAATATACTACGTCCGTAAGTTCGTATACTAAGTTCGTAGCCCGGCAGGAGGATTGCTTATAAGGAGAAAAACCTTAGTTTTGCCGTATTTTGGAAGGAACGTGAAATGGGTGTTCCGGGCCTTTGGGGTGTCAGTTACTCGTTAAAGATCATATCCTAATTATGCCTCTACAAGCAAAATTTAGGACTCCCACTGTAGTATCGTCTTCTTAGCCATACCATAAAGTGACGTTAAATGATAAAGTGATGATAACCGTTTTACTGTTCTCACCTATATACCTTTTAAGGTTAATTACCTCAAGATGATCGCTGAACCTTGTTCGACGTTCAGACCTTTTAGTTAGCAACTTAGTGTTAACAATATTTCCGAGTGATAAACATGTTATGTATGTAACTGCCATGTTTACAAGACACTCGGATAGAACACGAAAGCTGCCTGCGAGTTTGATTTTATCAAGCGTGAACGACGTCTTATACGGAAGCGATATAAAGGTTTCATTTCCGCATCGACTACCCGCTCTGTAGATTTCTCCAATAGATGCCGTTCCTTGACAACTTCGCCTCCTTCCGATTTCATTTCCTGTCTCCAGTTTTTTTCTTTTTTTGGGTTATACTCTTACAATATTAATCTACCGGATGAACAGGAATTGTAATACTTTCATGCATATAAAAATCTTTTTTTTATTATAAAATAAAATATTAATTGAAATTTACTGTAATAATATAAGGAGCGGAGTGGCTCAGCGGTAGAGCATCTGGGACTCAGGTTGCCATGCCGATTCTAATCCCTCCGATGACATGGCATTTATTTAGACTGTTACCAACCGTAGATGGATTATATGGGGATATAGGGCCCTCCTGGGGCCCACCCAGCCTCTATAAATTCTGCACCCAAAATAAGGTGGAAATCTGGCGGTTGAGCGTGATCTAGGACAAATTACCTCTCTGAACAGCCGTTGCTTATAATCAGTACAGTATCTACCAAGTACTGAACCCCACACCCGTTAGTGGTACAGGTTATTATAACAACGCAACAAGTAAATGGAAGGAATGATACATAAAAGCATCGATAAAGCCAAGTAGGGTATCTAACCAGTGGTAATACTCAAAAATAACAACGAATTCAACTTACAAGAGGCAATATTCTTTTCAGACGCCTCGGAGGAGTATCAGAAATCGAAGAGGTTACTAGGTTGAAACTAGAGGGTTTGAGTGGGAATAAAGCTTGTTATGAAAAGATTGATATCGGGGGAAATCAGTAAAAAATTGGGTACTAATGTCATTATGGATCACTTTGTTTGTAAGAAGATAAGAAGCAATGATGATTTTATTTAGGATTTTGGATTGTAAGGATGGGATAAGAGAGGAATTCAATGGATTACAAGTCCAAATGGATCACGAGGCAATCTTCTTTTCAGAAGCCTCGGGGAATTTTCAGGAATCGAACAGGGTTCTAGGTTTAAAATTAGTGGGTTTAAGTGGGGATATAGTTTGTTATCAAAAGATTGATATCGGATTCAGAAAAAAATCAGTAAAATATAGGAAGCAAGTTCATTATGGATTAGGATTAGCTCAATATGGATCAAGACCGATTTGTTACTGTCCTGGAATCCGAATGCACTTCGGTGGAGAAGAGCAGTTCTATCGTTGATCTCTTTTATTTAAGATACTTGTAATATCCAGTTGTGTAAATAGTTTTGGGGGGCTTTATATGATCACTGATATTTTTAATATATAAAAATAGTTATTTATTTGACAAGTAAGGAAAGTGCCAGATGTTACAAGCACTTTTCTCACGTGTTAAATATTACATTTTTCCTGCATCCATTTAAAGATTAAGAAATCAATGGTGAAACTTTAGATTTGTTAAAACTATAACAGCGCTATCTCTTACAATTTTCTATTACTAACCATGCACATTATAACTCTAAAACGGTTTACTCATTGTTTACAACGTTAAGACGCTGGTTTTCCCTCACTAGTGGGGGGGGGAAGTGGGACTTTCCACACCAGTTTTAGTTGAGTAATGGATAGCATTACTCAGTGGTTGCAGGAAAAAAAAAATTTTCACTACAACCCAAGAAGGGTCTTGGGTTCAGTATGTAGTATGTGACTTTACTGTTTCTAGAACATACGTGCAAGGAATTGATTTGTCTTAGATCAACCTCAACAACCAGGGTTCATACCCACTTCATATATTCTGGGTGAGCCCCAAGAGGTACTACATTTTCCACAGGATCCATCCCCTGCTGTTAACTGGTTGAATAAATCCTCTACCACGCCCGGATTTGAATCAGGGACCTTCGGCAGGGCAACTCAGCGTTTATTTAAAATTATTTTTACTGAATTAGAAGAATAAATCAGCACTATGTAAAACAGACCTCGAAAAAAAAAAAAAAAAAATTGAATAAAGGGCAGTGGCAAAGGAAAACTAAGAAAGGGCAAAGGGTTTTTCTCAGAGAGGCTCAAATCCCTTCCTATCTTCCATGTTTCATTCCTTCTCCCTCGGAATATTTACTTAGGCCTACTTGAGGACATTTTCCCCGAAAATATGTCGTGTAGTATATATTTATTTTGGCTATATTTGTTTGTAATGTGCATTTATTTAAATAGAAATATAGCTGTAGTAGCTGTGGAATAAAGAAGAAACAAAAATTGTTTGGAAATAATTTAATTTTTGAATATTTGAATAATTGAATACATCCTCATTATAAATGCTCTTAAAAAAATTATATATATCATGTTTTATAAATAATGTTATATTTAGCATGTGTACATAGAATGTTATATGTTACATATAACATTATAAATGTTATAAATACCAGTCATTTAATTCTCAGTATAGTCCTCAAATCATGCCCTGTGATCTTTAGTTACTCTAATTTTGTTAAAGAATGTGATATTTGTAGTTAATAAAATAAATATGTATATTTATAATTAAATACACTGAACATTTGTGTTAGAGCTTTACTCAGTATATTATTATTTCTCAAGTGGCTCGTGATTAGTTTGTTTTATTTTTTTCTGGTTTCGAGAATATTTCTTTTTTTGCGAATTTTCTTATGATACTTTTTTCTATGGATGACTTCATCATCTTTTATCAATTGTTGATATATACACATATTCTTACATGAGGTTAATTAATTCTGAACAAAGAATTGGAAAGAAACAGAATAAATAACCGCAGAATTGTTTTTAATTTTAGCAAAATTTTCAATATGGAAAACATTTTTTTTTTTGTTAAATAAGACAAGGAGTTAAGCGAAGATACAATATTTATTTTATGAACAACGAATACGAATGGATGTCTGAAGTTATTTCATTATTTAAGAACGGCCAGGACATGATTCGCGGATCATACTGAATATAAGATTGGTTGGTATAAATGTTGGAGCTAGGTAAATCATAATGTTAATATGTTAACAGCCATGGATATACGGACCCCCTTGGGGCTCATCCAGCCTATATAAAATGGGCCCCTAAATTTGTGGGAAAGGCCTGACGGTTGTGCTTTATCTCGTATTAATCACTTATCAGCGCATCCGTTATCCTGGAAACAGTACAGTCTCTACCATGTACTGAACCCTGGAACCTTCATGGGTTGTAGTGGTATAGGGTTTTTTCTTATCAAATAACATTTATTTAAATATCGTCCAGTATTAATTAAAACGTCCTAGATGATGAAAAGATATTAATATTTAGTTTGGGCAGTTCACTACTAGTTTCTGTTAGGAAACTCTTATCAGTCAATGCTTCAGTTCTACAGAACATTATTCTTGGCATACTTTTCTCCTAACAAATTAAAATGGAGGCCTATGGGTTGCACTTATGGCGTAGACAGTGTAAATCATATTTTATATTTTATATGATATTAACATAATATGTAATACAAAAGCTATACGATGACTTAATAATACATTGCGATGGAACAGGGGAAGTCCTAAATTTTGCCTATCCATGTATAATTAAGATAGGGTTAGGCCTAGACAGGAATAAGTTTAATGAGTATCTCAAACATCTCCGGCTCGGGACCGACATTTTACGCCTCCTGCAAAGGACTGCACAACTAAGGAATTTTTGCTGCATTTTTATATAATTCGAAAGCCCCCTACCAACCCAACCAAACCACAACCTTGGTCATATAACATTGTTATCATCTAAGTACTATTTGTAGATTCATAGAATAATAGAAAAAGGATAAAATGTATTATTGTAGGTAATAATTACTTAAAATTAAATATTTCCAGGGAAATCAGTATTAAAATTAATCCTAATCATTTCATTTACTAATAAAAACAGTTTAACCGCGCATACTGAGAACGTTTTGTTGTTGTTTTTTCTTTGAAAAAAAATCCGAATTATATACTATGAATAACTTCTAATAAAACAAATATTTTTTTAAACTGTTTAATAAAAAAAAACAGAAAAAAATATATTAGTTACAGTTGGTTCAAGCATGAAAACCAACATTAGATCTATAGCTGTAATGATGATGAGGTTGTAAGATTTAAGAACTCAAAGGATTCAATATTTCAGAAAAGGGGTGCCTTCTTCCAAAACAATATTCCAAGAATTTTTCTTTTTAAATTAAATTTCTCTGTTCCTTAAATATAAAATCTGAAGAGAAAATGGATCGAGGAAGTAAGAGGTAAAAGGTATGAGAGGTTAAAGATATTCTTAAAATTGAAATACATTTGGGTTGTTCTGAGTATTACAAATTTAAAAAATATGTAAAAGATGGAATGATTGATCTAAATAACAATGCAATATTTTTATCCAATTCATAAAAGTAACTGACGTTATCCCAGTTATATTTCAAATTCCTTTCAGTTACTTTGGATTCCTGGAAAAAATGTAACATGTTTTATTTTCTGAAAACTCTGAATTGATGCTTAATATGTGTTCTTGAATTTTACATTTTAGGTATAATTAAAGGTATGAAATGCCAAAGGAAATTTCATATTAGTAAATTAACATATTATGATGAATAAATAAAGTTTTAAATGTGTAATACGCCAACATAAACGATTATATATGTAGCAAAATTATATTTAATTTACTCTGTGTTTACTTTGGTTTCACACCTCAATTTAAACTTTGATTCATTGGATCGAAGGTTTCAATAACTTTTATTTTATTTTTATAACATTTATTATATTTTACTACATTTTGCCCACGGCTACGCTCGCGTGGAATGTGGCCTGCCACATAAAGTTTCGTGACAGATCATTTTAAATAAATAATTTAATTTTTTTAACTATAAGTTACTCGTACATCAGAAATTTCAGATGTCTAACTTCAAAACTGGCGAATTCCATACAATCTTTGAACACCCATTATATTAAGGGGGAAACCCTTTGGAATGGAATTTTCCAAATTCCATTCTGAGTGCTCAGTTAAACTCTATAAAAAGAACCTATCTGCGAATTTCAAGATGCTATGTTCAGTGGTTTCGGCTAAGCGTTGATCGCTGGATGTGTTAGTCAATCAGGTCACAGTTTTATATATACTTCGCCTGTGTGGTGTGTTGATAAAAAGTAGCCTATTTCCTTCCCCAGGCTTGAGATTATTCATATCAAATTTCATCACAGAGGGATCAGCACACCCGTGAATCATACATTGACATTGATTAACAAACGGAACGGACAGAAGTTTACTGTTGTTCGGGTCAGTAAAGGATTAGGATGTTATTCAATTTATTCAAAAGGATTACTTATAACGGTTTCACTTCTCGTACGGCAGCAGCGAGAAATTAAAACTGAAAGGATTAGAATAATGTACATATGTAGGTAATTTATCGATGTATTTTTAGTTTTGGCGGTCTTACTTACCTACTGCAGTATACTCCTGTAAACTTTTTTTTTTCCCTTAGCCCCTTTGGATTTGTAGGTTGCTAAATAGGATAAGGAGGGGATGGAAAAGGTAAGGTAAGGAGAAAGAAAAATATACCTATGCGATCTGTCAGATCGGCCGCGACTAACCAAGGGTTGACGTTACCTGTGATTTCAGATTTATAGAGATTGATTTGAAACACTTTATAGTTTTAAATCAATATTCATAATTTAAATTATTAAATGAATACGAAGAACAGATTGGGAATTCATTGGACTTAATAACCTGTAACACTGCAACCCATAAAGGGTATTTGACTCGGTATATTACCATATAGCACTGTTTCTAAGACAACGGTTGTGCAGGAAGGTGATTTGGCCCAGATCTCGCATAACATTCGATACTGTTGTGTGTCCAAGTAGCTGTTTTGTGGATGACCCGGGTGAGTTTAGTGCCTCCCCGACCAGTGTGCAATCCGTCTGGACTCATATGAAGCAATCGATCTGACAGATCGCCGCGACCGAAATCAAAAGTTTAACCAACATCATGTAAACATCAACTTTTTTTATCCATTTGTATTATTACATTAGCCGTACCATTTCGCATTGACTGGTTTTTGTATGCACATTGCTATATTGGTAGAACTGACGTCTACGATCTCTCAGAAATGTTCCTGGTGATAAGGTGATGCGAGAAATGTGAAAACTGTTCAGGATGGAACCTACGTTTGGCTATGACTGTGGAATATACCAGTAAATATATTTTAAAAATTCAAAACACATGCTCTAGACCAAGGGATGCGAAGATCACAGATTTAGAAGAACTGAAAGCTTTTAATTAAAGTTTTTATGTGACAGTGATCCATGTCTGTTTTCATGGTTAAACCTTTCTAGTCTTCGTTATGTTGTTATTAGAGTTCATTATAAGAATAAATATTGATTAAAAAAAAATGAGGTTACTAAGAAGAAAGCAAATTTATGGTTTCTGTAAGTTTTTCGCTTGAATCCTAAATATACTTAATGCAAATGCTATTCCGTCTATACTCTCTATCTCCTAAACCCCTTAAGTACTTAGTTTGAGTATACAAGCTCAAATTCAAACAAAAATACTAGTTTTCCTGAAAGTGATCTGTCAGATCGCCGCGATCAATCTGATGCGTTTTAGGGCCGCGACTAATAGAAGGTTAAAAGGCAAATATACGATACATGACCGACGCTTTTTATTCGCCACTAAAGTTGAAACTTTATCCATGTGAATTGCCAAGTTCAAAGCGATGTTTAATTACAAATTATACAGAATCAAATCAAAACAACTCATCCAGACTGAAACATTAATTATTTAAACATTTAGGCCATCCTGTTCGCTCAAACGAAATAAATTCCTGGGAACTTTACGTCTAGTTTCCAGGCGATTGATTCCCATCGGAAAACTAAACTATTTTACGAATTTCCAGGAAATAAATTTCCACATGAACATTTCAACGGTGACTGATGTGTAAATTAATTATTTTAAGTTAAACACTAAGCATTCATTTTTTTTTTTTATTCACCAATCCTCATTTGACAAATTACCCAACTGCCCCTATGAGTGTGCAACATCAGGTGCTTAACGTTATAGTAGACGTATTATTATTCTAGGAATATTATTCTAGATATTAAAGTCAGTTTAGTAATTACATATTTCGTACCCTCCTAGTGAGCCTCTTGCTGATAAGTATTAATTAACACAAAATATATTAATATTAAGGTAAAAAGAGACCTTACATAAATGTTAAGACCGTGGACGAAAAGCCCTTTAGTCTCAAAACTAAAGCAAATATTAAATTTTCAATTTCTGTTTTAGTTTCGAGACTCTGTTTAGTTTGGGCTTTTCGATGGAATTTTTCCACGGTCTTAACATTTATGTAAGGTCTCTTTTTACCTTAATATTAATATATTTTGTGGAATAAGTGATAAGTCCACTGGTTTCTTGATAATTTGCTTTTTTTATTGCACTTTAACTTCAATGGTCTTTTGTCTTATGTTTTTTTGTTGTTTACTATTATTTATTTTTTCGTGTTGTGTTCTTTTTGAAGTTTGGTGAGTGTATATTGAATTTTGAATATCTGAAATATTTATCAGCTTTTTTTAACTAACCTTATCCAGCTGGGGTCGAGTAACCTTCCTTATGATTCATTAGTTGCATTTGAGCCTTCTAGGTAGTGGGATGTTTCTTGGCTGCTTTATTCATGTGTTTTGCTGTTATTCTTTCCTGAGAATGCCTGAATAGGTGAAATATTGGACAGATATTTTCATTTAGTTTGGAGACTTAAGGGCTTTCCGTTGGAATTTTTTTACGGTCTTGACATTTTTAATTTTTTTCATTTTAATAATAATAATGATAATAATGTCTTTATTTATTCTGGGACTAGTCGCTTTAGAATAACAATATAGGTTTCTATGTACGGTATTATCATGTCTTTGAGTATAAAGTTATTATATTCAATTAATTAATGCAATTAAATTAACTTTTGAGAAAGAATTACTGAAAACAAATGCGAATTACCTCCAGTGATAACATTTAAAGAATTAAAAAAAAACAGAGTACAAGAAATAAAAATAACATAGAAATAAGAACAGTAATTATAGAAAGAGAAACAATAGATAATTAATTTTTTTTTATTTATAAATAAACACTTCATTGAAATATTACAATCTGATACTTTCAATCTTTATGTCATGAGTGGAGAATCTGGCCATTGCCAATACTCCGAATAACATTATTACAACAGGTCTCGGGGCCATTGACGGTTTAGACGGCGGGTTGGTTATATGGATGGGTGGAACTGGATAGTGACTGAAGTTTTTAGCAAAACTGTACCACTACTCTTGAACGTCGACTGTTTTAATGACAACGGTTGTAGAAGAAAGATGATTTGCCCTAGATCACGCTCAACCGCCAGGTTTTTCCCCAATTCAGGGTACTCACTTTATAGAGGCTGAGTGAGCCTCAGGAGGGTCTCCAGATGCCACAGGATCCATCCTCGGCTGTTGAGAGATTGGATATAGTTGAGCTGAGCTACCCTGCGAGTAATTTGATTTTTTTTTTTTAGTAACCTGCTACCATTTTTTAATAAATTTTTCATCATTATTATATTTTCTTCGAACCTGTTATCATTCGACCTCAGATGTTTAAAATGTCGGAACGTTCTCTATATTCTCTATCGTAGTGTTGTAGGATCAAAGCAATCAGTAAACACATTTACAAAGCAGTTCCAGATTCTTACATCTTCTAAGAAAACCAATAATTCATATTTTCTCAACTCAGACCGACTTCTTTACAGTCTTTTCTACACCATCACAACCGTCTTTGTATCCGGAGTTTTCCTGGGAAAGAAATGATTTTCTCCGACTATTTGATGTTAGTTCTATCGATGCAGTTTATTTAATAAGCAATCTAACTCTCCATTACTTATTATTTCTTTAATTTATTTTGTAAAACTCTATCCATGTGAATCGTTAGCATTTTTAAAATCTTATTTATTTTTAAAATATCCTCATACAAGACTGAAAAGACAAGAAACTTCTCGACGTTTTCGCCTGCTTCAAGATTTACTGGACAAACTTTCAAAGCTCCTAATTAATTTCAAAAGACTCATTTACATGACAGTTATCAGACCTATTTGGACATACGGAGTTGAGCTTTGGGGCTCTACTAAACCATCCAATTCATCTCGTATCCAATCCTTACAATCCAAAATCCTTCGTAAAATCCTCAATGCTCCTTATTACGTCACAAACAAAATCATCCATCATGACCTTAATATCCCATATGTTGCTGCTTTGGCCGAAACTAAATACCTACCCTTCTATGACAAGCTCCATACACACTTGAATCCGCTAGTCTCTCAACTTGCTTCCCATACTATTCCTGATAACCCTCCGAGGCGTCTGAAAAGAAGTTGGCCTCGAGACCATAGAACTTTATTGGAGTGCTAACGATGGGTAGTTTCTCCACAAGTGTTTTTTTTTCGTGTAATTTGTTCATATTAGCAAATTTACTTGTAATATTATTACAGTTGTAAATATTAATAAATTAATCTAAAAAAAAAATAAAATATTAGTAATTTATTTTTTTTTTATCCCAAAAGCTAAAGGCTTACATCTCTGAAATACTGGAAAAAATAGAAAAATTCCATCAAAGAATTTTAAGTGCAGCACATTTTACATGAACACTCCATACACACTCATCAAATGGAGAACATTTTTTATGAAGGTCCCTCCTAATTCATTTATTTACAATACAAAAAAAAAACTTATATCAAACATATAAACTTGTAACTGCGGCCTTCAATTACCTTAGGGTAAAATAAGGTAATTGTGCTCTTACCACTGTATGCGGGAGCTTTGAAGTTAGAGGACATACGTAAATTAAGCTTGATGTCTCAACGTAAGGAGTAAGGACTGGTGATGTGTGATGTGCTGCACTTTTCGTTAGGCGTAGGTTATTTTTGTCTTGTAACCACTTATTATAGGCTGGGTATCCCCAAGAGGGTCTCCAGATCCCATAGGGTCCAACTATGGCTGTTATCAGATTAAATTAATTATCTGTCACATCTGGATTTGGACTCGGGACTCAACACGGCAACTCAACGCTTTACCACCCCGCTCCCATAATATAAACAAATTATCATATGATAATAAAAAGAACTTAAATTAAATATTAACATTGGATAGAAAATAAAATAGAATAGTTGATTAAATGGAAATGTTATAAGAAATGATGTTGACTAGAGGTAAAAGGTAAATTCAAAGGTGATTATAAATGGATAAGTATATAAGGTCATAAATGGAACCTAAAGGCAATGCAAGAAAAGGAAAAAAAAGAAGAAAAAGTAAGGAGAGAAAAGAAAGTTCAAAGCAAAGGAGCGTCCTTAGGAAGACACGTTGGTGGGAGAAAGAAGTTTGAATGGAAGTGGAATCAGAAGAGCATTGACCTTCTCTTTCTGTCAGTTTTTAGCCTTCCTTTGAGATAACCCTTCTGCGATTGTAACCTTCCAGTCCCAACAAATGAACCGGAAATTTAGATCATAGGAAATTAGAATAAAGGCCAAGTCAGAATTATATTGCACAACTTGTGTCGTTTCAACCCTTTTTATGTTCCAATCTTTTTAAAAAAGTATCCCCTACTTATGACCTTCCATTACAGCTATTGAGATAAGTTGTTTGGGTAATTAATTTCTGATTAACAAATACTAATTGTACACTGAAATACATCTGTAACTTGCTGAAGTAGTTTGAAGTAGTCTGAGGGGTAGACCGAGGAGTAGGTGGGAGGATTGTGTTAAGAGTGGCGGGGAAGTGATGCGTGGACGGAAGTTTGTATGGAGAGAGTGGTGGTATCGGCATCGAGCCTTTAGGTTCGTCTAACCTTATTATTAATATTATAATTATTATAACGCCTAATTGGACGAAGCTAAAGTTTTTTTCTCATACAAAATCTTTCTAATTGGCCAACAAAATTAAACTCGATCTCACTCCTTCAAAATTGAGATTTTTTAATTTCCATAGAGTAGGAAAAGTGAATACTAAATGGAAACTGTTGGACATATATTTCATGACAGTCATATATATTAAGCATATTCTATTTAATCACACCCGATTTTTTATTAAATAATACAATAACTCTGTTTTATTATTAATTAACGTCACTTTATGCTAATATGGCTAATGATAACGAGCAGCTGACATACCTTCATCTCCGAAGGACGGCATAACCAAGTATTGTTTACTCCCTTTAAAAAATCCTAGGGCCAACTGACGGGCTGCGAATCCGCAATCTTGGGCGGCGTAGAAGGTTATTGTGCTAACCACAACACCACAGGTGACTTCCAGCTGACATGAACTTGTATGAATTAACAACAATCGATTTGCTTCTGATGAATTAGACGAAAAGTCGACTTGTTTCAAACTAGCTTCAGAATTTTGATTAGAATTACTGACTTAGTGTTGAGCTCTCCACTTAATGCCGTTTTAAAATTCATTCTAGTTTTGTAAGCTGGCTCTTAATACTTTATTTGATGTTTAACTATTTAATAGAGAATAAAAGTGACTTTATACTGGGAATAGGTTCCTTTAGAATTCAAAACACGAACAGAGAAAGGAATATAATATACATCTGGACAAAAGGCTACCTAATACAATTCATAAAGTATTAAAACAACCCAAAAAATAAAATAAAAACAAAATTAGATTTCGAATATATATATTAGATAAACAAATAGCTGTGAATAAAAACATAAACTGAAAGTAAACAAAAATTAGTGAGAAGGATGTCGGAAATTAGGAGGGTTTGAGTACTAGACAGTGGTCTAACAAGTGAGAAAGTTAGAATGTTTTGCTTCTGTGTGAACGGGTATAAACATCGGAAAAGCGTGATATAATTAGTAATTAGAGTTTATATATTAATTTGTTTTTCTCTTTATATTTATGTTTAGCTGCGGACCTGTACTACCAGCCGGTAGGAACAAACCGATCCTTGCCTCTAGTATCGGAAGATATACTTTACCACCAAAATCAAGGAGAGGGGGAATGACGCTTTGAGCTGCGGGCACTTGCTGTTTGGACGCGGAGCTGGGCTGTTCTACTAGACTTTCGCAGCTACGAACGCTTGCCGCTTTCAAGCCGATATGCTTTATTGAGAACGTCCAGCATCCAGGAGGTCTTGCAGCCTGTCACGCACCAGGAGCTGAGACACCAGATAACGTGATAATTGGGCATAGAGAACACTCAAATCGTAAGTCCCATTTCATTATCATAAGGCCTCAAATCGCCGACTAACATGCTGCTGATAATCAACAACTCATTGTGGTTATATGATACTAAAAGGACGACTCAAGCTAATTAATCGTAATAACCCTTCAAGCCGTGATCACTTTAATTCTTCATTATATCGTTCATATTTATTTGTTATATCTTGGCCATAATGCTAGCTTGGAGCACTCTCTGTTAATGTTTCTTACCGCTCCTATTCAATGTTAATTTTAGTATTAGTAATTAATCATATTTGTTCATTAGATCGCTATTTTGCATGTTTAGTTTGTAAGTCCTTCTTGTATAATTGCTACCATTAAATTTAATCATTTATCACCTGTATATTTGCTTAGTTAAGAAAAAGATATTCATATGTCCTTAAAATTAATAAACGCTATGTTAATATCTGAGATTTCATTCAACTTCCCGGTGTACTTAAATTTACTTCATATTAAATTTTATTCAGTCTAATCACGCCCTAACAATTTACATCCACATATGTCAAATAAAACGGCAATCAGCAGATTGGCTGACATTGGAGAAGTTACAGTAAGATAAAGTACAATGTCATGAGAGGCATGAAGAAGGACAGTACCCAGCGGCACCACTCCCTATGCTTGATTCAATTTCCTATGATAAAAATATATATTTATTTAAATATTTTAAAGTTTTTTTTTTCGTTTTTTTACTGGTGCATTCTTATATACTGAGCTGTCCCTCTCCTTCTACTTACTTCCTTATTGTTTCATAAACAAATAGAGATAATTTTAATTAAGCATTATAAGTATTATGTAAATAGAAATATTTATTATCTCTATGGGATATTCGAGGGGGAAAACTGAATACTTAAATCCGATAGGGTGAAAGTACAGCTTCTAATTGATTTCGGAATGGACGAAGCTGATGGAAAGCTTGAAACAGCAATTGACATTCTGTGCGAACAGGGTGAGGAGATACACCGAAGAGGCTGAAAGGAGGAAACCTAGTAAAAGAATAAATTATTCAACTTCCGTAGCCGGTCTTCGAACCCGGGGTCACAGATTTGTAGAAACTTTTCCTTACTGCTTATCACATACTGAATTGCAACGGTCCTTGCTGCTTTAATAACAGACATAAGCAGTGCCATAAAATAGAAAAAAGCCTGTGCTACATTACACTACAACCTTGGATGGCCTTGGGTTCAGTATGTTTTAAAGACTGCACTATTTCATGGACAACATGTGCAGAAAGGTGATTAGTCCTAGATTAACATCTTCATTAAACGAAGTAGACTAATGCAATTTTAGTTAAATAAGTCAATGAAAGGAAGCAAACTATTTTTTTTTGTATTTGAAACAAGTTTTTCCTTTGATTCAAGTACAAGCAATTGGCAATCATCTGTAAAATAAAACCAAATCACATGAGAGAAATTCATTTTCTGTGATAACTGATCCCTCATCCACGTTATTTTTAGGCTTCTCAGACAATTGAGATGTAGCCATTTTATCTATCAATGGATTTGAGTCCCAGTGGAGTTATTGAAATCGTTTTTTAGTATGTTCGTTAACCTTTAGTATTTTTATTGAATGATAATTGGTGACCTTGATAATACAGCTGGGGGGTATTAGGTCCTAACAGTAGTGTAGGACCTAACATCTCCCCAGCTCCCCCCACAGCCCTGAAGAAGACCTACAAAGTAGGTCGAAACGTTGGCTAATCAATAAAGTTTTCTCCAATTCTATGAGAAATTCATTGTGACCGCTACCCGGACCACTTTCTTCCACATTTAGTATTTTTAACTAAGTATGCAGAAATTCGTTATCAACATAATAATAACAGTAAGGCTTAGCGATCGCGAAGGCACGATGCCGATACCACCAATCTCTGCCTACACATCTGCCAAAGTTCCTTGAACCACTACCCAATCCAAAACTGGCTCCATCTTAATCTTCGTGACGCTGTTATCGATTCAATAATATTATATACGGGTGTATGTTTCACAATTCGGCGTTGTGTAATCTCCTAAATTATCCAGTGTCTCATCCTTTTTTGGACAGAATATTCTAACACCTTATTTTCGAATACCTTAAGTTGCTGTTTATCCTTCACATCACGGTCAAATCGGTCACGTTTCAAATCAAAGAAGAGTTGGGAGGATGATGGTTTTTAAACCATTAGTTATTAGTTATGCTGAGACCAAATAATAACAAGCCTTACATACCTTTGATCGCGCCTTTATTTCCTCTTGAATTTCGTTTTATTTTTATTTTTGGTCATTAAAAACCCTTAGAACTTAAACTTCTCGATATGTTCAAACTTATTACCTCTTAAAACAATATCACCAAAATCTCTCCTTTTCTGCTACTAACCATATACTTAGATTTATCTGTATTTTTTACCTGCATATAGTTTTATATCAGTATTTAGTTTCATAGTTTCCGCATTTTCACCCGACATGACTAAATTTTCCGCAAAGCCACGCACGGATTCTTTACTATTCGTTCAAATTCAAACCTTTTGAGGTGTTTAACACCTTTTTAATAACGTATTCAAGTGTTAAATTAAATAATAAAGGTGAAATTAAATTTCCTTGTTTTTTATCGATGTAGGTAGTTAAGTTTAAAGTAATAAAAATCCTTACCTCAAGAGATTTTTACCGAGAATGACAAATAATAAATATCCTTTTAGAAAGTACGTGTTTAATAAATCGGGCCACTCCATGTTGGGAATATGTCTTTTTTCCCATTACCTAAAAAGGATCATTTTTCCCCTCCCAAAGTCCTCAGGTGTGTGCTGGTAGAACGAGGGAGACAAGATGTATACAGTTTAAACTACGACGCGTGGCTTCCTTACAGACCTCTCTCTCTTGTAATAAATCTCAACACAATTTCCGAATAACGTAGCTCTCTCAGTTGCCAATAAGGACTTACGTCTTCCTAAAGCCTTTAAATTGCGTTGGAAACGTAATTGAATTCGAATTATTCGTTGTATCAGATGGTATTCTAATGGTAAAAGATCAGGGGGTATTCTAATGGTCAACCGCAGATATTAGTCTCAAAATTGTTTATCAATAACGGTAGTTATCAAGGTACTGCTCTGACAAGTAGTTACGTCATATCATTTTGTAGTGTTTATGTTTGCTTTAGTTTGGGAGAAAAACATTTTTAGGAGAGAGATCTTCGTCCCCTTCACTACTTTTCCTTAAAGACCGAACGAATTAAACACGATGTTTATGTTATATCTGCAGTTATTAAGTCAAATTTCTCCAAAATTAGATTCTTATACTTAAGGAAGCGGAATCGTATTATTCTCGTTGTACATTCGACGCTGTCAGGTATAAAATTGATTTTTTTTTATAACCCCTTGGATTTTTATGTTTTGATATTATTATTTATTAGGATTGGTGGGCTGTCTTTTACTGCACCATGTGCATGTTAAGAGAGGAATGTGGATAGGATTTTCTTGAGTCAATTTGATGGTAGGAGTGGGGGTCTAGTGATGGGGCTCACTAGTTCTTTCTGATTGGAATTATTTAGTAGTTTACTCAGTCCACATTGAATGAACCCTCACTTATGGAAGTGAAAGCTGTGTTATGCTGGTCAAGCAAGCTAGCCGAGTGACAGCTGCGGAGATGAAATTCCTGCTGAGAGTCGTTGGAAAGACCAGGAGGGACCGCATCAGGAATGAAAGAATCAGAGAGGAGCTGTCAGTGATTTAGCTGAAAGACTCCATAAAAAAAACCGACAGCTAAAGTGGTTTGGCCACGTCTGTCGGATGGACGAAGAGAGAGAGCATAGGAAGGCCATGGAAGCGAGACCAACTGGGAAGATGCCGAGAGGCCGGCCCAGAGTTTCCTATCAGGAATATATCCAGCGCATTGGAGATGAGAGAGGCAAGATCTTCCAGGAAATGAGGCGGATGAATAGGAACCGCGAAGCATAGCTCCATTGGGTTGAGGCTTCTCGACGCTAGCAATGGCATAAGAGGAAGTCAAAGAAGAAGAAGGGGTACCGGATTTAAATGGTGGGGAACCTGTACCTTCAGTGGTGAACCCCCAGGTTACCCTGTATACCTCACAGGCAGGAAAGTGGGTGCAAAAAAAAGAGGATTTAAATGGTGTTACTTCATATATTTTAAATCCATTTGTAACCAAATACTATGACAAAGACACGAATCCGCTTCCCTTAATTAATTAACACTCCCTGGACAAAATACATGTTAACTGTTTAGTCGCGGATCTGGACTGCCCGCCAAATGGAACGGACAGATCATTGCCTCTAAAATCGGGAATACTGTACCGCCAAAACCAAGGAGAGGGGGAGCGACGCTATTGAGTCATTTCACTTGCTATTAGATCACCGAGCGGACTAGTTCTACCAGCCCTTCTCAGCTAAAATCATCGCACACTGCCGCCTAGTAATCCGCTTTCAAGCCGCTATTCCTGTGAGGACGTCCAGAGGTTTCAAGATTGTCACTTGCCAGAAGCTATGCTGAGGTGCTAATTGGGTTTACATCACACAAATTGTAAGTCCCATTTCATTATCATAAGGCCTCAAATTGTCAACTAATTCTTCTCCGGATGATCAACGTATCACATGGTACCAACCGGACAGTTCAAGTTAATTAATGATATCATACTCATTGTTCCGTCATGCCGTGATCACTGGCGAAGATAATAATAATTCGTACATCTTCGCGCCTTATTGAAATCTGCATTACATCGTTCAATTTCATTTTGTAGTTATTATATCTTTGGCCATTATGCTAGCATGGAGCATTTCTGTTATTGGTAATTATCGCTCCAATTCATGTTAATCATTTGTTCTTGTTTTTTTGTTTAAAATTAATTTGTTCATTAGATCGCTAAGTTGCATGTTTAGTGTTAAGTTATTCTTGTAGACGCTATGATTTAATTTTATCCTTTCTTCCATGTATATTTGATAGTATTTAAGAAAATCTCGCATGTTATTCAAATTAATAAATCAAACGCTTTGGTAATATCTGAGATTTCATTCAAATTCCCGTGGAACTACCATTTGCTTCCTATTAAATTAATTCAGTCTAATCACGCCTTAACATTAACCATTCATTTTTTGGCATAACTGCAGATGATTCGATATGTCCCCATCTCTTTTTTGAACCCGCAAATGCGAGAAAAAAAATTATCTTAATAATAATAATAATACTACACACACATACATGCATATATACACATACACACACAAAATAATGAGCATGAAGTATAGAAAATACCTGGTGATATGGAAAACATTTTTTTTTCCATTTATAATCCGGGATTCCATTCCCGGCAGTTAAAAAAAAATAAACAAACAAAAAAGTGAACAATTTAAAAAAAAATACAGGTAGCGCTCTTTTCTCATCTGAGAACAGTTTACATTCAGTAAAAAAGAACAAAAAACAAGCAAAAGAACATGACTGAAACAGGAAGCTCAAAGCTTTAGGATCAGTTTCTAAAGGAAAAGTGCCTCGAATGAAGACAATTGAAAAGAAAAACGATTTCCATTTCTAACTCTGTCACCAGGACGGAACATTTCTTTCTTATTTATTTTAATTTTTTAAATCTTCTCTCTCCATGAATATTTTGACAACAGTAATATTTTGCTTATCTTGACATCCAATGGTCTATGAATAAAGAATTATTAATATGGCATTTTGTAATATATTTCAAAATGTATTGTAATATATCATAAAATTAAGTCATTTTATTATATGCCTAAAAAAACTACTACAATCCATGAAGAATCTTGGGTTCAATAAATGGTAGAGGCTATACTGTTTCCAGGACAATTTTGCGGAAAGGTGATTTGTCCGAGATCACATTTATCCACCAGATCCCCCCCCCCAGTTAAAAGTGCCCACTTTACAGTGGCTGGTTGAGCCACAGGAGGGTAGATCCCGCAGCGTTCATCCGTGGCTGCTAAATAATTAATAATTAATAAGTTAAATAATTAATCTGCCTCAGACGGTTTTGGGCGAAGAACCCTCGGTACTCAGCACTCTATATACTGGGCTACTCCGCTCCATGTTATATAATATATCTCTGATAATAAATTTATATAAATAAATTTAATATATAAATATAAAAGATATAAATTTATTTCCCACTGATGGATAATGTTTTATAAAATCTGATGAGTTTACAACTTTGCATTGATATGTGTAACAACCTTCTACTCCCATGAACGTAGATTTGTAGCCCGGTCAGGTGGCCGTAGATTTTGGGTATATAGATTGGCTCGTCCTGGGAAATGGAGGTAAAATGGCTGTCCTGTCATTAATTTAACTTCAATGTTCGTTGGTTGAAGAAACTGCGATTAGTAATGCTATGAATTAAAAAAATATTCTCCAGTTTGTATCTTGTAGCATTTTGAGGTTAGCATGTGCTTCATTTATTTGTTAAACCTCTTAGGGGTAGACTGAAGACTAGATTTTCCGTTAACTCTTGATCTGGCGGATTTGGGTTGTGGTCCGTGAACGGAAAATTGTAAGCAAAGAATTGTTGATACCGGCATCGAGCCTTCGGACTCCTTAAGCCTTATTACTGATTGGAATTAAGTTCGGAAATATCAAACCAAACCGAACACAACTACCCTGTTTACATGTTTGACTTGTGAAGTGCACTATGGTTTGCGATCTTTAGCCTTGGTTTCAAGGACAGGACAAAGGAGTCTATGGGAGGATGCTTCTCAGAGCATTTAACAGAAGATATTAGCACATGCTTAAGATAAAATGGTTGCTTTTTAAAGGATGAAAAGTATCTTTCATCTTTCTTGTTATACAATTGCATGGAAGAGGCTTTTTGTATGTCTGTTACTAATACGTCTGAGAATGCAGCTGTTGAGAGACAGGCGTATAATTATAATTATAATGTTTAATTTTAATAATTTTCTATTAACTTTGAACATACGAATGTACATACGCAAGTCATGTTAAAACTAGTTAAAGTAGAATTTTGGCTAACCGAAACCAATTTAGAGATGAATATTTCCTTTGGGATCCAAAAATCCTAAATTTTTGTGTCGAGTAAATTTTCTTTTCCGGCTTCAGGAAAGAAAAAAAATCATGTTTTCGTTCATAAATGAGAGAAATAATATTGACTATGTACAAGTATATTATAATGGGAAGATGTGAAGTGCCCCGTACAAAATAGGCTCTACGTGTTCCAAAAACCGAGCTGAGAAGTACGCAGTTGTAAAAGCGACAGAATTCCTTCTTGACCTTCCAACCAACATACATACAGACATAGTCATACACACAGATTACATGATTTTGATATAATCAGTTCTCAGCACAGACATACATGACGAGCTTTCAGAAAATATCAGAATGATCTTATGCACACCTGGGCTTCTAAATTTCTCTGTAAAATTAATATGGATAAAAGTTCACTCTGGTATTTAGAGCAATGAGATGATAATTTAGCAAAAGAGGCAGCACAAAGTGATTAGTCTCCATCTTTTCACAAGACAACAATTTCGTTCATACAATTTAAAATTAGGGAAGAAGCAAGTTGAGATGAAATGAACAGTGGACTGTTTCAAATAAATCGCCTTGTTTGCATTGGTTTATTCTAAAACTGACAACCAATAACTACAAATTAATAAAATCCTCTGTGTACAAACTAACTCAGGTTTTAACTGACATACCAAATCATACTTACCCAGATATAACATAATCAATGACAATACTTGCTCAATAGACAAAGAAGAACATACATTTGAACACATAATATATGACTGCCAAATGTATGAAGC
This sequence comes from Arma custos, assembly GCA_037127475.1. Taxonomy (NCBI): domain Eukaryota; kingdom Metazoa; phylum Arthropoda; class Insecta; order Hemiptera; family Pentatomidae; genus Arma; species Arma custos. The sequence goes on from CM073765.1 coordinate 33,580,686, forward strand.
GCAAAGGTGGAAATTAATTATTTAAATATATATCGACCCGAATTCACTAAATTTATTTACAGTATTGATTTCGAAAATTTGACATCTATTTAAGAATAATCATACAATGTAAAACAGATACCTACTCATTATATAATTATTGCAATTTTAATTTGGTTAATTTGTAACAGTATATAAGTAATAATGTCTTTTGTAAATATGTTAGAATTATCATAATTATTGTTAGTCCTTATTGTAAAAATGAATTTAAAAGGCCATACTCATGAATGGAATGTGCCAATAAACAAACGGTCCTTTCAAAGGGTTACTTGGAAAGGAAAATGGAATAAAAAAGTCTATTGTAATGTTGATTATTTGATAATTTTTATATGTATTTACCTGTTTAGAATTTTTTTTATTGTGATACATTCTTTTCTGGGTTTTTATCTATTCTATTCTTTTTTTTTTTTTAAAGTTTTATTCCTTTAATTTGCTAATTTACAATTTGTAACAATTATTTAATTACATGTTGGAGTCATAACAATTTACACTGCAAGTTGAATAAACATAATAAATAAAAGCTGTAATATATTTATAGCAGTAGGAAACAAAAAGAAGAAAAAACCTACACAAAATAGAAAAGTAAATAAAATAAATAACTAAAATATGTATAATATTTTGTAGTAAAAATAAACAATTTTAGTACAAAACAATCTTAGTACAATTTTTTTTTTCTACCATTTAAGGAATAAGTTCGCTTATGATTGATAACTTATTATAATGTATTAAATTAATTATATTTATTCTAATAGTATATGTCTAGTTCGTCTATGTATGTATCGTCTTAAGGTTTTTTTTATTATAATTGCCTATTGATTGCATTAAGGGATTTCCTGAGTTTTTCGTTAAGTTGAAAAAGTTCCAAGTCTAAGAGTGAATAAACTGTTTAATTGTTTGTAGGTCTAAATCAAGTATCATGTCGGTTATTTTTGTGTACCTGGGGTAGTCATTTATGATTCTCATACATAAGTTCTGTCTTCTTTCTATTTTTTTATAGTTGGAGTCACGGATGTAGCTCCATACAGGAGAGGCATATGTCAGTAAAGGTCTTATGACTGATTTATATAATATAATTTTGTTTTTACTAGAGAGCGGAGATTTTCTACGGAAATATGGGGCCATAGTACTTATAAGTTTTTTGGCTTTACAACATTTGTTATTTATATGGGGAGTAAATGTTAATCTTTTATCTAATTCCAGACCTAGGTAGGTGACATTTTGTGCCCAGGGTATTCGAGTATTATTTAGGATAATATGTTCGGTATAGTAGGCCTTCTTTTTGTAAATATTATTGCTGAAGTTTTGTGTTCCTTTATTTTTATTTTCCATTTTTTATAATATTTGCTTAATCTAGAATATAATGATTTTAATCTATTTTCTATTTTATCTAACCTGTAAGAACTAGTGTAAATTCTATTCTTCCTCCTAAAAGAACAAATTAAAACTTTCTGCGAATATTTTTTAAACCAAAACGATCGCATATTTTTTATTTAAATTATTTTAATGTTTTTTTAGTTTTTCGTCTCTCTAATTTAAATTAATAAAATTAATAATAAAACTTTTTCATGTTAATGTTTAAGCTGCCTATGAATGACTAATTAAGGTTTCAAAGATATTTTTTTATATTTTTTAAAGAGAAAAGATAGGCCCTCGACCGGGATTTGAACCCGGAACCTTTGTCTCACCGTGACATCGCTCTCCCAATTGAGCTATCCAAGGCACTTCTCGGTCGAGGACAAAGCTTCTCTCTTTTAGATCCTAAAGCCCCAGTGTGCTCCCGCCATTTTTGCGATGAATACACTAGAACGAAGTTCTTTGAACATTAATTTTAATTTAGGATCTTATTGACTTTCGTCATATTATTATTTATAATTTTTTATAATTATTGGTCATTTTTTATGAGTTATAAATATTTTTATTTTTTAAAGAGAAAAGATAGGCCCTCGACCGGGATTTGAACCCGGAACCTTTGTCTCACCGTGACATCGCTCTCCCAATTGAGCTATCCAAGGCACTTCTCGGTCGAGGACAAAGCTTCTCTCTTTTAGATCCTAAAGCCCCAGTGTGCTCCCGCCATTTTTGCGATGAATACACTAGAACGAAGTTCTTTGAACATTAATTTTAATTTAGGATCTTATTGACTTTCGTCATATTATTATTTATAATTTTTTATAATTATTGGTCATTTTTTATGAGTTATAAATATTTTTATTTTTTAAAGAGAAAAGATAGGCCCTCGACCGGGATTTGAACCCGGAACCTTTGTCTCACCGTGACATCGCTCTCCCAATTGAGCTATCCAAGGCACTTCTCGGTCGAGGACAAAGCTTCTCTCTTTTAGATCCTAAAGCCCCAGTGTGCTCCCGCCATTTTTGCGATGAATACACTAGAACGAAGTTCTTTGAACATTAATTTTAATTTAGGATCTTATTGACTTTCGTCATATTATTATTTATAATTTTTTATAATTATTGGTCATTTTTTATGAGTTATAAATATTTTTATTTTTTAAAGAGAAAAGATAGGCCCTCGACCGGGATTTGAACCCGGAACCTTTGTCTCACCGTGACATCGCTCTCCCAATTGAGCTATCCAAGGCACTTCTCGGTCGAGGACAAAGCTTCTCTCTTTTAGATCCTAAAGCCCCAGTGTGCTCCCGCCATTTTTGCGATGAATACACTAGAACGAAGTTCTTTGAACATTAATTTTAATTTAGGATCTTATTGACTAAAAGAGAGAAGCTTTTTTTTTATAAATAAAAATTTTTTTTATAAATGGCCGTTCCCCATTAAATTAGATTTATATTTATATTCTAACATATTTGATCAGATGAGATGAATCGTTAACTTCTTCATTTCCCTTTTTCACAGCATACGGTTTATGAGATTGTGTATACGGAACTATTTAATGTTTTTAAATTTTTTATGTATTTGAACTAATTAAATCCCTTGGTTTATCATGGGAAAAATACATTATATATCATTAATTATTCAACGGTTTAAATTATAGCGGATGGTATTACGTAACACTGCAAATACCTTCCTCGTATTAAATATTTATGTGTAATTAACCATCATATTTTCATCCTCAATTTTTTTCTTAAATTCTTGGTTTTAAAAAGAATTTAAAACAGCTTTGGACATTCACTTGAAAATTCATTTTTAAAAATTTAAACTTGAACAAATAATCTCACCACTTAGCTAATATTACGAAGAATAACAGCCTCCACATAGAGACCTGTGGCTTTCCACGGAGCTAATGAAAATTTAATTTTCCACGCACTCCAAACTCAATTTTCAACTTTTTCAATTACATACAAGGTTGTTTTTTTTTTATTTTAATGCTTTACAAGAGCAGAACAAAGTGAATATTTTAGACCGTTTATACAGTTTATAGTCACCGACTTGAAAATAACTTTAAATTTTATAATCTGGTAACATGCATATATACCCTCTACCAGTAGGGTCACTTGTGGTGTTCTGGTATCCTACTATGCCTGAGTCGCGAGTTCGAAACCTGGCAGATAGCCTTAAGATTTTGCAAGGGAGCAAATATTAAGTTACGCCGTCTATTGGATGGACGTAAATTGGAGGTCCAGAGCCTGTTCTTTGTCTAGTACGCGTTACAGATTCCTGTTCCTGCAGCTCCTCTTTTAGAACTAGTCGACGCCTGGAAAGGATAGGAAACAAAGCGTGTACGGTGGAGTCGATAGTACCTACAGAAAACTTCACAAAGAAATAAACCCAAAATATTTTAATGTAAAGAAGATAGTTGGAGGGTGCAGTCAAAAAGAACACTGAATAAGTAATAAACTTATAATTATGTGCCGACGTTTCGACCTACAGTGTAGGTCATCTTCAGGGCGATTTGGAGAGAGAAGTCGTTTGATGTAACGGCTGACTCATCAACGTTTGATGACGTTGACTCATTGACGTTTGATCACGTCATGCTCGGCTGACGTGTCAGCCGTTACATCAAACGACTTCTCTCTCCAAATCACCCTGAAGATGACCTACACTGTAGGTCGAAAGTCGGCACATAATTATAAGTTTATTACTTATTCAGTGTTCTTTTTGACTGCACCCCCCAACTATCTCCTTTACATTAGATCATCCAGTCAACTATTTTCATCTCAAAATATTTTAAAATCTATGAAAACGCTACTACAATAATTTTTAAAAAACATACAACCAACAACTGTCAATAATAATAATAATCACAATGACACTAAAAACCATAATTAATACAATTAATGCAAGAGTCACAATCCCATTTGGTTATAGTGATCGAGTCGTTTCGATACAAAAGAGAAAAAATATTGAATTGTCATAATTGGCTCTATCATCAAATGAAACTACTATCTTGCCACTCCCAGGATTTAGAAAGACTACAGTATAAAGGAAGATTCCTTCCTTCAGAGTTCATCTTTCTTCCGTTCAGATTAAGAAACGTCTCGAGTACCATTCTTGAAACTCTGAATTATTGGAAAAACCCGCTCAATATAAAGGTTAATTCCAGCTAGCGCCTAAATACACGTATTAACTGCGCTCCTGTACGCTGCGGCGTCCTAGCGGATCCATTCAACTAATTTCTTTCAATCGATTCCAGATTGCATTCATTAGTATTACCACAATAACATCGTCAGATTAGCCATATCAGCTTAGAGTGGCATTAAACAAACATTTATGAGTATACAAAATTAAATTGGGTTCCAAAGAATAGTTTGAAATTAAAGAAAGTAATTGTTTAAATTTTTCAAATAATGGATATTGTAAAGTCATACATAATGATTTCATTTTCGAAATTAATTTATTGAGGTTCATATACAAAAAAAAAGGCTTAGAATGAGTACCACACACCTGTGGGACTTTATTGGCATTGAATTAATGCGAGTAATTTTTTCTTTTAGAAAAAGGGTGTAGAGAATAATACGACAAGACAACAGATTGATTATCTCTTTTATTAAAGCCTGACGCGTTGTGAGGAGTAACGTATAAAGCATACCCGAAAATAAAAACTGTACAACTACAAAGGTGTTGGATTCAGTACGTGTAAGATACTGTACTGTTTCTATTACAACAGTTGTGCAGGGAAGTGATTTGTCCGAGATCAGACTCAACCATAAGGATTTTCCCCAATTAAGGATACCCACTTTATAGAAAAGGACCAAGGAGGATACACATATATAGTATGTTTCAAAGCTGTTAATCGATTAGATAATTTATACAGTGATATGAACCCCGGAACTTCTCTGCAACTTAGCGCTGTACACACTTAGCCGAAGCGTTCCTGGGGTAATTAAAAAAATTCTAAACCGAAATATTTTCGGATAGCTAATGTTTTTAATGATAGACGATGAATCATGCTATGCGTACAGCAAGGGTGGTTGTGCCTCTACCGGAATACTTTATATCGTAATTATATTTATATGCTGATGTATTTATATTTTAGTCTAAATTTATTTTTAATATTAATATTATGTTTGATATGTTTTAGAGGTTGGAGCTGAAGGAAGCGACGAAGAACCAGACTTTTCTGGTCCAATTAAGAACGCTACGGTGGCCCTTGGCAGGGAAGCTGTTCTCTCCTGCTCGGTCACTGACCTTGGCCCTTATAAGGTATATCTAGATATATTATATGTATATTTTGCTTTTGTTAGATTGACGTATGTTTATTATTATAATAATTTAACGTATTTACAATTCTTTTTAATTGTAGTTAATACAATTAAATTTAAAAATTCAATTGATAATATTAAAACAAACTTATAAATAGTTATTTAAATAAATGTAGTATGTATAATATTTTATGTTATGTAAATAAATGTAAGAATGTTAATAACAAAAGGTGTTAATTAAAAAATCTTAAAATAAGACACTGCTCTACAGTTGTGAAATCAGAATGCCTGTATGCCAGTGAATACTTAGTAATTAAACTGTAGATTAGATAAACTTGAATTACTTGCAAGAAGAATGAGAAAAATTCTAGTTATTACAATTAAATTTAAAAATTTAATTGGTATTATTAAAACAAACTTATAAATAGTTATTTAAATAAATGTAGTATGTATAATATTGTATGTTATGTAAATAAATACAAGAATGTTAATAACAAAAGGTGTTTATTAAAAAATCTTAAAATAAGACACTGCTCTACAGTTTTTAAACCAGAATGCCTGGATGCGAGTGAATGCTTAGTATTAAACTATAGATTAGATAAAATTGAATTACTTGCAAGAAGAATGAGAAAAATTCTAGGCCCAGTAAAAATCACAGAAGTGTGGAAATTAAGATCTAATGATGAAATATACACGAAAGTAGAAAACATAACAGAAAATTTTTTGGACATGTTTTCAGAATGGATGATTCGAGATTAACAAAAAGGACATTCAAGTTCCTTTGGGAGAAAAAGTCAACAACTAGCTGGATTCGAGAGGTGAAGAGGGATTTGGAAAGGAACAATATATGGAAAGACGACACTATGGACAGAGAGACTTTTAGAAGGAAGACCTTGAGTATGGAAGGAATCCTGGGAAGAGTGAAAGGAAAATCTGGGGTGAGATGGTCTGAAGACGGAAAGAAGCCCCATAGTGAAAGGTTGAAGGAATATTGGAAGGGACGGAAGAGTAAACAACCAAGTGGGAAGAATTGAAATTGGCACGTGTTCCTCAACTGGCCTCATCGGGGGGAATAAGAAATGTAGTATGTCCTAACAGTTAAAAATAAAAAAAAAGATTTTACTCTTAACGTTAAAAAAATAATTAAAAACTAGGTAAGATCAGATTTTATAAATAATTATAATTTTCTCAATATTGTTTCGTGTTTATTATTTTAATTTTAATATTAAAATTATTTTAATTTGTTTATTTTTATAAGTTAATAAACAAATTAAATAAAAAAATTAAACAAATTATAACTAATTTATTTCGTGCACTTTAGGGACTGATTTTTCACATCCTGTAGTTAAAGTTGATGACAAAACAAATAAAATCACGCATGTATGTATATATTTCTTAATTTAAAATTATTTTAATTAATTAATTAATTAATTTAAATGTACAATTGGAGCTAGGAGATCAACACAAAGGACGGGGTACACGTAATATATTTTATTTTAATTATTGGTATATTTGATTACAAATAGGTTTTTCATTTTTATTACACGAAAGCAATTAGATATCTAACAATTCTTCACCCGCAATCAAATGAACTTTTGTATCAACGCGGTTTTACAATCCAATTAAAAATAAATTTAATTCCAAGAGATGAAAATGAAGAGTACTAAATAACGTTTATTGTTTATTTTTTTTAAATAAATGTTACGAACTACATATCTCCGCAATAATTATTTCCAAATCCGATAACTCCTTCATTATCCCAAAAAAATCCTACACAATCCCATTAAATATACTAAACTTTATTAAATACATTTATCGAGAGATTTTTAAGTGAATATGATACAGATTTTTTATTTTTTTAGTCAAGATTTTTGCCCCCTAAGATTCAGGAAAAAAAATCTAGACTATCTATGTATATATTTTTGGGAGGGGTATGATTTTCGGTATTCAGATATTGTGTACAGTTACTGTTTTTGTATAAAGAAAATTTCTTTATGCTTTCATATTTGGTGTTGCTTGGTTCTGAAGTTAAAAAAGTGCAAAAAAAAGGTTAGAAATAACCAATTAGCAAAAAAAAGAAGGTGATAAATATATCTGAAAGAAAAATTTTGCATTTGAAAACCATTCAAGTATGTATTGAAGGGCGCTAAAATAATTGTATAAAAATCATATTTTTCTTTTAGCAGAAGTAGTATTTTAGAAGGGAAAGCAAATAAAAAGAAACTGTACCACTAAAACCAATGAACCTTCTTGGTTTCAGTACAAGGTAGAGTCGGTACTGTTTCTAATACAACGGTTGTACAGTTAAGTGATTTGTCCGAGATCATCATGCTTCACTATCAAAACTACTAATCCAGGAGCGTCTTTAGATCCAACAGGGCTCATCCGTGGCTGTTTATGGTTATGTAATTGATCTGCCACAATTGGATTTGAATCTGGGACCTTCTGCACAGCAACTCAGGCTGGTAACACTGAGCTACCGCGTTCTTTATCCAAAACAAATCCTTTTTTATTTCTGAAAACCAATAAAAAAACATTGAAGGAGGCTAAAATAATTGTATATTAATCATATTTTTCTTTAAGTACGCTTCAGTAGGTTTAATAAATTTTAGAGGGACAATAATAAAGAATAACTGCATATAATCATAGTAATTGCTGTCCTGAAATAAAAAAGGAAACTGATTTGTAATAAAAAAAATAATAAATCAAAAGCCTATTTTGCGTACCCTGTTCTTTGAGTTGAACTTGGTGTTATCCGAGTGTTACTCCTAAATTACTTTAATTATGCGATTAAATTAATCATAATTAATTTAAATAACGATTTGATAGTTAACATTTATTTTTCGAGAATTCATTTTAACTGAGTGTTGTGCTGTGGTAGGGCTTTTGTTAAGTGAGATTTTTTCAAACTAAAATTTCATTATTTTTAAACATTGAAACTTTCAACGCCTTATTGACAACACCAACAAAGAGAATCAGCTAAACTCTTGTAAGGATAAAAAACATCGTTCTGTAATAAGTTTCGGGTTTAATAGAGTTCGGCATAGTTTAATTGAAGACGCTGGAAGAAAAACCAGGTGATGGCAAAAAGGAGGACACGTAACGTTGATTGGAGGGGAATCACTTTTGCTAGAAAGTGGGGGGCGAAGTGATAAGAGATAAGAAAGGGGCGAGTTGGCCACCCTCCAAAGTGAAAACCGCAATAAAAACTGCCCTCCACTGAAGCAGCTAATCCCGGGAGGATCTCTATGGAACTTTAACCTGGAACAAAGTTTTAACCGCAAGGCTGCCTCGGATAAATCAAGCTATACTCGCTATATAAATTAGGAACAGGCAGAACGAGGGGGTAAAAAATCCCCGAAGTAAATCAATCTTTTAACAAACTAATGCCTAACTCTCTCCTTTGTTAAATGGTTTAGTTCTCGACTCCCAAGGATTTCTTGTTTTTTTCAATCCTTATAATCCTGGGTATAATAAATCCGGAAAAACTAGTTGGAATTATAGAATACTCTGCTGACTTTATGATCAGTAATTGCTTCTTCTTATTCATGTGCCCCGTCCGGTTCGGACGTTGGCTATTAACATGGTTATCATAATTTTGTTGGTGGAACTTCTAAACAGTTGGAGAGTTGTGAGACCAAAACATTGCCTTAAATTATTCCGCAATAGTTTATATAAATATTGCCCTGATTTATCAGTTGCAGTGTATCAGTCGCTTGATGAGGCCCAGATATTCTAATTTTCGCTTTATGGCTATATATGCGAATTCTTGATCTTTCCTGCCCGGGACTTAGGAACTTAGCTCTTATCTGTTGGCTATGTGGTCGGTCCTTGTTTGTCGAAAGTAGATTCTCGTTGGTTGGGCTAGCATGAATGTTGAGACGTAAGAAGACTAACTACTCCTGCTGGTGGGCAGTGACTCAGTATCACTTCAAATCTTAATGCAACTCTGAGCTATAACTTACGATGTGCACGTCAAGGGGGTCGTGCCAACACTGTCTGCCTTGATATAGCCAAGGTGAACAAAACCCGATAACATATCACTTAACAGACGACTAATTTTTATTGCCTAATAAATCAATTTATCCTAAACAATTATATTTACAAAAGGTGAAAAAAAATAAAAGAAAATGTTCGTTCTTTTAAAAAAATGATTTAATTGTCTACGATTAAAATAAAATTAAAAAACAATTTTTTTAAGATCATAAAATTACGTAAACCACAACAATTAAGATAGGTATTTTTTTCGAACACCAGACACCACAAAGCCTCAAAACCGCCATTTTACGTCCCTTCCGGATAGTATAATAGTATTACTATTTACTCCCTTTAAAAAAACTCATTAGACCACCTGCTGGTCACTCGCGACTCGAGACATATATTTTATACTGCACCTAACATAGTTGATCAAGTTCATTACAAATAAATATAATTCAAATTTACCTAAGATGTATGTTATAAGTTGTTAAAAATATTTAAAATAAATATTTTTTCCATTATTTAGTTTAATAATAAAATAAAAGAATTTTTTTGAACAATATATGAGCCGTTTATTTTGAAAGTGACCTAACTCCGTTTTTAAAATTTTTGCCTAACTCCATTCTTGATAAGAAAACATACATTATTCACTTAATAATTGTTAACATTTTAATTGGAACCATAAATTTAACAGCCTTAGATACAATTAAGCAGTATGACTCATTAGTATCTTATACGTATATTTTTAAATTCATCGAAACGCAAACCCTTAAATATTTGAAGATAAATGGAGGTAGGCCACTTTCAAAATACAGCTTAGACAGCTTTTCATTTGCCCCTTGGTTTCTTTCCGCCACACCTCGAAGTATTGCGGAATGGTATTTCTGCGCCGTTCACATTTCTCTTTATTACCTCTTTATGGCTTACTAGCTGAACGTTTTATGATATTGCTATTATTATAGCTGTTAAATTTAAATATGCTATTTATTCCTAAATATATTAATATAATTAATTAATGTAATATGAATAACAAATCGTTGGCCATAGGCAATTTAATGAATATGTTTTAAAGCTATGTTATAATATTAACTTTTATACAAACAACATCTGTTGTTAAAAAGTTGATGACACAGTTGTTAACTGACATTACATTTATGCTCTATTATACTCCTTTATAAAGATACTATATTTATATACTTACCAAATTCATAAATTTATAATGATATTAATTAATAATACATGATTTATAAAAGTATAAATTAGTTAATATGCAGGGTGGGGCAAAAGGTATGAACCGGTTTTAAAGGGATGTAAAACAAAAACGATTCAACTTACAGAAATTATGTCTATATTCAACTCTCAAATTTCAAAGGAAATTTTCAGACTATTTTGCAGCAGATATTAAATTAAAGTATAGGATAATAAATGTAAATGAACTTTCCTTAAATATGTAATCACTGAGCTACTGTACCGAATATAATTTATTAACAACCATGGACGGACCTTAATAAATCTACAGACCCTCCTGCGGCTAACACAGCCTCTATAAAATGGGTACCCTCAATTGGGTTAATAACTCGGGGGTTCAGCGTGATATCGGACAAACTACTGCAGTCCCGTCACTACCATGTATTGAACCTTTTCATGATTAAGACCTTTAGTGGGTTATAGTTGTTTTTAATTTTAAATCTTTAATACATTAACAATATCAACAAACAAACAAATATTGGTATTCTTGTCCTACTAGTAACATGTCCTACTTTAGTTACAAAAGACCCGCCTGGGCACACTTAGCCTTATGAGGAGAGGAATGGGAGACCTAATCGTCTTCCTGCTCTACCGATTCTCTAGAACCAATGTTTGAAATTAAAAGTGGACTTAAAATTCTTGATGGTTTGTAATGACATACGATTAACATAATTGTAATTAAGAAATAACAGAAATCCTATTATTTCCCGTACAAGCCCTTGGTTACTACTTAACATTCCTTCCTTAAAACTTTCTTAGGCTGCAATACTTTTTATTTCGTAGAGAACTTTTCTGAATCTATCCAAGTAATTTTCCTTCACCTGTTCCAATTCTTGTAACTGCTTCAGGTGCTGTAAACTCGTTTCATCCCGGCAATGGTACCAAGCTCTTGCTTAAGATTGTTGTAGGACTTTATTTTTAAATTGCACCTCCGGCTTTCCCTCTCGGAAAAGAACCTTCAATTCTTGTTATTTTCGAATAACCCGTCCGAATGTTCAAATGACAATTGTTACGATTCGGTATCACCGGTTTGTAACGGTTGGACAAACTGGTACTTTACCTTTTATTGCTAGCAGCCTCAACTAGCCCTTTGTTTTTATTTAACTTCGGGACAATTCTACGAGAGAGAGAGAGAGAGAGAGAGAGAGAGAGAGAGAGAGAGAGAGAGTGAGAGAGAGAGAGAGAGTGAGTGAGAGTGAGAGAGAGAGAGTTGTTTCCTCGGACAAATTTTGAAAGGAATAAAAAAAATATACTTTTGTTTGGATGTTTACGAATATGTTAATATTTTTAAAAGTTTAACTATTCAAAAATAACACTGGATTCTCCCGTTTCTAGTTTTTGATATTCCACAGTTGAAACGAATTTAGGTTTTAAAGCCAAAAATTTATTCAGAATAGAATAGAAAATATTATTTAGGGTTATAGCAAACACATCCATCATGATCTTAATATCCCATATGTTGCTGATTTGGCCCAACTAGATACCTATCCTTCCTATTCTAACTAGATAACTAGCTTCCCATACTATTCCTGATAACCCTCCGAGGCGGCTGAAAAGAAGATGACCTCGAGACCTTCTATTACAGAACTTTATTGGAGTGCTACCGATGGGTAGGTTCTCCACAAGTGGTTTTTGTTTTCATGTCATTTGTTCATATCAGCAAATTTACTTGATGTAATATAATTACAGTTGTAAATATCAATAAATTAATCTAAAAAAAAGGGTAATAGATCCCTCTAGAACAACCAATGCATGCAGAAAAAAAAATACATCAGGCCGAAAGGCTCTACATAATTTGCCTAAGTGCCATAACAATATATAAAAACAAAAAAATTACTTTGGGGAAAAAACAAAGTAACTAAAAATATATAAAAGTTACATGAAAAGAGACAAAATAATAAAAGCGATTATTTATTTGTGATATATTTATACTTGATTGGACAGCATCTGCTTGGGAATTGAGATGGAAAAGAATTGGCTCAAATGAGGTGAAGGAAGAAGCATGGCAAATATTAGGTGGGAATAAGTTCCAGATTGTGACGGACCTCTCTCTCTCTCTCTCTCTCCCTCTCTCTCTCTCACTCTCTCTCTCTCTCTCTCTCTCTCTCTCTCTCTCTCACTCTCTCTCTCTCCCTCTCTCTCCCCCCCTCTGTAATAAGAAATATCCTATTTAAGATGGATTGTACCAGAAGCCTTGTTATTCGTTGAAAACGAACGATTTCTTTTTGCCTGTTGGTAGTTGGAGGAAATAGCATCATAAGGACCCGTCATTAGTGCCGCGAAGCTGTTGAAAAATAATGAATGGCATGCTAAAAAACCGAACTAGTTGAAAAAAAAGGCAAGAGGGTCTATAAAGCTTCTCCATTCCTATTGGCTACATAATGGAGAACAACTGCAAACAACCAATAGGAAATTTTTATGATATACTCAGATATTTTCTAACGGAAAAGCAGTTTTTAAAAATATTAATACACAAACATGAGTCTAATTATAAATATATGTACAATTAGGTACGATCACAATTTAAACATTAAAATTAATAATTTAATTTAAATATTATATTTAATTTTTGTTTAAACTGTACCCCAAAAACTCATGAGGATCTTGATTTCAGTAATTGGTAGAGACTATAATGTTTTTTAGGCAACGGTTGTTCGGGGAGGTGATTTCGCTGGTATCATCCTCAATCACCATGTTTTTACCACCATTAAGGTACCGACTTTATTGAGGCTATGTGAGCCCCAGGATCGGGAGAACACGCAGGGTTCGAATATGGCTTGGAACAGATGAAGTAATTTATCTGTTACAGCGGGATGTTTATACGGATGAAATACAAATTTATAAATTTCAATATATTTATGTATAAATTTATGTTTCTGTTTAAATACAAATATATATTTATATATATTTATATATATATATATATATATATATATATATATATATATATATATATATATATATATATATATAACTGATGAATAATCGTGCGAAATTATAAATATCAATTAAAAATTAATTAGTACAATTTCTAAAAAAAAATATCGGGATCGTATTAACTATCAGAAACAGATATTTTTTAAAATGGATTGGACACTGGATCTACATGTTAATCAGAAACGACTAAGATTTTTTTGGTTTTTAAATTTGAAAGTGAAACTCCATTAGGAAATTTAAAAAATGTTTCTTTAAGTGTTTGAGATAAAACAAACTTCGCTAGAAATAACTTGACTTATTGATAAATTAACTTTTGATTATGGTCTTAAATTGAGTAATATATAACTGTGTGGAATCGGTTGTATCACTCCTTGACAATGAACATTTTTTTTTTAATTGATTGATTTTTCTCATAAAAAAATCTTGTGGATGTTTCAATTAAGATATTTGACAAATCTGATTATTAAATAAAAATATTACATATTTTGTTTAATTGAGGCATTGGGGATCAAAAGAGAATAGTTCCGAAATTCCAGAAATTGACTTTTTCACATCCTTATTACCTCAAATTGGTCTAACACGGTACTTTCCCGCCTTAATTCTTATGGCTTTAGTCCAGTTCTGAAACTAAGTATCCGATGCATAAAATTGCAAAAAAATCAATTTTTGAAATTCGGAGTTCTCTTTTGATCCCAAAAGCTTTAATTATTAGTTCTGCCATTGTGACCAGTGAAGTTTCAGGTTTGTGCAACGTTTGATCGGAATGTTTGCAGTTTCAGTTCCCGAAGTAACTTCGAGATAGTGTCAATCGATTCGTTCGTGAACTAGAACCAAACATTCCCATTCAGTGAGTCGACACTAATTCCATAGAAAAAAGAAACTTTGAAAAAAGTCATATCAGCTTAGATACTTAATCTGTTTTGTTATTTTATCTTCTTTTTTTTTACTTTAAATTGAATTATTAAAAAGTGCTGGAAATTAACTATATATTATATAGATATAATAGAGCTGGTCACTCCGGGAAGTTAGACCATACTCCCACAAGGGAACGCCTATAAAGAGTTATTATACCTATTATTACATTAATTAATTCATCATTCAACAAGAAAAACATATTATTATTTATTATTGTTATTTAAGTTACAATATTAGGTTTGTGAATATAACTATAGAAGTATGTATATGTTTTTGTAAATATTAGTAGTTTTTTGTAAACCATCTTGTTTTATAATTCCCTTGATAATAAAGGCTTAATTCATTCATTCATATAGAGTATATACAGTGCTGAGTTGTCTATGCTGAAGGATCAGGTTCCTCGAAATGGATAAATCATTTAAAATATTTTTATTTTGAAGAGAAAAGACATGTCATATGAAAAGATATTCATGAGAAAAGATGTGTTTCATAAAAATATTTAAAATTACAACAATTAATAAAAAAAATAAAATAAAATAGATTATAATGATAAATCATTTAGACTGTTAACAATCACGGACGGACTCTGTGAGATCTACAGACTAACCTGGTGCTCACCCAGTTGTTTTAAAGTGAGTACCTTCAATTGGGAGAAAACTGGCGGTTGAGTGTTGACTTGTATCAATCAACCGTTGTCCTAGAATCAATAAAGGCCATGAACTGGCTTTACCCCATACCCCATACCCTTCATTTGTACAGAGTTTTTTTTTTAATAATTGAACGTACAACGAAATCCATTTAATAAATTTATCTTAGTTAATAAATGTATTTGTTCAATTTATCTTTAAATATTTTTGTTTTGAAGAGAAAAGACATGTCCTGGCCGGAATTTGAATTCAATGTAAATCCTTCCTCGTGTATACATCGCAAAAATTGTGAGAACACGGGGATATAGGATGGGTGAAGATAACGGATTTGTCTGACCTTGGATACGACCATTGGTAGCTTAGTGGTTATGAGCACTGCGCCGGGGATGCAGGCGACCCGGGTACGAATCCCTGCCAGGACTAGTTTTTTCTCTTTAAAAAAAAAGTATTTAAAAATAATCACCATCAAAATAATAATAAAAATAAATTATTTTATTATTTAATTTAGTTTAGTTTAATTTATTATTTAAATATGTATGTCGAAATATGTGCATCACATAAAAAATATATAAATTTAATTTTATTACTTATAGAATTTTAACTAGAGTTTTATTTCACGTGCAAACAATGTCAGAAATGAAATAATAGTACCAAATCTTAATTTGAAATTCATTAAACATAAGTTAGAAATTTTATTTATGATGTTTTTTAGAAACATAATTGAACCATAAATTTTATAATAATCTGCTGAAATGCTTATCCATAATTTAGATGATGGAAAAAAATAATTGTTCTGTTTTATTAAAATATTATTTTTCAATATATGATATCCTCGTACGGATCTCATTTCCGCCAAGGCGAGCGTTCCAAAGGTAGGGGATGTGAGAATAGTCGGAGGTTGATGTTCCTCCATTCTTCCGACGGACTTACCTGACCAACATTGATAGCTGCTCCACTCGCTTCCTAGATGGATATGATGTAGCATTGAGCGCCCTACTTACATTATTTCTTAGTTCAAAAATTCAGCAATTAACCTTGGATCTTTCTGAGGTAAATCCCTCATTTCCCGTTGAAAGATGAAAAATGTGTGATGAACGTAAAATATTCCGAAATCAGGTTTGGAGCAGAACATTCGGTCCGAAAAGGATGAGTACACTGGAGAATTTAGGAGATAACACATGACAGAGTAAACAATTGCTGTGTGAACGCCGTTTCTTTAATGGAAGCGATATCGCGCAAAAGTTTAGATAGGCTTGTAAAATTGTTTGGCTTAGTAACGAACGATTCTTAAAGCTATAATTATTGCTGAGCCGACTGGTGAACGTTCGAGGAGTAGACCAAGGCGTAGGTGAGAGGATCCCATTAAGGAAATCTTGTGGATTTGGGTTTGGGTGGTAAAGTTTGTAAACAGCGATTGCTGGTATCAGTATCGAGCCTTTGGGTTCGCTGATATTTTTATTGTTATCACTACTCATCATATATATAAAAAATCTGCTAAGTGTGTTATATATATATATATATATATATATATATATATATATATATATATATATATATATATATAAGAGATCTTCCTGACTGGTCCTGAAAAGGCCCCAAAACGGCATAAGCTACAGACTTGAAATTTGGACAGTAGGCACATTTTATAAGGCCAACGCGCACTAAGAAAGGATTTTTGAAAATTCGTCCCCTAAGAGGGTGAAAAAGGGGACAAACGTTTGTAATAAAAAAAAACAACTTCATTTCTAAAGGGAGCACCATGAAATTTTAGATTTAGCTTCCACATTAAAAATAAAGAAATACGTGTTTTGTATTTTTGGAAAATCGACCCATCAAAGAGTAAAATACGGGAAATCGTAGCATGTTAAGGTAGAGATGTGAAAATAAGTAAGCAGGCTTTACATTTTAACATAATGATAATTGTATTAAAGATTTAGCAAAATTAATCCCTATATATTATAGTTGTGGATATTACATGGTGGATTTCAATAGAAAACTTATCGATAGTTCTGTAATTATGCCATTTAATATTTAATAGGACAGTTTACTAAAATTGTATCAACAAAGGGATAATCATTGGTAGGCTGGCTGAATTACCCAATGATTTAAGTTATTGTTTATAATATAGAGTTTATTTATGAAATTCAAAATTCACTCTCTGTTTAAACTTATCATAAATTTCGATTTAAAATCAACCCGGAAGAAGTCGGAGGCAAAGGATAGTACCAAAAGATATTTGAAATTTTTTATCCTCAACTAATTTAATAGTTTGGTGGTAATTAATTTTTTCATTGACAATAAAAATTCATCTTTCTGTAAATTTCCTTTCTATTTTATGGATTTAAGAATGAAAAAACTCGTTTGTTAGCCCACAATTTTCTTCTCAATTTTATATTACAGCCCTTGTAGCTTGAAATGATTTAATTAAAAATCTAATTACTTCCATGGCATGGGAGCCTCAAGTTTTATTTTTATTTTATTTTTTGTTCTTTTAACAATAAGCTGCTTGTTTTTATTTTCCTTAAATCGCAATTGTTGTAATTTTTTTCTTGTAATTATTTAAATATAAAATTAAATTATAATGCCATCTTTATAAATAATGAGAACAGATTGTCTGATTGGTAGATCGTTGTGTTGCCATGCCAAAGGTCCTGGGTTCAAATCCCGCTGCTGGCAAGACTTTTATTAAATATGTTGATAGCCGGAGATGGATCATATGGATACCCTATTTTTACAGTATTTTATAGAGGTTGAGCATCAGGAGGGTCCTAGATCCTAAATAATCCATCTAAGGTTGCTAACAGATTAATAAATAAAAGTGTTGCCAGCGGGGCTGGAAGCAGGATTTTCGGCATGGCAACTCAGTGCTCTACCACCGAGTCACTCCGCTGCCCTATACAATATTTAATCTTAAATATTTAAAGCAAATAATTCGTCCAATTTTTATTTTAAAAATCAAATATAAGAGACTTCATAATAAAATAAAATCGTTCTTAATGGCCAATTATTTTTTGCCTGGGTTTCTTCCCGCCACGCACCGATGTATTGCGGAATGGTATTTCTGCCCCGCTCGCATTTCGTTTTATTGTCCGTATTTCGCCCTCTTGCTGTCTTATGGTATTGATATTATTATAAGCTGAAGTGAGATATATTATTCAACAAATAAAATATTAATACATTTTTTTTCTTAGCCTCTCTGGGTTTTAAGGTTTTTAAATAGGATTTAGAATAGGATGGAGAGGATCTCTTGTGCTGTACGACGCACATTTTAAGAGGAGGATGAGAAAATGGAAAGCTATTAATTTATTTATTTAACTATATATTTTTCCGGTGATGGGGCCTCTTTCCTTTTATTTGTTTATTTTTCAGTTCAGGCTGAGATTATGTACATGATCTTGCCACGTTTGTAACCGTCCTGCTGGGGTGAGCGTCCTGAAAAGAGGGATAGTACAGTATTTCAGACAGTCGAAAAGTTTAATGTGTCTATGTTTAATGAAATCTGTAACGGTCGGTATGTCGAGAGTAGTGTGTTAAGTCTATAAGATTTTAATTTCTTCCGACCTGAGTTTCTTCCTGCAGTGGTAGGCTAATTTCAGGTGCCGGTCAAGTGGGACACCTAAGTAGACTATGCTGCCCGCAGGTCTGTTTTCTCGTCCCGCTATCCTATAGACCTTAGGGAGAGGGCGGCGCTTTTTCCCCTGAAAGGAGAAAATTATGCAGTCAGTCTTTTTGGAATTCACTGTAATGTTGAGTCCTTCTAGCTTCTGTGTGATGCTCGCACAGACCTCCTCCGCCTGCCGTAGAGATCTCTCTGCGATGATCGAGCTACTGTAGATCGCTATGTCGTTGGCATAGGCTGGCTACAGTAGCTTTTTTGTAGTTGGCTCCAACAGTTTAAACTGTGTATATTGAGAAAAGTACTGGAGATAGCACAGACCCCTGAGATACTCCGCAGGTGAATGCGATGGCTTCCGATGAAGTATCATCGATGCGGACTGCTATCATTCGCTGTTCAACAAACGATCGTGGAACCGAGTAGAGCTGTTCCGGAAATTAGTTGTCCTGTAGTATCTTGCATGGTAGGCAATGGGACACTGAGTCGAACGCTTCCGTGCAATCTATGGAGATCATGGCGGTCGCTTCTTCTGGGCGGGGCTCACTTCCGCATGTAGCTTCGCCAGGTGATGATCCAGGCAGAGGCCGGTCAAATTTTATCGCGGCGGATCGCTCCGCTGGGATGAGGACTATCTCTCAGCAATATGTCTTGAGATAATTGAGAACAATTTTCTCAAAGACTTTGCCCAGATGCGAAAGCAAGCTGATGGGCCTGTAGTAATTCTGGCTTGCGATCCTGACTTTCGGTATGAGTAGAGGAAAAAGAAAAGCTCTCTTCCAATTGTCAGAAAAAAATCTTAACCTGAGGCTGGTGATATATAATACTTGGGAGTTGTTTCAGCAATATGGTTTGTCATGGCCCGGTGCTTTATTCCTCTTCGTACATTAATACATAATACATTAAATTATATATTAAATTAATAGCCGGAATAATGATTTGTCAGGCATAAGCGGGAAGGTTACGGGTTCAAATACGACTTACGAAGATCGATTATTTAATTTTTTAACTGCCACGGATGGATCCCAAGGGATCCTGGGACTAGGCTCATTCAGCCTCTAATAAGGGGGTGCTTGTTGATCACCTAATTGAGCATGATCTCAGACATAATAAATCGTCGGTCATAGGTATCTGAAAGGACTTTTGTTTAACAGAATCTTTTTTTTTATGTGATCAACGTTTCTGCGATTCAGGCATCGTAAGGACATATTAAAATCTAATTTTTAGTGATTCACCCACATTCTAGTTAACCATTGCTGCACTTTCATTTTTAATTATGATCGTTCATCTGCTGTTACTTATATTTAAATTTATTGTAAATGTATAATATATCTTACATATATGTTGTTTATTTGTTATTTAACGTCACTTTATGCTGCTGTGGCTAACTGGACGATGTTACATTGAATGATTTCGCCTATCCGGGTATTATTAGGGCAGGGATCTTTAACGAGTGGAGAAGATTGTGACGAAAATCTGAATAAGTATTGAATCTACACGAAATAATAAAAACGAAGAAGGCCCTTTCGGCGAAAAAAGAAGAGTTCTGAGAAGGACATTATTATTTAGCGATTCATAATGGAAAAGGTTCTTTTAAAATGGTGTAATAATAATAAAAAAAATAAATAAAAGGAAAAAAGATGGGGAAAAAATTCCTCATGAAGTAGAATCTTCGCAGGGCAGAATAATTTATTTAATTTATTCGGAAGAAAAAATGGTACATAGCTTGCATCTGTATCAGTGGTTTATGTATATTTTAAATTATACGATCTCAATGAATAAATACAATAATCAAGTTTTATAGTTATTTCTACGGTTCAGATAAGGTTTTGGTTACTTTTTTAACCTTGGTTTATTGTTATATCAATACAACAATTGTTAATTTTAACGACAAGTTTCTCAGACCAGTTTTAATCATAATTACCTAATTATAATTTTTATTATTACAAAACCCAAAACTATAATTAGTGCCAGAAAACTATGCCAATCAAAATTTCAATCCCAGAACTGAAAAGTTCGTGGGTTTTATGGTGAAGCAAAGCATGAAAATTAACTTGAGAATAATTTTGAAAAATGTAGCTCGTAAGAAAGCTGGTAAAATTTCTGAGCAGATGTAAATCTGCTGAAATTAATTCTTAAGCTAAGTTAATAAGTTGAGTGTGGGAGTACTTCGTTACCAGGCTCGTTTTATTTGTTCACTATCTGTTGTGAAACATATACGATATATGTATATATATATATATATATATATATATATATATATATATATATATATATATATATGTATATATATATATATATATATATATATATATACATATATATATATAAATATATACATATATATATATATATGTATATATACATATATATATATACATATACTCTGGTGTCGTCTTGCAAGTCCCTTCCCATTAGCCAATGCAGGTTGTTGTGGTTTTTTGTTGCATTATGATAATATCCACGCAGATGTGGGAGTGATGGTTTCACCTCTTGATATAAATACATTTTAATAATTGTATATGAATTAATTAATTATTTATGAAGTAATTGAGAGGAAAATAATTGACTGGAAGATCTAATGTGGGATATAAATAGTCTAGGGTGCAGTAAAAAAAAAAAACACTAAATAAGACAAACTTATTTATTGTAAGTGCCGACATTTCGACCAACTTCGGCTGATAGAAGGCAGAGCCACAACTATGAGACCTCGTAAGGTTAGCTGACAAAAATTCTTATTTAGTGGGTTTTTTTTACTGCCCCCCCCAAACTATCTATATCCCATATTTATGAAGTAATTTGTTTCACCAGCTGAAATATTTTCAAACCAACGGTGAATAGTACCTACTTTACTACACAGGGTCCGTGTGCAAACTAATACAAAAATTGGGCAAGGATGGTCATACTTGATGGAATAATAAACAATGTTAGTTCAATTGTATAAAAAAAAAAGAGAGGATTAGTAAAATCTCATTAAAATCTGTAATTATACACATTAAACAGCAGAAGTCCTTTAATTCCATTTGGAATTTTAGAAATAATAAAAAAAGACCTTTTTTTCTTAGCCCTCTTTGTTGGAACTTGGATGTTGTTGTACGAAGGACCTAGAACTGCAATGAAACCACAAGACATTTCTTATGAAAGGGCCCAATATATTAAATTTTACTATATTTAATAATTATAGCAGAAAGGAAGAAGTGTTTAACAGTATTGAAATATAACCAACTGAAAAAAATATATAAGTGACATGTTATAAAATATTATCTTCCTTTTATTGCCGTGGCTGATTCCTAAACCGGTAGGGAAACACAGCAATAACCATTGAGAACAAAGGCAATGAGAAGCGTATGATACGGATCCATGAGTGAGGCGCTTGCGAGAGAGATAAGATAAATGAAGCTATGAATTGTGATTGTATGGGACAGTTAGTATTCCTGAGGGCCACTACACTGTGTCAGATACAGGTGTCAAACTGAAGAACGCTCCATCGAGTGGAACCAATGGTCATAGCGCATCATTGGACAGCACTTCAGCCAATCACCTAATTCAGCACTTCGGTGGTCCTCTCTCTGAGTGTAACGCAAGGGCAAATTTTATTACAATTCTTGAATAAATGTATCGTTTATGTGCTAAATTATATAAAACTATAAAGCTAAATTAAAATAATAAATTGATTAAAAATAATTCATCATAAAAACCTTAAACAACAATTTCTTAGATACAATACAGAATCTACTGAACCATGAGCCTTTTGAGATTTCAGTGGTAATGGTTTTAAATTAATAATAAAATTTCATTATTTTTCACTATTTCCATATTTTTGAAGTGAGAACTTCTTTAGCCGTGTTGAGTAGTTTTCACTTAATTTTATTTAAATTTAAATTAACTAGATTTTCTGAAGGGGTATAACGTATGGGTTCGCGTCACCGACATCTTCGTGACGTAAAGCTCGAGAATGGCGAAGCATAGCGGCCAGTTTATGAGTTATAAAATGTATTTTAACTAACTTTAGTTTTGATATTAGAATTGGATTGATATAAAAAGAAAAATATGTACCACTACTACACGTGAAGGGTATAGGGTTCAGTACATGGTAGAGAATGTACTGTTTGTTTGACAACGGTTGTGCAGGGAGATGATTTGTCCGCCAGCAAGCGGGATTTGAACCCAGAATACAAGTAAATGATATACAATGGCACAGGATGAAGCAAAGTAGTGAAACCTGGCAGTACTTGATCAACAGGTTCATCTTAGAAGGTCAAGATTTTCAAACTACTTGGATGATTATCGGGAATTCAAGATTCATCTAGCATTCTAAAACAAAATAATGATTTAATAAAAATATATTAAAATAGAAATATTAAATTTACATAAAAAAGTACTATAGTAATCAATTTTCGTCTTGTTTAAAAATAAAATATTCATAATATATATTTAGTATCACATGAGAACTGTATATAGAATATATATATATATATATATATATATATATATATATATATATATATATATATATAGAATAGAATATAAAAATAATTTTACATTTTATTCTAATATATAGACTACCAAAGGAATACTGGACTGGACTATTAGAATAAAACTAAATTTACATAATATCTTGAAAGTAAAAAACTTATAGATATGTTTTGGTAGAGAATTAGAAAATGTAATACGATAATAAAATAAAAAAACAGATAAATTTACAATACAAAGAAATAGGCTTATAGAAAAATAAGTAAATAAATAATAGCATCTAATAATGTAAAGAATGATGTCATTATGAGTGAGGAATATTTACAGTAATTCATCAACCGATTAAGTTGAATATATCTATAAATTATTTATTGATTATAGAGCATCTGTTTCGGAATTTTGAAGATTTAGGAAAAGTTTAGATTTAAATGAGGTTAAAGAAGAAGCATGACGGATATCGAGTGGGAGTGAGTTCCAAAGAGAGATAGAGTGGGCGAGAAAGGAACGCTCAAAAGTTTTGGTTCTATGATAACGGATATAAAGATCGGAAGGGCGAGATCTTGTGCCCTGGGATTGAATAGAGGATTTGAATTGTAGGAGACGATAGGTATAAGATGGATGTTGTGAGTTGATGGTTTGATATAAGTAAGAACCTAGGAAATGGAGTCTACGGATAGAAGGGAAGAGCCACTTTAACTCAACGTAAAATATAAAGGCATGCTATGTTTTAACTAAAAGGACTTTTGAATTCCGGTAAAACTCCCCAACAAGGCGTTGCATTTGGTAACTCCTTTACTTTTTTTATATAAAAAAAAGTATAACAAAATGTGTAAAAAGAGTCCTATAAAATTCCGAAGTTCGTTTTTTTAATCTAATATATCTAGAAGTATGGCAATTAAAAAATTAACTAACTGTCTGAGCATCTGAAAGGTTAGGGGGAAAATACTCAGAAAAAAACAACATATATAATGGATTAACTTCTGCCCCTGTGTCCAGAACTAAACAGAGCCGAAAAAAAAGTTTAAACTGTAATTTAATCATAGTTGTGTTTCTCTTCTTGGTAAAAAAATATCTGTGAAAATAAATCCACCCCTGACGAAATATAAATATAAATGTCATAAAAAAATAATATTAACAACGAAAAAATTGTATGTTTCTTATGCACCAACGAATATAATACTAAAGGGACAACTTTGTTTACTTTGGTCACTAAAACTTCGTGGAAACTAAAATTTCATATATTATCCCATCTTATTTGTGCTCCAATTGATACTGACTGAACTACGTGAACAATGCTGATTTGATCATTCTTAAGTTTTATTATTACTTAATTCATTAAAATGCTTATTATATATTTCACATTGATTAATATTTAAAATAAATAAAAATATAATTGACCAAACCCATATTTAATGGAGTCTGTATTATTTAGGAATTTAAACTTTCGCCAGACGATAATACTTTCGTAAAACGATTAGGCGCTGGATTTTTAAGAAGTTAAGAAGTGTTTAATAAAAAAATTATTTGATAAACAAAACACGTATTTTCTTTACCATTACTTGAACTTATATTGCAGATTTATATGATTTATGAATATTTCTATATCCAACAAAGTATATTGAGAACACTTACGCCATACCCAATTAAAAATATAAACAAAAACTTGTGAGAATAACTCAATTCATATTTATATTTTGTTGGCGCTTACTTGGAATCCTCATACTAGACTGAAATGACAAGAAACAGCTCGCCGTTTCAGGCTACTTCAACATTTACTAGACAAATGCTATAAGCTCCCAATTAATTACAAAAGACTCATATACATTAGACCCATCTGGACTTACGGAATAGAGCTTTGGGGCTCCACTAAGCCATCGAATTCCTCTCGTATTCAATCCTTACAATCTAAAATCCTTCGTAAAATAACAAAGTAATCCATAATGCCCCGTTTATTGCTGATTTTTATGATAAACTTCATTTCCACTCTAGCCCACTAGTTTCAAACCTCGCAATCTCTTCAATTCCTGATAATCCTCCGAGGCGTCTGAAAAGAAGATGGCCTCGTGATCTTCTAAGTTGAACTTTTTATTAGAGTACTACCACTGGGTAGTTTCCCTACTTGCCTGTGTCTCTAGATATGATTTGATTGATCTTTGATTAAATTTATCTGATATATTCTGTATACAGTTGTAAATTTCAATAAATATATTTAAAAAAAAAATATTTTGTTGACACCGCCAGGCCTTAACTGTACTACGGACGGTAAGTCACAATCGCGGCGAAATATCGTGTTGGACAGTATTGATTGACTAAGCAAGCGAAAAATGAAGAAGTCAATTTTTGAAATATAGAATAAACTGCTTTTGGTTCTGAACGGAACCATCTACCTTACTTCAAAATGCTCTAAGAAGAACAAGTTACCTTAATCCAATAGTAATAATAAAGTTCCATTGTAAAATAATGTATTTTGATTGCCGTACCAAAGGTTCCGGGTTCAAATCCGGTTGTGGCAGATAATGTATTATACATATGTTCATAATATGTTCATCATACATATGTTCCCAGCCGGGGATTGACCCTTTGGGGCCTAGAAACCCTATTTGGGCTTACCCAGTCTGTAAGTGTGTGCCTTTAATAGGGGGAAATTGACGGTTGAGCGTGCCCTTAGACAAATCAGACACTTCATGGGATGCAGGGGTTTATTCATCCTTAATTTTGGAAAACGTGAACGGGTGTAACTAGAGGGTGGAAGACCTGGCAATATTACAAAATCAGGCTTTATTGCCCGAAAGGGAGGCCGGAATATATTAGGAATTTCAATTGGTGACAATTCCGGAATAATTAAATACTTCGTTCGGGGGGGAGGATTAAATTATGGGAGGGGGGTTTAGTGGATAAAACTGAAAACCTGGCCGAATCAGAGAAACAGTTCCAAAGAGAGATCTATTTCATTCTCTCCGTCGTTTTGAAAGATTTGTTCTGTTGTTTTTTTTTAATTTTATTTTCATCTCCCTTGTTTTCCTTTTTTTTAATTAAAGGAGGAACGTCAATAGGAAAACAAACCTTTTTTTTATTCAACGTTTTTGTAAATCTCGAGACTTCCGTTTTCCACAGCTTATGATCAATAAGTTTCGTATTAACCGGTTAATGATTTCAAAGGAGCAGCGTTTGCGTGCGGTCAGTATACTCAAACGCACCAACCCGAGTGCTGCTCGCAGGTTTCGACATGTTCCGATCAAAAAATTATAAATCAAAAAGGACAAATAAAAAAAATAAACTTTTTAAATACAATATAAAAAAACCTGATGTTTTGGTTATATTTTTGTGGAAAAA
This sequence comes from Arma custos, assembly GCA_037127475.1. Classification (NCBI taxonomy): domain Eukaryota; kingdom Metazoa; phylum Arthropoda; class Insecta; order Hemiptera; family Pentatomidae; genus Arma; species Arma custos. The sequence continues at coordinate 33,607,486 of CM073765.1, forward strand.
ACCCGAGTGTAAAGGGGTTAAATCGGTTGGTATGATTAAATAAAAATGAGTTCATAGTTATTTGTTATCCTTGAATTAAATTTTATATATTTTAAATATTTTTATTTTGAAGAGAAAAGATTTGTCCAAGGCCGGGATTGAACCCGGGTCTCCCACGTATCCGTCGTGGTGCTCTGCCACCTGAGTTAGCCTGGCAAGTACCTCGGTCAGACAAATCCATTCTCTTTTCCGATCCTACATCCCCACAATTCGCGATGTATATATATATTTTAATTTTCAAATAGGTTATGGGATAGCTACATTAATCAATTCTGTTGTACCATGATGTTCTAGACAAAAATTGTCACTATTAAAACACTATTTCCCTTAGTAGACAAGTAATCATTACAAATATTTAAACGTTTTTATTTAATGTATCGTATAACTTACATATGTGCCTGTGCTGCTGCAACCAACGAAGGAGCTTGGGTTCAGTACGTGGTAGAGACTGTACTGTTTCTGTTCAAGACAGCTTTTGTACAGGAAGGTGACTTAATCGAGATGTAACTTAAGCACCAGGTTTTCCTCCAGTTAAGGGTACCAAGTTTATAGAAAGTGGTTGAGCCCCAGGAGGATTTGTACTTCTCATAACGGAAATAACATACCCAGTTTTCAGATTAAAATTTATATCATTATTTATATATATTTATCTTTTTTTTTTAAATGTCAACTGGACTCAATCATATAATATATTCTTTAAATAGGAGAAAAAAAAACCTATTTCCAGTAAAAAAAATGTTTATTCCTTATTTTCGAGATACGTTTCGGCCTAGGCCATTCTCAATCTTCTATTTTAATTGTTTCATTTTTTTTACTTATTATATGGTTAACAATTTGAGCATAAGTCATTCATCTCAATTTAAGTTGTTTTATTCCATTTTTTTCTTTTAAATTTAATTTATTGATATTTACAACTATAATAATATTACAATAAGTAAATCTGTTATATGTATAATACGACTTGAAAAACACTTGTGGAGAAACTACCCATCGGTAGCACTCCAAAAAAGTTCTTTAGTAGATGGTCTCGAGGCCATCTTCTTTTCAGACGCCTCGGAGGGTTATCAGGAATAGTATGGGAAGCAAGTTGAGAGACTAGCGGATTCAAGTGTGTATGGAGCTTGTCATGGAAGGATAGGTATCTAGTTTGGGCCAAATCAGCATATGGGATATTAAGATCATGATGGATGAGTTTGTTTGTGACATAATAAAGGAGGATTTTACGAAGGATTTTGGATTCAAGGATTGGATACGAGATGAATTGGATGGTTTAGTAGAGCCCCAAAGCTCAACTCCGTATGTCCAAATAGGCCTGATAACTGTCATGTAAATGAGTCTTTTGAAATTAATTGGGAGCTTAGAGCGTTTTTCCAGTAAATGTTGAAGTAGGCGAAAACGACGAGCAGTTTCTTGTCTTTTCAGTCTTGTATGAGGATTCCAAGTGAGACGTTTGTCCAGATGGAGTCCTAGGTAACGTACCTGTTCGACAGGGTTCAGAGGAATATTATTAAAGGATACAGTAGGGCAGGAATTTGTAGGTTTACGACGAAGGGTGAAGGTAATTTGATGGGATTTGTTAGGATTAATTTTAATTCTCCAATTTTGACACTATTCTTGAAGGTTTGAGATATGGTATTGAAGAGTTTGGGATGCAACAAATGGATCCTTATTTACTGATAACACACATGTGTCATCAGCGTACGTAGTGAGGACAGTGCTTGGATGGGTTGGGATGTCAGCTGTATATATCGTGTATAGGGTGGGACCCATGATACTACCTTGAGGAATTATTCCATTTAAATTTTTTTTCAAATTCAGAGGGAACCATGTCCTCTATAGTCATTTAATAATAAGGCGTTATATAGACTTATGGTCTTATTGTTAACCATATAATAAGTAAAAAAATGAAACAATTAAAATAAAAGATTGAGAATGGCATAGATCGAAACGTATCTCAAAAATAAGGAATAAAATTTTTTTTTACTGGAAATAGGTTTTTTTTTCTCCTATTTAAAGTATATATATTTATATTATTGACGCTTCACACATTATGTTAGATATTTTTTTAAGTTATATTAGTTGATATTTTCTGCTTTCTTTGTTTCTACTTGACATTGTAAGTTGCATGCATATGTAATTATCTATTGTTTCTCTCTATATAATGATTGTAATAGTATTTCTGTTATTTTTTATTTCTTGTACTTTGTTTTATTTTTTTTTTTTAAATGTTATCAATGGAGTTAATTCGCAATTTTTTTTCTCATTAATTCTTTCTCATTTAATAAGACATAATAATACCCTGTATTAATATACTCTAAGACATAATAATCCACTGTATAGAAACCTGTATTGTTATTCTAAAGGGACATGCCCCAGAATAAATAAAGAATTTATTATTATTATTATTAAAATAGTACCGCCTCAACAATGTATTAAACACAAGACCCTTCATGGGTTGTAGTGTAACACGTTTTTTTAAAACTTAAATCTATCTATTATTTATATTGGATATATGTAGAAAATCACAATCAATATTGATCTAATCTTCGGGGATTAAAAGTCAAATGAGGCATAGAAGTAAGCAATCAGCAGTTTGTATTGCCGGTGCACAATTAGCAAAGTGTAAACCTTACACTTTACACTTTACAGTAAAACATTTCCACACGGAAACTCTGCCATCGGGAGCAGATTAAATTCAACGCCACCTAACCCCCCCTCCCCATCTAACATTCCCCTCACCACTACTAACGAACACAGGACGAGGACAAATATTTACACTTGATAATAAGGGCTGAAAGCACTCCAGTTATGTCCTAATAACTGTTAAAAGGTACATCGCTGGCTTGTTGAAATTCGAAATATTTATGTTGATTTTTTAATAACTATTTCACTATTAAATTAGAAACATTATTTTATTTTGTTTACGGGCTCAGCATGTGCAGTCTAAAACTAAACTCTCTATACCCCCAAAATATTTTATTTTAAATTTATTTTAATTAAAATGAAAGAGCAGAGGTCCCCAATCATTTTTGAACTACACCTACCTTTTTCACATGAAAATCTTCCACGTTCACCTGTTCAAATGAATGCCTCCCACGCCCTTTGCACTAAATTTCTATGCGTCATATGAAAAAAATAACAACTGTTGCATTAAAAACAACATTTTTAGTATTGCTACCACAATAATATAACTTTCAATATAACATAAAGACGTACTGGTACGAGAAAAATAATTAAAACAAAAGGAGAATATTTATTTACAACTGGTTTCGCGCCCCCCCAAGTTGGGAACCACTGATGCAGAGACTGTACTGTTTCACTGTACTCGGGCAATGGTTGTGTTGTCCCCTAGATCACGCTTAACCGCAAGGTTTTTTTATAGAGGCTGAGAGGAACTGTATATTCCATAAGGACTTCCATTAAGTGTTAGATAATTTATCTATCAAAGCCGGATTATTTATTACTTATCAAAATATTATTTCTACACAACATATGGTAAAAAAAAAATATAAACACTACTATACAGGAATACTGCTTCTAATCCAATGGTTGTGCAAGGCTTTTATTTAGGGGTGGCGTGCTCAAGCGCACGTTTTTTCCCACATTTCGGGCATTTTATAGACGCAGGTGAGCCCCAGAGCGGGTATGCAGGCTTCGTAGTATATATTTGGCTGTTTACCTGTTTGACTGGTCTCGAAGCCAAGGACTAAATTAGCAGCACAGCGCCCTATCCACTTATCTCTCCCTTCTCCTCCCTGCTTTATCTGTATAACTCTTAAATTCAACGAACTGAAGCAGATGGTCGACAGTCAATAGAGGGTCAGAGGATCTACGTCATTACTTACTTGATGTGCTAAATCTAGTTTAGTGCAAATTGAAATGGAGAATGATTCATTCCAACTGCCGGGTTTTATTTTAGGAAATGTACTTTTTGTATCTGTGATGGATTCATTTATTTATTTAAACTTTAAAAGAAGACATCAAATTCAGATATATTTGATTATTAAATTGCACGCTCGTGAGGTTTCATGAAGAGGAAAGAAATATATAGAAATTCCAAGTCAATCGTAACCTTTTCAAATCCAATTGTCACCTTTCCCATTTCATTTGTTAACCCTTTAAAGTTCAAATGTCACTTCATCTCACCAGCTTTAAACTTTTTCATTTCAGTTGTATAAAGTCATGAATAACTCCAGTTTCATTATTGAAAAATGATTTTCAAACATTAAATTAAAATAATTGACTTGAAAATAATTTATAACAAGTGCTATTAAAACCACTAAAACCCGTGAACGGGTCTGGAGTTCAGTACATGGTAAAGACTACTGTTTCATCGACAACAGTTCTGCAGGGAGGTGATTGGGCCTAGATCATGCTCAACCGCGAGATTTCCCCCCTTATTTTGGGTCCCCACTGTATAGAGGTTGGGTGAGCTCCAGGAGGACCCTAGATCCCATATGGTTCATCTCCGGCCGATAAAAGATTAAATAAAAGTCTTTACAGCATCGGGATTTGAACCAGGATTTTCGGCATAGCAGCTCAGTACTCTACCACTGAGCCATCAAACAGTTAATTAATGAATAACCATAAAACAGTTAACCTATTTTACATTGTAACCTATATAAACAATATAACCTATTTTAAACAGTTAACAAATCATACCACTATAACCCATGAGGTGTTTAGGGTTCAGAACAAGATAGAGACTATAATGTTTCTAGGATAATGGGTGTACCCCTGTGTGATGTACAAGATCACGCTAAACTTATGTCATTATATTGGAGTATAATAGGCTTTACCCGACACCCTTCAAGGGTTCCAGTGTTGTTACTTTTTAAATATTTAAATATTTTAATCTATCTTAATGGTTTTTAATAATTATATTGTTGTAACAACTCTCTAGTTGTTACTTTTTGATTTAATCTATTACCTCAGCCTATATACATAGTATTACTGTTTATTGAATGACTTTAATTGTTCTTCTTTTTTTTTTCCTTTTTTTGGTTCCGTTAGTGGAGTTTTTCAAGGTTTGAATTAAATTTCGAGGGGGGGGAGAGGGGGCTGTAGGACCGCATTACCCCAAGGGCGAAACTTTTCAAGGAGTATGTTGTTTGATTAAAACTTTCCCGAGTTTTTATTCATCCGCAGTTCACCTTAAAAGCCGTTTTCTGTATCTCGCCTTCTTCGTGGCCCACCTTTCAGAATTAGCATTCCTTTTTTAAACAAAAAAAAAATACGAGTTTTTACGAGATTTTTACTTTTGGTCGGTAAATAAACTAATCTTGGTTTTCTAAATAACGCTGGAGGAGCGGTAGGAGTGTGTAAAGTTTGGTTTGTTATTATAAAGGTCCCAGGTTCGAATCGGGGTGTGGCAGACGAATTATATATTCTGTTAAAAGCCATTGATGGAACCTGTGGGACATGGAGACCTTCATGGGTCTCACCCAGCCTCTGTAAATTGGGCACTTCCGTAAATGAAGGAAAAACCTAGCAGATTAGAGAATTTGCAGATTAGAATCATTGCGCCATCCTGAATGCTCCTTACTTTGTTACGAATAAAATCATCCATAATGACACCAATGTACCATTTATTGCTGAATTGACTCTAATCCAATATCAGTCCTTTCATAGCAAACATTATTCCAACTCTAACCCACTTTTTTCAAACCTAAGCACAACTTAGATTCCCGATTATTCTCCGAGAATATTTTAAGAAATTTTAATTTTGGCTCGTAAATTATTTATTCTTGGTTTCCTGCGGCCTAATTGGTCCCTGCATAGAGTTTTCATGCTGGGAAATTTATAGCTGCCATACAATAGATTCTACTGCAAAGGTTTCAGTTATAAAATGGTGGACGGCTTGTAAGCGGAATATATATATTTATTGAGATATTAACAATTATAATGCGACATGCAAGAGATATAAAAGAGACATTCTTATGAACTAATTAAGTGAATTATTCCTTTTTAATATCATTATAATTGATTTTTACTACATCTATATCTAACTTACAGACTACTCTCTAACATACTATACCTAACAACTACCTTTCTACTATCTACTCTCCTACTTCCAAGTTTATCTCTACCTTAATCTTAGAGCTAGTGTATATGCAAATAAAAGAAGAGGAGAGAATAAGGAACTTTACATTGCTGACAACACGGAAGCATTGATGAAACTTCCTTGTTACAAAAATATTTTATTTAAAAATTTGCTTAATGCCATTGACCGGTAACTTTTCTATTATGAGGATATGCGAAATTAATGTATCGAGCTATGTTGTGCATAGTGATATAATAATGTTATAACAGTTATAGATGAAAGATGACCTTTACCGCTACAACCCATAAAATAAAGGTACCATACAACAAGGGTCTTTGGTTTCGTACGTGGTAAAGACTGAACTGTTTTACGGGCAGCAGGGAATTGATTTGTCCAAGAGAACGCTAAACCACCTGATTTTTCCTTTATTGAGGTTAGGTACTTTATAGAGATTGGAATAACAATACTTTATAGATGAGCCGCAGGATGATCAAATAATGTAACGGATTCGGACCTGAACACTGGACTCAGCAGTCTACCACCGAGCCACCCCGCTAGCTAATAATTATTATTTCATATAAATAATAAAGTAACGGGCTGTAATCGAAATATCTACCTTAATTAGAGTAGCCGAAAAAAGAATCCCGAAACAGAAGAGCTTATTATGTTAATTAAAATTTAGATGAGAAAGAAAAGAAGGAAACAAGTAATTAGGTACTGAGGACGAGGACGGCAATTTTTAATAAGCTTTTGTTGATTCAGAGTCTCATCCGCCATTTCAATAATCTCCTGTCTTAGCTTCGTCCGCGGTCGGGAGGCTGACTTATTAATGTAACAATAAACCTCATCCATCCTCAACCACCACCGTACTTTTTATAATGTACAACTGGAAATTCGGATAGAATTGCTCTCCCTTCGTTTGTTTTAACTTCCTGAAATTCAACCAGGGGTTGAGAAACAAAGTCTTATTTTAGCTTGCACCGTATAGGATGGAGAGTTATGTAACATATATTATCGAATGTTATGTCATATATCTGGAGAGTTATATAGAACCCTTCTAGGAAGTTATATGTTATTTCTGGAGAGTTATGTGACATGTGTTGTAGAATTTTATGTGCTATTCCTTCTGATTTTTTTTTAATCCGTTATTGAAAATTATATGTTACTTATTGAGGAGTTATGATACATCTGAGGAAGTTATATATTATTTCTATAGAGTCATGAAACACAATGTTATTTGTTATTATATAGTTATTCAATATCTGTAATATTGTTTATTTGTTATCACATAAGAGTTATGTAAGAATAGGAACATGTAATAGGAAATTACACGTTATTTCTGGAGAGTTATCCAATATATAATATAGGAAGTTCTATGTTGTTTCATGAGAGTTATGTAACATATGTTATATGAAGTTATATGTTATTTTTAAGAGATGCATATTATATTATTGGAAGTTATATCTTATTTTTAGAGACTTGTGTAACAAAACTCTCAAGAAATAAGATAATTTGTAATATTAGATATTCCATAAGTCTGCAGAAATAGAGTTTTGTAAGAGTGTTATAGTAAATTATATATTATTTCTGTAGAAAGATACAACATATCATAAAAAGCTATATGTTATTTCTGAAGATTTTTGTATCATTAAATATTATATGTTATTCAAAGTTATATCGAATTTCTCGAGACTTATGTAAAATATGTTTTAGGAAGTTATAGGTTATTTTTTTTAGAGAGTTTTGCTACATTTCTTATAGGAAGTTAAATGTTGTTTCTAGATAATTGTATAAATTCATACGTTATACAATAGAAAATTATATACTATTTCAGGAAAATTATGCAACAGTTATATGCACATATTTTATAGGATGTTATATGTTATTATTTTGGAGAGTTTTGTAGCATCTCTTGTAGGTATTGATGCATTATTTTTGAGTTATGTAACATCTGTAGGAAGTTATATGTTATTTCTGGAGAGCTATGCAATACTACATGTAATTTAGAATGTTATGTTATTTTTGGAGTTTTAAGAAACATCTGTTATACTAGTTATATATATATATATATATATATATATATATATATATATATATATGATATATTTTACTGATATATATTTCTGAAGAGTTATTCGAAATCTGTTACAGTTAATTCTGTTATTTTGAAGATATATATGGTATGTTGTTTCTAGTGAATTATGTAAAATATGTCATGGAATATTATTATTAATGCTACTTCTCGAGATTTCCGCAATATATGTTGTAGGAAGTTATGTATTATTTCTGGAGACTTATCTAACAAACGTCATTGAATATTTTTTTTTTAGAGATATTTTTAATTCTTGATTTTTAAAGTTAAATTATTTTTTTACTTATGAATTATCAGTTATTGAAAGTTACATTTAATATCTAGGTACAGTATTTATATGTTGCCTGTTGTAGGTCGTTATATTTTTTTTTTTTTGTAATTATGTAATATTTGGTGTAGGATGTTATATCTTATTGGAGAGTCATGTAACATATTTTATAAAAAGTTGCGTCTTATTTCTAGGGTGTTATATAACATACGTTTTAGGAAAGTTGTATGCTATTTCTGGAGAGTTACGGGTTATCTTTTATAGAAAATTACATATTGTTTCTTGAGAATTGTGTAGCATATATTGTATGAAGTTTTATGTTATTTTTGGAGAATTGTGTAATATATTTTGTAAGAAATTATATATTATTTCTAGTTATATATTATCAGAATTTATAGGAAGTTATATGTAATTTTTGTAGCATCTCACATTGAAGCTTATCTTCTTTCTTGAGAGTTCTTTCTATAATAGAAAATTAAGTTATTGCTTGAGAGCTTATAACACATGTTATAGGAAATTATATGTTATTTCTGGATATAAGGCAGTATTCTCCTTTTATTATTGCAGAGAGTTTAAAAGAATGGATTTTATATAAGATTATCTAACTTTTTCATGATCTAATTAGAAGAACATGGAGAAGATTAGATGCTTAACTGATCAAGCATGGCCTGCTAAGAGGTCTCTCCAAATTTTGACGATGTAGAAGATGTTTCGAGTAACCTACCCTGTGTTGGAAGCTTGGGAGGAGAGAAGCACTTAATCGGATTAACTGGAGAAAGCTACTTGAGTAGGCCTGAGACCGATAATGGGATGCGCCATCGATTGCTGCTGATGACGATGAAAGTGATGATGAATTTTTAATATCATCTGGATGTCGATAAGAGTTTAATATTTGTATTTTCACTACCTGATGCTCTCCTAAAAAAGTCAAGTCTCTATCGAAGTTTTAAGAAGTTAGACATTTATCCAAATCAGTATGGACCTAGTAAAATGGTGCAGGATCGATAATCTCTCATTAATTGTAATAAAGGTTTTTTACAATTTACCGTTTACTTTGGTAAAGAAGTGAAAACTCAAACCTTTGATATAACTGTACCCATTTTTTAATTTTAATTCAATATTGGACTGAATTTTATAAACTCGTAATTTTAAATTATTAACATTAGTCGGTTTTTCACATATACTGACACTCAAAACAATAATTATATACATTTTCAAGTAGTTTATTATTAATCAAAACATAAGATTGGCGGCACTGGCTTAATAAAAAATCCCAATAATTTAATTTAAATAACTATTGTAATGGCCCTTCTCCCTGAATATATTAAATGGGCTCAAAAAGGTTCGTGGACCGAAAATTAGGAGAAGAAATAAGCCAGTTACAAAAATAAGGGACCCAAAATAAAATATATTTTCTAATTATACATATATATACATACACATGCAAATAATATTCATACATCAAATACTTATATAATGTCTGATACAAGCCTGATACAATATGTCTGGAGAGAGAGGTAGTAGGGCACTTCCTGGCTGAGGGTAGAGACGAGATTGAGGGAATTAAGAAAAAACTCTTGTGAGCCAATTTACCCCCTCTCTCCTCCTCTGACTTCGTCCAACCAATGAAATTTTGATTATTAATCAACAATCGTAGATCCAACATTAAAAACATCGTAGGTCAATGGTACAATTGCCAATGCTTAATTCTATCTATTCTAAATTACATCAAATGCAAACATGGTGTCCAAAGATTATAATAATTCTTTAATAATTTAATAATAAGTTATGTGATCACCACACTATTTACAAATCTTTACATTATTCATACCTTGTGACTATATTTACAAAGATTTTAATGAACTTAATTTTCATTTTTAACATTTTTATTATCGTTCAACTATGCCTTGATCATTCCATTCATTCATTTCATAAAACAAGACATTTAACTATGAAAACATTATTATAGTGTTAATTAATACTCTTTGTTTTATTTATAAATGTTCATGTTTTTTTAACAACAATTCTTGTTATATACCGATTAAACACTTAAAGGAGGGGTAAGCATATACTTAGATTGTTGAGTTTCAGTTGTTGTATAAGAATATACAGTACCATGTTCTACTTGCTACATAACGTTTCTATATGTGGGCTTGAATACCTTTTCCAATGATTAGTAATTTACACATTTTCAATAATTAAATACATAAAATTTTCTATACTCTCTCTCCTCTCTCTCTCTCACTCTCTCTCTCTCTCTCTCTCTCTCTCTCTCTCTCTCTCTCTCTCTCTCTCTCTCTCTCTCTCTCTCTCTCTCTCTCTCTCTCTCTTTCAATTGAATTTAAAAATATTGGATGTTGTTAGAGTTTAATACTTGTGTTCTCACAGCCTGAAGCTCTTTTAAAAAAGTCAAGTCTCTATCGAAGTTTTAAGCAGTTGGGCTTCGCTTCTAATCTCTGAGCTACTGTTGCGAGGATTACTTGTGATGATAATGGCTAGGCCTGTTTTATATGTAAACTACATCTTGGCTTTCAAACTTTTTAAGCTGGTTCGCTAAATTCCAGGCCAACTCTATCTTCTCTCTAGGCTTATAGCGTGTGGTCCTTCCTCGTAGTAATTAAATTCGCATCGTAAATTCGAAACTTTCTGAAATACTCTACGATAATTTGTAATTCAATACGCGTGATAGTGAAGTAGAAGGAACGACTCCCCTATTATAATTAAAGCTGTTCTTAACTTGTATGAATGTTATATACAACCTATAAAGGAGCTTGTGTTCAGTACATGGTAGATACTGTTCTCTTTCTAGGACACGGATTTCCCAGGAAAGGATGATGATTCCACTAGGTCTATCGATTCGATTGAAATATGAGAATTTATTATACTTTTGCAACCCCTGAAAGGTCTTGGGTTAAGTACATGGTAGATACTTTCCTGTTTCGTGGACAACGATTGAGCAGCTTATTCGGCAGAGATTGGCAGATTGAGAGAATATTTCCCCAATGGTCTGAAAATTTAGAAAATGGCCTTTTGTGAAAACTCTAAACATCCGAAACAGAGTCTCTCTCCCCCTCTCCCCTCCTCTCTCTCTCGCTCTCTCTCACTCTCTCTCTCTCTCTCTCTCTCTCTCTCTCTCTCTCTCTCTCTCTCTCTCTCTCTCTCTCCCCCTCTCCCTCCCCCTCTCCCACTCCCTCTCCCTCTCCCACTCCCTCTCACTCTCCCTCTCCCACTCCCACTCCCTCTACCTCTCCCTCCCTCCCTTTCTGCTTACTTGTATCAAACCCGAGTAAAAACCCTTTTTTTTTACTCTAATTATTTTTAATATTTGATTTTCTTTTATAATAATTAAGTAATAAATATATCATTATATTATTATACCCCTAAGGTATAATAATATTGAATCAATGGAGGAAAAGCTGCCTTGTAAGGTTGGCAAACTACTGGTTGCGCTAGCCACTAAAACAAACTTGATACACGAGCAAGGTTTCACAGGTTCCTGTTATACACGCTTAGTCACCCCGAAAGGCACAACTTGAACTTCAACTTGGAGCCCCTACTCCAAGGCACAAGTTTTAATCGTGCTACTAGTGTTAATCTGTGTAAATTCTCTCTGGGACGTTCCTAAATTTGTTCGAATCAATAAACGTTCATCAGTGAGAAATCAGTGAGAAATCTAATATACATGTGTGGGTGTGTGTGTGTGTGAAATAGTTTATAAGTAAGTAGGCTATCTAGGAGTAATAATGTATCCAAGCTTTCTGTAAGATATGTTTTATATTATTTTTTCTTGTCTACTCTCATCTCACTATATTCCAACACTATAAAGAAAAATTAACTCGTTTTATCCAGGTATTTTTTTAAACCTTATTTTTTTAAAATTTCGCATTGTAAATTAAGAAGTAATGGAGAAGGTAAAAACTACTAAGAAGATATTAACCCTCCTATTACCGGGTGAAAAAACTCACACGTAATATCAGGTGGGGTCCCTGGAGGGCCATCATCTACGATGATATCATCCATCTGAGAGTCATTAAAATGCTGCCAGAAAGGGACTGTATAAAATAATTGTATACATTATTATAAAAATTAGCAATAATATTTGAATTCTCAAAATGTATAATTTTATTTATTTTGAAAATAACTCGCTTTAATGATCTACGAGCATGTTCCAAGAGAACCTAAAGTGCCTACTTACAATGAATGCATGAATATGTTGTGGTTCTGAACTATTTACAAATAAATACTCTTTCAGGTTTCCACGGCCATTATTTATACATAAAAACTTCACTGGTTTCTGGTTTAGACCATGTTAAAATTTTCTTCGCCAACGTTTCGCCAGACATACTGCTAGCTTCTTCAATGCTGGATCGAGAATGAAGATGCTCCGGCAACTCGCGGCTTTATATAGCCGTCGCTCGGGTTCGTTCGGGTTCACTCGGGTCCACTCGTAGTTCGTCGGGTTTTTCCGCTAGTCCATCGGGTTCTTTCGTGTTCGTGGTTGGAGTCTGCTCTTCCATGACTGTGATTGAGTTGTTTCTGTTTTTTCGGGCTCTGCTTGGCTGGAATTAGGTTTTTTTGATTCTTCTTGAGTGACTTGTTGTTTTTTCTTTTCCTTTATTGGTATATTAGGAAGCCATAGTTTGCTTAATCTGTACCCGTCTTCCCTGTTGAAGTTTTCCGGACGCTTGACTATTTCAATGGCTTCCAGTATCCTCCTTTCTGTGTTATTGTTGCATTTCTGAACCACTTTAATTTTTTTTTTTTCAAATTCTATGATATGATTCGTGGTGGTAAAGTGTTCCGCCAAAGCTGATATTTTTGCTATCCATTTTTTTCACACTTTTAATGTGTTCATTAAGTCTTGTGGATATCAGCGTACCCGTTTGCCCAATGTATTCTTTTCCACAGGAGCACGGAATGCTGTATATGCCAGGTGTTCTGAGCCCTAATCTGTCCTTTGCACTGGGTAAAACTTGGCCTATCTTCCTGTCTGTGGTGTATATTGTTTTTATGTTGAACTTTTTCAGTATTTTGGCTATTTTCTCGGTGGTGCCTTTGACATATGGGATCACTGCTTTTTTAATTTCTTCTCCTTTTTCCTCTGTTATTCTTTCTTGTCCGCCTGTCTTTTGGGCTTTTTTAAATTCTCTTTTTATTATGTCTTCCTGATACCCATTCTTTATTAAAGCTTTCTTTAGGTGTCTTTCTTCTTTCTTTAAATATGACGGTTCTGAAATTCTGATGGCTCTAGTCATCAATGTTCTTATGACACTATGTTTTTGTGAAGGGTGATGGTGCGAGGAAGCGTTCAAATACCGGTCAGTGTGGGTAGGCTTTCTGTATACCGAGTATCCTAATCGTTTACCTTTCTTTTCCACTTTAACATCCAGGAACGGTATACCTTCTTCCGTTTCAACTTCCATAGTGAATTGGATGTTTTTGTGTCTCCCGTTCAAGTGGTTGAGGAAATCGTTTAATGTTTCTTTCCCATGCGGCCAAATAACGAATGTGTCATCCACGTATCGGAACCAGTGTGATGGCTTCAAATCTGAAGCTTTTAATGCTTCTTGTTCGAAATTTTCCATAAAAAGTTCCGCGACTAGTGGGCTTAATGGTGATCCCATACTTGCGCCTTCAATTTGTTTATAGTATTTGCCATAAAAAAAAAAGTACGATGATATTAAGCACAGTTCAGCCAAGTCTGTATCTGCTTTACTGAGCACTTTATTCATTAGTGATATAGTATCCTTTATCGGTATTTTGGTGAAAAGGGATTTCACATCGAAGCTGACCAGTATATCTTGGTGATTGATTCTTATTGCTGCTATTTTATTCACAAATGCGTTAGAGTCCCCGATGTGGTGTTCAGTGTTGCCGATATGTGGTTTTATTTTCTTGCTTAAGTATTTGGCCGCTTCATACGTCACTGAGCCAATGCAATCCACAATAGGACGTAGAGGTATTCCCTCTTTATGGATTTTCGGGAGACCGTATATCCTTGGCGGTATCGGGTCAGACCTGATCAAACTTCTGACTGTTTCAATTTTACCGTCTTTCAGAAACTGGGTAATCCTCCGGTTTATCTTTCCAGTAGGGTCTTCTTTTAGTTCCTCGTAGGAACCATCATTTAGCACGTCTTTTATTTTCTTAATGTAATCTACCTTCTTCATTACGACTGTACTGTTGCCCTTATCCGCAGGTAATACTAAAATGTCATCCCGTTGCTTCAATGTCCTTAAGGCTTTTTCCTCTTTAATAGTGAGATTTGATTTTGGTGGCTTAGTCTTCCTCAGAACCCTAGAAACCTCTCCCCGAATCTCTTCCGCCATTTTCTCTTCTAATCGGCTCACTGTAGCTTCTACACCACTTATAATTTTCTCTATCGGTATTCTCTTCGGAGCGATAGCGAAGTTATGTCCCTTTTCTAACACTTTCAAAGTGTCTTCAGATAATACCTCTCCTGTGAGGTTCTCTACTGTGTTTACCGAGAAAATAGCCAAAATACTGAAAAAGTTCAACATAAAAACAATATACACCACAGACAGGAAGATAGGCCAAGTTTTAGCCAGTGCAAAGGACAGATTAGGGCTCAGAACACCTGGCATAAACAGCATTCCATGCTCCTGTGGAAAAGAATACATTGGACAAACGGGTAGGCTGATATCCACAAGACTTAATGAACACATTAAAAGTGTGAAAAAAATGGATAGCAAAAATATCAGCTTTGGCGGAACACTTTACCACCACGAATCATATCATAGAATTTGAAAAAAAAAAAAATTAAAGTGGTTCAGAAATGCAACAATAACACAGAAAGGAGGATACTGGAAGCCATTGAAATAGTCAAGCGTCCGGAGAACTTCAACAGGGAAGACGGGTACAGATTAAGCAAACTATGGCTTCCTAATATACCAATAAAGGAAAAGAAAAAACAACAAGTCACTCAAGAAGAATCAAAAAAAACCTAATTCCAGCCAAGCAGAGCCCGAAAAAACAGAAACAACTCAATCACAGTCATGGAAGAGCAGATTCCGACCACGAACACGAAAGAACCCAATGGACTAGCGGAAAAACCCGACGAACTACGAGTGGACCCGAGTGAACCCGAACGAACCCGAGCGACGGCTATATAAAGCCGCGAGTTGCCGGAGCGTCTTCATTCTCGATCCAGCCTAGAAGAAGCTAGCAGTATGTCTGGCGAAACGTTGGCGAAGAAAATTTTAACATGGTCTAAACCAGAAACCAGTGAAGTTTTATGTATATTTACAAATACTTTTATTGCAAAGATTGCTTTTATTGCAAAATTCACTTTAGTGTTATTTTTCTTGGGAGTAAATAACACCTCGCCCTCTTCTCAGGTAACTAATTCTGAATCATGGATGCAGCCACTTTTTTTCCTAGTTCAAGTGAGAACACCCTCCTCATTGGTAATAAGCATTTTTCCATTCCGAATGCAGACCAATCCAAAGCAGGAATGCATTTGCACCAGCAATATATATATGTATATATATATATATATATATATATATATATATATATATATATATATAATAATCATAAATAGTGCGAACCACCACTTTTTAGTTTGCCGCTGACAGTTATACTCTCTTATTATTCAGTCAAGATTTTCCATACCTCCTTTCGTAATGAGCAATGATGTTAGGCTTTTTCTCAATAACAGGATTTTTCCACTGTTACAAGAAAGTTGTGCAAGTAGAGTTCTGAAAAATCTTGCCCCATTCAACCTTTCTCTCTCTCGTTTAGAAGGTGCCTAATTCTTCTGAGATATATCTAAGAACTGTCGCACATCAAAGAATTCGTAGCTTCTGACATAAGAAAGAAAGTGAGAGAATTCCAAAAAAATAGCCTTAAAGCTTGAACGATCTAGAAAATATTTACTTAGAAAATATTAACTTCTGGCCGCAATGGGAACCCTTACCGACAAACTGACACTTTAAGTGTGGATATTCTTCTAGGAAATTAAATAAAGAGCCTTAAAAGTCAAAGTCCGTGAATTCGGCGATCTGAAATAATGTCTTTTGGCTAGATATTGCGGGGAATTTCGTTTTTAAACAGACTTATTTAGACGAAGAGATACTCTCTGGTAGTGATACACCACCACAAGAGACAAAGGGCAATAAAACATATGTAATAGAAAATTATGACCTATTTTATATATGTGAATATGTGTGTATATATTTATGTCTTTTTTTCGCTTTCAACTTAACCCTTTGAAAGGACAGTTTATTTATTGGCAAATTCCATTCTTGAGTATACTATGTTTCTTTTAAATTCATTTTTACAATAATTAACCACAATTTGATAACCCTAACATGTATACAAAAGACATTATTATCTATGTGCTGTTACAAATTAACAAAATTAAAATTACAATAATTATATAATGATTACCTATGTTTTACATTGTTTGATTATTCTTAAATAGATGTCAGCTTTTCGAAATCAATACTGTAAATAAATTTAGTGAATTTATCGGTCGAAATGTATTGTATAGACCATGTTCAGATACTGAACAAACTTTCCCTCTTAATATTGTCGAGATAATTAATTTCCATCTTTGTCCTTCATACATTTGGCAGTCATGTCTGTTCTTCTTTGTCTAATGAGCAAGTATTGCCATTGGTTATTTGAGACCTGTGTAAGTTTTTATTTGGTATGTCCTTGTTCAGTTAAAACCTGAGTTAGTCAGTAGTCAGTGGATTTTATTAATTTTTAGTTATTGCTTGTTAGTTTTGGAATAAACCTATGCAAACTAGGAGATTTATTTGAAATAGTCCACCGTTCATTCCACCTCATAATTGATTCTTCCCTACTTTTGAATTTTATGAATGAAATTGGTGTTTTTTGAAAAGATGGAGACATATCACTTTGCATATTTAAGTCTCTGTTTTATAAAAAAGTTTTGCTGGTATAAAATGCATTAAAAATAACTCACAGAGATTTAGACTATAGAAAATTTTACCATTCAGTGTTCAACATTGAATAATTAACATAATAAATTAAAATTATTAATTTTAATTATGTCCAAAAAAAAGATTGGGTGCTATAATTGTTACTAAAAACTACAACCTAGATAATCAATCTTAATGTTATATGATTTTACGTTTCTATGAGAAGAAAGCTACTGTTTAAAACTAAACCATGCTATTGTTTTACTTTAACTAACTAATATATTTCAATACACTGTTCAATTTTAGTAATATTACTAGTTAGTTTCAAATGCGAAATTATTTAAACGGAATTGGGCAAAAACCAAATCATTTATAGTGTGTAGTGGCTTCGAATACAAAAAATAAATATTGGGTTGTGACATATGAAATGTCAGTGAAGGTGGAAATTTAAATTATTAGCAAAAAAATCATTAAACAATACTTCTATTAAAATAAGATCCTTCACTTTCAACACAATTCTCCCAACGTGAAACAAGCATTTCTATCCCCACTCTGTAGAAATTAGGTGTCAAGGAAGAAATGATGTCTTGAAAGGCCGATTTCAGGGCATTTTCGTTGTCAATTTTTTTATTTTTTTAGGAAGGATCTTTAAATTCGGCTCCTGAAAAAAAAATCGGGTGAGCTGCTTGTCCTCGGTTAATTCATGTGGTACCCATATTTCCAGCTTTTTGTCTTACCAACCTCCTTAAGATACCTGGAAAAAGTCATGGCACTTGCTCCAAGTTGTGAACCTAATTTACGGGTGGTTTGGGAAGAGTCCGCTTCGACCAGCTCTTTCAACTTTTCGTTGTCCAACTTAGTCTTCGGCCTACCACGTTCTTTGTTGGTAAGGTCATAATCCCCAGACCGAAATTTTTTAAACCAACGGCAGATTGTTCTTTCACTCACTGTATCTTCACCGTGAACAATATTAATGTTTCGGAACGCCTCCGTGACGCTATGGATAAATTTAAATTCATAGTGAAAAATTATTTCCTCGGAAGACATAATTTTATCATTATTTATTTTTAAAACGTTGCTTTACTTTCAAAAAGAAAAGTAATTCTGATTATGAAAGAGGATTATATGATCTTTCAAACTATATACATGTCATAATTGTTTGTTTTCAAATAATCTAATCCCTAATCAAAAGAAAATTGTAAATAAACGAAACTGACATTTCAGACTCAATAAATTTTTCTTTTATGTAACTAAAAGGCATAAACCAGTATAACCGTTTATACAAGTTATTAGTAGCTTCCAAGTACTTCATGGGTGTTATAATTTTTTCCAGGTTCAATTTTTAATTAATTAATTAATTTTTTCAAGTTTCATTTCCTAATCATAAATGCAATGTTTTTACTTGATAAGTTTATTTTACTAAATGTTTAAATCATTCAATACTTTAATCTAATATCCAAATTTTTGTTAGAATTTCTTAAAACAAGATATGGACATTTTTCCAAGATTGATCTACACGAAAATGACTTACTCACTAGCATCGATCATAAAAACTCAGCTATATTTCTTAAATACTTATGATTGACCTTTTTCTTATATCATTTCCAAGTTGAACTTATCCCTTTAAGAGAATGGTTTTTTTTCTCTTGTAAACCTAAAAAGAATAAAGTGAGACCTGTCATATCCTTTTCTTACTTAGATTCGTTCAATAAAAAATGTATTAAAACAGACAATTATTATTTAATTAAAAAAAAAAAGTATCTAATGAGCAATGTTCTTGTGCACAGTCTGGTGGCTCCAACTGCAGTGCAGCAATTCTGGCAAACCCTTACAACCACTATAAGTAACTATTTCAAAAATATTCTGGAATAATGTTTAATAATAATTTAAATAAAGACCTTTATTTATTGCTTTGGTACCCGTTAATTAAAATCGTTAAGAAAATAAAATATTTGTAAATTCGACTACGTACATTTACATGAATTGAAACAATGAATATTATTTTTTTTGGAAATAAATAAATTCTTGTATAATCCAAAAATTTTCATTATTAACTTAGCACTGTTCAATATAATGAATTGTGCCCAAATAATATTTAGTAAAAAATTCAAGCTTAGTTCTTAAATTAAATGGCATTTTATTTTTTTATATGAAATATATAATTCTATTGTTATTATTACAGACATTTTATTATGTAAGGAAGGAGAGTAGCTCCAGTTTGCAGAGCCTTAATTAGCTTTGATTAAGGTCAAGGGTTCAAGTAATAACAGATGAATCATTTAATCTGTTGATATAGAAAAACCTATGGGATCTGTCCCATCTGGGGCTCATCCAGCCTCTGTAAAGTGGTTACCCTTAACTAGGAGAAAACCTAGCAGTTGAATGTAATGTTGGCCAGATCACGTCCTTATAAAACCGTTGTGTTAGAAGTTTCTATTACATTAAAGCAAGACTCTTAATGGGTCATAGTACAGGTTCTTGTAAAATTAAAAAATGTCAATATACTAACAAGGGTTTTTAACATTATTTTTGTGCGGGTTACTGATCTCAATGTTTCGAGTTTGAGACCGGATGTGGGAGATAAAATATTTAATCTGTTAGCAGTCGTGGTAAAATATTTAATATGGTAGCAACCCTCTCAGGGCTCACCCAGGCTATTTAGTGTGAACCTATATATTATTCGTACATAATACATGGGTGGAAAAGTTCCAAAATAGAAAAAAAATATTGGTAGTTGTTCCACAGTCATAATCAGGACAGAAAGAGAATAGTGAAATTGAAGATTTTTAATAAAGAAAAATATGAAACATAACTACTGAAAGTGTAAATTTTGATATTTGTCTATCATACATTTGTTAATATCAAATCGGATGTTTTTAAATCTAGTCTTCTCTCACCATTTAATAGCTATTGTCATTTTTATATGGAATCAGTGTATTATTTAGCATGCCCATAGTCAGTTAAAGCCTGTGCTAGTTTGTAATCTGATCCTTTAATTAAATTCTTGTTGTTATTCTTTAGTACAGGAATAAACGTATGTAAACTACTGGTCTCATGCTATAGTATTTACTGTTTCTATCTAACTTTCGATTTTTCATATTTACGTACATAAAATCGAAAAGTTCCAAATATTGAAATAAGACAGCCAATAAAATAAACTGAGAAAACTCCTACAGACTGTTGATACAAAGTGATTGAAGTATTTTTGATTATGGGACGAGTATCGAAAAGATACGATGGCCTAAAAAAAGTTTTGTAATGGAGACTGAAGAGGAAACGGAAGAAAGATTGGTCGATAAGATAAGTCGTGTAGAAGGACTTATTGGAAGGAATGGTGAACAAGAGAACGTATCGAGGGAATGGAGAAAAGGCTGACTGAAACTTATTTTTCATAACGACACATGACTAAAAGCAGTTAACAAAATATTAGATATATAATACCAATTATTTCAGGTTATAAAACGAAAGTTTTATTTATAAAAATTGAGTTAAACGGAAGAATAAATATAGTATCACTGATACTATATCTTAGTTATTCTGGTCCCTGGTTCGATGGTTTTGGACAATGAAATATCATAATAATATTAATAATAATTATTATGATAATAAAAATAATAATATTGTATAATATAATATACCAACAATCTCTACGAACATCCATCCACGGACTATTTCTTATTTCGCATATGCGGATGATTTAGCTATTCTAAATCATCGATGTTCGACAATGAAGGAACGTCAATTAAATAAATTGAAACGCTTAAGAGTGTGCAGAAAGTTGGTTTACGAATTTACTTTTAGAAAACTGAATTTTCTCTGTTCAAAGTTGGTTATTCTCTCCACTCCAAATAACAAATAAAAGCTAATAGCAAATGCATCTATAAAAAATGAATACCAAGCTAAAAAGGCTAAAAAATTCCAAGAGACTGTCATCAACATTTCCATTTTAGTAGACAATGTTGGGTAGCGGCCTATCAACAGAACAAACTCAAACCAGAATAACATTATTCCAATCGCTGATAGACTGACCTTGTATTGAAGCGACGACTCACCTCGAACCAACCTAACAAAACGAACTATTAACGGAGTCAAAAACCTCAAACACCTTGGTGAAATCATTGAAACAACATGACTTGAAAAAATATCACAAAAATACATATTACAGAAAATCAAGAAAGCTTTTGGATTTGTTCAAAATCTATAAAATATTTCATTAAGGGAACACAACACAGTAATTTAACCAATAGCCACACATAGTAACTATCATTGACTGCATTACTGACTAAACCTGTAACCACTACGACCCGTGAACGAGTCTGGGGCTCAGTACATGGTAGAGACTGTACTGTTTCATGGAGAACGGTTCTGCAAGGAGGTGACTTGTCCTAGGTCACGCTCAACTGCCAGGTTTTTCCCCCCTTATTTTGGGTACCCTATTTTTAAAATATTTTATAGAGGGTGGGTGAGCTCCAGGAGGTTCCTAGATCCCATATGATCCATGTCCTGCCGCAAAGAGACTAAATAAAAGTAACTGCCTGTAGCGGGATTTGAACCAGGATTTTCGGCATGGCTACTCAGTGCTCTATGCAGTCACTCCGCTCCCAGTATTACTGACTATATAAACATTAAATAATCGATTTACATACTCTGATTAGGCTATTCCATCCATATTTCGAAATGTTTGTCGAAACGTTCATTTCTTGTTGAAATCATTACCAAAATATACACAATAATTATAAAACTCACAATAATCTTTATTTTCGAATCGATAATTTTCTTTAAAAAATAAAAAAGGAAGCGAATGAAAAGTTGAAAGTCGTGCCTTTACTAAAAGCGATAACCTATGGAACTCATACCAATGGACGTTTTTCAGGGAGAGGATGCAGAAATGCTGGAAAAACAAGGAGAACCCTAAGAAAGGTTGAATAACCTGCTTATCGTATTCTGATTTGGAGAGAATTGGATTTTCAGAATTAAACTGCACTGTTACAGGCATAGTTTACGGCAGTATAAAATAACAATAAATAAAAGTCATAGTACAAAAAACAATACGTATTTTTTTTTTAAATTGGCTTCAGTTGTGCCGAAGAAGAAAATGATTTGGCCGGAAAGCTGTCTGTTAATATTATCCCTTAGCTTCTCCCTCCCCCACCAAAGTCTTGATCACATCTGTAGAGCAGAGTAATTCGAGACGGCATCCGGATGATTTCTCCAGAGTGTGGTACCGACTCCAGCTCTGGAGTATGGGAGTCACGTAACTAGCAGCCAAACTGGCGGACTACCCACCAGCTAGTTCTAGCCTGGAATAGCCTCGGGCCTTCGTGTAATACTGCGACTTGTACCAGCTCGGTATATGTTCAGTCCATCCATTCAATTCAACGTCGCGTCATAATAATGGGTTTCTGTATCATATTTATTGTATTAACATTAATTCGACATTTTCCATAATCATATCTTTCATTTGATTATTAATTATTTATTTGTTAATAATGTAACTCCTTAAACATAACAACGACATAATTCTAAAATTCTAATTTTTCCAAACGAGGCATTACGAGTGTCGACGCCGACACCTTAAGATAGAATTTATTTTCTTTATTTATTTTATATATTTATATATATATATATATATATATATATATATATATATATATATATATATATATTGCTGTTATAAGCAATGGCACACACTGCTATAAGTTTTTTAAAGTATTTTTTTTAGTAATGGCAGCATTGGCTTTAGTACAGCCATTTTGTTTTACGAGTGACGGCGTGCATAATTTGTGTTTGAAATTTTCGTGGATTTATTGTTTCTTTTTCATTAAATACAAGTCGGATTCGGTAAGTTTATTATTTGTATCATATATTTTAACTATTTTGGTAGTTTTTTCATCAATATTTAAAATAGGGTGTAAATAGGGTGACACCACAAAATATTAAAAAAAATAAA
The DNA here is from genome assembly GCA_037127475.1 of Arma custos. NCBI lineage: Eukaryota > Metazoa > Arthropoda > Insecta > Hemiptera > Pentatomidae > Arma > Arma custos. The sequence goes on from CM073765.1 coordinate 33,630,790, forward strand.
GATTTATTTTCGAAATCATTTTTCGATTTCATTCTTCGATTTCATTTTTCGATCAAGAGTTTTTTCGATTTCATATTATTATCAGATAACTAACTTACCCATAAAACTAATATTTAAACTCGATTTACATCATTACGCATACAAAAAGATAATGCAAACATGTAACAAGATCGAATCTATTCAGTGGTCAAATTAATTTTTTTTTTTTTTTTTTTCATAACCCCTAAATATGTTTTTTTTTTTTTGCAACTGGGTTTTGTGCTCTCTTATGGGCACATTTATTTTTCTGAGTTCTTCTCCTTCTACTGTAGTATGACTACATTTTAAGGAGTTGAGGTGGTTGGAATTTTTGTTGTTTTAGTTGTATTTCTTATTTGTTTAAGTGCCGGGGCACACTTAATTTTTGTGTTTATTTTTATAATTACAATCTTACACACTACGTCAAATTAATATGGCCAGGGACTGTATATATATATATGGGTGTACCTAAAAATAATTTAATTTTTTTAATTAATGTAATTTAAATTTTTGTACACATTTTGGTTTTCCTTGTTGATATTTTTTATTTATTTTGTATTTTTATGTACAGATAATCCCGCTATGCTCGTAAATGGTCGGCCTGAGAACTAGTACGTTATCGCATATGTCACGTACCTAGTGCAGATTAAGTCAGACAGTCACGAGAGCTGATGAAGTGTGGTCAGGGGGAATTAGTCGCTCCGTATTGCTCACTACAAACACTACTTTCTTCCTTAGCCTCTTCTCGGCTCACATTATCGCAACTCTACATTTTTGCGAATGTAACGAAAACGAAAAGGGCACAAGAGGGCGACACTTCACTAGCGTTGGCTCCCCAATCTGTAACCATAACTTTTTTTCAATTTTGTATTTGCAATATTCATGAATTATAAAATTTTACGTTATTTTAAAATCAATGTTCTTTATTCAAACATACCCTGACCTGCTTCGTCCGGCCAACTCATTTTTCCTCGACGGCCCCTGCTCAACCTTTCAATTTCCGAAAGGCAGACGGCCACCACAACGAGTTTACTAGAATGCCTTTCGGACTGAAAAATGAGCTCTCACGCTCCAACATTTAATGGACAAGATTCTTAGTGACAAAGAGCATTTTTGAGTTAAGCCAATGTCAATATAGTAACGACATGTCTGATATTCCATTTCCATGATATGAATGGAAAATATGATGTATCATATTTAAATGTGAAGTTTTGTTGGAATGACAGAAGTTAAAATAGAAAAAAATTAAAGCTTTTAATAAATTTCAAATGACTAATAACAGAATTTTAATACTATCACTACACTAGGAGTGCTTTACCAATACCCAAATTTTGTATTTTTTTAACCCGTCTGGTTTAAATTTAGCAAGACATGGAACTTTCAAATGCCTAAACTGACAAATTAGTTTTTTAAAAGTATAACATCGTACTTTTGTAGGAGCGATGTATGTTCTGAAGTAATTTGATATGCACTAATGGTCAAATTGTAATTTCGTGGTAACCTGTGGTGTAGTGGTTACCATAACATCCTTCTTTATCCAAAAAAGTTGCTCTAGGATAATATGAATGTAAAAAAAATATTTGTTATTCTATTGTTCGGACGAACACCCTGATAAATAAAAAAGAAACATTTAAAACAAAACATGAAACCGTCAAATATTGTATCTTAGTACTGAAACAAAATATATCACGCTCCGATTACGATAAAATTTAATTTAATGTTTAAAGGCTCAGTCCGAGTAAACGTTCATCTTACAATGGTTTCATGCAAGAATTAACAAATGAAAAGGAAGTACAAGGCAATGCGATTTAAACCCAAAAGGCAAAATCCTCGCTTTAGAAACTTTAGCAGATGTATTTTAATATATTAACTCAAATATATTCCATTTAATCGATTCTAGTATATATAAACTAATTCCTTAGAAAACATTCGTTAATTTTCTCACAATAATGCACATAAAGCTACTTCATAGCCATAAAACTATAACGAATGGATTACCGCAAAGGAACTAAAAGTAAATAATACACTTTTTTAAATAAAAAATAAGGTATATATTTATATATTAGAACAAAAACGAAGCTTATTTGGCACAAAACCGATCCATTCCCACCTGCTTTTAGTTCTAATCAACCTATAATATTGAAACTTCTCTCATCTTCAAAAATAATAATGAAATACAGGAAACGCTGATAATAGTTACGAAGTCAGTTCAACGAGAAGACCTTATTGTATAAACGCTTGAAGTTAAAATTAAATAAAATATAACTTCTTTATAAAAATACCTACAACTCATGAATGGCCTTGGGCTCAATGCGTGATAAAGACGGTACTGTTTCTTGTACAACAGTTATGCAGAGAGGTGATTTGTCTTATATCACGCTCAACTGCCAGATTTTATCCCTATTTTGGGTACCCACTTTAAACATATGACCAACGGCACGGTAGCTCAGCACTCTACCACCATAACTCGTGTAATTAACTAGTGTACACTACCTACCACTGAGCCAATAACACTTACTCCAATAATACAGAATAGAAACATGTGAATTGTTAGTTTTATAATAAGTGGACTTTCTAATACTTACTATCGAAGGATTGGGAGCGGTAGTGTGCTGAATTCCTAGTCTGGGTGTTGCAAATAAATTATTTAATCTGCTAACATCTATCGTGGACTGTGTGATATCTTCAGGTTCGCCTTGGACCAGCCTCTATTAAGTTTGTACCCTTAACTATGGTAAAAACTTGGCGGTTAAATGTGATTTGGAACAAATCACCTCCATGCACAGCCGTTGTCCTAGTAACAGTACAGTCTGGACTATGCACTGAACATTGGTTGTAGTGTTATACATTCAATATAATATTAAAATTATAAACGGTATTCAGTAGCGTCAAGTCCGGTTATTCCTGTTCAGATATTCAAATTCTGCCTTGGTACTTGCCTTGTGCAATATCAAACTAATACAGAACTTAACACCTTTTATAGCCGCATAAAGCAAAGTTATAGCGCCGTCAAATATACTACCTAACAATAGCCTAAGATGGACATAGTGATGGGAGTTTAGAGTGACCAAAGTTATAAGGTGTCTAGAGCTAAAACAACAATAATATCCTAGATCTGTTTAAAATTATTATTTTCAACATTTGTTTTCTTTTTCTCAAAACACTGTTCATTGACTAAATAAGTTTTTCCAGTTATATCTGAAATACTAACATTCTATGACCCAAAAACCTTCATTCTAAAATTAAGAAAAATACTTGATAGTTCAGGATAACAACTAAAAATTATATCTATACTTCCAAGTATTTCATTGTACTTCAGATAAACTATATAATACATAATATAATTAACTATAGTATAACTGTCGCATTACAGCCCTTGATAGGTATTGGTTCCATTACGAACAGTAATGTTTACTAAACATTCATTCATATTACGTTTAAAAATATAAAGAATTCTATTTTCCTATTCTACTTTTTATTAAACTCCTTCTTGTATGACTCTACAGCCCTGCAATGAGCCTTGGCCTCCTCAATACGTTCCCGACAGTCCTCCCTGTCCAGTGAAGCGGCCCTCAAGTTCCAGATGTTGAGTAGGCTCCTGGATTCCTCACTGACTCCATCCAGCCCTACTCTTCTTCTGCTCTGAATCCTTTCTTCACTACATTTTATTAACAGTACCATATATTTAAGTGGTATATTCGAATATATGTAATATTCTATTTTTGGTGCCCATACCCTGAAAAAAGGAGCCATTATTAAATACAGAACTTTAGCGATTAAATAAGTTTGTTTTAAAACATATAAAAAAAATAAATCTATACCCATAAATTATATAACTGATAATTTCACCGATCGTCAAGATTTTCCACCAATTATGGATATCCGCTCATAGGGCCTGAGTGAGTATCAGGATGGTTTGTTTGTTTGGTTATTCAGTTAACGTCACTTTATGCTGTTGTGGCTAATCGAAGGAAGCTTTAGTGCTACAGTAGGAGTCCTAAAATTTGTCTATCCGTGTTTAATTAGGATAGAAATCTTTAATGAGTGCCTGTCATCATACAACCTCGGGACCCCCATTTTACTCCATTTAAAAAATCCTAACGCTGCTAACCCAAGATCTTGGGCATAAGAGATTTTATAATTACTCGTACTAATAATATATCAACATCATCCTATCTATACATAGCAATAATATCCTACCTAGAAATATAATTACAAGTTCGAAAAAAATGATTTTACAAATTACACATCCATTTTTGTAGTTTTCCAGAACTTCCCTAGCTTGCGAAATCCAGAGTATATCTTGTATTGAAGGTGTAAATCAAGAGGCAGTTCCTAGAGTATAGAAGACAACCTTCGACCAATCCTACTGTTGCATCGTCATAGACAAATCTGCTTAAAGGGGCGTTAAATTTATAAAAATATATAATAATTCTGATGATGAGTTTGATGAAATATTTTTGGTATTCATAAAAGGAGAAGACAATATGATTTCTTATATTGTTTCTGATTTTTTTCCGGGCTAACTTACCTTGAGAAATCCGATTTTCTGTGTATATCGTGTATATAGAACATAAGGTGTAAATCAAGAGACAGTTCCTCGAGGTAGAAGACCAAATTTGAGCAATCCTACTTTAGCATCGTCCGATTAGACGTATCGGCTTAAAGTGGCGTTTAATTAATGAACTAAATAAAATACTTCTGATCACGGGTTTGAGGAAATTTCTTTGGTAAGAGGGAAGATAGTATAGGTTTTCTTATATTATTCCAGGATTTTCCTTTGTTTTTCCGGGCTACCCTACCTTGGGAAATCCAAAGAATTTATTTTATTCATATAAGAGAGGAAAATAGTTGACTGAATGATATAATGGGGGATGGAGATAGTGAGGGGGGTGCAGTGAAGAAAACATCAAATAAGTCAAGACTTCTTTATATTTTGTGCCGACGTTTCGACCTACTTTGTAGGTCATCTTCAGGGCTAAGAGAGAAAAAACAAACAAAACAAAAAATACATAAAAACATTACAGTACCAAGAATATAATAACATTTACAGTGAAGAAAGGTTAAGTAGTGACAGATATATAATAAAGGATAAAGAATATAAAATTACAGAATAAATTTACAGAAGGGTGATAATGTAAACATAATAAAAATAGAAAGAAAAATGAGAAGGTAAACGGAAAATGAGAAAGAAAATTAAAATATAAAAAGGTGAGATATAAAGTTATGGAAAAAACAGTTTAATTACAGATACAATATAAAGTGTACGATGATAGACTCCTAGAGGGTACATGAGTAAAACCATCATCATATTTTGTATCATTTTTTATACATTTTACTCATGTAACCTCTAGGAGTCTATTATCATACATTTTATATTTTATCTGTACCAAAACTAGGTTTTCCATAACTTTATATCTCACCTTTTTATATTTTAATTTTGTATCTTTCCGTTTACCTTCTCATTTTTCGTTCTCTTTACATTACATTATCACCCTTCTGTAAGTTTATTCTGTAATTTTATATTCTTTATCCTTTATTGTATATCTGTCACTGTTTTACCTCTCTTCACTGTATATGTTATTATATTCTTGGCACTGTAATGTTTTTATATATTTGTTGTTTTGTTTGTTTTTCTCTCATAGCCCTGAAGATGACCTACAAAGTAGTTCGAAACTTCGGCACACATATAAATAAGTCATGACTTATTTGGTATTTTCTTGACTCTACCCCCAACTATCTCCATTCTACAAAGAATTTATCCTTTATTTATTTGATACCAAAGGGTTTATTAAGGATATACAGCAGAAGATGTAAACCAAGAAACATTTCATCGAGATAGAAGACGGCCTTTGATCAATCCTACTGCAGCATCATCATATACTTATCTGTTTAAACTGACGTTAAATTAATAAACAAAATATAATTCTATTGATTAAGGTTTCGAGGAAATATTATTGGTATGATGAGAAGATGGTAGGTTTTTTGTTATAGTATTCCAGAATTTTCCTTTGTTTTCCGGGTTACCTTACCTTGGAAAATCCAGAGTATATCTTATATATAGAACAGAAGGTGTAAATCAAGAGACAGTTCCTCGAGTAGAGACGTCCTTGGACCATTAGGGACCACTGCAAGAGACGCCCCAGGGACGACAGCTGGACTGTCCCCTGAAGACCGGGGCCTAACAAGGGGGGCTCTAACCCCCTAAGTCTCCCCCCTCCAGGCGATTGCCTAGTTAATATTCCTAGCCGGCACAATCCTACGCTCCGTTTAACCAGTATTTGCATTATTTAACTACCTGCCCTCTCAGATCTATTTGCTGCCTCCATTTCCTCCCCTCCCGATTATTTATTCATAACTCGTCTTGGAAGAGATATGGTATCTCCTAACTCTTTTCAACGTATTACCCTATCCTTAAAAATTGATAGATATTGAAATAGCGTTCGTGTCTGCGAGGTACACATATTAAAATCCGTATCGAACGCCTGGTATTGATTACAAATATCTTTATTCATATAATGAGAAATTCTCTCTAGCATAGGACATAACTCATCTATATTCAAATCGAACCTTACTAAAAAATATCTATTAAAAAAAATACTAATTCGCCCATTACAAAATCATCTATCATGATAGATATTGAAATAGTTTTTTTTTTATGTATGAACATAAAGGCAAATTTGATTTGAATATATATGAGTTATTTTTAGAAGGAATTTCTCAATATCTTAATTGTGATATTACCAATGAATACTAAACGTTCAGTAGTTGATTCATTTTCAGTCGATTCGAAATTCATGGTATGATTAGATAATGAATGTATCAACTCCCCAAACTTCAGGTTCAGAGCATCAATAAATTCATGAGAAATAATGCGGAATTGTGTCGTGTTAGACGATCGAGAAATTGCTTGACTAAACAAGCAAAGAATGTAATAAAAAGTAATTTTTTTAAATTTGGAGTTATCTGCTTTTGATTCTGGACGCTTCAAATAGTCAAAACATTTATTAATGATGTTTGTATTACAGTTAATTTGAACCCATTAATATTTATAAGTAATTTTTATTTTTCTCAATTGCAAATAAATCAATGAGGTTATAAAACGGGAGGGGGGAACTTCCTATAAAAGGAAATTTCCTATATTTCTAGCGTAGAATCTATGTAAAAGTAAAATAATAAATCGCTGAAATATAATTTAATTAAAATTTATTGAAATTGTATAGATTTTACAAATCAACCAGTTATTAGACACAAAGATTAATATCCTTTAGGTGCTGGTTCCCACAACTATATTTGCTTTCCATTAATTAGTTTAAGATTGTACTCCTCATAGAGTACTGTAATATTTCCTAATTTATTTATTGGAAGTAACCGATGCTTAATTGTTGTCATGTCATTTTGTGATATTTATTTATTGTATGTTTTTATAATAATATATGACCCCGAAGATCACTTGGTTGTATTTCGTCCTTATTCACTGCTTTCTTCTACAGGTGGGCTGGCTAAAGGCAGAGGATCAGACAGTACTGACCCTCCACACCAAAGTGGTCACCCACAACGCGAGGATATCCGTTAGCCACGACAACGAACGCGTTTGGAGGCTCCATATCAGACAGTTGCGGGAGACGGACCGTGGCTGCTACATGTGCCAGATCAACACTAGCGTTATGAAGAAGCAGATAGGATGCATCGACGTACATGGTGAGTCCATAATATTTGTTTCTGTCTATATACATTTATATATAGTGAATTGTTTATGTTAAAAGAACCACTTCAGGCTAATGATATAAAACGCAACCTATGAAGAAGACAAGCCTAAGCCTCGAACGAAGAGAGTGTGGACAGATGATCAGAGACGAGCGGTTGAAGAGAAAACGAAGAAGTACTTGGAAGAGAAGAAGAAAAAAAGATACCATAAATCTTGAGATATGTGCTGTCCACAGATGGCCAAACTCATAGTTAAATATAAATATTGTTATTTATTGTTCTTTTGATGGTGATTATTTTTATTTTTAAGAGAAAAGATTTGTCCTGGCCGGGATTAAATTAATAAACAAAATATAATTCTATCGATTTTTCTTTGTTTTTCCGGACTACCCGGATAAATCTTTAAAAATATAAAAAGAATTGTTATGTGTAGGTGTTTAAAATATATAAAACGTCATAGTGTGCAACAGGAATATGGAATTCCCGAGAATTGAAATTCATAATCGATCTGTCTAAGCCGATATTCTCCTCAGTTCTGTCAGATCTTGGTTTTATGTCTTAAAAACCTGTTATTTTTTTAATTTTACTGCGTTTCTTTAAAATTGATTTCGATACGGACTGTGAAGTTTAAGATACTAGCTGGAAAACGTTTTTTTTTTAGTTGTTTAAGTAACTTATAACACTTTAAATGATAGTTTTAAATTATAAATCCAGTATATTCCAATACAAGGTATATACTGTCCTGTTATTAATCCAGAAAGGTTTCTACGCTATGCAGGGAGGTTATTGGTGCGAAATCATAGTCAATCACCTGAGTTTTTCCTTAGTTATGGTTACCGACTTATAGAGGTTGGTTGAGCCCTTAGAGGATCTACAGGTTCCACAGCGTCGCTCTATGGCTCGTAAAATATTAACAAGTGTTTCTACTACATCCGGATTTGAACTTTTACCGTTGTGACTCAGCACTCAACGTACTGAGCTTCCCCCACCCTACTAGTAATATTTTTATTTGCTAATGATAAGAATAATGATAGAATTTTATATAATCGTTTGCTCTTCCATGTTCTTCCTAGTTATTTTTTTAGCATTGGTCGTCAAATGTATCCATCTCACCTCGGAATGGATCTTTTGATGGCATTCCTGTCCAATGTTTAATGTTTTTGAGTCAGGGTATGCGTATTCGTCTGAGTCCTGATTTGATTTATGATTAAACTGAATTACAAAAAAAATGAATTAATGAACTATATTTTTCGTTGCCGAATGTATTGATCGAGTCATGGATGCAGCCACTAGAGATTTAAAGCATTATTTTAAAAATTCCTAAAATAAACTAATCAGTAACTTTCCGTATGTTTATTAGCTGCTAATTAGCGATTATATTTCTTCAAAGACAGGTGTAAATGGATATGCAGTGGTTAGGAGGTGTTAGGGAAAAACCAATGTCATTGAGTGTGATATCTCACGAATCGCCTCCTTGAAGAACAGTATAGTATCTACCTTGTGCTGAACACAAGACGTTATATGCATTGAAGTGATACAGTTCCTCCCCCCATTTATCCTTCATTCTTTTCGGTGTTTTTTCTTTCTTTCTTCTGTTCGAAATGCATTAATTCTAACCATATGGCTTTATTTTATTTATTTTGTTTTAGTAGAACTTTAAAATAATAATTAAATAACGAAATATAGTTTCCGTCGTCTAAAATATTGATTAAGTAATGATACGTCAGTGCTACTTCAGAGTTCCAAAGCTTCATTTTAAAATTCCCTAAAGATACTAATTATGAACATCGAGCTTGCTTATTAGCAACTAATTAGGGCTTACATATCTTTTCCCGAGGCAGGTGTAAATGGATATCCTCCCATCCAGAAGCGGAACCGAAGAAACTGAGATATCCCGGATTGAAATATAAAGTTTTCAAGGGTAATGATGGAAACTGGAGGAGAAGAGAAGATGAAAAGAAAGTAAGATGGTAAAGTTTGAGAGTTTCATTACTCTTCCCTCGGGGAGGAACTAATATCAGCCGACTCTTCATTATTAAACGGACCAAGTATTCTTAAAAGGCTCTGGCTTGGGAAATGATTAATTTATTGCCGGGATGGGGCTTGGCTCATTAGGGGTTAATATCGAAATATCTGATGGCCTAAATGAGTTTATGATAGGGTTTTATTAACTGATTCGATGCCGTAAAAATAGTACTTTATATAAATCTAAAAAATAAATCTAACCTCTCTCATACCTTTGTATTATAAAAAAAATCATGTGCTATTACTATCTACGGTACATATTGATTGTAATAAATTATTTTATTGTTTATTCATTTAACTTCTATTTACGCCGCTATAACTTAATAGGACTATTCTGCATGGAAGTCCTAAATTTTGCCTATCCACATGTTTGTGACAGTACAGGTTGGCGAATATTCTGATCACGCTCAACAGCCAGGTTTTTCCACCCCATTTATAAAATATAGTCTGAAAATTTTTGACTTGAGTATCGTTTTCAAGAGTTTTAACCTTAATGAAGTCCTCCCCTGCTCGTTTCGTTTCGTTACTGTCTGCTGTGAACCGTTGTAAGTTTTGATTGCATTTCGTATCCTATGTTGCTATGTTGGTTTAATTTCTGTAGTAAATAACAAAATTAAAGCAGGAGACATAAGCAAACACACCTTTTACTTCACAAATCGAAGTTTAAATCATTTTTATATTAACATTTGACCATGGAGGATAGATGATTCCCAAGAAAATAATAAAAAAATATATATTGACCATGCATTTTATGAGGTATCTCTGCTTAATTTTGCTAATTGTTTTTTTAGTAATATGTAATTTTCTAATTATAGTTGATATTTTTTTTAAGCTTTTGACATATAACTTTTTCAAGTTGTATATGATGTTAATTGATGCAGAAGACTTATTACAATGATTGAAATTACATCAATTGTCGAAACGTTCTGATAATTTTAATAAATTGGATAATGGTTTTTCCCGATTATTATGAAGATTTATAGTTCAGTATTGCAAATCCTTTTTTTTAATTATTTATTTAATAATTTATCTACGTCACCAGCTGAAAATTTCTCAAACCAACAGCGTATGGCTTGTCTGTTACGACAACCTTCGCCAAACGTGGCAGTAATATTTTTAGCTTGGGCTTGGGCTCCCGAGTGTCCAAGTTTAGACACATAAAAAAATATACGAAAATTACTTCCTTCCGTTATTTTATTTTATGGCATACTAAACAATATTCGTTCAAATGTAGTGATAGTAAATACATTTAAAAAAAGGAAGGATAAATGGCAGCTCATTAAAATCTGTCAACATATTCTAAGTAAACAGCAGAACTATTTTTTTTTAAAGAAATAATAAGAACGGACATTTCATTTGAAACTACCCAATAATAGTAACTCTCCAATCTGGCGGAAGGTGATTTTGAACTTGGGTCGAAATAACCTAACGGTTGTGTATGTAATTTTTTCAAGCCCCGCATCATATTGTACACATCTAATAATGCATCCCTCGACAAAAGATACTTGGCAAGGAGAGGAACAAGTGGATCCCTCATTGGATCAGTGTATTGAATTCACTCTCTCTCCCCTGCACTTGAGCTCTATGTTATATTGGCACTTGAAAAAAGAATATGAATACAGAATGGCGGGCAGCGCGCAATTGCGCTTCAATCTAATGATTATGTTCTGCACCTGCCGGCTCGGTTTTATGGACCTGTTTTAGAATCGTTGCGCCATCATCTCACGTGATGCCCTAGAAACATTCAGTGGAGTTTTAAAAAAATACTCTCAAAATGGCTCAAAACAACGATTATGACGGCAAATAAAGCTTCTTTATTTTTTTCTAAATTATGATTATGAAAATATATATATATATCTTAAATGATGCGAAAAAGTCAATTTTGGAATTTAGGAATTATCTGCTTTTGATCGTGAGCGCCTTATATGAATTTACTAAATAATCATTTTCTAAATATCTTATTTATTTAGCTTAAATTCCCCTTTTATTAAATAAAAGTTTCTTATACGAGTACATGAACATACAGTTTCATTTCATGTTCATCTAGAATCGACATGTAATATACAAAATAATTATAGAATTATTTTTCTTTTTTGTTCTTTTCAGTAAAATAATTCGGTTCTGCAGTACAATAAGCCATTTTAAAAATTTATTTTGTATAATAGTGTATGAGAATAAATTATCAAAATATCCCCTTTAAATCTTCTTAAACGGTTATATTATTTTGCTGTTTACATTGTCATTTGTAAGATTTGTTTTTTGCTGTTGAATGATTAACCATTATTTATTTGATGTATCAATTTTAATTTTATTTTTTTTATAATTATTGGTCATTTTTTTGAGTTTTAAATATTTTTATTTTTAAAGAGAAAAGATAGGCCCTCGCCGGGGATTTGAACCCGGAACCTTTGTCTCACCGTGACATCGCTCTACCAGTTGAGCTACCCAAGACCGCTTTTAAGAGATTAAAACTAATGTATTTGTTTATTTTAAGTATAAAGCTATGTTTAGGAAGTAGGGTCACGTGTTTAGTTGCAGTGCTAAGGGTCCCAGGTTCAAATCCTGTTAAATAGATTAATATGTTAACAGTCAAGGATGAAGCCTGTAGGATTTTCAAACCCTTTTGGGGTCTACTCAGCCCGTTACCTTATAATACGGTCTCAAGAAAGAAGTTCTTGACAAGCCTGGAAAGGAGAGATATTGTAAAACAATGGTTTGGGGAAACTCTCAATAAATAAAAATAAATACCATAATCGTTTTAATATCTTAATAACTTTATACGAGTCACCGCATTCATTATTAATTGACAAATTCATTAAAATTAACGATTCAAATTATTGCAATCTCCCATAATTTGATAAATGGATTTAAATTATATTCCTGCTGTTCTTCTATCCGTTGGGCTAAAAAAAAAAAAAAACCTATTACTCTACAACCCGTGAACGCGTCAGGGGTTCAGTACTTGGTAGCGACTGTACTGTTTCATGGACAACGGATGTACGTGGAGGGGATTTGTCACCTTCATAGATCACGCTCAACCGCATGATTTCCCCACCTTATTTTGGGTACCCACTTTATAGAGATTAGTTAAGTCCCAAGAAGGCCCAGATCCCATATCAAACTCCGGTTGCTAGCAGACTAAATAGAAGTCAATAAACCAATACTTTCGGCATGGCAATTCAGTGCTATCCTACGAGATACTATTGTGTAATTAGTTATTTATTAATTTTTTAGGTGCATCGGATGCACGTATAACAGTTCGCTGGAATATCTATATTCGTATGATAGATATTGAATATAGTTTGTACATTAATTAATTAGTTAATGATCATCATGATGTATATAAACCACCTACTTAATAAGGTGTCGATATATTAAAAAACTTCTTGCTTCTCGTTGAATCATCCAGTAAAATATTGCTAAAAGACGTCGCAGAACGAGAACATATCGGTTTACTAAGATATTAATTGTTAGATTATTTTTTTTTGTAATTTACTTTGCATTTATGGTAGTGTTAGGAAAATATCCCGTCGCTAGGACGGTTGGAATGCAATAATTTATATAACATCTGTAATATTATACATATAAATTTGTACCACTACAGCTCATGAAGGTTCTATGGTTTAGTACATCGCAAAGACTTTACTGTTCCTAGGACAACAGTTGTGAAGGAAGGTGATTTGTCCAAAACGCTAAACCGCCAGTTTCCCCCACATTAAGGGTACACTTCATAGGGGCTGAGTGAGACCCAGCAGGTTCTGTGGATTCCACAAGATTCAACTGTGGCTGATAATGTATTAAATAAATTACCTGCTATAGTCGGATTTGAGCTTCGGAACAGCAACTCAGCAACTCACCCTCATTACTAGATATACATGAAACTATTAATATAACTGTAATCATATTAAATAGGTTCATGAATAATAAAATACCTTAAATAAATTAAACACAAAAAATGGATTGCTGTGTATAATATTGATTTCATGGCCTTCAACAGTCAGGAGGGTCCTAGTTCCTATATGATCCACCTCCGGCTGCAAATAGACTAAATAAAAGTCTTGCATGCAGCGAGATTTGAACCAGGGTTTCCGGCAGAACAACTCAGTGCTCTACCACTGAGCCACTCCGCTCGCTATGAAACTCCGCTTTCAGGTATTTTTGAGATTTAATGATTTAGGACTTGAGGACATAGGATTTAGAGGCTTAATACCTATATAATTTACTTAATAATAATAATTAAATACATTTATATATATATATATATATATATATATATACAGTCACATATTAATGTGACCACCAAGAAAGATTATTTTCTTTTTGTTTTTTTTTATATACTTTCACGTGTCTTAATAAATTGCTGTTAATGGCAACACTGTTATAAGTTTTTTTAAAGTCTTTTATTTTAGTAATGGCAGCATTGGTTTTAGTACAGCCATTTTGTTTTACGAATGACGGCGTGCATAATTTGTGTTTGAAATTTTTGTGGATTTATTGTTTCTTTTTCATTAAATACAAATCGGATTCGGATAAGTTAATTATTGATCTATTATGCGTATCATATATTTTAACTATTTTGATAGTTTTTTTTCATCAATATTTAAAATAAGGTGTAAATAGGGTGACACCACAAAATATTAAAAAAAAATTAAGATTTATTTTCGAAACTATTTTTTTCAATTTCATTTTATTATCAGATAGCTAACTTACCCATAAAACTAATATTTAAACTCGATTTACATCATTACGCATACAAATAGATAATGCAATCATGTACCAAGAACGAATCTATCCAGTGGTCACATTAATATGGCCAGGGACTGTATATTTAATTTTAATATATAATTTACTTAATAATAATAAACATATATAGTGAGAGAGAGATATATAGTTTCTTCTGAATCAGGAAATATCAAAAGAATTAGGGATAAAAAATAAAAATATAGATGATCAAAGTAGGTTAATGGAAACCAGAAATATACGATGGTGGGTTAAATTTTTAGACCTAAAGAACCCTTTGAACAAGTCAATCAAAGGTATGGATATAATCTATAAAATGGGATTCCTAAACGTGAGCATCAAAGCGTTGTACGCTCTAATTTTTTTAATGTACGCCAAGCATAATTTTCCTTTTATAATGTTGCTTTTGGGATTACTGCTCAATTATTGTTATTTATTAGGATGCATATCATAATATAATTGTTTGTATATAATATAATGCATGTGAGAATAAAAAAAAATGGTGTCTTTTAAAAATTAATTAGTAAAATGGAGCTTATACAACAAGGGAAAATATGTACTAAACTCAATACCTTTTATTGGTTGTGGTGTTTTACTGTTATAAAAAAGCATGGTAAGTGTAAGAATCGTGGAATAATACTTATTTTTAAAAATAACAGTATAATTGCATTTGTAAATTCAGAAAACATCCTACTGAATATAGAGAAAATGAGATTAGAATGTTACGGCGATCTCAGAATAATGATTGAGGAAAGAGTACCCAATTTAATTTTCAAATGTTATGTTAAATGGAGGAAACGGTGGGGAAATCCACGGGAACTCTGGAAAGAAAGAGTTGAGGTAACTGCGCGGTCATTGAATGAGGGAAAAAGATATACAAGACATAAGAAACATATAAAGGAAATAAAATAAATTTTAGATTGAACGATGCTTCAATCTGAGGAAACGCTTAAAAAACAAAACATCACAACTGAATATTCTAGGTATTAATTGAATAAAAAAATAACTATCTGATTTATAGAGGTAATTTACATCCTTATTTGAGGAAAACGTCAGGAAAAAAACATCATCATATATTCAATAATAAACAGAAACAAAAGAGGAGGAAAAAGAAAATGTTAGGACTCGAGATAAACAATAACGATGATAAAGAAAGGAGAATCCCACGGCCCTTCACCGCAAAAACAAAAGAAGAAGTAAGCTTTTAATAAATGTCCAAGTGGAGGAAATGAGTTGTGCCTGTAGAGACTGCCTCTACTGGAGAGAGAGAGAGAGAGAGAGAGCGAGAGGGAGAGAGGGAGTTTATCACCACTTCTCTCAGGACAATCTGACAATGGAGCCATATCGACAGAAACATCAATGCCAAAGCAAAACTTCTCTAACAAGCGAAATGTGTTCTCAACGTCCAGGGAGCCTGTCCGCACTCAGCGCCCCACTCTTCCAATTATCCTATATCAACGCCTCTTCTTCCTCTAACATCTATATAGTATATAGGTATATGGCTATAATATTAAAAAATAGAATAAATAATTATCGGGTATTTATGATTTTTTTTTTAATGAACATAGTTTGAGCACAATGGTTTTTAAAAATTGTAAAAAAGTAAAAAACATTATGGATGATACGTAATGGCATGGAATGAAATCAAATAGAGAAACTATCCTCTGGTATTGCTCAAATACCAAAATTAACTTATGAGGCACTCCTTAAGGAATTCACTTAAGGGAATTAAATAAGCAGCTAGGTTTGAAACAAATGGGTTTTAGTAGGAATAAAGTTTTTTACGAATAGATTAATATAGGGTTCGTGCCAAAACGGCAACAAAAAGGGACATTTAAGCAATTATTGATTACTTTATTCATAACATTGAGTATTTTACGAAGGATTTGGGATTCAAAGGATTTCGAAGAGAAATTCGATGGCTTAGCCCCAAAGCTATACTTCTTAAGTCTAAATGGGTCTAATAATAGTCATGTATATGAGTCTTTTGTAATTAATTGGGAGCTCAGAGTGTTTATGCCTTATTAAAACGAAACGTATGAAATGGAATCTTATCGAGGTGGACTGATTCCACTGAAATCGAAATGAGGGTTAGAGTGGGAGTTATGTTTCACATAAAGGGAATGATATCGTTTTGGGCCGAATCAGCAACAAATAGGACATTAAATTCATTATGGATGACTTTATTCGTACCAAAGTATGAATTTTGTATTGTAAGGATTGGGGGAAATTTAACAAACGGTGGACAGCTTGTAAGAAAAATATAGAATTATAGTGACATTGAAAGAAAAAACATAGATATACAGAAAACCTTTCTTATATGAACTAACTAGGTAGACTTATTAATTATGGGCTGACATTAGAAATTATAAATTACTCTAGAACTAACTTTCTGAGTACTTTCTATACATACTAGAACCTAGCCTTACCATATCCTTTCTATTGTATATCTTCGCTCTCTTTTATCTATCTTAAATCTTAGAGTTGGTAAAAATACATATAGAGAATAGGTGATGTCAAGAAAGTTACATTGCAGACAACATGGAAGATATTTCTCAACTTAGAGGATAAGAGTTCACAGTTATACACAATTACCTTAGGTCACTAACCCAATCTTATAATAACTGTATAATATAATCTTATAACTGTAGCAAAGTAAGGAGCATCGGTAACAGTTTTTTCACTCTCCCGAATAATTTTGGTTTTCACATTCTTTGTATTTATATCGACGATATTATTTACGCTTTATATGGGATATTTCGTAACTATTTGCATAAATTAATAATGCAGATAAAACCTTGGGGTATCGCGCCCCATTGTTCAGTGGTGTATGAAATATCGTGGCCAATAAGTCGCGCGAAACGAGGAGGTTGTAGGTCGGCAATGGCAGATATCTGCATCGCCATAAAACCGCAGCCAGGCATACCACATCAATTATAACCATTGACCGCGGAACCATTTATATCAGTAATTCGGTCTAAGGACGATTAATGCGATGGGCTCTGATACATGGGGCCCCATACCAGGGCCCTACCGCCAGCCCTACCAGGGCCTGGTAATTGAATGCAGGCCTCCCAGTCACAGATCAGTCAGGTATGACATTGCATTCCGATCTCGCTCGCTTCTGGGTCACATACCTCGCGTGATTTCGAGTTCTTTTAAGGATTCCGTGTTCTATCTTCGTCGAGTGCTTGTCGTTGTTTGTTTTTTTATCTCTTCCTATACAAAAGTGCTCGGAAAATACCTTTCCGTACTTTACACCTCCTTGCTAAATAAATTTCTTTGAAAAACTTTCTTGCTATTCATTTTCAGGAGTAAATAATCGCAGATAAAACCATTTGAGATGAAGGAAATGATAGAAATTGTTTGATGAAAAATGCCAAAGCTCTATAGAAAATATAAGGCTTGTATAAAAATGACATAGAGAAGGATCTATGAACAAAAAGACTACAACAAAAAAAGGAAGAGACCAAGAAATTGTGCAGGAAAAGGCAAAGAGAAGAGGACGACATAAAAGCAATGATCGAGGATTTCGAACGCAAAAATATCAGAGGCTTCTAAAATAAAATGAAATCGTTAAGGAGAGGATTCAGCCTCCAGTAAGTTTCTGCAATGACAAGAATGGCTGTGAGATCTATGAGCTGATAATAGAAATATGGGAAAAGGAACAAATGGATGAAGAATGGTGTACAGCCAATATATTACCAACACACAACAGCTTAATTGCCGAGGAATAACAATATTAAGAACAATCTACAAGGTACTCGCCATACTGCTTTTAATAATAATAATAACGTCAAGGGCAGAAGAAGTGATTGGTGATTATCAGTGTGGATTCCGGCCGGGAAGATCCCTAGTACACGTTATCAGTCTAAATACTTTAAAAAAAGTACATTACAAAACTCAAAGGATATATAGGATAATGTTTTTAAATTTATAACTGCTATAATGTCACACTTGATCAAAAAAAAGGGAATTAAGATTCATTTTCAAAATAGTAATATGGAATGCGACCTTGACGTCGCCAAAACTGAAATACTTTTCATATTAATCATATTATAACTTATACATTACAGCGCTTCATAACAATAATAATACTATATAATTATTAATTGAAATCAATATCCTTTTTTTTCCAAAGGTATACGTGATTGATTGACCGATAGTTGTTTCAATAAATTAACATTATTTTATAACAGATAAGATAACTTTTCTTTCATTACATATTGATCATGGCCACATAAAAATGCACGTATAGTTACTAAAATTCCTCTTTTTGTTATATGTGAGGGCTATATATCTGAAAATTCTTGCATGACATTCCCCGGCATTTTCACTCTCTTCCACAGACTTATTTTAATATTCGTAAATACTATCACATATATTTTATTGAATAATATTAGTCGACCTTATACATATATAAGAAGAAAATAGTCGGGTGGAAGTCCGAAACTTCATTACTTGTTTTTTCTGTTCCTCTTAATCTTATAATCGGTTTATTAAATTTCTATAATTGCCTTTTATATGCTATAATAAAATTTTGTTATTAAAACTATAAAATTTCTATAATTCCCAATTTTTTTATAATTTTTCATTTGTTAGTTTTCTAGTTTTTAAATAGTACCTCTTTGTTAATATATAATTCAATCCCCTCTGGCATTAATTCTCATTTGCCTTAAATAATGCATTTTTGTTATTTTATTATTTATTACTTTGTATTACTTCATGTTATTCGTTATCTATTATTCGATAATTCATGTTAATCTCTATCTCTCATTGGATTCTTCTCTATAACTATTCCCTCTGTTTTCTGTTAGATCTACCTAAAGCGTTCCACATTTTGTTACATATTAACACTCATGCCCCTAGATGACTATACATATTGTTATTCTTGCCTGTATATTATTTCAATTTATCTGCATATTGTATATTTAGCCCTTAAGAATACAAGCAATGAGGGTCGAAATGTCGGCTTTATAAATTAAGCAGTTCTTCTAACTGAAAAGATTTTTTTCTGACTTCCACCGGGACCATTTACTTCCTCTTCGTATCACGTATAACATAATACAAGAAGCGGTACACAGTTTTTTTTTTTAATTTTAACCGACTTGGTACTTTCCTTTATTTTTCTTCCTTTACATCTCCAGTGTTCCCTAAATACTCTCCACTTCCTAAGGAAGGTGGCACCCTACCCGAAGGAAAAACTTTCCGCATCGACATATCGTTGCCGACGTGAACTTTGTAATTCTTGGTGGTGTGTACTTCACCCTCCTCGACAACTTCACTACAGCCGCTAATAAGTTGGGGGTCGTTAACAAAAGTTAAGAGTTGGGCTTGCTTGAAGGGAAAACATTCCGTCTTTCCTCTGAATTTATACAGTGTATTTCCTTCCTCGCTAATGCATTACCTGCCCTTCACCATTGTTATGTATATCGTATGGTTCTTGGTAATATTATTCGTAGCATTAGGTAACATTAGGGATCATAAGGAAGCATTCATTTGTAATTGTAGTACACAAGGGAACATACAAACTAGGGGCAGAAGGGCGTAACCTGTGGTGCAGAGGTTAGCATAATAAACTACTATGGCCAAGGTCGTGGGCTAACAGCCCGGAAGATGAGCTTAGGCTTTTAAAAGGAAGTAAAATATTCGTAGCTTTGCCGTCCTTCGAAAGGTGCGCAAAATGGAGATTCCGAGCCTGTCCGGAGTCAGGAACTTACTAAAGATCCCTATTCTAACTACATCCGGATAGGCAAAATTTAGGATACCCACTGTAGTATCGTCCGATTAGCCATAGCCTATAAAGTGACGTTAGATGGATAAACAACAACTAAGGGTAGTGAACTTGTCTAGTAATTTAAAAATTTTAACAGGCATAAGTGCCAATGAATCTAAAATTTTATTACATAGGTCAAATCTATAATTTTTAAAAAGTAATACAGAGCGTCAATTATCCGAATTAGCTTCGCTGAAAAGATACTGTGAAGGATCTACATTGCCTTTCGAATAGTGAAGAGTATTTTATATAAAACTTTATTTCCTGGAAGTATTCTTTAATACTTACTTCTATAATTAAAAAATTAGAGATTTATGAGACTTATTCAATATGAAGAAGAAATCGAAATGTGTTGAAAGGTGAAAATTATAATTAAAAATATCAACAAATCAGACATGCTCTTATGTAGCAATGTTAACGTGTTATTTATGCACTCTACGAACGTACTTCTTAATTTGTTATTACGTTTACAAGTAACCCAAAATGTTCTGAATCGTCAACTGTCCACAGCTAACCTCAATGTTTTAGCCAGGAAAGCATCTCTCTTCTATTTTCTCCTGTGTGGCTCGACGAATTAATATCTTTTTAATTATTTATTACGTTGACATCCTTACCATTAACATCCATACTTTTTATTTTTTTTTATTTATTGAAATTTACAACAGTATTACAATAATACAACACAAGTAAATATAATGATAAATATAATAATAAAATAATACATAATTTCATGGATAAAGGCAACCTACCAATGGAATTTTACGGTCATTATGGAGGAGTTTATTCGTAACCCAGTAAGGGCATTAAGGATTTTACGAACCATTTTGGATTTTAAGGACTAGATATGAGAGGAATTCGATGGCTTAATGGAGCATTATAGTTCTACTCCGTAATTCCAAATAGATCTTATAATCGTCACGTAAATGTTTATGAGTCTTTTGTAATTAATTAGAAGCTTAGAGCTTTGTCTAGTATGTGCATAATTTACGTGGAATATTCTTGTGCGAAGGAATGGGTAATAGTGTTTTTTGTCTAGTTTTTTTTTTTCTAGGTCCAGTTAACCTTATAAGTAGGGCCCGGATTTATATGCAATAAAAATCCTTAAATATGTGCATACAGTATGCATTTATTTTTGGGAAATATGCAGGAAAAACTATATAAAAATGCAAAATAAAAAATGTATTACGTACTTTTTAATTTCTAATTTACATCTTTATAATATGAAAAATTAGTTACAAAACGCTTATTCCTCTTTCAAATTAATATTTGAAATTGTGTACATCCTTAGATTATTGAATGTGAAGCTCTGACGATCAGGTCGCAATATTTTTTTTGTACCTACTAAATGATCTTTCTACGTCGATAGATGTAACGGGAGCTCTTTTAAAACATGATGCTTCACTAGGGCTGAATGACATATCTTTTTCTCCAAAGTTTCCTTCTGGAATATCGCAAATGGATCGTATCTGTTTTAGCCCAGGGTTGTTTTCGAAAACGTGTTGAACTTTTTGTGTGATTTTTGGAGCAAATGTTCCATGGACGCTTTTTTTTTTTTGTATGGTATCTTGTATGCTATTTTCAGGCTTTCTGATAAAAGCAAATTTCGATTTTCAAGTAATTTTATTGTTTCAACTAAAAAAACAAAATTTGACGAAATAAACCATAAATTTTGTTTTAAAGTTGTTTTTTCTTTAATTTCTTTGATCATGATATTGCAGATGCTGTATCATCAAATTTGGAAAGAACCTCCTTGATCTTATCAAAATGTTGATAGTAGTAGTGGGATACATCTAGCCAGGTTCTCGATCTTGTGATTTTTGGTTCCGGTGGTAAATTTAATTCTGGGTAGTTTTATTTCAATACTTTTACCCGAGTTGAGGCTTTCGGAATTTTTTTTTGACATTCGAAATCAGCAAGTCTACATATTCAAATTCATTTCAGACAGTTTCGTTTAGAAGAAATGGTTTTGATAAGTCTTCTAACAGCTTTCCGACAGTATTATTGGCCACGTACGTTCCCAGAGAATCAGTCGCCTCATCTATGGACACCCATTATATTATATTATACGTCTTTTATGTGGTTGCGTATTTTATTCATGGTCTCCTTGTAAATATCAGGGAGATAATTTTTTCGAATAGTGCTTTCGTCTGCATTTTGAGTCCGGTATACTTTTCAAAAACTCTTTTAATTCAGAATTATTGATCTTATAAATTGGAATATCTGCGCTTATAAAAATACGGGTCAAATCAGTGAAAAATTGCGGCTTACCGGAAGTCGAAGTTGATGTAAATGATGTAGAAATAAATTTCTGGATGAATTGTTTTTTTCTTTGTAGGTTTTCTTTATGTTTCGTTGTTTCGTTATGACACTAACGATCTTCGGGATGTCGAAACCACTCTATCACAACTGTTACAAAATAAAAACCCCGATTCACTGCGAAAAGTTTTGTCAGGGAATTCGCGTAAATATTTGGTTTCAAGTCCACTAGCTTTAGCCTTAACTTTCGTCATGTTAACGGTGTAATAATTTGAACCTAACTAAAACAATTCTTAGTTACAGAGGAGCAGCAGAACCAAAAGTGGAAATGGATTCTAAGATTTTAACAAAAGGGGAAGGTTTTGAGGCGGAGGGTTTGAATTATTAATTGTTTCCTGTTATTGAATTATATGTTATTATTGATCCATCGTTTTTAAAAATTACAAACACACATCTAACAACTCATAAAACCTAAAATAGAACAAAATGCATTAAAATATGCCAAAAAGACGATTAAATATGCAAAAATATGCATTTTCCTTCAAATATGCACAACTATGCAAAATAAAAGTTACCCTAATCGAATACTTTTGGCCCAAAACACGTTTTAAATCCTTCAAACGTGATGTACAAAGCATAAAAACAAATATGCAAATGCATAAAAATCCGGGCCTCACTTATAAGGCATTTGGATTCCTGTTTGTTCAGGTAGCACTTACGATATCTTCCCTAGATATTTAGAAGTTCGCGATGCCCTAGAAATGGAGAATAGGGAATAGGACGGAGCGGTAGGGAACAGTGACAGATCTGGTGGAAGAGGTTTAGGCAGAAGGAGCGGTTACAAACGACGCTGGAACCGATTTGTCAGCCGCTGATAAGAGGACAATGGCTGATTTAGTGCGGCTTCATTGTGGCCGCGGCTATCAGTCGGTCAGTTCGCACCCTCGTCACTCCGCATTGAGTCCTGATAGCTGGAGGTTGAGGGGGAGGGAGTACGTCATCATTCCTCAATGACGTCACGTATTCAAGGGCCTTAATAGCTTGTTCCAATACAAGTATCTTCGATGAGGGTTGATCGTCGAAAAGAATTCATAGATCCGTTTTCCCTTGCAAGGATTTGCATGTGTAATCCTAGTTTTATGGAGTTTAGAATATTTGTCCATTTCATTTAGTAATCATGATGTCCCCCCATCTTAATAGTGAATTCAAATGTTTAACGGGAAGAACCATTTCATGATCTCAAAACTCCCTCTATCTGTTTTATAAAATTGCCAGGAAAGGCCAAAGGCCGAGGAAACAATAGGCTGCACTGGTTATTTCAACAATAATCTATTTTACCGGACTTTGATCGTTTTTCTCAACTACTTGTTTATTTTAAATCATAAGTAAAAAAGATCGTCAATACAAAAAAGTTCGTCTTCGATCCTTCGAGGATGTGTCCCATTTTTAAGGCGAATTAATCTGAGTCTTTCCTTTTATCCACAGACCATATGGATATTCTTCTTCACAGGAAGTGTTTTCTATCAGTAGCCTGAAGCGGTTCTTCTATTGTTTCTTCTGTAACACCATTTTTTTTGGCATCTTCCTTCACAGCTTCTATCCATCCTTCTTTTCTGTTTTATTCAGTTTATTAACGTAATTAAAAATCTTCTTTGTATTGCGTGTTTCACCATTATATATATATATATATATATATATATATATATATATATATATATATATATATATATATATATATATATATATATATGCGTGCGTATTAAAAATCTACGTTTCTACATTTATATGTTTATGTATATATGGTGTTTCAGGGTTAGGTAGCAGAACTGAAAATTTGAAGTGAGGACCTCACAGCAATATAAACTTTTCCATTGGAGGTATATCCGTAATCTCTTTGTTTAAGAGATACCTAAAGATTTTCAAACAAATGAAACATTAAACATTAGCCTGTCTTAATGCTCAAGGTAATCACTATGAACATCATTACAAAGAAGTTAATGTTTGCTTTTATTGAATAAACTAGTTGGAACAAATAAAATTAGCCTAAATAGTTCCTAATAATGAAAATCTTTTGGTGTGAATATCTCCTAAACAAAGAGTATGCGGACTTACATCCATTGGAAAAGTTTTTCTTGTTTTGAAATCCTCAGTTTAAATTTTCCTTCCTGGCTGTTGAGCTTGAGCTAGGACAAATCCCTTCCCTGCATAAACTTTATTCAAGAAACAGTACACTCTATACCACGTACACTGAACCTTAGAACCCAGGGGTTGTAGTCATATTGGTTTAGTTATATATATATATATATATATATATATATATATATATATATATATATATTCATTTTTTAGTTTTGTTTATAAGCATTATGGTGTGTCAATAATAAAATTCTGCACAATGACGGTTGACGAATACATCAAAAGCATACTAAAAATGCTCTCAGAAAAAATACAAGGAAACCCAAACCCATTGATTGAGAAAAGGGCCACGACTCAAATGCCAGAGAAAAACTAAAGAGTACGTGGATGAGGGATTAAAACAAGTCAAGGGAGAGGTACCGCTGGGTACTGTTCTTCTTCATACCTCTCATGTCATTTTGTTTTATTTTTCTATAAGCCAATCTGCAGAATGTCAATTGTTTGTACTTGAAAAGTATGCATACAAACACTTATATCATAGAAAAACAACAATAGGATTTGTTTATATTGTCACATATGCAGTAGAAAAACGTCTGCGAAAGTTTTCTCCCAAAATTCGTTCCATAGAAATGAATTATAGGAGAATATGTTTAAAGAAAACGGTGATGGACAGGATCCCTAATGGGTTAAAGTAATGGGCTAATCGGAACTGAGATGTTCCCCTTCGAAATCTACAGCTCAGAAACCAGTGTCTGTAGACCGAAGCCTATTCGATAGTGTTCTTTCCAGCTAAGTAATTAGACGAAGTGGAATTAGTAAACACTTCCTGTGAAGAAGATAAGCTGTGATGAGCAGTTGTAGAGAAAATGAAGAAGTACTGGGAAGAAGAGTAGAAAAAGAAACACGATAAGTCATGTCCATAGATGCATAAATAAATAAAATTCGTAAATAAATAAAATGTATATATATTTTATGAATACATCAATACCAATTTTAAAAATGTTATCTTATAATTGTCTTCGTTACTAGAAATTACACAAAGCAGTTGAAAAAGTTTTCTTTCCGTAACTTTTTTTTTTATTTCGACTGAATATAAGAAGATAAGAAAAGTTGATTTCCATCTCAGAATTACCTCCACTTGTTCAAGGCAAAGCAAACAGAATGTAGCGGCGGGGCGGAATAGGGAAGTCGGTGAGAAATTTTAATTTCAGATCAGGCGGCAAGTTTGGGGGAAGGGTGCCTCTGTTGTGCAAACTTGAGGTGTGAGGTCGGGGGTTATCCACGAGGCATCAGGTGGATAAAGCAATTTTCAACCGATACAAAAAAGAAACCTTTAAAGATTTAGGTGCATGAGACAACATAAACATAAAGTTTCAATCGTAATTTAAAGTTGAAAATGGTAAATTAAAAATATATCGTTCAATATAACTATAGATATACGTCTTTCTTACAAGTTTGGTCCAGCGTTTGTTAACTGTACGTAACGGAATCTTCGAACTCGTTTTTTCGGCTACTTGAAAATATCTAATTAAAATGAATGAATGTGCACTTCTCAAAAACCGATGGAAATACAATAATTAGATAAGGATGTTTCATTATTCTGACCATGATATGATTAGTGAATTTTTACATCCCAAGATACTATTGTCACATGGCTTCATCTTTGAGACAAGCCTGTGACTATGGAATGGATCATTTAGGGTGTTTCGTATATTTTGGAATGCTTTTTTAATAAAGCTTAAGAACACACATTTTATAACAAGACGAACTAAAAAGCAGAATATAAATAATAGTTCATTATGAAAATATCTTAAAAAGCATATTGATATTGGAGCTGATTTGGTCCAAGGTTTCCATACAAATTTAGGATACTCAAATTATAAAGACTGGGTGAACCCCGGAAATAATCCTATACTTAATCTGCCGGCTTCGAACTTTTCCCTACTGATTTAGGGTAACCACTTTATCGAGTTTGGGCGAACTCGAGAAAAAAAAGATCCCTGACAGTACCTACAATGTCAATGACCCTTCATGTGTGATTCAATTTTACGGAATAATTTGAAAACCTTTCACATTTTCACAAATATTTCAAATTAATAAAAACAGCTATGCAGGCCAGTTAATTAAAAACGGCATATCCAATTCCTGCGGATCGATTTTCGAATGCCCTGGCCGGATCCTTCCAATTATATATTTAAATTGGGAATCATTTATTCGTTGAAATATATTAATGTATTATCATGAAAAGTGGATAGCGGAGGCGTCAATGTGTGTAGCCAACAGCTACGTAGGCTATTTGTTAACAGATTTACGAGGCCGGCTCAATTAATGCTATCGCCCGGAACAAGCAATAACAGTCTCTCGTAAATCCACACTTTAGCCTAATGCTCCCCCTCCCGTTCTCTCCTGCCTTTGATTAAAAAAACTATTTCTCACCGACAAATTACACTCCTTTATTTCCCCTCTTTTCTCTAATTCAATTCTCTGGAAGAAAAATAGAAAATTATTCATACAAAAAAAAATACTGTTTCACATATATAAAAAACCTCTTTCATTAGAGGCCACGAAGAGTCGAGGATTCAGTAAGTGGAAAGTACTATATAGAGGGAGTGGAGTGGTTCAAATCCGACTGCTCGAATATTTTATTTTATTTTTTGACAGCCTGGGATGGATCCTTTTAGATCTGGAGCCTCCAGAGGGTCACCCAGCCTCTATAAACTGGGTACCCAAAATAGGAGGAAAACTCTGGCGGTTGAGCTTGAGCTAGGACAAATCCCTTCCCAGCATTAACTTTGTTCAAGAAACAGTACACTCTGTACCACGTATACTGAACTTTAGGACCCGAGAGTTATAGTCATATCGGTTTATCATACATACACATACATAAATATATTAATTGTTGATTGCGAAACGACATTACACTACAAGAAATTGAGTAATTGAAGAGTTTGTTTTTGCTTCGAAGGATTACGGAGGCTTGCCAAGGAAGATTATGCAACGGAGGGTTTACGTGGGTATACGATTTATTATTGAAGGGTATCTTGTTTTGAGCCTCCTAAAGCGATGTGAATATTAAATCTGTCGTAAAAAAACTCGTTCGTGACATAATATACAAGATAAACGGGCTTAGCTGTTAGCAAAGAACCAAAGGTGGTATTCGAGGGTTGGTCGAACCTTACGTAAAAAAACAACAACTGATAATTAGTAATTATCAATAATTAATAAGTCCGGCATTACTTACGACAAATCTTCACGGGCTTACTATATGTGGGCAGTTAAAATTCACAAAGCGAATTCATTTCCAGCCGATATACGCAATGCTTCTTCTCTATCATCTTTAAATCCACGCTTTTATAAATTTTCCTTAATTGAATACCTCAGTCCAATCCCAGGTAATAAGTTCTCATTTTTGTGGCTTTAACAAGCACAAGAGCGAATCGAAATTTCGAGCGTTCCTTTCTCGCCCACTCCGAAATTGTGAGGATCTAACTCCCAACTAATATCAGCCATGCTTCTTCCCTATTCTCATTATTAAAAAAAATCTGCACCACTTCAATTCGTGGACGGTTCTGGGGTTCAATACAAGGTAGAGACTGTACTATTCCTTGGACAAAGGTTGTGAAGGGAGGTGATTTGAGGTAGATCACCTTTATAACTGCCAGATTTCCCTTATTTTGGGTACCCATTTTATAGAAGCTGGGTAGTCCCAGGAGGATCCTACATCCCCTATGGCCCATCTCCGGCTGCCGACTAAAATAAAAGTCTTGCCAGGAGTGGGGTTTGAACCCATGACCTTCGGTACGGCAACTCAGCGCTCTACCACTTAGCCACTCCCTCATGTTATCCAAATATCTCTCCTCTATTTGCAAACATATGCTCTGTAATCAGTTATAATTATTAGATCATATCTACAAGAAGCTAATTATCGTTTAATTGTTTATTTTTTCTATTATACCTTTATGTTTTTTGTATTTGTGTTTTTTTTTTCATGATCAGAACTTACTTTTTGGTTTTTATTTACTTTTACCTAAATAAAGAACTTATTTAGATACCATCTGACTTTTATTATGTAAACTGTTGGCCAGACGTGTTCTATTATTGCTGATAACTTGTGCATCACCATACTGACGAAATATATGTTTAATGCAGTAGCCTGGAATTCACTCTCCTAGAACTCATTTCTACCTCACAGGCAAAGCCTTCTAAGTAAATTATAATTTTATCTATTCATCCGACTTCTCTTGGCTCGCCGGTGTCTCTCAAGGTTTATCCTATTTCTCATTCTCTACACTGTTTATCCAGCTCATATCTCAAAGTCATCCTAGCATTATGAGGGAGCGGAGCGGCTCGGTGTTAGAGCACTTAGTTGGCATGCCTAAGATCCTGGTTCAAGTCCCGCTTCTGTTAAGACTTTTATTTAGTCTTTTAATAGCCGGAGATGGGTCATATTGGATTGTTGGAACCTCCTGGGGCTCACCCAGCCCCTATAAAGTGAGTACGCAAAGTATGGGGGGGAAATCTGGTGGTTCAGCGTAACCTAGGTATTATGAACTGTGCGATCAGATATATATTTAAAAATGGTAGTAAGCTAGACCGTGCTTGGTACTTTTTCACGAAAATTAGTTATAATATAATAATACAATTTTTTAATAATATTTTACTTGTCCGCTCTCCGCTTTATCTTCAGGATTAACTTGGTACGTGTCTCAAAGTGTAACCTCACTAGGACTTAAACGTTGAGAAACATCTCGGAGGTTTCGATTACAGCTCATACTTGTTGGTTTGTTTCGTTTAACTTTATGCTGCTATCGCAAATCGGACGATGCTACAGTTATAGTCCCAAATTTTTCCTTTGCAGAAATAATTAGGATAGGGGTTCTGTAACGAGTACTAGACGGAGCACAAGCTCGAATCGCCATTTTAAGTGTACTCCGAAAGATATCATAACTAAGGATTTTTACTCACTATAAAACATTCTGAAGCCTCTTGTCGATATTGGGCATATTAGGTAGTTAGCTAAGCACTATACCACAGGTGCCCCCAAATCTTACTTGACACATACAATAAAATCATCACTTGACATTGTATATTTTACCATTATCACTGGTTTTGAGACTTCTCGAAACAATCAAATTCTCCCCATCAAATCTTTATTGTTTTAGGTCTTTCCTTTGTTGCCAATTTGTCCAGAAATAGACATACCTCCTTATGATCAATTACAAACTCTAGTATCCACCTTCAGCCATTAGTTCTTCAACCCTGGCATCTCTACCTATTCCCGATAAACATCATATGCATCTGAAGATGACCAACGTTTCTTCTTCTATAATGTTCTGATCAACATTGATAATTATGGATAGTTCCAAGCTAGCTACATCAAGTTATGTATTTTTACTTTACATTAATAGTAATGTTATGTTATTTGGTTGTAAATTCCAGTAAATAAATTTTTCGACTTCGCAAACCCGAGTCCTATACGCCGCTAATTATTGAACGAATACAATTTCACAATAATTGATAGAATAAATAATTATTGCCCCTCATGTTTTTTTTTTTATGATTTATTGATAACGTCTGTTTATGTTTTAGTAATATGAGCTATTCTATTCTATTTTCCGGTTTTTCCCAGTGTAGGGTTCCGTCAAGTCAGATCTTTCCAATCTTTACTTCGGAGGCCCTCGCTGTTATTTGTTCCTCCGATTCCTTGCACCATGTTCTAGCTGAGCGCCCTCATTTTCTTTTTTTTTCAGGAGCCCAATCCCTTATATTGCCGGCCATCAAACAAGGATCACGGCTGGCCTGCCAGTACCATCTCAGTTTCTTTCTCATTATTCTTTTTTGGGTAGTTTCTTTTAATTCGATTTCTTGACTAGTCTTCTTTAAATATCTTCTCCAAAAACCCGTTTCTACGTGACTAATATTTGAGAAAATTTTCGCTGTCGTTGTTTCTGCTCCATACATGAGAAGACTCTTAATAACAGAATAGATTTGGTTTTATAATTGGAAAGTTTACTGTAATATGGTTCTTTGGAAAGTCTACTGTCCTTTTCACATGTTCGCTTCTTTCTACTTCCAGTTCTCATCCTTCTTTCCCATCTATTGCTAAACCTTATTTGAAGTATTTTAAGCTTTCCACAGACTTGCCAAAGACCATGTATTTCGTATTTTTTTTTCATATTTTTATCATACCATATAAGTGGATTTACAATTAGTTTATGGTTTATATCTAAGATCATTCTGTGTTTCCATATAACTCCATGGTGGACAGTATCTTTGACTCATGTAAAACCCATATATCGGCCGCCCAACCAATAGCGTGTTTCAAATAATCAAATTTACAAGCCATATATCAGAATAATTATCACACTAACAATCTAACCGTTTCCTACTAGCAATTAAATTACCAATTACGAACATATAATTGCATTAAATTATTCCTAATTGAATAATACATAACCATAAATTAGCTTTAATCTGAATCTATGCCTCTTTGTACTGTCATCCATCACCTGAAAGGGGCCATCATATTTAATGGCAGTTCTTAGTCTAAAGGCTGACTAAATGCCACAGTAATGATGTTTATAATAAATTAATAACATTTAATAAATAAATATATAAAACTAAAAGATGTAGAAACTTATTAATTAAAGAAGAAAAACCTGTACTAGTACATCTCAGGAAGAGCCTTGACATCAGTAAATAGTAGAGACTGCACGGTTTGTAACACAACGGTTGTGCAGGGAGATGATCAGCCAGATCACGCTCAACCACCAGGATTTCTACCAATTAAGGGTCCCCAAATTATAGAAATGGGGTACGTCCCAGGAGGTTCTGCAGATCACCTAGATTAATTGGTTCGTTAAGTTAAAAATCTAAATATTTCAATTTACATATACCTTACATAAGGACTAGAAACGAAATAATAAATATGGTTTAGGAGAAGGATTAAAAAACAACTGAGTGAGAATGTTAAAAACAAGGATTCCACATTCCTCGCAATGTTTACTTTACAAGCATTTATATTACGTTTGCAATCATTAAAAAATCAAATTTTCCCTTTATTTATATTGGTAATTGCATATTTAAACAGTAATAATATATGGAGGCACAAGGTTTTGGGTTCATACATAGTAGAGCTTTCAAGCTTCCGGCTTTCAGGCAAACGGTTGTGCAGGTGCAGGTGCAGGTGATTCGACAAAACTTTCATGTTATCTCTACATTCTACAGAGGACTGGATCAGCCCCAGAAAGTTCTGTGTATCCCAACGTTTCCTTCCGTGGCTATTAACTGATTCAATAAGTTATACGTCACAGCCTCAATAGACCAGGGACTATTAGCGCAGAAGCTCAACTCAACTCTCTAAACACTGAGCAACCCTTTTCAAAAATGTTTTATTTGAATACTTCTTCTTCCTCTTTAAGTAGACTGAAATAGGTTTCATAAAAACCTTGTTATTATGAACATAACGATTTTTTGTATTTGTATTTTATAAGTTTTTCTGAATAGTAGATTATCTGAATAGTTGCCTTATAAAACATAATTGCAACGAAAAATAACAATAATTACAGTTAAAATATCATGGGAGTTTTATATTCTAATGTTTGAAAACTCTTTTATTCCAACAAATCGTTTATAATTCGATGTTTCATAAAATAAATACTTCATCGTGATTTATTCAACATGATTTTTTTTATTAGCAATCCCTTGTCAAGTTAAAGATGAAGTTTATAGCTCCAAGTTACTTTTTCTCGATCTTATTATTTTCTCTTTGTATAGAAAAGAACCGTCTTTGCCTTTCGCATTCAAAGGAAATTTTTTACCATCGAGTAAACATTTTCATAGAATTGGCACATCACTGGATGAAGGAATTGAAGTAGGTAAATATTTGTTTTCCTCTTTTCTATGTTTTTTATGACTCAGTCGTGGTTATTTATTCTCTTATATGCCATATATTATAGACTTCAATAATAAGCATATAATTTAATTTAATAAATACCGTTAATTATCATCTGTTTCTGATAATATATAGTATATAAATATGTATTTTTAGTTTCAATTTCAATTAATTATTTACAGCTGTCTGAACGTCAATGTTGTGCTTGTGGGTTGCGTGTCAATCAAGGAAAAGCAGGACAGGTGAATCAACTGAGGGTTTTGCAACATTAATGAAATGTCTAAAACATTTGCACCTTTAAGAAGCTGTTCATTCATGTTTTTATGTGGAAATATGACAAGTGGTAATACGAAGTCATCAATATTGTTTATGTCGGGAATTATGGAATGCTATAGTTTTACGTCCTACACCTTTAGTAGGACTGAGAAAACAAGGAGATTAACAAGAAGACAAGCTTTGTAGTCATTTGAATGGGAGACATTTTAATTGGTAATTATTGTGCCATTGTGAACCGTATGTAATGCATCTTTAACTTCATATGATACAAATTTTCAAAAGATTTTTAATTGTTTTCAATTTTCCCGAAAATCGGAATTTAGAAAATAAAAATCATCAAAGTAAAAAATATTAAAATATAATTAGTATAAGTTTTGGGGATATTTTGGAAGGGAAATTATATGTTATTCATACACAATAGTTTAATAGGACCGAAAATATAAATATCGGATATCTATAAAAAGAAAAGAAAATATGTATTTCTGATAAGGTACAGTATATGAATATGTATTTTTAGTTTCAATTTCAATTAATTATTTACAGCTGTCTGAAGGGTGATTTTTTTTAGTCCTTTGAGTTTTGAGGTTTTATTGAGCTTTGAGGATTTTATGAGATATCATCATACATTTTAAGAGTGATTCTTATTATTATTGGTATTAAAAAAAATTATTAGTTCTTTGGTAGTTAATGGCTTAAAATGTCTGTTTGTATGTTGGAGGGAATCCAGACAGGTCCTCACAGCGTCTCTTAACAGGTTGAATAATTAATCTGTCACTGCCGGATTTGAACCTGGAACCATTTGCATAGCAAATAAGCGCTCTGCCCATCGAGCTACCCCGCTCTTGAAAGTTAAGGAATCAAAAAAAGTAATGGAGGACAGAGGCAAATTTTAAAAAAAATACAGCTGATAGTGTACTTTAAAACAAATTAGGAAGGCGCAGCAAACATTCATGACGACAATATTCCGGAAAAAATCTAAATTATAAAAAAGTGATTATCAGGTGCTCTGAACGTAAACAAAAATATTTTATTTACGAATCCATTTACACAGAGACGAACCACACTTCAAAGGGGTGTTTCTCCATCCACGCTTCCACATAAATCTCCAAGGGAAGGTTTTTCATAAGAAGAGCACAGGTACAATATGTGCCACTTGGCAATTGTATAATTTCTCAAATAAATATTTATTATTATTATTTTGCTTTTGTGTCAAGTTAAATTTTTCCTAATCGATGCCTAAATCGTCTGTGACCTCTCTTGTGCTATTAACTATGAATAAATTTGACGAAATATCTATTTCAAATGATAAAGAGATTTCAACTCAATGGTTCTTAGTACTTCCTAATTTCTTCGGCTCTGATGTTCATTATGTTTGTATCACTTGATTTATACGAGATAAGGTTCTCCTTAAGAATATGATTTCTAAAGGTTTTCTTATTATTATCTGACCCTGTATAGTTATGGTGAATTTTTCGTCCCTACAAACAGTTGCTCTATATTTAACCGTTCAACTAAGAGATCACTATGAATCTCAGGATCATGCAGTTGATAGTAAAGCCCATCATGCAATTCTTTCACCCTTATATCATTTTATTATTATTCTTTATTCTCAGCTTCCACCGGTAAATGCATTTCCCCGAACATAATTCAAGAGTGAGGCAAGAAAAATTAATTTCTAATATTCATCACAGTTCTAGCATGACTCGCAGTTCCGAGGAACACTTCTTTTCGCATTTGTTCCACATTATAACAATTTAGGTCCAATTCTTTTATATTGTTCACCGTCTTTTCGGGCATCAGCCCATTTGTGGATATCACTAAAAACGTTATTATTATTTACGAATTTGCATTTGCAGTTTTATAGATACTCGATATATCAAATTGAATTTCGTAATTGGACCTACCAGACAAAGGTCCAATTCTTGGGCTGGGTCGCCAGAGATTGGGGACGGTTGTGCCAGGTACGGGTGTGGGTTATGAATGTATAACATTGCATTGCTAATCGACTGTTAATTCAGATGAAGAAGGATGACCACAATAGTTGAGGTTGTTTGTCATCCCGTACCTTGCTCGCACCCCCCTCCCTTGTCCTCGGAGGGCGGGGGGTGCAATCGGATTACACAGGGACCCCATACATACTCCTTCCAGATTGGAGGACGCGATGTATTATTCATATCCCCTTTATGAATTATTAACAAGCCCCCTCCCGATCTCATTGCTAATTATGCCGATCTGACAGACTTTCAGTTTCGCTGGCGAAATCGATCCCTCGAAAGTAGAGTTGTGTGAAGGTTGTGATTTGAGCATCGGCGGATATTTATAATTTACTCTACGATACTGGTAAAGTATAATGAAGAATATTTGTAACCCTAAAAACCATTCAAGGTATTCGATTCAGTACATGATAGAAACTTTACTGTTAATGAGAGCGGTGGTGAAGGTTGATCAATTGGCCGATCCCGCTCAATCACCAGGTTTTTCCAATTAATAGTACCCACTACCGAGGAAAAATGAGCTCCAGAAGAAGAGAAATCCTATAGCGTTTATCTTTGACTAAAAGATTAAATAATTTACCTTCCTCAACTTGATTTTAATCTGGGACCTCCACCACAAGCACTGTATGTAAGTATATTGTATATATTGTAAATGTAGCTCTACATACTTAGCTACACCGTTCCCTTAATAATAATCAAAACTATCAAAATATTGTTCATTTTGCTATTTTATAGCAAATAGCATTTATAACTAAGTAAACCAAATAATTTTTTATAATTTTTGGTCAATTTTTCTATTTTTAAATATTTTTTTAATCTAAAAAAATTGCGAGAGCACGAGGACATAGGATCGGAAGAGAAAAGATTTGTCCTCTGCCGGCAGGTGGCGTTGGTGGCTCAAATGGTAGAGCGCTGTCACGGATAGACAATGGTTCCGGGTTCGAATCCCGGCTGAGGGCCTATCTTTTCTTTTAAAAAAAAATAAAATTTAAAAATCAAAAAATTGACCAATAACTATAAAAAATTATAAATAGTAATATGACGTAAGTCAATGAGAGCCTAAAACTAAATTAATGTTCAAAGAACTTCGTTCTAGTGTATTCATCGCAAAAATTGCGAGAGCACGAGGACATGGGATCGGAAGAGAAAAGATTTGTCCTCTGCCGGCAGGGTTTGAATCCCGGCTTATCTTTTCTCTTTAAAAATAAAAAAAAAATAAACCAAATAATACTTGGTACTAATTTATAATCAAATATGTGACAAATAAAGTATTTATTTAATAGCCTCGGATGGACCCTGTGTGATCTGCAGACCCTCCTGTTGCTCCCAGCCTCTATATAATATAACCCTTTATTAAATGTACAACAAATGGTTGAGCGGGATCTCTACTAAATAACCTCACTCCACAACCGTTTTTCTTTAAACAGTACAGTCTCTAACATGGATTGAACCCTAGGCCCTTCATGAATTAAAGTATTATAGTATATTTACATTATGTAAGAAAAGAAAGTTATCGAAATCATTCAGTTCCTCTATCTATCAAGGCTCCTTTGTTTATCAGGTGCTCTGTCTAAGAAATAAAATAGTATTTTTAATTCATTTTATTACGTATACACTTGTATGTACTATTATTTAAATATATTATTATTAATATATTAATCATGTTATGAGGATGGCGGACGACCGATGGCCTAAAAGAGTAATGTAACATGTACCATCGGAAAGGGGGAAGAGAGGTCGCCCAGAAAAGAGGTGGATGGAATGGACCCCAGAAGCAATGGCGGCAAGAGGACTTAGAGAGGAAGACTGTTATGATAAAAAGAAATGACGGAGTTATCAAAGCTAATAAACGTAATATTAATGCTTCTAAAGAAAAAAACTACTAGGAGTGAGGAATTCTTGTTTTTACCTTTATCATAAAGGTTTTTTAATTTTAACCCACCCTTATACTAATTTAATATTCATTATTATTTTTTAGTCCTCATCTATCTTCCATTTTAGTTCTATATTGCTTTATTTTTTTTATCGCATATTCAGAAAAAATATATTTATAAAGGTATTTAATGGACAAATATGGTGGTTGAGAGTGTTCTCGACTGAATCACCAAAGAACAACCATTGTTCAAGTAACAGCACAGTCTCTAACCTGTATTGAACCCAAGGCTAGGGCGTTAGTGTTACATTTTTTTTAATGTTTATAATGCCTATATGAATAACAAAACTCATTAAAGGGGTTTATAAAATTCATTAAGTCGGATGCTGCTTGTAAAAAATAAATAAATTAATTAATGATACCACGTAATTATTTGAAGAAATATAAAGTGTCAAAAGGGTAGCGTTTTCCTCGCGAAAGAAAAACAGAAAACAAACTAAGTAAAATGTATAAAACAGGGGGGGGAGTAAAAAAGTAAAAGGGGGGAGAAAGTTTCGGACATGTCTTCACGAATGAACTTCTCTCTGCGTTTTGGACTAGTTTTTTTTTTCTTTTTGTTTTACTGGTTCCTTGTGTGTGTTCAAAACTTTTCCATCACTGATAAATGATCGCTTCTTTATAAAATATAAAACTAGAGACCTTTTTTATTTTTGAATAGTACGAAAAACTCATGGATTGAAAAATTAAACTTAAGTCATAAATACGTATTTATAATAAAAATCGTAGTATTTTATTACGATGCCAGAATAAATGAAAAACTATAATTATTCCGTAGGCTTTCGCTTCGTGTTGAGTTACAAGTTGTAAATTTTCATTCTCATCCCTTATGAAGGCCGTCCTGGGGCTCAAACAGCCTCTAAGGATGCCCAAAATAGGGGTGGGGGTAATCTGGTGGTTGACCATGATCTAGGACTAAATCACCTCCCTGCCAAACCGTTTTCCAATTGCTTCAAGTTAGTTCAAGTTTTAACTGTTTATTCGTATCCCGTTTAATATTTTCTGAAAATACAAATTATCATGACCTTTATTAAGGAAAAGAGAATGAAATTAGTGGAAATGTGTATACTTTGGTAATTTTTCATTTCTAAATTAACGTTTCCACAAACATATGTCATCTATGCTTCAAAATGTTACTTGAAGCTTTTATTTCTCTATGAAACGGTTACCGAAGTATAAGCATTTCCTATAATTACATTCTCGTTTACCCATGCTAAAGCTCGTGATGACTTGTATTTTTAGAAAATATTAAAAATTAAACTAATAAAAA
Organism: Arma custos; assembly: GCA_037127475.1. NCBI lineage: Eukaryota > Metazoa > Arthropoda > Insecta > Hemiptera > Pentatomidae > Arma > Arma custos. The sequence goes on from CM073765.1 coordinate 33,668,812, forward strand.
GTTAAAACTCAACTCAAACCAACCTGCGGAACATATACCAAAAAAAGGTGTACCACTAAAACCCATGAAAGGTCTTTGGTTCAGTAAGTTGTAGATACTGTACTGTGTCTTGGGCAACGGTTTTGAAGGGAGGTGATTTGTCTTAGACTTCCTCTATTTTGGAGTCCCCTCTTTATAGAAGCTGGTTGAGCCCCAGGAGGATCTTAAATCCCACGATATCAATCACCGGACGCTAACAGATTGAATAAAAGTACTCCAGCAAGCGGGATTTGAACCCAGGACATTCGGCACGACAACCCAGCACTCTACCACTGAGCAACTCCTCTCATAAAAATGCAGCGTTACAGCCCGTGTAGGATATCGTGTTCAGTACATTGTAGATTGAACTGAGATCACGCTCGACCACCAGTTTTCCTACCAACATTATAGAGGCTGGATGAACCACAGAGGGTCTTCAGATCCCACAGGGTCAAGTCACTGATGTGAAACAATATGAAACTTTAAAATATTTTTATTTCAATAGAATACAATAGAAAAATCACCTAATGCTTTATATCTATATATATATATATATATATATATATATATATATATATATATATATATATACTACCACCTATATGCATATATGTATTTAGGCGCTAAAAAATCAAATTCAGGGGTTAAATAAATCCTGAATGTGTTTACTCAGCGTATTGCTTAGAAAGAAAATAAAACAAATTCTGTTTAAAAGAAAATTGTTATTTCTCGCCCACGGTTCAATGACATACTATGAATATGAGTGAAATTAAGAAGTGTTAAAGACGCCATTTTTTTTTTTACTTTTAACTACAGTGCTTTTAATTAACATGCTTGTGCTTTTTATTTTTTAACCTCGAGCGTAGAAGATGGAATGAGGGGTGAAGAGCATGTTTATGTCGAGATTTCGGCTAAATTTAAATATAGAAGGCAGGTAATTTCATCGTAAAATTAAATTAATTAATTATTTAATACAACCATCACATGAAATATGTTAAATTAATCAACGTTCTACTTTTCCTTTCATTTACATTTATTCATAATGCATTTTTAAAATTTCTATCAAGCTTTCTTGAGCATGAATTTTCCTTGAAATTAAATATAATTTTTGTATCTATATACAAAATTGTTTTTAGTTATGTAAAAGTAATATTTTATCGGCTTTGGATGAAACATTTTTTGTTTAATCTTTTGTCGTGCTCATTCTGCTAAATAATGAATATTTATAATAATTCACAAATATAGTAGGCTTAGGAAAAATATAGTAGGTACTGTTTTTTTTTTTTTAATTTGAATGGCAAAGGTAAAATTTATGCACCAGTATATGAGCCGTTCACTGCACACATTGACTAACTACACTTTTGAAAAATCTTAAATTTAAATATAAAATTACTTCGTATAGTCATAACTTGTTATATTAATAAAATCATAACAATAAAGTTTTTTTGCCACTGTATAATAAATCTTTTTTTTGCATTAGAGTGTGGAATTCTGATTAATTCCACACTCTAATGCAAATCGTTGCAATAATACCATTTAAGCGCACTAGCAAGCGCTAAATGATGAATTTTATCTAGTCAAAAAGATCCAAACCACGCCAATTTTCCAATTTAAATGTGACTATAATGAAGATTCAAAATTTAATGCAATCTAAATAAATCAGATAGGCCACAAGCAGATAGACTACAAAGGTTGAAAAATGTGGATCAGCCTTTATCATATCATAAAGATAGATCTGTAACAAGAGAAAAAAGGAGAGACATGATAGATCTGCTGAAATTCTTTCCTCCTGTTAAACAGATTACTTTAAAGACTTGCGAAGAAATAGAACTGATGAAGAGGACATCATTTATACTGCTCACGAATTAATCACAAATAATAATATAACATAACAAAACTGTTAATATTAATGTTTATGGATTTGTAATAAAAATATCTAATAATTAACTTGTTCTATGATAAGAAACTTAAAAATTTAAATTTATTACTTTTTTCACTTGCCTAATCGATTTACTCCACGGAACACATAAAAATATGAACTATTTACTATGAACCAATGTTTCAAACCTCGTTGCAGTTCTTCATTAAGAATTAATATTACCAAGTATGGGAAATACTAAACAGAATAAAGTGGTACTTCAGGTTAGCATCGAAAACTCGGCTATAACATTCCAGAAGCATGCCTAGCCGGAACATGTAATTTCAGTCTCTACATCGCTCGTAAATTAATTAGCCCCTGATGAAGATCAGCAATTTCGTTCGAAACGTTGCTTTCTGATAAATAGTTTCCTTATATTTGAAAACTTATTTTGACCTCCATTCGACCATTATTTCCTCCGTATAGCAGTTATGTTATTATTAATAATGAGAATAGGGTAATTATTTAAAATAAGCAAACCTCTAGCCACTTTTAAAGGAATAGGCATTTTAAAATATTGAGTATTCTTCGTTAATTTTTCTTTTTAGTGATCAAAAGCGGATAACTCTGAAAACTCAAAAATTGATTATTTCAATTTTTTCATTAGTTTATTTAAGCAATTTTATATTTCCGAAACTTTATGTTCAGAACCGAACTAAAACCATAAGGAATAAGGCAGCACAGTGCCGTGTTAGACAACGTTTCTAGGCTGAACTAATGAAAAATGAAAAAAAGATAATTTTTGAAATATTGGAGTTATCTTAACCTTTTGTTCCTAAATGCCTCATGTTTTTTTTTTAGAAAATGAAGGCGGGAGGACTACGTTAAGTGATCTGGCGAATTTCTCTTTGGGTAAGGATCCTTGGACGGAAGTTTGTAAGCAGATATTATCAGTATCGGCATCGAACCTTCAGGTTCGCTATGCCATACTATGATTAATAAAATGATAAACATTTCCAAAAGTAATTGAACAAAGTTGCTTTTCTAATTATTCGTGATTTTAGGCATAAACCTACCTTACATACATAATTCCAGCTTCGTGCGATTTTCATTTGCTTAACATATACACACAAACCAGTTATTTTGTTGATGGTTTAGTGGTCTTATGTTGCTATAAAACGGTATTACCCTTAAATAATCATGTTCTAATATTTCTCTATCTTTTTTTCTCTCCCTCCCACTCACCCGCTCACCCTCTCTCCACCACTCACCCGCTCACCCTCTCTTCCCCACTCACCCGCTCACCCTCTCTCCACCACTCACCCGCTCACCCTCTCTTCCCCACTCACCCGCTCACCCTCTCTCCCCCACTCACCCGCTCACCCTCTCTCCCCCACTCACCCTCTCTCTCCGTCTGTCCCTCTTTCCCTCTATTCCTCTGTCTCCTTATTTAACGATATTTTTATGGTGCTATGACTAATCCGACGATGCTACGTTGGAAGCTCTAAATTTTTCCTATCCAGGTTTAATTAGGATAGGTATTTTTAACAGGTCATCTTTCTACGCGTCTGCTCAATCATCCAGGATGGCGTAGGAAAGGGATGATCGCGTTCAAAACGGGAAATATAGTCTCTTTAGGTATATCTTAAACCAAAACCTGTGCAGTAGAGTATACCTGTTTGATACGGTATACCTAACTGAATCCGAAGGTCCATCAATCACTCCAAGTGGATTAGGTTAATAAAGTTGCTTATATAAGAGCGGAGAGACAGAGCGATACAGATAAGAATGGAGGTGAGAGAAGGCATTAGCTCGGAGTGGTCCCATTGTACGCAAAGCTATTCACCTCTCCACTCTCCAGATTAATGAGAAAACACGTCGGGTACTCCATCTCTTCGTTACTGCTGTTTACGTACCCGTACCGTCCTCCGTTGGCCGAAAGCAAGAAAGGATTGTACTGGTGCAGTAATAGTCCAGGATCCCTGGTACATTTTTGCACTTCATTACTATCAAGCTTAATCTTCGTGAATAGCTTCGTTTTGATGAGACGCCCAACAATTTCCTTTGCGAAAATTCTCGATTGTGGTAGCTAACAGAGGCAGCAAGGATAAAATATGTCGATTTGATGATTCTATAAAAATTTATTATTAACTATTTTTTTTTTTTTTGTGAAATCTCAAGATAATTATCTAAATAATTTGAAAAAATATTTTTTTTTACAAAATGTATGGTTTGATCAAAGACTCCCCTCCTTCCAACATGTATCGATAACGAGGTCATCAAAAATGATTACTAACCAGCTGATTTTTTTTTTTACTTAGTTAATATTTATATAATTTAACAGTCATATTGTCCTACGAATTGCGTGGTACGTTATCCTTAATTTTGGAGAATCATCAAATCAACATATGTTATCCTTGCTACCTCTGTTAGCTACCACAATCGAGAATTTTCGCAAAGGAACCCCGCAATTGTTGGGTGTCTCATCAAAACGAAGCTATTCCAGAAGATTCAGCTTGATAGTAATCAAGTGCAAAAATGTACCAGGGATCCTAGACTATAAGTCATAAAGAGAGAAAAGATTTATTTTTATTCCAAACAAAGAGGATAAAAACTGTACTGTTATTATTGGATCATTGTACAGCTGTTCTCTCAATTTTCGAAAACTGGTAGTTTATTATGAATGTAACAGCCATGGATCGGTTGGATGGGATCTCCAGACCCTCTTTCGCCACACCTAGTCAATAGTGAGTACCCTTAAGATGAGAAAATATGGTGTTTGATTGTAATCTATCTATACATATTATAAAACAGAGGCCACCCCGCATCTGTCGATCTTTTTGCGATAAACTCATAAACTGCTGCACGGATTTTAATGCGGTTTTCACCAATAGATAGAGTGATTCATGAGGTAGTTTTAGGTATATAATTTGTCAAAGGATTGTGCGAATTCATTGGAATATAACGATACTTGTTAGAAGTAATAGTAAAAGTCAAGCCGCCTGTGAGCTTTCATCGAGGACGCTGCCTAGTCCCTTTGACATAAACAATGCATGGTGGAATATTCCTCTTTTATAGATCTTAAAAACATCGTTGATAGCATAAATCTATATTTTAAGGATAGCTTACTATACCCATTATAAGTTATAAAAAATTGGTTACGTACAATGTGGTAATTGGAAAGCTATTTAGGCGGATACAGTATTAATCCTTATCAGCTCAAATACTTTAGTTACCTTAAGCATTTCATTCACATTATTGCAATATATTGCACCATATAATATATATGAATATCTTAGGATTTATCGCAAAAAATTAACGCGTGTGAAAATAAATTCGTATATAAAGAAATAATTGAATAAGATCAATGCTAAACGAATAAATAAATATATATCAGAGTATATATTAGCATATACTATTGAACTTGCTTATCTGAAAAACTCACAATTAAATTAATAATAACTTAGTTTCATCAAACAGACTTTGTATGTATCAATTGTTTTGCTATTTATTTTGTTAATTTCATTCTTTATCAGAAAAGGGTACATTATATACATTAATTTTAATATAAGTTAAAACTTTTTTTTATATTTATCTAAACAAATTTAATTTTTTCGCTACAAGAAAAGATTTTGTTTAAAATAGTTTTAAACAATTAAAAACGTCAAAAAGCTAACATATAAACATGTACTATTTCCAAAGGGCATAGATAGACATTCGATCTACTGCGCGGCGCTTGGATACCATTCCGCAATACCGAAGTGTCTGGCGGAAAGAAACGTAGGCGCAACAGTGTTACCTTTTTTAGGAGTATTGCATTTTACTGTTCTCACAACAAATATAGTTTTTTTAAACTTAATTTTTTTAAATTTTTATTGTTTGATACAACATATATTCTAGAAGAAAATGAGCAATAACGATTACGCATGATTATTGATTCGTACGTCTGACCGATCATATTTTCTTAGTATTATAAAATAAAAAAATCATAAGGTCATGTATTTGTATATGTATTGTATATAATCCAAACAACAATCATATTGTTAATCTCTATAATGTTCTATCTAATGTTCTAAGTATTAGAACATGTCTGATAAAGTGACAAATATATTAATGTTTATCCACATAATAATTCCTTTGATTTATATATTTTTTTGTTTTGCTTCATACTAGCATTGATATTCTAATTTTGTATAGTAGTTTTTTCACTATCAACTTATATAATTTTAATTTTATCTTCTACGCTTTATTCAATTTATTATCTTAGTTACATTTCAAGTTTTTTCTTGTAATTTACTATTTCTTTTGTACTATTATTTTTGTTATTTTCAAACCCAACTCTCTGTTAGTGATGTAAAACCAGAAAATAGTAAATAAAAATGTAAGGATGGAGATAGTTGGGGTATAGTCAAATTAAACTCCAAATAAGTGAATACTTATTAATTATTTGTGCCGAAGTTTTGACCTACTTTGTAGGCATCTTCAGGACAAATAAAAGGACCGGCTGCTCGGGAACCGTACAACTGGCAAACAAATGTATTTATTTATAATATATAAATAGTATTCACTTATTCGATGTTTAATTTGACTGCAAATCAAAACTATCTCTATCCTTACATCAGATCTTCCAGTCAACTAATTTCTTCTCTAAAGAGAAAAAATTAATAAATGCATATGACCCTTTCGAAATACCATAACTTTCTTTTAGTAACAAATAATGTAATATTTTTTTTCTCGGTGATATATTTACTTTATTCTTAATATTCCTTAAATTATTGTTCTTTTAAAAAAGAAATTCGTAAAATTTAACTACTGTTAAAATATTGTTAACTACTGTTGAAAGAGTAAATATTTAGTATGTAGAATATGTTTTGCGTATCAGAGAAGGCAAAGTTAAGAAAAACAAACGGGTAGCCTATAATGTAGTGGTTTCTACAAAAACCTACTATGCCCAAGACTTTGGGTTCGTAGCCCGGCAGGCTGCCCTAGGATTTTATAAAATGGGAGTAATTATGCCGTCCGTAGGAAGTTATGTAACACGGGGGTCCCGATCATGTACGATGTCAGGAACTCGTTTAAGATCCCTATCCTAATAAAATCTGGATAGGAAAAATTTACTGCTCTCAGTGTAGCATCGTCCGATTAGCCATAGCAGCATAAAGTGACATTAAAAGAAACAAACAAACTAATGGTGGTGATAGACTTTGACCTGATTATTAGGAAAACTTATTGAAAAATACAATAATTTTAAGTTGTAAGTATGAAATCTTAATCCATCTCTGTAGGAACCAAATAATTGGCAAAAAAAAAAGTGTTTTTAGAAGAACTCAACGATTTTATTAATTTCATTAAAATTTTTTTGCCAAAAAAGTTCACAGGTAGGATAATTCCCAGAGGAGGTTTTCAAAAGAAGATCGCAGATACAATATGTGTCAAATGGTATTTGTACAATTTCTTAAAAAAATATTTATTATTATTATTATTATTGGACATCCCGGATTAAGTATTTTGGATCAAGGATGTAGAGTATATTTTATGTTTCACAGAAATCGAATGTATTGAAAACGAATGGTGGCTGCTTTAACTTTTTTTTGGGAAATTCCTTTTAAGAATGCGATATATTTAATCTATTAGTAATAGATCCTCACCGAACTCCACAAGAATTAACTGATTCGCAATGTAAAAATTAAGTTTGTTTTTGGCCGCACTCACTGGTATTGAGACAAGGTTAATGAATAGTGCAACAGTAGAATAGGAGTATCAATGAATTGTTTAGAACATGTGTAATTAAAACATTCTATTAATATTGAAGTAATACGGAATTTCTAGAACCTATAACGAACTACGCCAAACAATTTAGAGAGCTAGCAATGTATATTACCATAGCGAGTTGAAATGCAAAGCAGACTTCCTTAGCTCGGTTTGCTTTGCTTTCAGAAACTGTTGGAGTCAACCGATGTAATTTGTTTTCACTTAGTACTAATTCCAAGCGCTACATAGTTAAACAAGCCTCCCAAGTTCAAAACGCTGCGGAATAACTTGCGAATTTTGTCAGAACTTTATATTTATAACTCTGCAATTCGCAAGTTAGAGAGCGGAGAAGGTCATGGTGTAGAGTGGTGAGTTGTATGCTGAAGGTTCTGGGTTCAAATCCTGCTGTAGCAGGTAAGTTATTCTGTTAATGGACTCAGTAGGATCTATAAACCCTCCAGGGGATCATTCAGCCTCTATAAAGTGTGTATTCTTAATTGGGAGAGAAGCCTCACGGTTCAGTGTGATGTTGGACAAATCAATTCCCTGCACAGCCGTTGCCCTAGAAACAATGGTCTCTACCATTAGTAGTACAAATAGGCGGGTTGAGCCGGAGCCGTGACCTTGAGGTCATTGTCTGCTGTAGCAGGGTCGTGGTCGTGACCTTGAGATGACCTTGAGGGTGGGAGGGGTGTAAGGCAGGGCGAGGGGGTGTTGACCTTGAGGTAGGTCCAGGTGTGCAAATTAAGATTTGGCAACGTCGCAGATGAGATGTGGCAACAGCGCAGTAGAAACTAGGTCATGGTTTGTTCTGAATGGATGACGCATGTGACGTCATTTTTTATGAATGGAAGTGTGACGTCATCTTATGAATGGAAGAGAAACTAGGTCACGGTTTGTTCTGAATGGATGTTGGTCATGTGACGTCATTTTATGAATGGAATAGTTGAATGGGCGTGTGACGTCATCTTATGAATGAGAGCGTGATGTAATTTGTCTTTGTGAATGGGATAAGAGTTATGAATGAACCACAGTAGTACAAATAGGCGGGTTGAGCCGGAGCCGTGACCTTGAGGTCATTGTCTGCTGTAGCAGGGTCGTGGTCGTGACCTTGAGATGACCTTGAGGGTGGGAGGGGTGTAAGGCAGGACGAGGGGGTGTTGACCTTGAGGTAGGTCCAGGTGTGCAAATTAAGATTTGGCAACGTCGCAGATGAGATGTGGCAACAGCGCAGTAGAAACTAGGTCATGGTTTGTTCTGAATGGATGTTGATCATTTTATGAATGGAATAGTTGAATGGGCGTGTGACGTCATCTTATGAATGGATGAATTGAATGGGAGCGTGACGTAATTTGTCTTTATGAATGAGTTATGAATGGGATGCTTTTGAGATTATGACTGAGACGGGAGTTGCTTTTATGAATGGGATTAGGCTTGCTTTTGAGATAGGCTATTGGATGACGTTTCATTGATTTAGATTATTTAGCTTTTTATGAGCTTGGATGACGTATGTGTTCCTCCTGAACTTTAGTAATATATAGGAAATTTTTTTGAAGGAGCTGGAAAAGGATATGTGAAAGAAAAAAAAATACAGTTGTACAAAACATTTATTTTATACATCATATTCTTAAACATATTTTTTGTTACTTTTCTTGTACTCTAATTTTCTCATTTAAGTAAACAATAATAATACTACAAGTAGACATTCTTGAAATAAATCTAGTACTCTAATTACAGGTCTTTACTAACTAAATATAAATTTAAGTAAACAATAATAATACTAGTATACAATCATTAATTGGTTCTTATACATTTACAATGTTAGATTCGTTGTTTCATTGAGGCTATAGTGGCCATAAGGGAGAGTGGTTTCATCGTGTAATGTATATCTTTTATTATCAAATGAGCATAATGACTTTTTATTTATCAGTGTGGTTTGAACGTTATGCTTTTTAGATTGAATTGTATAAAATGAAGAATATAGACTTTTGCTGTCTTTAAATGTGTTTAGGTAATCGCTAAAAGTAAAATCGTTAACTGCCGATTTTTTTATTCCCTTTGACTTTTTAACCGTTATATCATTCTTTGTTATGTACGAATACATTTTGGGCCTCAATCCGACAAACTCTACTATAGGATCTCCAAAAGTTTCATCTTTCAACAAACCTACGACTTTTTTATTTTTTTCAGAATAACAGAAATGAGAAGTGGGAAAATTGCTTGTATCAAAATATTTATTTAACTCTCCAGAAATATCGGAATAAATATCTTCAGTCCTAATATTGTATAAAAATGAATCGGTGTCGGTATAACATAAAGTAACATTTTCTACACCATATTTTTTCAAAAACACATTGTAGTGGTAATGATACATCAAAACTTTGCTCAAGTCCAACACTGCAAATCCCACGTACAAGGGTTTATCAAAAATAATGCTTTCTTTTTCCAGCTGAACCGCTGTAACATTATCTGCAAATATAATCCTGCCTTTAAAATTTGGTTTATTGACTTGACGAAATAATGATTTTTCATTTGTTACTATTTTTAAATCGATTCTGTTGCGCACGTTTTCCATAAATTTGCCGAAGCAGCTGTTATTCATCAATTTGTAAAAATCTGACTCGAATGTATTTTTTGCTGATGCTCTCATCATTGAATTAATTTCTATGTATGGAGCCAACCATTTTTTTTGTTTAAACTTCAACACTCTATGAATTTTTGAAATCTTTACCCCGAGTTGTAGGGCTTGTTTTAAATTCACATAATGTACTATGTAACGTGTTTTGGGCATCAAAGTCGTCAATAGTTTAACTGTTTTAGTATTAGGTGGATTATTTTTTTCGGGTAAAAAAGGTAATTGAGAAAGATTATCATGAATTTCTTTGGGGTATTCAACATCAACGTCTAGCACATAACCGGTTTCTGATTCATTTTCAACATCTAATACATTTAATTTTTCATCAACCCACTCAAAATCTGTATACGGCAAGGGAAGGTTCATGGCATAACCGTAAAGATTGTTGACATCTACGTAAAGTAAATAATTACTGGGTTTAGTCGAGTCATATTCATTTAGATATTTATTGTTAGCTTTCGCATACCGAGAAACAACTTGGCAAATGCCTCCCCTTATTCCCTTTTCAAAAAACTGAACCATATCAATATCTTTTATTACATCTAATTTTATTTTCGTGTATTTCAACATTGCATTCCAAGATAACTGTGGCAAAGTAAAAAACCATGCAGGATCTAGTCGATAAATTTGTTGACAGAGAAGTCGAAAGGCTTCAAAAACTTCGCACAACAAAATTACATCTGTTTGTATATACAATTCCGCATAATCTTTTAGTGTTTGGATGTTGAAGACTTTCCAGACACTTTTCGCGTGCTCATAGTCCACGTCGCTAATTGATGTTTTTGTTAAATCATTAAAAAATGAATTTTTGGAAGGTAGTCGAGTTTCGTTTAGACGATCAAAAGAATTAAAATAATTGTACGGAAATATGCCTTTCCTTGTCAATAATTTAATTTTGTTTTCATCATTAATAATATTTGCCATATGTGGAAATATATCAGTAATTGATTTAGATTTATTTTGCAAATTGTTCACTAATGTTTCCAAACTTGATGATAGAAATTTAAACGAGTCAACAAATCGTATTTTTGTACTACATCCTTTAAATTTTATGCTGAAACTTATATATTTTTCAGAATTACTAGGAATTACGCTGATATTTTCACAACGGCCCAAGAAAGGGATTATAAAATGAGAATCGTAACCCTGTAAGTTGTGCATAAAAACAGGTATAAAATCGGGCTTTTTTGCTCTTAAATTACAAGCATTATGTGCTGGTCCAACAAATTTTCCTGATAAGTGACAGTGATGTCGTACTCGATCGTGTTCGTCTAAAGGGTATTGACATAAGATGCAATCTTTAGCAGAATAAAATATTTTACTTTCCCCTTTGCTCATTTCTTCCATTCGCATAGTATTACCGTATATTTTATCCGCTTCAACAACTATAGATTCGAGTTTTTCTAAAAACGCTAGCATACAGTTTTCTCCCGTATAAACAAACGGTTTACATTCAAACATTTTTGACTTGACCAGAAGTGAAACTGAAAAAGCACGATGCTCATGAACAGCTTTGTTCCAAGATGTTGACGGATTAGGAATAGGCCCCGAAATTGGTATCAAAAGAGATTCAATATCTGCATAAACTACGATTGGAATGGATTGTGTATATTCCACATGTTTAAATTAAATTTTTTCTTCTTTCGGAAAGTCAGATCGAATTGGTTTGTGATCACGGCAAAATAATTCGTGTTCGTCTTTTCGCTCATCGCCTTTTTTCCCATACTTGTTTACGTACGTCCTTGGAAATACGGTCAGACATCTACGACAGATTGAATAAGCGCGTTTTGACAAAGATATTTGAGAACTTACTAATCGTGAAAGATTTGTGATCAAACAGTAGTGAAAATTTTCTCCATTTTGTAAATACAACAGATCAAACGTTTTATCATAATTATCCTTTTTACTGATTCTAATTGGATAAACATTATTTTTATCATCTAAGCCATAAACATTAATAGACAGGTTATTTAAATTTTCGAATCGATTGATATCGCTAATTGGAGTCGGGAACGATATAGAATCAAAAGAATATGGAGTATGAATATTTTTGTACGCGTTAAAGTCATTTGATCTAATATTATCACTAAGTAAAGCTAAACGAAAGCAATCGTTAGTATTATTTTTTACATTTATAACACAACGTTTGTCTCGTATTTTTTTAGGTAATTCAATATATTGAGACCCTCCGAAAGGCTTAAATTTAGTTAAATGTAGGCAGATATAGTTTGCAGAGGTATACATCCAACCGGAACCTTTTTTTTCAAACTCATCCTGTTCCTCTAAAATTTTATCAAAAATTGTTTCAATGTAATTTTCGAGGTTTATTAGTTAAACATCTATCGTACTAACTTTCGATTTAAAATTAAAATCTGTTCTTTCACTAATAGTATTTTCGTTTTTCTTAATATATGTACATTCTAACATTATGTTTAATTTTAGATTTTTCCATTCATCTACATAACTATTTAGTAACTTTACTAAAACCTCTTTTTTCTTATTAAAAAATTCTGAAGCTAATAATTTTTTATTATCGTTAGGAATGTAAACATCTTCAACCGCATTTCCTAAGGAAGCTTTAATAATCCCATTTTCTTGAGCTACCGTATTCCCTCGCATCTGTCTACTAAAAACGCTATATTTTCTTTTTTTCATTGGTATCTCCATTGTGTTCACGTCGGGTGTATTATTACTACTAACCCCAAATTGACAAGTTAATTTATGCCGTTCAAAGTTAAACTTTTTGCTAAATTCTTTCCTACAGCCTCGACAATAGTAAAACAACGATTGACATCTATGTCGCCAGTTTGTAAGCAATAATCCACAATGAGCACATAAATAATTATTTCCGTTACTTTTATTATTCATTTTTAATCTAAAAACATACTTGGTCAAACAAATACTAAAATATATATACACTACCCCCTAAAAGTAATATTAAAAAAACAAAAACAATTGTAGCCTAACCTGATTCAACCTTTTTTTTTTTTTTGTTTACATAAACTTTATGTCATAAGCATTTTTCTTCTTTCCCATATATTGAATTTTTAGCTGTCCTAAAACAGAAAATAATCACTTGGCTAAGTAAAAAAAAAAAAAATATATAACTTTTTTTCTTTATATGTTTAAAATGTAAGAATGTACCTTCATAGTTGAATATTTCTTCTTCTGTAAATGCGTAGACATATCTTTTAGGTAGAAAGATTCTTATTTTTTCTTTTTCTCCTTCATCTAATAATATTGCTTCAATTGATGGGCCATACTCCGTCTCCTTCTTCGAAAGTTGTAGAATTTGATACGTCCGTCCTATAATTAATTCTCCAATATTTTTATATGCGGGTTTAATTTCATTTAATTTTTTCAGGAGTGACATCTAAAAAAAAAAAAATTAAAATCATATACTTAGTTAGTAAACAGATATTCGAGTAAAATTAAAAAAAAAAAAAAACTTACTTTACTGCAGTTGTAATGAAAACTGAAGACGTTGAGACTATGAACTTATACTAGCATAGTGGCTGACTGATCAGGAGATAGAAAAGGCGAGGGCTTATAAGTACGCTAAGGTGCTGCGTCAGATGCTGATCAGGTCAGTCGGTATTTGGGCCCGCTTTCAGTAGAGTTATTCCAGACATGTCGTCAGCAGTTCTTGATTTACAGGCTTATCGTTTGGAAACGAACAAGCTGATAGTGAAAGAACTGTCAGTAGTTAGCTTAAATTACGAGCACTCTAGTCATTGGATTTTTAAACCGCCTCAAGGAGCCGAAAATGCTGATCGGCTAAAGACAAATCTCTGGGTAAAAAAACATCTTCATGGTCTGGAATGGGACTATGGTGATGTAAATTATGAATCTTTGAAAAATGTTTTACTATCCGTTGCAGAAAACTATGACGTATTATGGGGAAAAGGAATAGAAAAGTGTAAGTTTATAGAAGACCTTATTGATAAACCTGTTTATGATTTGCACGACTTTGGATGCCCCAATCTGAAACAGTTGGAATATGATAAGATAGCATGTCATTATCATTTAGACACTTCATTCGTTTGCTCTTTAAATCAAGCTCATCGTCTGGCTGCATGGGTAAATAAAAATAGCGAGGCTGTAGATTTCACTAAAAGAGACGTTCGTAAACGAACGTATAGAGACAATTCTTCTTCTCCTCATCATATGCTGTCATTTGCTGGATTTATACGTGGAGTCAAAAATAGTGTTAAATGTGTATACTGTGGACTGTTGTATGACACCGATTCGTTAATAAACCCTCTCAATTACCATAGGGCGTGTAGCCCGCATTGTTTATGGTTTGAGGAGGAGTCTTTTTAATTAAAATATGTTAAATATTGTATTTACTAAATCAGTATTTCATTTAGATTTATTTTGTAATATGTTTTTCTTATAATTGCTACATATTGATGTAGATGATTTTTAATTAAATTTTTCATTCATAAAGAAAAATAAATGTTTTCAGTTAATTTGTTTTTTTCTTATTCCTCTTTTTTTTCAAGGACAAATAAAATACGTCGCACTTACTTAAATTAATAAATAGGTTAGAAAATTAGACCAGTGAACAGATTATTAGATTTTTATTTTTTCAAGAAAAGTAACAATAATTAACAAAAAATTTTAATGACATATGATATATGTATAAAAATAAATGTCTAGTGCAAGAGCATATGTTTTTTTTTTTTTCTTCTTCTTCAACATTATACGATATCCTTTTTATTAACCCAGCTGCGTTCATTAACACCGAACCACTTGACATATAATTGATTGCCTTTCCTTTTTAAAACCTTTTCTACCAGGTATATATTTGGATATTTAGCCTGTTGTAGCTCTTCTTCATAAAATGCACCACTGATCGGTTGCCCTTTTAGATCTTCTAGCAAATATGTGTACGGATATGTCTCCTGAATCTTGACTACCTTAAAAATTTCACTTGACCAATTAGGCTTATAGCCTTTTGAAAAACTTGTTTTTTGTTTAGATATTCTTACAAAATCGTCTTCTATAAATTTCTGCTTTCGTACTTTCGATTTAGTCACTGTAGAATACACATTTTTTAGCAAGTATCTCTCCATCTTTTTATGCCGAGCATCGATTGGTTTCATACCTATAGTCCTATGAAATGATGAATTATACTCTTGTAGAATTTGGGGTAATATATCTAAAAATTTATAATTTCCTCGCAGGCTGAATGCTCTCCAAATTTTTTCTTTTAATGTTCTATTGAACCTCTCTACAATGGAAGCTTTTATATTAGAAAAAGTTGAATAATGATTAACATTGTATTGTTTCATTAGAGAATTAAACTTTGAATTGTAAAATTCTTTTCCTTGATCACTTTGAATATGTTTTGGAGTTGATTTACTCGATAAAAACACACTCTCCATTGCTTTGCTCACGTTGTCCGCTGTTTTCTGTTTTAATGGCACAGCCCAAGCAAATTTCGAAAAGCAGTCTATGACCGTTAACAAATATTTATTTCCTTTATTTTCTCCAGAATAAGGTATCATTTCCACAAGGTCTATTTGCCATAAATCGTTAATTCCTTTCAAAACAGTTTTCCGACGTGGATATTTTCTTCGAGCTGGTTTGTGCAATTCATTTACGACAGCACTTTTCAACAACGATGCATTCATCTTTTAAGATAACCGAGCGTTATTAGCATCACCGAGATACACACACACACAGTGAAAAGATATTCACTTAATATAATATATTTATTTCTCGTAGCTCTTCAATTATCGATCCTATTTCGTTTTCATGTCCTTCGTGACCTGCATTCGCCGAAGATATTAGCAACCTCAGCCGATCAACTAGCTCATTAGGATCATCCCAATACTCATAAATGGGTTTATCGGCTCTCATGAGACCAGTGCCTTTGTGCGAACGAAGTGTGGCTATTTTACTAGGAGGGGGTGTGGTATGACGAGGTGTGAAAAGCATCGCTATTACTTTTCTATATTTTTCTGATCTGATTCCTTGTCTCCCTCGTTCTTCACTATAGCCTTTTTTGTGAGCATTGGTCGAGATTAAAATGTTTTTATACATTTCCAAGTCTTTTTTTTCATACTTTTCGGGATTTTTCAAGTAAAGTAACTGCAACAATCCCTCTGTGCCTTCATAAGTTACCCCGTTAATTGTTATGTCATCGCTGTTTGTATGTAGTTGAATATCAGTAGAGTCACCTATTGCGAATCCTCCATCGGGCATGACTCTAATGCCATAACGTGAATCGAAGGTTTTATTATCGCCTCTCAACAATTTCTCCAAATATTTTCTTTGTTGGTTTCCAAACTGTTTAATTGTTTCTACTAGTGAATCTTCAGTTTCATGATGTTCATTTTCTACTTTAATTTCAGGAAACGCCAATCTAGATGATGAAATTATTGGAGTTGTCGGATGAGTCGAATGAGCTAACTCTGGTGTCAATGTTGCTCTTTTGTAAATATCTTTTGTAAACTCAATCTCATCATTTTTGTTTCTAATCTTTTTACTTGACGGCTCCGATTTGGTTTCTTTTTGCAACTTTAACGACTCTTTAATATCTTCTAAAGGTTGTGATACAGGTGTAAAGAATGCTTGACGAACCTCATCTACATCCTGAAGACCGCGTTTCAATGTCCGAAATTTATTTTTTAAAATTTCGCTAGTTTTTATAATCTCACGGGTGACTTTAGGGTCCATGACTGAGCTCCGTCAACGACTGGAAACCCTTTATATATCTACAATAAATGTATCGATTCCTTTTCTAAAACGACCATTGTTTAAATCCCTACTTTTGTCAATAACCAGATAACCGAAAGGCTCTTTCCAACATAATGAACACATGTCTTTAAAAAGTTGGAAACCGATAGCAGGAGTGCTCACATGTTCATCGTAAATATGTTTTAAACTCAATTCGTCCTGAGGAAATATTATTAAAAAGTTAAAATTACACCTGATCAGATGTCTAGGAATGCAAACATAACTTTGTGTTAAGTAAAAACAATCTAGATTCATATGTCTTCCATAACTGAAATATCGTTTAATTATATCTTGATCCTCCATCGTAACATCATCGAATATACAGACTGAATTAGATTCAACTTGGTGAGGCATATCTTTTGCATCTTCAAAATCGTAAAATCCTATTTCAGGAACCATATTTAAAACATTTTTTAAATACTGGTATTTGAGCTGGTGTAAAGTTTTTCCGAATAGATATACATTTTTAAATTTTAAACCATTTGGATTTAATAAAAGTCCAATCATAATATTCGTCTTTCCACATCCGCTTGATCCGCATATCGACGCTCGTATGGTGTTTGGTAATAATGTGCTATGTTTCACCTCAGTAGATTCGTCAGGCAAACACTTCAAAGTAGAAAAACGTTGTTCTTGTTGGACTAATTTCATTTTGAATGCAGACAAAATCATTCATTTCCTGTATATATATATATATCGCCGATTGTCATTTTTCACTACAGTATGATTCGTAAGACTCGCAAAGGAAGAGGCTTGATAAACAGTCTCATAAATAAGTTACCGTTTGAATTACACCTGCCAGGATACCAGTATTGTGGCCCCGGTACAAACCTTGAAAAACGACTAAATAGAGGAGATAGTGGAATAAACCAGCTTGATAAAGCTTGTAAAGAACACGATATTGCTTATAGCAAAGATAAGGATATGCAAAGTCGTAGAAAAGCGGACAAGATTTTGGTTGAAAACGCTTGGAAACGAGTTAAAGCTTCGGATTCATCATTGGGAGAAAAAGCTGCGGCTTGGTTAGTTACAAATACTATGAAAGCGAAAGGTAAAATTGGTGCCGGTATTAAGAAGAAGAAGAAAAATAAAAAGATTAGTTTCAAAAAATTAGTTAAATCGCTAAAGGTTGCTAACGTATCATCGATCCTCGAAGCGTCAAAAATGGCATACAAAAAGGCTAAAATGCATTTACGTGGTAAGACAAAACCTTTGCCTCCCAGAGTTCTTCCTTTGCCAAAAGAGGGAGGATTTCTTCCATTTCTTGTGCCGTTAATGGCGGGGCTTTCTGCAGTGGGATCTTTAGCGGGAGGAGCGTCGAGTGTGGCTAAAGCTATCTACGAGGCGAAAGAAGCTAAACATAAATTAGATGAGCAAAAGAGGCATAATTTAGCGATGGAAAGTCAGAAAATCGGAAATGGACTTTATTTGAAACCATATCGGAAAGGCTACGGCCTGTTTATAACTCGACAAAAAAACAAATCTGGAAAGATCTGACTACCGAATAAGCCATTGACGGATTTAGAATTAAATTATTTGGCCAAAGTTTTAAATATCCAACATTTTCGAGGAGTGTTTATGATTGATAAACTTCCTAGATATCCAAACAAACACGAGTCTGCTATTGTAAATTTAGAGCCGAGCTCAGAACTTGGTTCACATTGGGTCTGTTATGTAAAACAAAATAATTTTGTGAAATACTTTGATTCCTTTGGAAACTTAAAACCACCACCACAGTTGCTCGAATACTTTAAGGGGCTAAAAATAACTTATAATAGAGAGCGTTATCAGGAGTGGAATACGTCGGTTTGTGGACATCTCTGCTTACAGTATTTAGTCGATGCTTCTCAAAGCGTTTGATCATTGTTAATCATGAGCTATACAGTAACGCTTACGGGCAACTCTAGCGTACTTTCCGCAAACTTTTTACCACCGTTAGAATTGGGGTCAATATATACTGTTGGGTTGTTATCATTTGAGACATATAATACTATTCCGAATATAAAAAAGGGCGCTAATGATATGTTTTATTTTGGTGATTTTTCGATCCAAATACCTGAAGGATCGTACGATATCGATGCTATAGCCTCCTTTTTACGTGAAAAAATTTCTCATCTTGACCCTACCGCTGTAGTGATAATAAGAGGAAATTCCAACACGCTAAAAACGGAAATTAAAACAACTCATGCAGTATACTTTAACTATTCCGAGAAGCCTCACTCTATTGGTCCTCTTTTGGGTTTTACACGATCCGATCATGTCATTCCTCCGAATCGCTCCTATACTGAATCAAATGACATTGTTAAAATTCTCAGCGTAAACATTATTTCAATTCAATGTAACATCGCATCGGGGTCTTATGTGAACGGAGAACCGGATCATAATATTCATCAATTCTTTCCGCGTGTAGACCCAGGATATAAAATAATAGAAATCACGAATCCGGTCATTTACTTTCCAACCAACGTGAGGACTGTAGACAATATCATCGTTCGATTAGTAGATCAGAACGGAGAGCTTATCGACTTTAGAGGAGAAACGGTTACATTGAGATTACATTTAAAAAAGAATGGGGATTGATTTTTCTTCTAGAGATAGTTGTTGCATCGATTATTATAAAAGGAGATGTCAAACAACGGTTAAAACCAGTAAACCTAAATCAACAAGAGCGCTAACAACTGCGAACGCTATATTTTTAAAACAGTGTGGTTTTCGGTTAAACAAACATTATGAATGACATACTAGACGTTACGACGGATATAAAATTCGTCGATTCTCTTACACAATTTGAATATCACTCGCACCAGCCTTATACGGGAAATACCTTTAACAAATCCGACGAGATTAGAATTCCTATTCATCAACAAGATATTTATACCTTTCCTTCTCAAAGTTTTATTTATCTCGAAGGGAGGATCTTAAAAAGTGATGGCACTATCGGTGCCACTCCAAAGTTGACTAATAACGCATTCGCGTTTTTGTTTGACGAAATTAGATATGAACTAAACGGTATAGAAGTCGATCGAGTACGAAATCCGGGGATAACTACTACTCTTAAAGGGCATGCATCATTTTCGCCTAATCGAGTAATGGGATTAGAAAATGCGGGGTGGACAATGCCCGGTAAAACTCTTTCTTTGGATAAAAACGGCGTTTTTAGCGTATGCCTACCACTTGATATTCTTTTTGGGATTTGCGAGGACTATCGTAAAATTTTAATCAATCTGAAGCAAGAGCTCGTTTTGATCAGATCAAGTACTGACCTAAACTGCGTGCTAGGTGACGATGATGTACAAATAAAACTTGACAAATTGGTGTGGAGAATGCCTCATGTTCGTGTTTCAGATTATGAACGTCTGAGGTTATTAAAACTAGTAGACAAGAACAAGGTCGTTTCTATTCCATTCAGATCATGGGATCTTTACGAATATCCCAATGTACCTGCGACGCAGCAGGAAAATTGGTCGGTCAAAACTTCAACAAATTTAGAAAAACCGCGCTATCTCATTTTTGCATTTCAAAGTGATCGAAATAGAACCTCTAACAAAGATAGCAGTCTGTTCGATAGTTGCAAATTAAAAAATTTGAAACTTTATTTGAATAGTGAACAATATCCGTACGATGACTTAAATTTAGATTTTGAGCAAGGAAAAGTAGCATTGTTGTATGAAATGTATAACGAATTTCAAACGAGTTATTATGGCGTTAGACATTCTCAGCCCCTGCTTTCAAGATCCGATTTCGAGAAACTAGCGCCTCTAGTGATTATAGATTGTTCTAAGCAATCTGAAGCAATCAAAAGTGCGACTATCGATATCAGAGTACTATTAGAGGCGAAAGAAAACTTTCCAGCCAATACTAAAGCTTACTGTCTCATTTTACATGATAAAATAATAGAATATGAAATGGGAACGGGTTTGGTCCGTAAATTGTACTGACTCTCTTTTTGTTTTTTTTGTGGTTGTTAGAAGAGGAGTATACTAATTTCTTTTTATTTTAAAAGTAGATGTAAAATGAACGTACAACCAAAAAAAAAAAATATAAACGAATTAGAACTCGATTCGGAAAATACAAAATATCGAGTAATAATATCTTTTATTTAGGTATCTTTCAAGCCTGATGAGGACCTTGTTGAAACTCGTACTCTTGTAACATTGAATTATGCTCATCGTGCAGCACGTATCAGTCCATGGGAAACATATGCGAGGGACAGAGTAAGATTCGAAAACAGGATTCAACATATTTCCAAGATACTGAGTCCTATCCTGGAATCAACCCACAGATCAGCTGTTTATCAGAAACATTACAAGATTGTTAATTGTTAAAAATTTTATATTTACCTTATCAGTATTTGATTCAGATTTATTAATTTTTTTTTTAATTAAATTTTATATTTACATAAAATAAAAATATTTGATTTCAGTAAATTTGTATTTGTTTTTTTTTTTTTTTTTCCTTCTTCCTATTTTATTTTTCAAGGGACAAATAAAAAATACAACATATTAAAGGAAACTTATTTTATTGATTATCATCACAATTCAATTCATTTAAGTTGTAAAACAGTGTATTTGTATTTATGCTAAAATCAATTGGTTCGCTAACTACACTTGCTTCATTCTTATTATAAAGTTCAACCATCTTTGTTATCAATGCTAGTGAATCGTTGATTTTTTCTATATTTGCGCAAAGTTTGACCGTCTCGTTCCTGTTGAAACATGCAGATGCAGACGATGGTGGAAGGGTCTCATGATTAAACATTGCAAACCATTGCGTTACCTGCTCTATCCGCATCACCCTAGTGCGTCCTCTTGTAGTAAGTTCACAAATCACGTTTTGACATCTTGATCGGTCTTTTTCATAGGATTTTTTTCGTTTCTGCAGCAATAACAAAATTTTCGGAGCTCGGGTGGTAATATATGTCCATTCCTCAACATTCATGTAAACGACAGTTTTCTTCTTTTCGCTAATGGCGATAGTCGGCACAAAGTTACACAAACCGATTCGAAAACATTTACTGTTGGTGAGTGGGTACTCGGTCACAAGGTCCATTCGACGATCCATCTCGCGTATCATCAACGACAAGACTGTGTGGTATAACGGAGTGGAGGGGAGAAAGCTGCAGCTGTTCTAGTTTTTTTATCACATCATTTATTTCCCTTCTTTTTAGTTCATACAAGGAAATGCATAATTGCAAATCTTTGAGTCGATGTAGAAAATTGTGAAGCCTTTTAACAACATACCGTCTCTTCGCTATCATTCTCGTCAGACACTATGATTTGCAGCTCATTCAATTGTTCA
This sequence comes from Arma custos, assembly GCA_037127475.1. NCBI lineage: Eukaryota > Metazoa > Arthropoda > Insecta > Hemiptera > Pentatomidae > Arma > Arma custos. The sequence continues at coordinate 33,691,119 of CM073765.1, forward strand.
CAATACTCTATAAACGAACAGTTTTTAGACCATTTTTTGTGGTCGGCAAAAGGGTCGTCATACTCCTTCCATTCATGCAAGACTACTCCGCAAAATGGACATCTTGTCCTATCAGACACTTTCAAGTAATACAACCCAGCAGCCGCTAGTTTCAATGGACTCACCGGTGACGACCAGCCGACGAATGTCGACAACCTTCCTTCTTCGTACCTCAGGTTCTTGCTCCTTAGCCGACCCATACTAAACTAACTGATTGAGGAAACAACAACGTGCTTCATTCATAAGACATAATGATGACACTCTCCCATTCGGAAAACAATATACTCTCTTTCATTATGCTGTGACCTAGTTTCGGTGTTGCCACATCTCATCTGCGACGTTGCCAAATCTTAATTTGCACACCTGGACCTACCTCAAGGTCAACACCCCCTCGCCCTGCCTTACACCCCTCCCACCCTCAAGGTCATCTCAAGGTCACGACCACGACCCTGCTACAGCAGACAATGACCTCAAGGTCACGGCTCCGGCTCAACCCGCCTATTTGTACTACTGTGGTTCATTCATAACTCTTATCCCATTCACAAAGACAAATTACATCACGCTCTCATTCATAAGATGACGTCACACGCCCATTCAACTATTCCATTCATAAAATGACGTCACATGACCAACATCCATTCAGAACAAACCGTGACCTAGTTTCTCTTCCATTCATAAGATGACGTCACACTTCCATTCATAAAAAATGACGTCACATGCGTCATCCATTCAGAACAAACCATGACCTAGTTTCTACTGCGCTGTTGCCACATCTCATCTGCGACGTTGCCAAATCTTAATTTGCACACCTGGACCTACCTCAAGGTCAACACCCCCTCGCCCTGCCTTACACCCCTCCCACCCTCAAGGTCATCTCAAGGTCACGACCACGACCCTGCTACAGCAGACAATGACCTCAAGGTCACGGCTCCGGCTCAACCCGCCTATTTGTACTACTACCATTCACTGAATACAAGAAGCTTATTAAGTTGTAGTGGTAGTTTTTTGTTCTCTAACATATAGTCTTTACCGGGTAAAATTTTCAGGGAAAACCTGTGTCTTCGTGTTGAAATTTATAAATAAATGAAAGTTGTTAATGCATGGTTATACTGTTTCTACGACAACGACTGTGGAGGAAGATATGTGATTTGTCAAAAGTCACGCTCAAACGCCAGAATTGAAATTAAACGTATACACTTTGAAGGAGCTAGATCCCACTCACCGACTTATGACTGTTAACAGATTAATTATTTTATCTGCCACACCCGAATTTGAAACCGGAAAATTTAGCATACTAACTCAGTTATCAGGTACTACGCTCCCCTATGGTTAATTAATATAAATACAGATATGCCTTGAACAAGACTTGGAATATGGATCGAAACCTTGGTTTTCAATTAAATAATTGATCACTATTTAAGGAATAATTACTTTTACCTCCTCTCGGACCATTTCTTCTTCATACGTTCAACTAAAGTCATTATTATAACTATATAATAATAATTATTATATAATTATTCAGTGTTATTTTTAGTTTTTATTTATAGTTAGTGCTATTTTTTTATTATGACTTCCATCCTAAGTGAAGAAGGTCCTTCAACTATCCGAAGAGACCTTGAGCACTTCGATGGTCTTTTCAGTTTCCTTAATCCACGTGATTGTCATTTTAAGCTTTTTAAAATATACGAATACCCTTTATAAATATAACTGTTTATAAATGTCACTGTATTCTGCAATGTAATAACAAGAGTTCATCCGATATAATTTATTAAACCTATAAAGAAGTCTTGGGGTTTTTGTATACATTTTTAATTACGTAGAATACACACTGTATAATACTGTGCAGCCGAATAAATGACATATTATGCGCGAAATAAGCAATGCCCAAGTGATACAACTGAAGTGTTCATTGATTGATTTGTCATTAAGTTGATTGTTTGGTGAAACGTACATCAAACCGAATGACGCTGGCAGATACCATCCAATTGATGATTGAGTAATTCCCATCTCAATATTTTGCCTACTAAATCAATGACCATAATGACCTCAAACAATACCTGTTTAGGGCTTGATCAATCACAATTGATGTATGATTGAAATGCACTAAGTGTGATATATTGCTCTTCTATTTCAATCAATTTCACGTTGAAAATCGTTTATATTTTTATATTTATTAAGAATTGTAGGGAGCACCGAGTTACTGAGTTTATGTCCTGGGTAAAAATCTGGATGTGGATAATTTATTTACTTTTTTAACAGCTATATGTCGACTCTAAGCTGAGGTAGATGGGCTTAGCAGTGATGCATGATCGCTCCTGGTTGGTACTTGATAATGACAGCTGAAACAAACGAAGATTGGCGTACTATGTTCGAGAAGGCCATGTCCACACAAGTAGAACCTCGTAGGAAGATACAGATATATGGGATATGTATATCCTCTTCGGGCTCACAGATCTTCCATTAATTAGGGAAAAACCTGATGATTTAAATCCCATCTATGGACAAGTGCTTGGTTAAAAACAGTATTTAACCCAAGACATCTCATTCGTTCCTCTATTACATTATTTTTTTATTTATAACTGTAATTCGAAAATGTTGACACAGTACCGGTAACATATTAACAACTATTCTGTTTGACCAATCATGAATTGATTTCAGATTTACATCAAAGTACGATATAATAATTACTAATAGCCATAGTACATTTTCTGACATCAAAAGTTTTTTTAAATTACTTACTTTAAATTACAACTTAATTACTTGTTCGTGGTAAAGGAAGTTTTTTTTACAACGGATATTTCCATTGTATTTATCGATTGATACGAAAGAAATATTGGATCATTTCATTTGAAATGGCCATTTTCAAATGAAAGGTTATTTAGTTACACAACTTATAAAGTAAATAAATTTTTATTCAAAGTATTTACCCCTCATTTTCTATATCTTTGTATCCAGGGTTTTGTAGTGAAGTAAAGTCCGAAAATGCTTTTTTCAAAATTCTATCCTTAAGACGTCCAAATTTCTGAAGAGGCTGAAATCTGTTAGAGATAGATCTGGCGAATATGACTGTCTTGAATACCCACTTTATCTTTACAAAAGCCTGTTTATAATAAAAGAGAGTAAAAATGAAGGAAATTATTTATTAAACTTCTACACTACCTTTTTATCTAAATTAAATGTGGCAAGGAAAAGGTTATTTTTTTGTGATAAGTAAAATAATTATTGATATAAATAAAAGAAGAATATTATAACCAATCATAAAACTGAAAAATATGACAAAAATCTTCTAGAATTAATGATGCCTTTTAATTATTCTTTATATGTGTATTATCAGTCAACACAAATCCAGTTATTGGATCCCAAAATCTCCAATCCCATATCAGTGATCTTGAATAATGGTGTCAAAACTGGAAAATTAAAATAAGTTTTCAAAAATCGCATCAAATCGCTTTGACCTTACGTCGTAAACCAATGACTTCCTGCCCTTCAGTATCCTTTAATAATATCCCACTGATTCCTATAGAACAGATCCGATACTTAGGGTTGCATCTCGACAAACGATTAACCTGGAATCCTCATACAAGACTGAAAAGACAAGAAACCGCTCGACGTTTCAGGCTACTTCAACACCTACTAGAGAAACGCTTTAAGATCCCAATTAACTACAAAAGACTCATCTACATGACCATTATACAACCTATTTGGACTTACGGAGTAGAGCTTTGGAGCTCCACTAAGCCATCGAATTCCTCTCGTATTCAATCCCTACAATCCAAAATCCTTCGTAAAATCCTCAATGCTCCTTATTTTGTTAAGAATAAAGTAATCCATAACGACCTTAATGTCCCATTTCTTGCTGATTTGGCCCGAACTCGGTTTCTATCCTTTCTTAATAAACTTCATTCCCCACTCAAAACCTCTAGTTTCAAACCTAGCTTCCTCTTCAATTCTCGATAATCCTCCGAGGCGTCTGAAAATAAGATGGCCACGTGACCTTCTTATTTTAACTTTTGATTTGAGTACTAGCTCAGTGTGGGTTTTTCTCTACTTGACATTCTCATGCCATTATGTATCACTCAGCTTATTTACTTGTATTATTGTAATACAATTGTAAATATCAATGAATAAATTTTTTAAAAAAATTTTTTTGTTGCTATTCCATTTTATTGCCTCCTACATAAGAAACGGTTTAGCCGGATATTTACTAAAACTTATTGTGTCCGAAATTGATGAAGGAAAGCTATTTTCCATCCAACCTGCAATTATACAATTAAAAAGAAGATGTTCCAGTAATAATTTTTGTATTATCTAAAATTTTCTATTTGGCTTATCAACTTATTTAGGTCTGATTTATTGTCGAACATGTGTACCGAATTCTTTAGAAAGAAATAGAACTGATAGGCATGAAATTTATTAAAGTAATAAAATAAAAGTTTATCTGTTTCAATTTGGGAAGATGTTGATAGCGGTGCGAGAAATTGAGGACTGAAAACCTGATCACGTTCTTTATCAGTAGCCTGGCTATATTGAACCCTAACGCTTGCATCGATAACGTATTCCTGGTATCTAGCTTCGGTGTTTTAGTCTTCTGTTCCCGTTCTAGCGGTTAGTTATTTGTAAAATAGGAAGCAGTAGAGTTGAGGAACATTAAATAACCTGATAAATAATTATGTAGTATGATTTATTTAAACAAATTAAAAATGAATCAGTTCCACAGGTTGTGGCTTTAGAGTTAAAATCACAAGTTATAACTTTTCCTTCAATTCCTGTTAATATTTTTTTTTCTTTTTAATATTAACAAAAATAAAAGTAACCTTGAGTTTTCTTATGAGGAAAAGAGTGTAATAGATAGATATATATGTAAATATAGTTATATAATATGACTTATTTAAAAATATGAAAGTTATTTGTATTATTAATATGAAGGGAAAAATCGTGTTTTCTTATGGGAAAAATAATGTAATTAAGAGAGATGTGTATATTTCGATAATCTTTTCAACAAGAACTAAAGGTTTTAACTAACATTTCGATGGTATATTTTTGTTGAAATAATTTTGTTTTTTGTTTTATTTTTTAATATTTTTGCCTTGAAACATTTTCCACCATTGCTCTCTTTTTTCATACTAATTAAAACTTTTTTTTTCATTATTACTAAAACTCTCTTTTCTATAAGTATTTTTGTTTTCGAGAATATCAAAAAGGAATCGAATGAAAAGTTAAAACTGTAATTTGCGGGACTAATACCTTTCATATTTTTAAATAAATCATATTATCATAACTATCATACATCTATTATATTCATATATTTATATATCTTACACTCTTTTCCTGATAAGAAAACTAATGGTTACTTTTATTTTTGAAAAGAAAAGGAATATTATAACTTGTGACTTAATTCGAAACCTGCAGATTTATACAATTAAAATTATTTTGTTAATTACATATTGTGTATATGAGTCGTTCAGGATAACTCCGAAATTTCTACAATTGAGTTTTTCACATTTTTTACTAATTTAGTCAAACATTTTTATTTTCCTGAAACTTCATTCCTAGAAACCTACCGAAAGTAAGATAAATATGGCTAAAACTAAGGTTAATTTTGTATGTATGTTTGTTGTATGTGTACCACAATTTTTGTTTAATTAAGGATAATAAACTTCTTATACAATAATTGTTTAATTTTGACTGCAGTTAATAGCATTTTTGGAAGTAATGTTTACTAAAATTTAAGAACCTGATTGATATATAGGGGTTAATAATATGTAATGAATGCCTGTTCAATTTACACATTACATGCTCTTCTTTTATGATGTGGAAACTACTGGAAGCCTATAAGGCAGGAGGCCTGGAAATCAATAAAACAAAAAGCGAGTACGTGGCATTAAATACTAGTGGAAACTCCTCATTAAATATTGGGGAATGGGATTTGGTCCCAACTGTACAATTTACATATTTAGGCCGGTGACTTTCGAAGGGGAGCAGCAGCAAAAAATATATCGACGAAAAGGTAATAAGAGGCAGAAAAGGAATTAGGACTTTAAATTCTGTTCTGTGGAGTAAGGACGTCATGAAAACAACAAAAAAAGAGACTCTACAATTAATTTCTTATAAGTACCGCCCTGAATGCCTCAGAAACCTGGTCCGTATCAACTGACTCGGCAAGAAAGCTGCTTTCAATGGAGATGGTTTTTTGGAGGCGTAGTTGTAGGATATCAAGACTAGAACACGTTTCAAATTATAGAATTGGGGAAGCAGTAACCAGACCACTTAACGTGTACTCAGTTGAAACAAAAAACTGAGTTGGTTTAGTCATGTTATGAGAATAGCGGATGACCAATGGCCTAAAAGGGTACTGAAACATGTACGATCGGAAAGGGGGAGAGAGGTCGGCCAGAAAAGAGGTGGGTGGAAGGCATCCCGGAGGCAATAGTAGCAAGAGGACTTAGAGAGGAAGACTGCTGGATAAAGAGAAATTGCGGCAGGCTTGTATGAATTAGGCTACGACATATGACCCATTGTTGTAATTAAGTGTTTTTTATATAATATATTGATATACAGTTATAATATAATTTATTTTAAAAAATTAAGTTAAATGAGAATACAAAATGAAAAGAAGGATATATAATATTATTGCTAACTAAAAAAAAGAAAAGGACTATTGACATGATAAAGCCCAATATCCTATACTCTCATTAAATACCCAATATAACGAAATAATACTGGCCGTCAATAATATAATTGCAAATGAATATAGATTTATTTTTATCTCATGTATTGAATCATGTGAAATGAATATACATATCTATATTAATGATTTTATTAATCTAATTACACGATTTTGCTTTTGTGGGTAAAGACATGGCCTCAGACAAGTTAACAAATATTAATAGAATCCAACGGTCATTTATATTCGGTGTCATAACATATTCGGAGACAGAGATGTTCTATAAATTTTTAAGCACATGATGGCGGCACATTGATAACTGTCCCAGCAATAAATGAACTTCTGTCCTAAACTCTTTATTAAAAATAATCCTTTCTGATCTTTTTTATTTCTTTATTGCTTTTTTCATCATTTTCCGCTATATCCGTATACTATTAATTTGTTAGCATATCGTAAAGGCTTCTTTTTTAATAACTGAAATCATTGGTATACAACAGTATGTGAATAGTTAAAATTTAAAACTTAAAACTTACTAAAATTTAGTTATTTTATACACGTTAATATCTCTTATTTTTTATCTAACTAAATAATAAATAAAATAAATATATAAATTGTTTATTAATAAAATTAGTAATTCACGATTTATTAATTTCATTAATAAATTAATAATAATATCCATTGATTGCTTTTATTTAGTACTTTTATTTAGTTTGTGTTGGAGCCGAAGATGGATCATACAGGATCAAGGACCCTCCTGGGGCCCACTCGGCCTCTATAAAATATTATAAAAATGGGATACCCAAAATAAGGGGGAAAAATCTGGCGGATGAGCGTGATCTAGGACAAATCACCTCCCTGCAGAACCGTTGTCCATGAAACAGTACAGTCTCTACCATGTACTGAACACCAGACCCGTCCATGGGTTTTAGTGATACAGGTTTTATTTTTTGTTTTTTTCATCCGTTGATTAATTTTATCCATAATATCCATATTTATATATATTTGATTGATAAAATATTAGCTACTTATTATTAAAATAAAATAAATTGTTAAAATATAATAAAAGTATAAAGTATAACAAAAAAAGCCTATACCATTACAATCCATGAATGCTCTTATACATGGTAGAGACTGTACTATTTCTAGGATAACGGTTGTGAAGGGAAGTGAGATCCGAGATTAAGCTTAACCGCCATGTTTTCTTAAAGTAAGTTTAATCACTTAAGGTCGGTGAGCCTCAGGGGAGGTCTAGTTGATCCATTCCGGGATGTTAACAGTTTAAAAATTTATCTGCCACAGCCAAATTTAATCGCAAGCTGCATTGTTTCTTTTTTGCGGTTTATTATTGGACATTTTATTTTTTTTTTTCATTCCAGGTCCTGTCAATTATATTTTGAGGATCAGTTGGTTGGCATTCAACGAACCTACTGTTAAAATCCACGTATCTGTTAGAAGAAAAAAAAACTCTAGTCAGCGGTTTTTTTCTGTGACTTTCATTAATTTTAAATGGTCATGTAAGCCATCATTTCTCGAATTATTTTTCTAATTTTCATATTATTTTATACTGTATTCTCTCGTAATTCAAATATTGAATAACTATTGTTTGACCATAAAAAGTTTATGAAGAAAAAAAACGATAAAAGTGCAGTTCAAAATAAATTCTAATACAGCATGAGGTATGAGAATTTATAAAGTTTGTACCCTTATTTAGTGAAAATCCTGGCGGTTGAGCGTGATTCGGACAAATCAAGTTCCTGCACAACCGTTGTCCTAGAAGCAGTTCAGTCTCTACAATCAACTGTGGATAATTGAGAAAGGGATCTTAGAAATGTAATTGACACAGTTCAGGCTCTGGACCCCTACATTACGTCCCCTCCAAAGGACGGAATAGCCAAGGATTTTTTCAATCCTTTTAAAAAATCCTAGGACCACCTGCAAATCTTGGACTTTCTTATGGCAACCACAGAGTCTAAGCTGACCCCCTGTTTTTCAATTTGTGCAAACATACAAGCAGTTCCGAATTTATTTTAATAAAATATACTTTTTGCTTCAACGGGTAATTCAATTCGCTATTACTTCGAATATATATCTCTCCTGCATTTTTATAAATGTAAAATGAAAAAAAAAGAGCAAAGAGGTTTTTAAACGGTTTATTCTCCCCCATCGACATCAAAATGGCTTCACAATCAAATCTACATTTGACCAACACTATTGGAATAACTTAGTAACACTCCTACCTCCACTGCTGCGTTCTTGTTTATGCATTCACGGGCGAGCTTCATATTTCATAAAGATTTGGTGAGAATTCTCAAAAGTAAAAGAGAAGTTTTCAGCTAAACTTTACCAGCCTCTCCCCTTCGGGAGAAGACGCTTACTCAAACAGACCAAGTTTCGGGAGAGAAGTTTCAGAGAAAACTAGTCAGAGGAAGACAAAAACAGGCAACCACATTTGTGCGGAAGTTAATCAAGTCCAAAAACGCAATTAAGGATAATTTGATTAGTGATTCAAAGCTGATTTACTAATTCATCTTGTCGGATAAGTAATCAAGACTCGGAGAGGTCTCTCGGGAATTTCAATAGCTTGAAGCTTGAACGAAAATATCGAATCCAGCTTTGAGGATTGTCACAGCCGGGACTGCGATTTCATCTAACGATTCCTTAATTGAGATAAAATTAGCGTTTTAATTAATAAGGGATGGATCAAGATATTTTGTTAAATGCAAGTCATTAAGAGCCTATTTAATAATGTATATATATATATATATATATATATATATATATATATATATACATATTATAAATTCATTCTTGAAAATTACAACTGTATAATTGCCGTTTACTTGTTGTATAACAATACAACAAGTAAATGGCGGAATAACTCATAGTGGCATGGATAAAGACAAGTAGAGAAACTACTCAGTGGTAGTACTCAGATATAAAATTCAACTAAGAAGATCATGATGATCTTTTCTGACGCCTCGGAGGATTATCAGGAATTGAAGAGGTTGCTAGGTTTGAAACTAGGGGGTTTGAGTGGGAATGAAGTTTGTCATGAAAAGACTAGTATCGGGTTCGGGCCAAATCAGCAACAAATGAGACATTAAGGTCATCATGGATGAATTCGATGGCTTAGTGGATCCCCGGAGCTCTACACCGTAGGTCCAACTAGATCTTATAATAGTCGTATATTTGAGTCTTTTGTAATTAATTGGGAGCTTAAAGCGTGTGTCTAGTAAGTGTTGCAGGAGCGTGAAATGGCGTGTAGATATATTTAAAAATATAAATAATTTGATGGGTTTCAATAGTAATTATTTCTTATTTATATTTATCTCAGTATACAGAACAATTACCTTCGTAACTAATTATTCCGCAAAAAACAGTTGATTTTTCATATTTTTCGATAGTTTAGTATGACAAGGCATCCTGGTGTTAGCCATGCTGTTATTAATCTTTCATAACATTTTAATATTAATTAAATCAAACATTGAAAGGATAACAATAATAGGGGTACCTGTTCCGAAAGTTGTCCCTTCTAGTTGAGTTACAATTTTAAACTTGTTTCTTTTTTGATATTTTCCAAAAATACATTAACAAGTTATCGTGATGTTTAATATGGAAATAAGGGAATATTGTACGCTTTGGTAATCATTTCATCTAGATATGAACGTTTCAGCAGACATATATTACAAATGAAATGAATAAATGTTTAAAACTTGTACAATGCAACTCAACGCGAAGCGACAACTAGCGGAATAATTACAAAAATAGGAAAATATCAGGAAATAATAAAATTGTCTTAAAGTATAGATGAAACAAAATTTTATCAATTTTTTTAATTTATATAACTTTTTATTGCTTTTTCAGAAAATTAAATAAACACAAGCCTTTACAGATGGGTTATCCATTGCCTGGTGTTTTTGTAATAATTGTATGAAATTTCTTCTTCTTCCAATGGCTCAACAAACGGTTACGGCTTCCTCTTGTATGAATTTTATCGTTGTCTATAAAATTCTTCTGTTCGTATATACGTCACTGAACTCCTCCTAAACGGTTTGACCTATTCTTATGAAATTTTTCGGGTTTGTTCAAGTGGGTTCGATGATGGTTTATATTCATAATTCTATCTGTTTTTTATTTAGATAAATTAATTTTTGGTTTATAACTCCAAGCTTTTGATTAGCAGTGCGTACAGCAGACAGCGCTGACTTCGACATAATTGGAGATAAGAAGTTTGTATTTTAAATTTTCACACATCCGTTACATTCATCGTAGCATAGTGTTAATATTAAACTGAAATTATAAAATGAATAAATCAGTATGTGAAGCGTTTTGCAGTGTTATTAAAAATCAAATAATGTTATTAATAGTCAAATAATAAAAATTAAATAACTTGGATGTGTTTGGTTTACATTTGATCCGACTGGCAGCGCAGCGATAGTGGTATCGAGATTTTTTAAATAGCCTATCACTTAGTTAAAATGCTATGATCTCCGAATTTAAAACGTTCGAACAAGACAACGTTTTATTCTCGTAGTATTACATTTTCTTAAATTTTGTTCAATAAAACACAGTTACATTCATTTATATATGTATGAACTTTAAACTTATTTTAATGAGCGTGTTTTAGAGAAGGGTTCAAGGAAGGCAAAGTCCAAACAGGAACTTAGCATTCGGGCAGCGTAACGCTTGCCGGGGTACTATGCCCTAACTAACCGTTAAAGAAGACGGTTGCTCTTTTCCTCCCCGAGCCTAATAGAATTACAGGGAGACCCGAGGAGGTGCCGGGGAGGTGCTGAGGAGGAGTGGAAACTAATTAGGAGCTAGGTGTTGGCGAGGAGGAATCAATACGTCTTATCACCCGCTGAGCCCTAAGTCCTCCTCAACATTTCCCATTACCTGGACGAGGAGGTGCCGCCTTTCCTCCAATCTGGATACTCCAATCCTTGTCTAATCCGCGTCCAATAGCCCTCCCGGCCGCAGCCCGGGTCCTTTGGGGAGCCTGACCTACCGTCATTACCTCCCGCCTGCTTCATCTCTTCTATAAAGCAGCTCTTTCTTAATCTCGGGTTAACCCGTTTCCTTCCATGAGATCCATATGTGGAACGTGAGTATTTTAGTAACATCATTATTTCGGTTTCAATTACCTTTCTGTATCGTTTCCAATTCAATCAATCAATATACGGTCAGTAAATCCGGAATGCCTCTCTACGAATAAGAAAAGCATGGTAGAAAAATTGGAGATTAAGAAAAAAGATCTTGGTCCAAGTAAATATTAAGGGAAATACAGAATACTACTATAACGGTTGTTTTTAGGAAAAGAAGAATTTTATGGCAACTTCCTTAGAATAAAACCACTGGGGAACCAGATTTTTATCTATCTTAAAGAAAAGAAGACCAATCTATTCTAGTTCGAAGAAGAAGAAATACTTACAGAAGATGGAGTTTAATTGTAAATTTACATATGAATCCAACCGTATCAGGATGAAACTAAATACCTACTAGGGTTTTCGGGAAAGCCGAAACTAACAAACGGAAAGAAATGAGCATGTTGGAGAAACTCCGGGAATGTATGAAGGAACAGTCGACAAAAAACCAGGCTAAGAGAGGGCAATTGAACAGACTTGGTCATTAGTAGGGCAATGCGGAAATAACACGGAAAATGTCAGTAAGCATCTTAGATCTAAATATTAATGTATTTGAAAATTCGAATATCTATTTAGAATCCATCTTCTGAAACGTTAATGAGTATATTTATACAAAGAGAATAAAAAGCTGAAGAGAGCAATAAAGGAATAGTTCAGGCATAACATAATAAGGCTTAGCTAACCGAATGCCGATACCAACAATCTCTGCCTACACACTTCCGTCCACGGACCTCTACCTAAACCCAATAATATTTATAACACGAGAGAAAAATTTCCGAACAGGAAACCTAAACTATAAAGTATAAAAATCTTCATCTATGCTCAGGAAAACGCACTGTAAAATGAGCTCTTGGAAGGAGTAAAAAAAAACTACCACTACTTCCCATGTATTATCTTGGGTGCTTGTTATACTTGTTAGGGACTGATACTTGATATTTTGTTTCTAAAACAACGGCAGGAATGTGAGTTCACAGTCAAGCCTAAGATCCCCTAACTCACTTTATAAAGAGTACGCAGATTTAAAACCAACACCTCAAAAGCAATTGAAAAAATATAAAAGAGCAAATGCTCTAACTACGAATTAAAGAATTTTTAAGACACGATTTAAAAAATTCCAAAGAAGTCTTAAACTTGTTCCACTACAATCCATGTGATGAAAGGGACAGGGGTCCAATCTATAATAAATACTATTAATTCTTAACCAAAGTTTGTGCAGGGAGCTGATATGGTTGAGATCACGGTAAACCCTAAGCATTTCCTCCAATTACCCACTTTGTAGAAAATGGGTGAGCAACAGAAGGGCCTCCAGATTCCATAATGGCTTAATATTTTATCTGTTAGAGGCAGATTTCAACCCGGGACCTTCGGCATAGCAATTCTCTGTGAGTTACACCGTTCCCTAATTTTACAATGTAAAATAAATCAGATATATTACAAGAGAACTTGAATCATTCCTTCAATTCACTCTTACAGTTTTTCTATTCCTATTATACGAACAAGAAGAATCGACTATTGGTCGTACCTGCAGAACAACGCTTACGTTATTATTTTCGAATAGCTTAAAGTAGTTAAGAATCGTGCGGTGTTCAACTTTTTTAACGGATTGCCTTTTTATCCTATTTACTATTCTTATTTTCCCTCATCCCCGTGAACCCTATAAAATACTGAGACAATGCAGAGCGGTGATGCAGCAATCATCTAAGATGATTGGGAGGCAGGCAATGTAAGGGATAAAGTTTTTATCAAATCCTTCGGAAGGGGGAGGTAAACTGGAAGGAAGGAATGGACTCCCCCCCAACAACAAATCCGGTCCGTGCAGAAACTGGATTGTTTACGGTAAATTGGATTGTTACCGGAGCTTACTACTCTTCTGCTCTTTGCATAGCTGCCACCATATTCCATCCTGCTGTTTCCATCTCTGTCAGGTTTCGCCTTTTATCAAAGATTTTACATATTTTACACGTAATTGATGGTGAAGGAAGAGAAAAAAAGTATTCTTACGTGTAATAGTCCTGTATCATAGTATTCCTCATAACGTTCATCATTCGTTTTGTTTATTATTTTAACGTCCCTTTTTGCTGCTACAGCTAATTGGACGGTGCTAAAGTGGGAGTCCCAAATTGTATCCATGAAGTCTTTAAAAAATAAATTGCTCAAAAAGATGACTAATCACTAAAATTCTTCAGTGGACTCATCCTTTTTTGGTCCGAATGTTCTACGCAATGCCTTATTTTTGAAAATATTAACACGCTGTTCATCCTTCTGGGTTAGCGGTCATGTTTCACATCCGTTGAGAAGAGTCGGAAGGATGATAATTCTAATTTTGCATATCCAGGTATAATTAATAATATCCCCAACCCAACCGAGGCGCAATAAAACCCCCGTTTAACGTCATTACCGAAGGACGGCATAACTAAGGATTTTTTACTCAGTTTAAAAAGCCCCAAGGCCTTCCGGCTACGAACCTGTGATCATGGGCATGGTAAGTTGTTGTGTTATGCCAAAAGCACAGCATCCTACTATACCGTTACACCATAGGCCTCCTCTTGATTAATTTTATGCAATCTTAGTACATAATAATAAACATAATTTTAAATAAAAGAAAATGGTCCGGATGGATGTCAAAAAATTTCTCAAAAGTAGGAAGATATGTTAATTTAAGTGCCAATGTTTCGACCCACACTGCAAGTCTTCTTCAGGGCTAAATATGTAAAATACAGATGATAAATGAAAATTATTAAATTATTAAAAATTACAGAACTATGGTAAATATTAAAGTTAAAATGTATAAGCATCAAGAAGAGTATTTATAACGTAGTGACAGGAAGGTAGATCAAAAAAAAAAAAAAGAATAAAATAAGTAGTATAAAGTAATAAAAACGATGGCATTACAAATTATAGAATAAGGTAATAAAGATAAAAAGTAAAATTACAATGGTAAATATTAAAATTAAAATACATAAGTATCAAAGTATCTGAGTTGTGGAAAATAAAGAGGGGGGGGGAGAACCTGGTATATATATATATATATATATATATATATATATATATATATATACAGAGCAATATATACAGAGAGAATATATATACAGAGCAAGGATAATCAATTTAGAGTATTTTAATAAAGTGACAAGGAAATTAATAATAAAAAAAATAACAAACCAGTTAGTAGTAAATAAAATAATAAAAAATTGAGGCGGCAATAAAAATGAAAATAAAGAAAATTATAAAAATAAGGTAACAAGAATAAGGAAAGTAATACAGATAAATCTGATAGGAATGGCAAAACACATAGGCAACGGTGGACATGAAGAATTAATATAACAATAAACCTAATTGAGATGGAAAAATACATTAAACTAATCATGGGAACGCTAATGCATACAAACTGTTAATGAAATATTATAAAGAGTAGTTCTAGCACATATGTAATAACAAGCAAGGCATAATAGGAACGGATAACAACAGTTGATTATGCGAAATGACATGCAAAATTGTATAAAAAGTGCGATCAGTAAGTTACAATTGATGGACTGTATTAGACAATAGTATAAACATATACAAAAAGTAAGTTGAGAAGAAAACAGATGAATGCCAAATTAATTATGTTAATATGATAAATAAATGTGAGAAATAAAATGAACGCCTTAAAGAAATTGTAGGAATGGAATATTTTATGGATAATGATTGTTATAAACAGATAGCATTGCATCCATGCATGTGCATTGTTTATGGGTATGAGGGAAAGAAAATAATATAGGGAAAAGAGGGAGGGAGGATGGGTAAATTAGGGAAGAAAAGAAAAGAGAATTAATTACCTGTCGAGATGGAGGGCGGGAAACCCGGTTAAAGTCTGTCAATATCTCTGCCTACATCAAAATCTAACGGGAAAAAATATAAAAAATAAACATAATTTTATTTAAAGATTTAGAAAAAATAAAAAAACAATCATAAAAACTTTTCCGAGATCTGATGTTGCAGGAAATCGGGTTTTAAAATTGCAAAACACTCCCTGAAACATTATCCGTTGTTTTGTTTTCCTTCCATTAAAGCTATCGTATTGGTTTTCTTTTTGTCTTAGAATTCCCAAGTTGCTTAGCGTGTGGGACAAAAGTTGTCTCACATCAAATTAAATTTTCACCCCTTCAGCTTTCCTAATGCAGAGACTAGAAGCACTACCCTTGTATCTCACCGCACCAAGATTTTCTCTATCCTCAACATTTCTCAGCTTGAAAAAGTAATTACTTGGATCTTAAAACTTGTCTGACATTCTTGAAAATTTAATAATCTTCCCCTATAAAGAATTATTATTTATATCTGTTTATTTTTGTAGAGTTAAAGGAAATCGATTTACTAAATTTCATATGTCACTCCTTCACAAAAACAATGTAATAACTAAAAAAAAAACCTTAACAATTAAAACCTAAAAGCACCATGTGAAATTTTACTGTTTTCCCCTTTTAAACTAAATAAGATGTGAGCTCTGTCTCCTGATTATTTACTGAAAATAGAAAAATTATTAGGTAATATTGTTACGATCACAGAGAGGAAGACGGAAGCAAGGGATTAGCGGCTTAAATCTGTCGGCGGGAGAAGTTAAAATAGGAATAGGATCTTCTCGATCGTCTCCTTTTGTTGGAAGTGATTCAGAATGTTCTAGACATTCCCGGAACAGTTTCCCCTTCTTCCGTGTTCTAGATTGTTCGGCCTTGACTATTTAAATACCTCCCTCGCCTCGAGCGAGTGAGTCTTAGAGTAGACCAGGCACAGTGATGATCTGTAATAAGTGAGTGTCAGTGTGATAAACTAGTCAGTGTAGAACCGGTCAGTGTAATAAGTGTATCAGTGAACTGTGGCAGTCTCGCGAGTGTAATAAACTGTTTCTGTTTGTTACTGTGTGTCAGTTTGTCATACTTGGAGAACCTTATGGTCGGTGGACTAGTGAACTGTAAGGGTAAATTAATAGTTATAAATTATAGTTTAATTTTATAATATTCATACAAATTTATGTAAATAGATAAGTCATTTATAATTAGTAATATCTTATATTATTGTAATAATTAAATAGGCCTAGGTTATAATAAATATTTAGAATATTGTTATTGTAAATTCATATTAGTTTAATAATTTAATTGTTAATAATTTACTTGTATCCTTTTTATCACTTTTGTTAATAAATACTAGTATCTTTAATTAAGGAATTGTTTAATTCCTTTTAATACCCGTAACAATATATATAAACCTCCTTAATTTACAAATTTTCATGAAAATGTCGTTTTTAAAAGCGTAAGTGAAGTAGTATGTCAACAAATATAAAGAGTTATTTTTATTTGCGAATTAGTTCATTAAGACTACATTAAACTTCTTCCATTTTATTTTTTTTTTGTGGATTTCTTTTCTCTCTTGAAAACAAGTTATTACAATTCTTTATCAACCTCTCGATCAACTCACCAGTGAAGAATTTTTAATCTGCAGGAAAGGTTGTTTTGGATACTCTCTGTGGTAATTCCGGCTCGATTCACATCTTATTTGGGTAATTATTCTGCAGGTTGTCGCTTCGAGTTCAGTCACAACAAGTTTTAAATTTTCATTCGTTTTCCATTATACATTTTCCCAAAAGACAAGATATCACGAGTATATAATTATAGGAAATTTGAATACTTCGGTAATCATTTCATTTAGAAATGAACGATTCAAAAGATACTACATATAATCTATACTTCGAAATGTTAGTTGAAACTTTTATTTCTTGATAAAGTGATTACCAAAATCTACTACTGGTTTTCCATAATTAAATTCTCTTTTCCATGCTAAAGCTCACGATAACTTGTATTTTTGGAAAATATTAAAGAAGAAACAAGTTAAAACTTGTAACTCAACTTGAAGTTACAACCTGCGGTACAGATACCATACTTAATTTTTCCATATAAGTATTTGAAAGTTCCATGTGAGTTTTAAAAAAATTAGCATATCGGCAAAGCAAAGCAGCCCTACTGTAATTATGGCATTGAAACTCCTACATTAAACCATTTCGAAAATTTTTAGAAGCTTCAAACTTTTTTGATTTTAACCAGTAACGTAATTCCCATAAAAAATCAAGTTCAAACATGATATAACTCAAAATACGAATTTATAAAAAAAACATGCTGGAAAGAGAATATTAGATATGTTGTTTCTGAATCAAAAAACCAAAACAATTGCTATTGAAGACTAAACTGAAAAATGTGTTAATCAAAAATTAAATTAAAAAAAAACACAGTATTAATAGACCAAATCGCTTCTTCAATTCAAAATTTGGCTATTGCCTTTAGTAGCAATTGTATTGGTTGAAGTTTTTTAATTCAGGCATAACATATCTGATATTCCCTTTCCAAAACTTTTTTTAATAAAGTCATATTGTTAGTTTTTATCACATTTGAACTTGACGTTTTGTGGGAATAATGAAATAAGTAAAAAACATAAAATTTTCAAGCTTTCATATGTTTAATATATATATATATATATATATATATATTAACTTTAATATATCTAATGTTAAATAAAATTATCTCAATAAAATCAGTACAATTGGAATGATTGGCTTTACTAATACCCAAATATGTATTTTTTTAGCTCTCGTAAAACTTTCAAATATATTAAAAAATTATGTTTTTTGAGTTATGACGTTCTTTAGATGGAGCGAACTTAGCATTTTTGTGACTAAAACTGGATTCATTACAATAAACAGTTGCACTGTCACAAATAACTGGTCATATTTATGTTTGACCAATAAAAGCTACCTGAAATTCTTTAATATTTCTCACACACATTGTCATATTCCATGTTCTTACACGTCATCGCGTAATGAGAAATTTAATCATTAACAAAACGGCATTGGTTGTGGCAATGCACTCCCCGACTTGACATGTACAAGCACTGACAAGGTTAAAAGCCCGTATTACAAGCTGACTTAATTGCTAAGTTAACGTTATCACTAACAAGTATCAGACATGAATTAAGTACATTGGATTGACAGGTGCCCAACTTAACATTAATTAAACAGGCTTTTAAAGGTTGTTTTTATTGAACAATCTTTTGATATTATCTGACAGTATTTGATCTATGTTAACATGATTCGATCCATCAAATCCTCCTCACCACTTTGCTAGTATTTAACAGTAACTTTTTTATTTTAAATGGCTATAGACTGTTTTTTTTTTTTTTTTTACTTTGTGTTTATTTTATAAGGATAAATTATAGACATATATTTTACTTTATTAATGTAAAAACACCTATTATCACTTCTCACACTCTCCTTGTCCCTCTCTCTCTCTCACTCTTAGAGAATATATATATATATATATATATATATATATATATATATATATATATATATATACCAATAAAATAGAGCCAAAAACTCAAAAAGAAGCACTATTATTTATTATAATTGAATTGGGAAAAACCAGGGCAAACCCTTATGTTTCAAATTTCTCTAGTAATACACACACCGGTCGACGTTTCGCCTATTCAGGCATTACTAAGACACAAAAAAAGGTTATGTGAATCACATCTCAAAAAAAAAGAGCAATATATCCCAACGATAAACAGCCCAAACAGGCTCCAAACCTGTGACCCCACACCACCAAGACGCTCAACATACAACATACAAGAGTATGTTGAACGTCTCAAAAAAAGAATGGGGTAAGCCGAAGACTAAGTTAGACAACGAAAAGAAAGAACTGGTTAAAGCGGGCCCTTCCCAAACCTCTCGTGAATTAGGTTCACAACTTGGAGCAAGTGTCATGGTAATTTTGCCGTAAGGAGCTTGGTAAGACAAAAAAGCCGGAAATATGAGTAGCATAGGATTTAACCGAGGCCCAGCAGTTCACCCGATTGGAAACGTGCTCCGTGCAAAAGCTCCAGGAGCTGAATACATAGGTCCTTTCTCACCCACCAACTTCTCCGGACCTTTCTCCAACTGATTTTTACTTTTTTTTTTTTGGATAATTTTTAAAAAATAAAAAAATTAACAACGAAAATCGGCCTTCCAAGACTTCGCTACTTCCTTGTCACCTAATGCCTACAGAGTGGGGATAGAAATGCTTGTTTCACGCTGGGAGAAGCATTGAAAGTGAAGGATTCTATTTTGATTAATAAAAGTCTTGTTTAGTAATTGTTTTGCTAATTATTTCATAATATTGAGATTTCATATGTTACAACCCAATAATGCAGTGAAAAGAGACTGTTAATAAATTATATTCAATCACAAAGAAGAATAAATATAAAATTGGCACTTGTACGATTAGAAGGCAATGTTAATAAATACATTGTTCTTACAAACAAGTGGAGAAATGCTTATCATTGTACTCAAGGAGTTGTATGTTGAGCGTCTTGGTGGTGGGGTGCTGTCTCATGTTTGGAGCCTTTTTGGGCTGTTGATGGTTGGGATGTATTGCACCTTTTTCTTCGAGATGCGATTCACATTTCCCCCTTTTTGATTTTGGTGTCTTGATAATGCCTGAATAGGCGAAACGTCAACTGGTAAGTAGGTGTATTTTTGAAACATAAGGCTTTGCATTGTGGTTTTTCCCAATTGCATTATAATAACTATTTTATTTTTGTTGTATTATTTTAGATTACTTTACTGTTATGTCCATGATCATAACTCTACGCCTGCCTATCTTTAAAAATTATTACATTGGTGATTACATTTTTCTAAATGTTTATTTTAATGTATTAATTTTGCTCAATATTTTTCCCTTTTTCTCTATCTGTTTTTTTTCACTACTACTATGTTTATTTCATTTTTCATAAATCTCAACTACTTGGTTTATAGGGCGTAAAATTCCAATAAGATAGAACAGTGTCAGTACAGCATAAGTGATGGTACAAAAAGAATGCGGTGAAGCCAGAATGGGACATGACGAATGGTATGCAACATATTGAAAGAGCCATGTGTCAACTCGAATACTTTTTGGCTTAGGGTTATATTTCTAGTTCGTAGTTGTGTCATATCCGATCTATTTTTCGTACTAAATATTAAAAAATTAAATATTTCACTCAGTTCATACACTATTAATAACATTAAAGAGACCCTATTTCTTGGCATTCGACAACTTAATATAATCTAGGGGTAGTTTATAACTAATAAGTATTATGGAGAAGAAAACGGTCCTGGTGGAAGTTAAAAATAATTACTTAAATAGTGAATAATTGCAATAAAAATTAAAATAAAATAACAAATTACAAATATAAGTTAAAATATTAGAATAAATAATATTCAAAATCAGAATTAATTTAAAATGCAATATATAATGTATTATAATACAATATTAATTTATTTATTTATTAAGTGATTTCGAATCACTTTGTACGTCTTTTTCTAGGCAGAATTGACAAGATACAAAATAATTTATTATTTATTTCTAGAAAAATAAATAAAATAAAATACAAAATAATATATAATAATTAACTCTTACAATACATAATGATCAATAAAAGGTAATTTACTAAATAATTTCGATCATTTTGATGGGGATTTTCAGGGCTGAATAGACAAGATACAAAACTGAAATAATTGCAATATAAAGTTTTAAAAAAAAAACAATATATAAAAATGAAACTATCACAATAAACAAGATTCAAAAGCTGAAATAATTTAAAATATTTTCAATTTTGAACTAATAGTTTTATATTATTTTCTAAAATAAAAACTCTTTTATTGTTTTTTATAGCATATTAAACATATTGATAATTAAAAGAGTCGCGCCGTTATTTCTGCCCGCAACACACCGAGGTATTGCCGAACTGTATTCTTGCGCCGTGTTCCTCCACTGGTTTGAAGTGAAAAGGTTGTTTTCAATTTTTAATTATTTATTTTACTATTGTTATTATAATTTTTTTTAAATAATCCGAATTATAATCCGAAATTTATTTACCATTCTAAAAAATAAATTGAACTAATCAACAATATAATACATAAAAGTGAAGTTATAAACACCATACAAAAAGAATTTCAATGAAAAAAAATTGCCTACATTTTTAAATATACATTTCTAGATTAATAACAATATAGCTAAAAATAATATTCAGATAAATAAGTTTGAAAAATACAGTAATTAGTAGTTTAATTAAGAAAATTACAATAATATATACATTTAAACTTGGAAATAAATAAAATAAAAATCCACAGTACAATAATCTCTCAACATCAACAACAAGGATGTTCCGTCTATTTCTTTTTTATTTTATTAAGTCTTATATTTTTTTTTAAGTCTTTAATTTTTATTTTATGAAATTCTAAGGTTATTAGGTACTATTATAACTAACTACTAATTAATTATTACTTCTTTTATATCGGTATTTTCTTTAATTATAAATCTCTGTATATCTTTTTATTCCAATTATTTTATTTATATATATATATATATGTTTTATAATATTTTTTATACAGCTCAGATTAAGACTTTCAATGTGGGTCGACCTGTTGACTTATGATTAATAGTTGCACACTATTACAGAATTTATTTTTGATCTTCACGCGGACCATGTTCTTCTCCTTAAAATTGTTGTCCTTTGATTTCATTTTACGTTTCTTTATGTGGCTGTGGTGAATCGGATGATGCTACAGCTGAAGTCCTAAATTTTACCCTTAAGGTGTAATTAGGATAATGGTCTTAAACGAGTGCCTGACACCCACAGGATGGGAACTCCCATTTTTGTCTGGGTGTTGTTGGTGGGTGGGTAAGGACGGCATAACCAAGGATTATTTATTCCTTTTAAAAATTACTAAGGCAACCTCCGTGGCTGCGAACCCCCAATTTTGGGCTCAGTAGTTTGTTATGCAAACCACTAAACCACAAGTCAAAGGTTTGTTTTAAATGTATTTTTTGTATCTTTTTTATACAGTTATGATAAAAAGCTGCGATGTGAGTCGAAAAATTGGATTATGATATGTTGCTCACTATTATAGAATTTATTGACTTCTACCCTTGACATCCATAATTTTATTAATTGTTTATTTCTAAAAATGACCATTAATCAAAGATGCATAAACTCTTGTTATCCTAATGACGTGTTGGCTCCATATAATGGCTTGATATAAAGGTTAAGATTGAATTACAAGAAAGAGGAAGGGGATCTTTATTTTCCCCTATCCAAACTTTGGGGGATCCATTCCTTGCATCAACAAAAGAGAGAGGCTGAGGAAGAAGGAAGTGGGGGAGGGATCGCGGACGGTGTTAGTTTAAATCTTCTCATGTTTTCCTCCAGCCTTTCCTAATCCCAGGCCAAAGCCTGCTTTACAACTGCAAGCTTTATAGTCCGACTTGTTGTAATAGCCTAGTCGCTTATTTTTTTCCAGATTTCTTTGATGGCCTCACTCTTGAGAAAATAAATGATAATCTTCAGAACTGCTTCCGAATTATTCCCCGGGATCTTGTTTGTTTAGTAAATAAACGTCACTTTATGCTGCTATGGTTAATCGGACGATGATACAGTGGGAATCCTAAATCTTGCCTATCCATGTATAAGTAGGTTGCGACCTTTAACGACTACTTGACACCACACAGGATCGAGACCTCCTTTTTTGTTCCTCACATAGAAAGGCATAACCAAGGATTTTTTACTCCCTTAATAAAATCCTAAGGCTACCTGCCGGGCTGTGAATCCGTGATCTTAGTTATAGAAAGTTGCGCTAACCACTACAACACTGGTGATATTGGTTAGCTACAACCACTACAACCTATGTCCAATATTGGCTATGCAGTAAGTAAACATCTTATTTTTATAGATTATTTTCTCTAAAAATGCTCTAGCAAATTCTATGGGATTTCACTAAAGTTAGATCTGTAATTAATTTGTATACACTTTAGGAGCAATTTATTTAAAATTCAAGATAAACATAGAAAAATGAAGAACCGAGAGTCAAATAAGAATTTCAAACTCTAAATGCTTGAAAATATTTTATAGGAACAACACCTTTGTTCTCAGAACTGATGGAAAATGTCATTGGTGCTATGGGACCAGATTCAATAGTTTGAAGCATATAATATTGCATTGTAAATTTTTTGTTAACACACGGAAACCATTTCTGCACAAATATATTGTCCAGCATGAGGATGAATTATCACAGCAAAATGTACTCACTATGGACAGCGTGGAAAAATTAAACAACCTTTTTTTCCATCTTCAGTTTATATGTAAAAATTCGGAATTCAGGCTTTAATTGTGGTTTATGGTTTCGGGTACTTTTACAATATCTTGATTGTAACGTATTGAAAGAATAAGATAACTGTTACAATAAAGTATCAGTGGGTTAGTACCTAAATATCTTAATTCGATTGTATTTTATTTATCTATTTCCTTAGGTAGATGCATTATTTGCGTTATTTGTTTGGAAGATTGTAATTCTGTTGTTATAATTGATACTATTCTGTTCTGACTTAAAATTTTGTTTATTTATTTATTAAACCAGTGTTGATTATTTAATTATTGTAATATATTTACACATTGTAGATATCATATAACTGTTAATAAAAATTACTGTAATTAAGTGACAATATGCTAATTACTAATTACTAAACATTAACACTGAGTGGGCCACACTCAATGGCTACAATGTTGTACATTAAAGCCAATAAAGAATTTATTATTATATATGTATGTATTATATAATATATATTTCACTTTAGGAGCAATTGGAGTAACATTTGTTTTTTAATCCAATTTATTTAATGAACTTTACAGCTTTATTATAATAATGCAAAAAGTAAATAGAAAGAATTATAACTATCGGATTGATATAAAGACAAGTAGAGAAACTACAACTGGTTGTACCCAAAGGAAAAATCCAACTTAAAAGTTCACAAGTTCGTATTTTTTTCAGACTCCTCAGAGGATTATCGGTAATTGAAGAAGTAGCTAGGTTTGAAACTACTGGATTTGAGTAAGAGTAATGTTTGTCATGAAAACATTGACATCGAGGTTTGGTTAAATCAGCTACAAATGGAACATTTAGGTCATTATGGATGATTTTATTATTGACGAAATAAGGAGCCTCGATCATTTATGTAGGAGTGTGTGTTGCAAATATTGGATACGAGATGAATTTGATGGCTTAGTGGGGCGCTAAAACTCTAGTTCTTAAGTTCAAATATGGCTATATTAGAAATAACACTGTCTTTTTTAATTAATGAGGGGCATAGAGCTTTTGTCCAGTGAGTGTTTAAGTAGTCTCATTGTAAGGGCTTTTTACTTTATTCTTATTTTACGTCTAAAACCAACTTTTTAAACAATTGGTCCTTTGAGACTATCGTAGGATCGTTGTTGAGAATATTTCAAAGAAGACTTCATTGGTTGTTATTATTATTTGCGAATGAGAAATACGAATGCTCAAGGCTAAGCAAAGTATTAAAATTCTTGCATGTGCCTTTCTTTGTGCCCATAATTCTTTTTCTTATTCTGTAGTATTCCTTTACCTTTTGAGACCATATTGCTCCCGTCTTCTTTGATTTCTTCTCAACTTGCCACTCATGAATTTTGAATCTGCAGACAATCTGGTTTTGTAAATTCCGGTAATTCACAACAAGTTATAACTTTTCATTCATTTCCCTTTTCGTATTTTCCTAAAATACAAGTTATCATAAGCTTTAGTCTGGAAAAGATAATGTAATTATGAGAAATGTGAATACTTTGGTAATAATTTCATCTATGTTTTATTTTGAAGGGGAAAGATTTGTCCAGGGCCGAGATTCGAACCCGGGTCACCCACGTTTCCGCCGTGGTGCTCTCTACCCAATTGAGCTACCCTGGCTACCCGTAACACGGCCTGACAAATCCGTTCTCTTCACCAATCCCACATCCCCAAGCTCTCGCAATTTTGCGAAGGGAAAGAATGTTCATTGAACATTACTTTAATTAGGATCTTGTTAGCTTACGTCATTATATTATTGAAAACTTATTTTTTTTATTTATTGTTGTAATTTTTAAATATTTTATTTTGAAGAGAAATGATTTGTCACAGGGGTTTGAACCCAGGTCGCCCACGTCTCTTTTTTGGTGCACTCTATCCAATTGAAAATTGTTAATTACAAATTAATAAAAAAACAATTAATAAGAAAATGAAATAAAATAATTTATATTATTTATAAATTATTTTATTTCATTTTCTTATGACCTGCAAAGCGGGGGATGCCCGGGCAGACAGGGCCCGTGAGTCAGGGATGGCAGCCGGTCTAAGGGAAGGTGACCCCGACAGAAAATCCCTGGTCCTCCAGGTTGGGGGTTTCTATCAGGCCAGCACCCTGTTAGTGGAAAAAAATCAACCAGCTAAAATAAGTCAGAGAAAAGAAAAGCCGGACGGAAATATTGGTAAACGGACTTGGAAACGGAAAAGGACATTACAAATCGGAACATAGAATGTGCAGAGTCTCTCAAATAAAAAAGCAGAGGTGTTCGCGGAAATAGAGAAGTCCAAGCTCGACATCGTTGTTTTGACAGAAACAAAGGTGAAAGGGAGAGGTCAGGAAAGGATTGGGGATTTAGTTCACATTTGGAGTGGAGTGGATAAAGGTGAGCGGGCTAGGGCTGATGTCTCCATTGTGATCCGGTAGAAACACAGAAGATGCGTAAGTTTTTTTGAAATGATTCCGGAAAGGATGATAAGATTGGATGTCAAAATGTTTAGCTACAATGTTTCCATTCTGGGAGTCTATAGCCCAGATAACAATACATTAGCCATCGAGAAGGACGGTTTCGAGGATGGTCTCAGAGGTAATCTGGAGAAGATCAGGCACAAAGACCAAGTGATTATGATTGGTGATATGAATGCCCGAGTTGGAAAAGAAGCCAAAGGAAATCCGGTAGTGGGTACATGCGGGGAGGAAGCTATAAATGATAATGGCCTCAGGCTGCGTGATATATGCGAGCAATTTGACCTTAAAATACAAAATACCTTCTTCCAACACATAAAGGAGCATCAGTTCACTTGGAGTAAACCGGGATTCAGACCTTCCATCTTGGATTACTGCATCACCAAGCAGCATAGCCTCCTACCAGTAGCAGATGTAAGAGTCCTGCGCGGTATGGAATGTGGTAGTGACCACTTTTTGTTAAGAGCCAAATGCATAGCGCTGTGGAAAAGAAAGCAGATGGCATCGAAGCAAGCCAAATCCACACACTTAGATGTACGCAAATATAAGCTTCACCTGCTCAATGATGAAAGCATAAGCAATCTCTACAAACGCCGCTTGGAAGCCAAAATTAGCGGTAATTTGGAGAGTAATGCTGTAGAACTATATGAGCACATTAAGAAATGTATCCATGAAGAAGCTAGTGAAGCCTTAGGGGAGATAGAAACTAACCCTCCAAAAGAATGGTGGAACATGGAAATAGAAGAAATGGTAGGCAAGAAAAAAAAGGACCTTCAATAAATGGTTATGTAGCGGAAGCCAAGAAGATTGGAGAGAATACCGAAGCCTTAACACACAGGTAAAACGCACTGTTGCAGAAAGCAAGAACCAAGCATGGGAAGCCTGTTGCAGGAGGATTGATAATACCCTGGGCTACAATAAGATACGCGAATCATGGAGAGTACTTAATAAATGTCGTGAGACGTCTGTACAGGGAAGACGAGTACAGATTGAAGCTCGGCTCTCGTTTATCTGAGCCTTTATCTGCCTCAAAGGGCCTTAAGCAGGGATGCAGTATGTCCCCGACCCTGT
Organism: Arma custos; assembly: GCA_037127475.1. Classification (NCBI taxonomy): domain Eukaryota; kingdom Metazoa; phylum Arthropoda; class Insecta; order Hemiptera; family Pentatomidae; genus Arma; species Arma custos. Next base: position 33,718,670 of record CM073765.1, read on the forward strand.
TTAAAATTTATGTACAGCAGGCTGTAAAGGAGTGGACCGCACGTTGGAGAGGAAAGGGCATAGACATAAATGGGCATATGCTTTTCTCTCTTTTCTTTGCCGATGACCAGGCAGTGGTCACAGAGATGGTCTGGAGGAGTCGCTGATGGCCCTAGAAAAAGAATACAGCTTATGGGGTCTACAGATAAATTTTGATAAGACCGAATACCTGGCAGTGAACTGCAGAGAAGCCACAGACCTTCATATTAGCGGGAAAATATGCAAGCGGGTGGACTCTTTCAAGTACTTAGGGTCAACAATAGATGGGAACGGCAAGTCGGAACCCGAAGTTAGGAGGAGAGTTGGCCTGGCAAGAAGAATGACTAGAAGGTTGCACCCAGTTCTTTGGAACACAATCATCTCAACGGACAAAAAAAGGCGTATTTTCAGAAGCATTGTTGAGCCCTCCCTCAGCTACGCCTCAGAGACCTGGACACTTAACCCGGGACTCTACTCCAGATTACAAGCTGCAGAGATGGACTTTTGGAGGAGATGCCTGAGGATCACCCACCTGGATAGAGTCAGAAATGAAGATATTAGAGACAGGTTGGGCGTGACCGAAGGGGTTCCGGAGAGGATTGGAAGGAACAGGTTGCGATGGTACGGACACTGCCAGCGGATGCCAGAACCTAGGTGGCCGAAGAGAATTTTGCTTTGGGAACAGCCGGGCAGACGAAGAAGAGGAAGACCCCGAACCCGGTGGAAGGACTGCGTGGAGGAGGAGATGGCCGGCAGGGGACTTGAGGAGGATGACTGGTGGAACAGAGAAAAGTGGAGGGACGCTCTGACTTAACCAGGCAACCTATTGAGGGAAAAAACCTGCAAAAGTAAAGTAAGTATATAATGACCTAAGTAAAACAGATCCTCATTAAAGTAATGTTCATTGAGCATTCTTCCCCAAATATACATCACAAAATTGCGAGACCGCGGGAATGTGGTATCAGTGAAGAGAATGGATTTGTCTGACCATGTTACGAGCCAGGGTAGTTCAATTGGTTAGAGGGCACCATAAAAGAGACATGGGTGGCTCGGGGTCAAATCCCGGTCAAGGACACATCTTTTCTCTTCAAAATAAAATATTTAAAATTATCACAATTAAAAAAAAAATAAAATGAAATAAATTATATATCATCTATACTTCGAAACGTTAGTTGAAACTTTTATTTCTTGATGAAATGATTACCGTAATCTACACGTTACCCATAATTACATTCTCTTTTCCACACTAAAGAGATTACTTGTATTTTTCGAAAATATTAATAATGAAATGATTGGAAAGTCTGCCTGCGTTCATCCTTTCTGTTCATAAAATCTTAGTCTGCGTTTGCTAATATCGCTGTAAACATATATACTATTGTTTGAGTTCATGATTGTTTGTGAGCCGATAATGTTGGGGTATATTAACACTAAATATTAATTTAACAGTTATTAGCATTGTAATGAGTCATTGCGAATATCTACAATATAATGAGCGTTATGCCTATCTCAAGTGCGGAATTGTCCCCATTTAGGGGGGACGGTGTTTATAACAGCGCTAAAATACTTAGGAGCCGTTATTGCCGAGAACGGTTCGCATTTAAACACACAGAGAGCTGTAAATGGTTTTCAGAATTAAAAGGGAGGGTTTAGTGAGGATTAGGGTGGGGGTGGTTGAAGGTGGAGGGGGGGGGGGTTCGCTTATTCTAAAATTACCGAGGTGAAGGGTAAAGGGAGGTAGGGGAAAGGTAGAGGGGGAAAATCCTGAATAATAGAAGGAGCTCACCACTCCTCCGCCGGAATGAGTAATCTGCTCGACATTAAACTGATTAACCAACCCGAGCCTGAAGCATGGTTAATTTCATTTAGGACCCTCCCCACTTCTTGTCGTCGGGCCATCTTAGCCTTTTCACTTTCTTCTCTCCGTCTTCCCCATCCTTATTCCCCCTTCTTCTTCTCCACAACCCTCCACCCTCCAACCGTCTTATTTTTATCTCCGCCAAAGGGAAAGTTTTAATTACCATTACATCCGTGGCTTGTTTTAATAGAGGCTGTTTTAACAACTTTCACACTATCTTAGCACAATCATCTCATTTAAGCAATCTGGAACCTCCTTTTTGAGATCCTCTCGAGATACGAATGTTCCTTAGAAAATGGAAAGCGGTTGAATTGCGTTTTCTCTTTTGTCTTTTACTCTTCAGCTCCTTTTGTTTCTTCCCTTAATAAAAATTCAAAATTTTTATAAATGTATTGCCAGAAATGCAATATTTAGGACAACACAACACAAAACCACATCACATGATTTTTTAACAAAAAAAACCTCTACGACTACATACAAGAACCCATGAAGGGTGTAAGGTATATGTTAGAGACAGCGCATTTTCTAGTACAACCGTGAAAAGAGGTGATTCACCATGCTCACCCGACTGGTTTTTCTCCCCGTAAAATGCCCACTTTCTCTAAGCCCCGGAAGTATGTTGATCCCTCAAGGTCCATCCGTGCCTGTTAACAGATGAAATAATTTACTTGTGAGAGCTGGATTTAACCCGGAACCTTCAACATTGTAACTAAGCACTAGGAAATATTTAATATTGTGTATTATGATTACGAAAGATCCTGTTAGACACTTAATTTCTGTAATATTGGAAATTTTAAACAAGATTACAAAATCAATTGGAAATTTTTTATTATATTTTCTTCTGTATAACATCAGAATTCAATCCCTGTTAATTTTCGTTCATAAAAAATAATCAGGTGAACAGCTAACCAGTCATCTTAATTTAAATTACGCTATGATTGTTTTGTGATTCAATTTATTATGGAAATTTCTGTAGTTTTTAAACACCTGTTTTTCTACCTATTAAGGGTTCCTACTTTCTAGAGGCTAGGTGATCCGAAGCAGGTCTGAAGATCCCATAAGGTCTACCCGCGTCTGCTTAGAGATGAAATAATTTATCGGCCGCAGCTGGATTTGATCCCGGGGCCCTCGGCCTAGCAACTCAGCACGCTACACATTTTGCTACCCTTCTTTTTATCAACTATTAAGAAATGACTATAACATTACTGAATAGTTGGTAACATATGACACTTAAGTGTCTCTAACCACTGCATTTCTTTGTTTGTTTTTTCATAAAAATTGTACATTTGTGAAAGTTAATTGTTTTCTTATATATAATTTTTGGTAGCTAACTCAACCTTTGCTTTCGCCTAGTTAATTATTTGAATTGCAATTGTAATTTTTTGTATTACTATTATTCTAAAGGAACCTTTCCTCGAATAAAAAAATTTATTATTATTGAGGCAAAGAATAATTTTTTTTTGTTTTTATAATGTATTTGATTATTTTCTTCTACATAGTCATTATCTTTCTTATTTTTAATTCATTTTTATGAGCTAAATAAAAACGTATCTTAATTTATTTATATTTATTATATTTTTTTTCTCTTTACACATTTTTCCACTCCTATCAATAAAACAAAATGGCAATCGGTACATTTTCGGTCTGTAAAAATACAATAAAATGGCGTGAAGAAGAACAATACCAAGCGGTGCCTCTCCCGTGGCTGGATTTGATATTATTATGGTAACAGATCCTTCATCCCCGTTCGTTTCGTTAATTAACTAAATTTCAATTGTATTTCATTTTTGTATTATTATTCTTAAATGTCCTAAAATAACTAAAGTCTTTATTATTACTATTATTATTGAAGAGAAGGATCATTTTTAATAATTTATCTGATGCTTTTGGCTACTAATGGTGGGGCATAATGGGTAAATTGTTTATCTATCTAATGTATGCTATATCAACGTGCCGTTAAAATTATTTGACCAAAATACATAAAGGCGAAATAGAATGGAAAATTTATGGAGGGACCTAACTTGTCGGATAGGAGGCACCATATCGCAGGAAGGCCCCCAAAGTTTCGCCTCGATATTAAATTTATATTACCATAAATCCGTTTGCATTCTACGTCAATATCCAGGCTTCCATAGTTCCTCCAGAAGGAATGGAAGTCTTCACATCCTTAACTTTTCTCTTATCTATTTATAAATAATAGATAACATTTTTCTAACTTAAGAAGGCATGTACCTAGAATTCTAGTCTTCAATTAACTTGAATACCATTAATATTAAAATATTCAGTTATTATCCCCTTAAGTCCTTTCATACCTCACCCAATTTTCTTTCCTCTGAGAATATCAAAAGTAAATTACAATCAGTGAATATAAAAGAAAAATATAGATACACATCATATAGAGCCTGTTCAGTGCATGATAGAGATTATACTGTTTCTAATAATGTCCAGAGAAGTTATTTTGCCGAAATCACAAGTCAGCATCCCAGTTCTCTACACACTGTACTGCCCTTTCCCACATAATGACATTAAGTATAAAATAAAAAAATCTATAAAATATGTAGTGTGTTATATTTGTAATAAAATAATTCTGTCCAAGGAAAAGTTATAACTGAGTTTGCTTATATATTTATACAGCTCAATTGAATAAGTGGTCAAGTCGAAATTTGTCCAGAGAGAGTTAACTGTAATGAGGGAATCGAAATCATTTTATTCTGTGGTTTTTGGCTTGAAATGGAGTTGTAATTTAGGCAACAACTCCTTTTAAAGCCAATGACTTGGCCGCTTATGCCCGCTTATAAGCCGATTCTCTATGTACAAGAAACTCGTTTTAGAAAAAATTCGACTCAACAACTTATTCACCGAAACCGTGGATATAGTATAAATAGCTATCGCATCCAGAACATTTGAATTTCGTAAACTCTAGGACGGCATTAACAATATCTATTTTATATGGCATGGATGTATCAGTTTTTTTTAAATATATAAAATAAACAATCTGTGTAAATAAACCTTAATAAAGCATAATTTCAAATTCAGAAACCCGCCTATGTACTTTTTGAAATGTATTCTAGAGCAAACCAGCAGATATTGGAAATCAGCGATTTCACTAACACCGCGTATATTACTGATTAAGCTATACTTGCTCTATTCTTTAGACGTGCTACATTTCTTATTTAGTAAACTTCTTTTTTTTTTTTTTACAAGGGTGAAACCTTAATAGACACCTTAGGCCAAAACTCCTCAGATAGTGTGAGACTCCAACCCATTAAAACAACCTTGTTGTACAACAACTGCTTGCCCAACAAGTCGCTCATCTTTCACGTGCAAAATCTCTGGTATGGGATATAGCCCATTGAATAATCTCCCACTAAAGTTTAATTATTCTTTTATTTGGAGTTTTAATTTATTTATTTTAATTTAATAACAAGTCATTAGGCTTTCTCTCTTTTAACACGTCTTATTTGATGCAAAGCCTCCTCAGCTCAAAATTACTGGAATTACGTGGATTTTAATTCTTTCATTGTGACTATCCGCAAACCTTCCAATCTCTTCTCTGACAGAGTTTACTTTGAGGTCCCTATGCAAATTATCGTTTCTGACGTACCATGGAGCATCAACTATATTTCTGTGTACTTTATTTTGTAACGTTTGGATTATTTGCATGTTGCTTTTCTTGGTACGACCCCAGAGCTGAATTCCATAAATCCATACCGGTTTTAGGACTTGTTTGTACAGCAGAAGCTTGTTCTCAACTGTAAGTTGTGAATTTCATCCTAGCAGCCAGTGTATTTTCTTTATTTTAGACTCAGGTCTTCTTTCTTTATTTTCAAATGCCCTTCCCAGTTGAGTCTAGCATCCAATGACATTTCAAGATATTTGATTGTATTTGAATACGATACATCCTGTATGTTAATATACATCTTTCGCTTATCTATATTTAGTAAACGTGAAACATTTCTCAAACAACGACCGGTTAAAATCAGGATAGAAGTTATTTCGATGTATTTGATCAACAACCTTGATATAAGTATACCAATTACATTTGAATTATACTAGTTGAACTTGGCATATGGGGAAGAAAATGGCCCCCACAGTGGAGGTGGAGGTAAAAGAAATAATTTCTTAAATAAAGTTGAAATATTTAGTTGAAAGCCAACGTTTCGATCCATATTGCAGACCTTCTTCACGGTTGGATAGAATATATAAACAAATTATAATGGTACATAAAAATCGTAAAGAATAAAAATAGCTAATATAAATTATAGAAATCGTGATATTGGAGAAAAACAAACCAGATAAAATTTAAATAATTGTAGAAAAGGTATTTGCGAAACTATATAGGAATACCACTTAACGTGAATTTATTCCGACGGAACTTCTAAACAATACAGGGAAATAATTTTAAAGGAATTTATAACATCATTGAAGAAACTCAATTTAACGCTCACGGGAAACTTCCTGAAACAAATTTAATTCACGCTAGAAGAATAGTTTCTTGGAACGGACAGAACAAATTTCCCTTCGTCAAGACTTTTCAGACAGTACACGTGCTCTTGAAAAAACAGCTTCTATTTTAAATTATCTTCGTGAAAAGTCAATTTATAAGACAAAGATGTTTAATTAATTTGTTTTTATTAACACACGTGCTAATTCCAATTTGTTCACTTTGCCTTGAGTTTGGTCATTGGATCTCATGAATTTTATTTTATGATGAAACATTTGGAAAAAAAAAACTGTACCACTACAACCCATGGAGGATTTTGGGTTTAGTACATGGAAGGGACTGTACTGTTTTAATAACAAAGATTTTGCAGAAAGGTGATTTGTTGGAGAACGCGCTCAACCGCCAGGTTTTTACCCGAACGTATTAGTACCCAATTTATAGAGGCTGGGTGAACCTAGGAGGGTCTGCAGATACCACTGGGTCCAACCATACACTCAATAATTCAAATAATTTACCTCCTTACTTAATTTGAACCCGGGATCCTTAGCACAGCAACTCACTCTATTACTGAGCTAACTCGCCCCCTCTGAAATAACTTGATGAAATTAAATACGATTTTAGAAGGTTTTATATCGATATATTATTTATATCAAACTAATTCTTGTGTATTTACATCCATTAGTAACTCGAAACAAGACATTTCACTATCAAAAATAAAATCTTTTGTGGAAAATGAAAAGTTTAACTAATTATTGATGTTTTAAGTTATGAATTGTACAACAGGATTTTTTAGTTAAATGTTATTATTCAATCAATCGATATTAGGAGCGGAGTGGCTCAAATACCGGTCACTGGCAGCCATTTATTTAATCTGTTAAGAACCAGAGGTGCATCCTAAGGGATGTAGGACCCTAGTGGGGCTCGTCCAGCCTCTATAAAGCAAATACCCGAAATAGAGGGGCCATTGGGAGGTTGAGCTTGATCTATGAAAAACACCTCCATGCACAAACGATATCCAAGAAACAGTAGAGTTTCCAAAACGTACTGAACGTCGTATTTGTACAGGTTTTTTTCTTTATGAATCGAATCGTAACATTTAAAGTAAAGTAAATTAAAAAGATTTGTTAATTAAGACAAAATCATAGGCAGGCCACTACGCGTCACCAGTTTCGCGCAATAAATCGCGAGAATGTTGCACATATCTATGACGCGATTTCATCAGTTTTTCCTCTACCGAAAATCGCTCAACACGTTTAAAGAATTTTTATCTTCAAAAATGTATTCCTATCCGTTCCTTCATCTTCCAGATAAATATTCCATTAAGACAATTCGCACCTTGTTAATTCGTAGACGGGACATAAAGCCTGCGCTGAGATTTATAGCGGTGTATATGGCTAAGTAGCCTAAGGGTTAGGAAGCACCTAGTGGCTGCATGCCAAAGCTTTAAGGACTCGGATAAAGGGCGTTTAGTTCCGTACCTAAGGTCTCGAACCCCCACCCCTCCCCACCACCTCTCTAGGCCCCCCCCCGACATAAATCTTTCATCCCTTTCACCTCCAGCTAATTCCATCCACACATTATTTCCACTCTCCCGTCTCCCGCTCCTCCGATTGTTTTCTTATGCAGATTCCTCCAACTCCTCAGATTTAATAGATCGATCTGGATGCGTTATTCAAGAACCCCCCCCCCACTCTCACCTAAGGACCCCTACAAAAGCTTCGCTCCCCTACAGCTATTTTCACAGCCGTCATCTTCCATACCCCTCCAATACTCCCTTAACATTAAGGATCGGTAAATAGCTTTCTCGGCCCTTATTGACTTTACACTTTCAATAAGTAACAGGGCATTTCCATTTTTTTTAAAAGCCTCCGCCCCATTTGAAAAGCCCTTTATTGGAATTAAGATTTATATAAAGTAAGATTATAAATCATTCATCTGCGTGGTTTAATGGTTTCCTTTCTAGCTTGAGGGAGGATCTTTTTGGGGCTGACGCTGATTCAATAACGCGCGTTGTCTTTTATATTTTATCAAACAGTTGTTTCGTACAGTCAGTCAAGCAAAAAAAGGGCAGAAAATTAGTCTTTAGAATGCAATCTGAAATCAGACTCTTAAGACTCCTTTAGAGATAGAGGGGGGAAGAGAGATGGTGGGGTGGGGGAGGAAGGAAGGGAGCGAGAGGGGGAGATATTGGGAGTGAGAGGGGGTGAGAGAGAGAGAGAGAGAGAGAGAGAGAGAGAGAGAGAGAGAGAGAGAGAGAGAGAGAGAGAGAGAGAGAGAGAGAGAGAAGTGAGAGGGATACACAAAATGAGGCTGAAATGTTCCGAAAAATTATGTAATTCGTTGCTTATTGACTACCTCTCCCTTATAGGCTAGGAGATTCCAACTCATACGTTGTACATACGAGTTGTATGTTGAACGTCTTGGTGGTGGAGTGCTGTCTCATGTTTGGAACCTGTTTGGGCTGTTGATCGTTGGGATGTATTGCACCTTTTTCTTCGAGATGTGATTCACATAACCCTTTTTTGTTTTTGTGTCTTGATAATGACTGAATAGGCGAAACGTCGACTGGTAAGTGGGTGTATTACTGGATTTGAAACATAAGGCTTTGCATTGTGGTTTTTCATTGCAATTGCATTATAATAAATAATAGTGTTTCTTTTTGAGTTTTTGGCTCTATTTTATTGATTATAATATTCCATTGATTAAAATAAAAAGTTTTATTATGATCGTTCCTTGATGGTTTACTGCCGCTGAATTCAATATTTCATTTTTTTTTATATCAAAACATTATAGTTGTTATTGATTTTATTCTGACAAGTATATAGTAAATGAATACTAAATTTTTAGTAAAACAAATCGAATATCCTTATTCATTGAACATCGCATACATATTTCATACAGTTGAATTTTTATTTATGCAATTGATATTAATAACGACTTAAAACACTAATAGCTAGTTTAACTTTTCGTTTTATTTTTTACATAAAAAATATTTCATTTCTCTTAGTTAAACGTCTTGTTTTATAAAATGATTGAAAGTACAAATGATCTAAGTATAGTTAAGCTTAAAGATGATAATAATGCTAAAAATGAAAATAATGTTCATTGACGTAGCTTATCACATGTTTTGATTACTAAATAAACTACTTGAAAATGTATATAATTATTGTTTGCAGTGTCAATATATAAGAAAACCAGATTTATGTATTGAATTAAATTTACTAATTCGAATAATTGATTTAGGAATTAAAAAAACGAATTATATACACAGTGATTCTAAAGTTTTGAGCTTTCATTTTTTTTGGCAGTCTTCACGACTGCCTATTTAATTTTTTTTTTTTACTTTCTTGAATAATATTAGTTCACCTTATATATATGAGAAAGAAAATGGTCCGGGTGGAGGTAAAAAAATCTCTTATATAGGGAGAACTGTTTGTTGGAAAGCCGACGTTTCGACCCATATTCTTCAGGGCTAGTACAATCAGGGGTTGTACTGACTCAAATAATACCAATTAATTTTTAAAATACCAATCTATGGCTTTCTAATAAATAGTTTTTTTTACCTCCACCCGGACCAGTTTCTTCCTATTTTTTAATTTCGTTCTGTTTGCACATTTATATAGGTTTTTTCTGTGTCTAGGCCAATTTATTTTTTTAAATCAATTCAATTACTCACAAAAGTCTATAACAACTTTCCGGTCTATAACAAATACACATTACAAACCTAGACCTCATTCCTTTAGCGTCACCTTTGAAACTTTACAGCAAATGCAAATGGAGCCTTCCTACTTCCTATTCACAAAGTTCATAAAGTCGAATGCTACAAGGGCTTAGAGCAAAACTGGGAGTTGCGGACTTCACGGGTTTTAAGCAGAATGGAAATATATTTATAAAGATGGAGGACGTGCTTCTATGATTTCTTGTATACAGTGCCGACAAGTTGTACTTCGTTCAGAAATAGGGATAATTTCGATCGATCAATTTTTAAAGCATGTATAAACTGATTATTACTGTCACAACTTCTTTGTTCCTTCTAATGTCCTGTTCTATATATTTTTCTTGAAAAATAAAAAAAATTAATCAGTAACAAAACAAATTTTTCGGGCTGAATATTCTCGTATCTACTGCTGTTAGATAAAACTTAAACTCGATGAAATGTATTAATTCGTCTATTTTAATATTTGTCTGTTAACAATCGTAATTTCCATTTTAAGAGAGAAATAAAGGAAAAATTAAAAGAGAGAAAATATTATTTTTTGTATAAAATTTGCTGAACAAGTTATGTAATAAAAATCTTTAGTCAACATATACAATTATCAAATCATATTTTTTACTTTGGTTGAAAGACGATCTGAATATCTCATAAACAATTTAATATATAAATTATTAGTTTCAGTTTAATTTTTCTGTAATTCAGTTGAATTCCTACACACTACTGGTTTGTTCAAACGCCCATCACGTTATAAAAATAAATCGGGAATAGTCATAAGGTTGGTTTTTTAATTTAAAATTTAAATACTTACACCAAGCTAATTCCTAAATAAATCTGACTAATGGCAGACATTAATTTAACCTGATAGCATCCGGAGATTGATCCTACGGGAGGACCCTCCTTGCGCTCACTCAGTCTCTATACAGTGGGTATCCGAAATAGGGATAAAATCTAGCGGTTGAGCCTGATCTAGGACAAATCATCTCCATCTAAAACCGTTGTCCAAGAAACAGTACAGTCTCTACCCCGTACCAAACCCAAGATCCTTCATGGGTTGTAGTGGTACAGATTTTTTATATTAATATACGAGAAAATAGAAAAGGTGTGGATAGAGAGGCTAGTTCAAACATGAGTAAGAAATCGATTCAATAATGCCGGTGAACTATCCCTTTATAGATAACACGTGCCGATTTACCCTTAAAGGACCACAAAGTACATATAATGGTTTTAACATGTGCCCTGATGATTGGTTTATTGTAGTAGCTTTTATTAATCCAACTTCCCCATCAGTTTTATAATTTTATAGCTCAACGATTTTTCACTTCAGTAACATTAGATACTTATATTAATAAAAAGTATATTAATAATTTTTAATTTTTAATAAGTAAAGGAATATTGACAGAAAATCTACATTGCAGTGCTCGTCATTTGATGATTTTTTTAAAGGAATAGGTGCACTCAGTGTCAAAATATTAGACACACTTCAAAAATTGTTATCCCTACCCTCCCATCTTTTCAAATTACTCTTAAAACAGTATTCAAATAATCTATCACTCACCTGAAGTTAATCAGCATCCTGCTTGTGTTTGGGTTCTCAAGTCAAAAATATATACATTTTTTATATTTTTCAAACGAAAGTTAAGGCCCGTTAATATGTTAGACACGCTCCCTGGTAAAAATAAATAAAACTAATTTTAATACTTCGTGGCCTTTCCCCCACCATTTATTAATTCGAAAATTCTGTTTGGTAATGAATTGTACAATTGTTTGAATGTTTCTTGAGGTAATTGTTCCCATTGCAGAATTGCAAATTTCAAATCCTATATTGTTCCGAACTGTCTTGACTCAGAGTACACACTTTTTGAAAGAGTTCCCCAAACATCTTCGATAATGTTCAGGTCTGGTGAGACAGCAGGCCAGTCTAATTTGGCAATTTTGTTGGTAGTAAACCAGTCTTTAATAATTTTTGCAGAATGTATCGGGGCGTTATCTTGCTGGAAAATTGGTGTCCCTTCAGACATTTCATTAAAAGTCAACTTTTGTTCCTCTAACAAATTTTTATATTCAGAGTTTACTCTAGATGAAACAAATTCCAAATTTCCTTTCTTTTTGTAACCAATTTATGCCTAAAACCATAACTTTTCCTCCTCCCATTTGACGTCTGGATAAACAAATTTTCTTTTTTTCTGAAGTCATGAAAATAATACGAAAATCCATTCGGCCCATCCAGATTGAATCTTTTTTCATCATTAAAGATGACTTCCTTCCACTCCTCAGTCCATGACACCACATTACGAGCAAAGACCATCTGGGATAATTTCTGATGGGTACTCAAAATGGTTTTCTTTTCAATTTTTTTTCTTACTATTGTTTTTCAGTTTTTTAATAATCTTTGGATTTGCCTTAGTTTTGTTTGAACTCCAGCTCTCTCAGCGATTGCTCTTGCTGTTTTATAAGAGTTGGATGCGATTCGAAGAATAGTCCGTTTCTCTCGTAATGTCAAAGTAGGGGTCTTCCCAGTTGAACGGCGGGTTCCGTATGTCTCCCCGTGCCGCGTAAACATCGAGACTGGTGAAAAACTCGGCTTGATTCAGCGGACTATTCCCTACAGCACACCCCGTCCTTGTGGAGTGAATAAAATCAAACGGCGCTCTTCTTCGGAGAAATACTTATTTTTTCCCATACCTCACGGTTTTTTTAGGTTTATATTGAAACAAATTCAACACTGCACTGAAGTAGAAATAGTATTTTAACGATTTAAACTCTAGAGGATTCAGAAAATAGTAAATAGCAACAAGTGTGTCTATCATTTTGACGCGTATTATGTGTCAATATTTACCGATATTGGATTTAAATAATCCTCAAGGTCTGAGAAGATTGTCCCCATTTCAATATCTTAATTTATACTTTAAACTGTGTTTAAAAAAAATAATATCAATAAAAAATAAAGAAAACATGCAAAGTTTTTTTAAAATTTCAATGGGCGTTTCTAACATTTTGACACTGAGTGTATGTGGATACGTAATTTAAGAAGTTGGAGAGAGAAATAAAATGAAATATTAAAGGAATTCGGTCAGAAAATAGAAAAATAAATATATCTACAATTATTTATTTCATGTATTCTCGGGAAAACAAATATTTAACCACAAGGTTTGCTAAAAAAACTTAATGAGATATATAAATGTATCTCATATTATCATGTACTAATAATTATTGACCTCTATAGTGATTGAAAAGTTACTGCTAATTCAACACTTTATGTATGTAAATAATCAAAACAGTTACTTTTGAAGTGAAAGTAACTGAAGTGCCTGGCCCTCCCCCCCCCCTCACCTCCGCAGCCCTCTTCCGACTTCGTAAAAGGTCTTTTTTTTAATTTTTAGAATATGCCAAGCATTATCCGTCACTATCATTTATTTTTTTTTCTATTGTACTTATTCCGCAAGTTGTCATATTACGTCATTTCTATGTCGTGATCTTATATGTTTTATAATATATAAAAATAATGTAATGTAATAATTAAAAAATGGTTATAAAAAAATTGGGTTGAAAATACACCATAATGAAGCATTGTAACAGATTATTTGAGACTGATTAACACAACTGATAATAGGTAATACAAGATGATTAACTGGAAAACACATAATTTGCTGTTATGTGAGAAATCCAACCTTCATTTAATTCCAAGGAACAGGAAATTATGGAAGATTGTAATACCAAAATAAGTAAATATTGGGTAGCATAATGTTTTTTAATCATTTTTTTTAATTATTTATTGGAAAGAAATGATGGGAACAGCTCCAATACATATAGATCGTGACCCAAAAATAATGCAATTTGATGTCACTCGACGGAACTTTAACCATTTATCCCTACCATTAAGCTGGTGAAGTGGAATTAGTATCTCTTTTATGATGAATCTGATGTTTATTTATAATAAACCTCCTCTGATTGCAAGTTCTGTAGAAAAAAAATGACAAAATTCACATTAAAAAGAGAGAGATGAAAGATTTTTTTTAATGCCCCCTAGACGATTCACCTCTTTCGCAAATTGGAAGAAAGCTAAAAGACGATGATGGCTAGGTGGCGAGGGTCGGAATTATAAGTATAAGACAAGCAGTTTGTCAGTGGATCCCCCCCCCGCCCCCAAAGTAAGTTTTAATGGTGCGATTTAAGTTTAAACGGAGTCAAGGAGGAACGAATATTTGTCTAAGTCTTGATGGTTTCCCTGGCTCCGAGGAACTTCGCCATTGTCTCCTCGAAGAACTATACGATGGACATTGGTAAGTCCAACTTTAGGAGACCTTTGGACTGTTTTAAGTCTGTTTGTATTCGACTACAGTTTGTTTTCAGTTTTGTAACTAAATACTAAATAAACACATCATTATTTTTACAGATTTTTATATTATTTTGTTAAACTGTGTATTGAAGAATGCGGGTTAATGGCTAAAATAAAAAAATGAAAAAGCTGTACAATTGAAACCAATGAAGGACCCTAGGTTCAAAACAACAGTTGTGCAAAGAGTGACTAATCTTATTAGTAAAAACATAACCCATAAAACAACAACTATAATAAAAAATTCTCGTGAAGCATTATAATAGAGTTAAATTACGTTAAACACATCATCATTAATATAATTATATACTTCTCCTTAAATCTAACTGTAACTCTAGAACTCAGGAAGTTTCATGGTTTTCATGGTAGAGGCTGTACTGTTTCTAAGACAACGGTTGTGCAGATTGGTAATTAATATCTAAGATCACGCTCAAACACCACGTTTTCCATGGAACTCACTCCCACCTATATCCGTCATGCTTCTTTCCTATCCTCATTTGAATCTAGTTTCCAAAACGATGTTATCTAATAATTAAAGGTTCTTAGCTCATATCCATCATTATTAACTAATGACTTATCGTTAATTTGTTTTTTTATAAAACCTTTATCTTTTTTATAAAACAAAAAATATGCGTTTGCTTAATTTTTCAACTTAGTTCTTAACATGTTATGTTTTTTTTTTCATTATAAGAAATTACTTTTTGTTTTAATTTATTTTTTATGTAATTATGTAAATACCAAAACTGTAACACTGATTTTTATTTTGTATTCTCATGGATGGTTCGTTCTATTATTACTGTTTACATTTATTACAATTAAGAGACCTAGAGCCAGAATAAAATTATTTTGCTATTATGTTATATTCGAATTTTCTTATCAAATTTATGAATTATCCACACAATTTGTATAAATTGTATTAAAAAAAACAACAACAAAGATTGGAGGAAACAAGTTTTACCCCTGTATCATTTTTAATGTTATTTTAAAGTAAGTCTGGTTTCGGTAAAGTTTTTACGTTCCGGCTTGGGAGATGAAGTTTAAAAAGGACAAGAAATTTAGTTATAAGAACTTTTTAACTCTGAGCTTAACAGAGACGCCATAAAAAAAGAATGGTGTTTAGACTCTTAAGGAGGCTGCGTCTTGTGAATATTTAGAGTACCATATTCTCATCCTGAAAAAGAAATGTTTAATTACTATTTATAAAATTAAGTTATATACTTATATCATGATAATAAACTAGCCTGGCGTTACTCATAAAAAAAAATTCACAATGGCTAGCCTTTACATTTATCCTTTGGGAAATACAGTAAAATTTATATGAAATGAAAACTTTCCATTTTTCATAACATATTAAACAATATGTATTCAATTTACTTCCAGACCTAATATTTGAATTGTTAATTTCTATTTCGTATATTTTTGTCTAAATGTGAAACTGTATATTAAGTTCCAGATATTGCAGCAACTTTTTCAACGAAATAATATTTTTGGAAATACCAGTTTATATTATCATTTTTATTTTTTATTTATTTTTTACGATTCGCTGGATTATCGAAACACCTTATCAGGATTTAAATGCCAGATTCCTAGAATAACTTGTTTCCACTTTATTTACCCAATAATTTTGAATATTTTAAATAATTTACCAACCCTAGTATATAACAAATGTAGAAGAGAAAAATATAGACTATAATAGAATTTAATAGTTAACTCTGGAGAAATATTTTCTGAACTTTAAAGAAACAGAAATATAAATCGGGGAAACAGCTAAAGTTAATATGCATTATAACATAATTATTTTTATGATTAATGTGTCATTTGTCTCTCTCTCTCTCTCCTCTCTCTCTCTCTCTCTCTCTCTCTCTCTCTCTCCTCTCTCTCTCTCTCTCTCTCTCTCTCTCTCTCTCTCTCTCTCTCTCTCTCTCTCTCTCTCTCTCTCTCTCTCTCTCTCTCTCTCTCTCTTTCTCTCTCTCTCTCTCTCTCTCTCTCTCTCTCTCTCTCTCTCTCTCTCTCTCTCTCTCTCTCTCTCTCTCTCTCTCTCTCTCTCTCTCTCTCACTCTCTCTCTCTCACACACGCACACACACACTTTCCCTTCTCTTTACCTCAGAAAAAAGTAATTTGTTGGCCTCATAAAAACCAGCGAAATTGAAACAAAATATTATTTTAATTAATTTGCGAAAAGAATCAAGTACCATAACCCACAACATTGTAGAAATTCTTTTTAGAAAAACCAAAAACAACTAGCTAAGGTAGGTATCCTTTTGATCTCCCAACATCTTCGAAATTATGCATCATAAAATTTGAAACATCTTTTATCTAATATATTGCTTTAATGGTAAAATAAAAAAATAAAACTTTAACCCACATTTTAAAAAAGCCCTTATGAAGTTAAAAGAATTAACTGAATCTCGAGAACCACATGTAAAAATTATTTATAACTTTCAATAAAAGTAGATGCAGATAAATAAAATGTGATATATATATATATATATATATATATATATATATATATATATATATCTATATAATATTATAAACGAAGCTATATTTTTCTCCATTTTATATGTTTTAAATTAAATAAAATATTTTTTATGTTTTAAATTAGAGAAATTTTCTGATTCGATAGAGAAATTCGTGATTTTGAAGGAAAAAGGACTATTTTCTATTAAAAAAAAACATATATATCGTATATTATCCTTTAATTATAATTATAGACAATTATCTTAAACTTACTTTTTCGTTTGATTTACTTAAAATTGTAAATGTAAACAATACTTTAATTACTAGCATCTGTTTTTGGAAACATCTACCTTTAGGCATGGTGTAAAGAAGTACATCGTTATTGTTTAAGATAGAATATATCTTTTAAACATGAAATTACGAATCAATCTGTAGAATCATAAAATTTCTCTAATTAAAAACATTAACAAAATATATCATTTAATTAAAAACATATAGACTGCAGAAAAAATATAGCTTCGTTTGGTGAGAAAAATAAACAAATGAAAATAGCTTTTTCAAAAATTTAGGGGCTCGATTTTTTTAATTTTAGATCACGTAGGATTTCTCTGTTTTGTTTTTTTGTTTCACCAGTAAATAACGATATAAGATATTCCAAATTTTGTGATGTATAATTTCGAAGATGTTGGAAGAAAGGTTTAGCTACATACCATTCCTAGTTGTTTTTTTCACCGGTTATGTTATGGGTCTTTTATTTTTTTCAAAACTAATTAACAGTTTACATCGCTACTGTTTAAGATACTTGTGTTTCATTAAAAAAATATCTTTACGGAATTCCAGTATGATCGTAATGATCGGTACACTTTAGTACTTGCCCTCCTGGTGTGTGGAAAACAGCAGTTGAGGATACTGCTCGCTGGAGAAGACGGAATTGTTGTGGGTCGCTGAAGGCGGTGTTGAATCATCGCCCATAACGGCAAAAGGGAACATTCGAAGAATGAGTAACTGGCTCTTACTCAATAGTCAATACCAAGATAGCCGTTATACTAAGATATTTAGGGCAGAGTCCTACGGCCCTTGGTGATTGCGGTTAATGCATTTCCGGATATAAGGGAGTATATGATGGTCATATTTCTCAGCTGTATTTCCCTGCTTCCCTCTCCGAGAAATGGGAGGAATACATTTAGCAAGTAACAAAAGTTATAATGCTCAGAATAAAATAAACAAAAACAAAACATCAAGTTCAACGTTATAATATTATCTTTCTTTTTACAATTTCTTACATAAAATATATCTTTAAAAAAATACCAATTTCATTGGTGAATATAAAATCATGTAGTAATATACAGGAAGTGATATATGCTAGTCTAGTATTTCCTAGGAGTTGACTTGACTGAGGTACGTCCAAACTAGAGATTAGTAAAGCAGGTGATAGGGCTGTGCAAGTAAATGCTAGGAGGCAGTTAACTAAGTGATAGGTTATAGTCAAGTAAGTGCTAGGCAACAGAAAATTAAGTTCTAGGGTAGGTCTAATAAGTAATAGGTGCTAGTCCAGTAAGTACTAGGTGTTAGTCCAGCGAGTGCTAGGTATTAGAAAGCGCGTGGATCAAGTAATTTCTAGTGTGTAAGTAAGACTAGTATTCTAGTCTAAGTAAGTGCTAAAACTAATAAACAATATTTCCTTCCTTTCTTTTTCTTTTACTTTTTAACAAAAATATATACCAACCTTTTATTTCAGCGATCGCACATAATGTACCTATGTTAAAAGTGTTATATTAAGATCGTTTGTAATTTTGTAATAGATATTATTTTTAATAGGATAATACAAATCTTAATAAATTGTAAATTTGTTTTAAAAAAACTAAAATCATTTGAAAATAAGAAACATGACAAGATAGTTAAAATGGCGTGGTTCAATCCAACACTATGCTAAAAAAAAGAGAAAAAGATTATTTTAATATTATAAATGAGATTTTGTTGTTAATAGGATAATACGGAAAAGCTTGTATAATTTGAGGTAGTCATTATTATGTAGAGATATTCCCTTAAAATAAATTAAATTAAAAAAAATAAAACTAAAATTAATGAAATCTTTAAAAATAAAAATAAAATGGTAGTTGAAATGAAATGGTTCTTAGTAGGCAAACACTAAATAGAACAAAAGAAAAAGAACATTTTACTATCATAATTAAGTATTTTCCATAAGAATAACTTAACCTTATAATTATAATTATTTTACAATAACATTATATTTTATATTTATGATTACATTATGAATGTGTCATTAAAAAATAATGACAGACATGTGTTTGGGTATATATATAAATAAATATATATACGTAATATATTTCTCAAGAACATATTACAGTAGCGCCTATGTTTCTTTCCGCCAGACACTCCGGTATTGCGGAATGGTATCTAAGCGCCGTGCGGTCGTGCCACCGTCTACATTCTCTTCCCTGATGAATGTGAATATGAGAAAAAAAATATTAGTATTGTACCCGTAGTTTTGACGATATAGCAATTCTATTTATATTGGTATTGTTATTCTATTTTTTTTTAAATCTTGTCCTTGCAGCTCTCGTAAAAATTTCGATTGGTTAAATTAAATATTCAGAAAGACGCTAGGACTGCCTTCAATGGGAGGTTTCTCTATACATATTTCCACATGAATCACTTGGTGGAGAAAGTCAAATGAACAATATGTGCTAAATGGCTTTATTATAATTTCTTAAATAAATATTTTTATTATTATTATGATTAAAAATATATATGTTTAGATATATCTGATCGTTAGATAACTTAATTATTATCGACAATAATTGAGTCGCGTCATGGTTCATGAAAAGTTCGTCTCGAAAACGGTAATTTTTTCGGAAAACAAATTTAATAAATAAAAAAACAAATAGCTAAATATAACAATAACTACTTCTACAAGAGAGATGAGATTCATTTATAATTATTTAATTGTGAGTTTAAACTTTATTCGTTCGACATTGATTTTATTCAAGATCTTTAAAATTTAATTATAGAAACAGAGATTTTTTTTAAAAGGTTCGTATGAATTGTACTTTCACAGTTTGCAGAAGTATAAAATCATTGAACGTTTTTAATTTATTGCATGTACATTTCTTTTTTCTTTTTATTTCGCAGTTCCTCCGGATATAGTTGACAGCGACACTTCATCAGATGTCTCCGTGGAAGAAGGTGGGGAAGTGATCATTACATGCAGGGCTAGGGGTCGACCGGAGCCTAGGATACTCTGGAGGCGCGAAGATAGCTCTGGAATATCGCTCAAGGGCAAAGAGAGCTCTAGAGGTAAGAAATATCTTTTAAAAACCTGTACTACTACGGCCCATGAAGGGTCAAGGGCTCAGTATATCAGGTAGAGCCTATACTTTTCCTGAGACTTTATAGAGGCCGAGTGAACCCCAACTGTGGCAGTGTACAGAATAAATAAATTATCTGCCTTAGCCAATTTCAACTCGGAACCTTCAATATTGCAGCTCAGTACTGACAAATATATACAATATAGTTTAAATGTTCAAATCATAATTATAAAACATTCCTGTTAGTGACTTTTTTATAACTTATATCAGATGTTTTTTTTCTAGTAAACCTCACTCTGAAGAATTAATAAGGAATTAATAAACCTTCAACCAGCCTGCTTCACCCGTTTTTAATGAACTCTGGAAAATTTCTTTAGTTTCACGATCATCTAATTTCGGAGTTTCATTAGTTTCTGCTATGTATTTATTAGATTCAATCCATTCTTGAAATTTTTCTAGTTTTCGCAACTATTCAATTTCGAAATACCACTAATTTTACAATTTAGTCTTTGTGTTTTCTTTATTTTTATTTTTATTATTTCTATTGTACGTTCTGTTAATTGTGTTATTTTTTTCATTATGTTCTTTATTTAAATCTACTCCAATCTATTATTTATTTAAATTTTTAATTATATTTGAAAGGTTTCATAGTCTCTCACCTGATGTGCTTTTATTAAATTATTATTTTGCCCTTTGTGACTGCGAGTTTCTCCTCCCCTGTTGGTCTTCGTACTTCTTTTACAATTCTCTTCAAAACAGTCTTTCATATGTATTCAAAACACGCTGATTTCCCTCTAAAAGTTCATGAACAAAAAAAAAGTAACGTCTATTATTATGATGATGATTTACAGGAAGACAAAAATGCAAATAAAATTAGAAAACAGTTTATTGAAGTTAAAATATGTTTAACTCTGTTTGAATATTTTAAAACAAATTATTTTTTTTTAAATATTCAGTATATGTTTCGGTGCACCAAACTTCTCTCTTTTTTGCAAAATAATTTATCGGGAAAGCTTGATTATCCAGTGTTTAAGGTCTACTGATCTGGTACGAAACCAGGTGTGAGAGATAATTAATCCTGTTATCAGCGATTATCGATCCTTTAGTATCAGCAAATCCTTCTGTAGCTCACTCCAGCATCGATAAGGTGGGTAAACCTAATCGGGAGAAAACCTTGGCGGTTGAGCGTGATCCCTAACAATCCCTTTGCACAACCGTTGGCTTGGAAACTTTGCATTCCTTAGTAAATACCGAACCCTATATCCGGCATGGTTTGTAGTGATATATATTTTTTTCTTTAATTGATTAACTTGATTAGCCATGGTCATTTGACTTTGAAATTAACGCTATTTAGAAGTATAAAAAATATTGTATATTAAAAGTTCATATTTATTTGAAAAGATCAGAATTAGGATCCTAAAGTTTTTTATCTATCAACACCACTAAAAGGCCATAATAATAATAAATAAATAATAAATTCTTTATTTATTCTGGAACAAGTCCCTTTAGAACAACAATACAGGTTTCTATACAGGGTACTATTATGTCTTATTAAATGAGAAAGAATTAATGAGAAAAAGAAGTTGCGAATTGTCTCCAGTGATGACATATAAATATTAGAAAAGAAGAAGAAAACAGAGTACAAGAAATAAAAAATAAGATAAAATAAGATTACAATAATTATATAGAGAGAAATAATAGATAATTACATATTTATGCAAATTACAATGTCAAGTATTGTAGAAATTGAGAAAGCAGAAAATGAAACAAAAATATGAACAATATCAACTAATATAACTTGTTTATATTATACAAGAAGTAAATTTTTTTTTATTCAAATTGTAATTTAACATCTGAGACGTTTAGAATCAAAAACGGATAATTCAAAATTTCAAAAAGAAACTTTTCCATGTTTTTCGTTATTTTAGTCTAGCAATGCTTTATGCTCACGAAACTTTAGGTTCGGGACCGGATTAAAACCATGCAATAAAAAAAGTGTCGTGTGTCGATAAAATGGCTTCAACTAGCGAAAAATAGGGAAAATTTTTTTCTTGAAATTTCGGTGTTATCCGCAATTGATTCTGAATAAAATATAGTTTTAATAAGATATTAATTAGACATTAATAAATAACGATTTTAATTCATTTTATGTAATATTGATTTTAATTTATTTGTACTGGTTTAAACATTTAAAAAAAAAATTTTTGGTAAATATCACGTGATTTAAATACTACCTTTCCGGGGATTTATGTTTATGTATAAATGGCCAGGTGTTGCCTATCGCAACGAGTTTTAGTTTAAGCATTTCCTGGTTTTATTTTTTTGTTTTTTTATATCCCTGTTTGTCTGACTGGTAAATATAAGAGAGGATATTTTTCAGCTTTAATAATCCCTGATAATTCTTGAATGGGAGCAAAATTTTTATATATTCATAAAATAAAAGGGATTAATAAAATATCCTGACTTATTGGGCTTTTTTGTCTTGATGGTGACACAAATCTTATTTATTTACCTCTGTCTTGTAGCTCTCGAAAACCTTTCCTGATGCGGAAGAAGAAATCTAATCAGTAGTGATTTAGCTCGGCGCCGATGGGAGAGGAAGGGCAAGAAAAATGCTGAGTGGCTGAGAGAGAGAAAGAGAGAGTGAGTGGGGGGTAAGGGTTGATGGGGTGGGGGTGTAAGGGTGTAGGAGAGGGAGGAAGACAGGAGTGGGGGTATATTCCAGCTTAGGGCAAAACAAAGAGGACAGTTTTTGTCACATTTCCAGAAGGGCCTACGACCCGCCTACGGGCTAATATTACCAAACTCCTCTTTAACCAAACTCTCAGCAGCTACTCAAGGATTAGTGTCATCTCCTTTCTTCTTATTTGCCAATTATCCTTATCCTTGTACCGAAGTCTAAAGTATTTGTCCTTCTTGATAATAGTAATAGTAATATTCCTATATATTCCTATAGTGCCTTTCACTTATAAATTGCTAGGAAAGATGAATATTCATTCTATTATAAAATTGGTACTTCTTCCACAAGTTGTCAGCTTGATGGTAGGGGTAGTTAAAGTCAAGTGACGTCACATTAATTATTTCTACGTCAAGTAGCAAGTTGAACAAGAGTAGAAGTCAAAGACGGAACAACATGGCTTCAAGAGAGAAAGGAAACCCACAACAAAAGAACGAAAGAAGTACGGGCACAAAGAAAAGAAAATGCAGGCCTCTAACCAGTTTGTGTCGTTTTAATGGGCCCATTCGCAAATAATAATTATAATGATAAATATTTATTGAGATAAATTATACAAATACCATATGGCCCTTATTGTATTTCCGATCTTTTTAAAACCTCCCCTAAGGGATTTACGTGGAGGGTGGATGGAGCCTTCCCCTTGAAGGTACTCCTAGCTTGGATCATCTCAGGGTCGTAGATCCATGCTCCAGAGACGTTTCAGTCTCCTCATATCGGATTCTGTGGTAATTTGTCTATCAGTAATGATTGTTCCTGTAAGTTTGGGTTTCCAGCAAGTAATTCATGAAACTTTTTGAAGTTTTTCTAGATCGTGTTAGTCACGAGTGTTATTTTCAGTTCTTGGTATAATGATTTATTAGTTATGCAGAAGGGCCAATGAGTAATATAATGAAGGAATTTTTACTGAAGGATTTGAATGGTCTTTAAGTAAAATTGTTTACATGTGAAGTAATAATAATACTAATATACTGAGATATGGTACCTGGGACCTTTTGGTAACCCTCATCTGAAATTTCCCACGCTAAGGATTACAGGAAATCCCTGTATATCTCATTAGCTTCCTATCTTGTAATTACCCTATTGAAGGTGAAAGTAAAATGTTGGTTATAAAGTTTGTAAAGACTGAGTGCAGGTGACGAAGAATCTCCGAATGCTTCAGTCGCGGCAATCAGGAAGAAAAATAATTCCCTCTGACGAGGTATGTTCATATTTCATTTTAGAAAATTGAATTGAATAAGCATTTCGTATAATAGCGAGTATAGGGTTACTATTCCTACTGGAAATAAATATTATTCAAAAGAAGAAATTAACAACTCAAGTTTCTCGGTTAAGTTCTCGAGTATCAGAGGCGTAGCCGCAACCTCTGGGTCGCCCTTGTTCAGAATAAATTTATTCCTCTCCATGAATAATGTCATCAAAGTGTGTTCTGATAAGGTGGAGTCTTCGCTCTCCTGATTTGTTTCATCCTTATCTTTTCAGTGATGTTTCAATCAGGGCACATTATCAGTGTCGAAGGAACTGGGGAGGAATTGCATAATATTGAATTAAACTTTAAGGCCAACTTTACGCTCTTATCTTACAAAAAAAAAAGTATGGGTGGAACTCACTCAGCTTCTTTTAAATGCTAATCTCCAAATATAAGGTATATATGTACTATTGTAGGGACAGGAATAGTGGTGTGACAGAAATAAAGTGTTAAGAAAATTCTTGTTTTTATATTAAAAAAAATTATAATGTTAAATATTATGATTGTTTGAATATTTTTTAGACGTTTTTGTTTTACAGATAGACATTTATACTGACTGAATGATGATGTATTGGTTATTTATTGAAAGTGACCATTCGTGAGTCGAAACGTCTATAAATAATGAATAAATGAATCAAATGACTTGTTTGGTGTTTGTATTTTTATACACCAAAAAAAATAACAACACAGAACTGTACGTTACAAATAATAAAGGGCCTTAGGTTCAGGACGTGGTAGCGACTATACTGTTTCTTGGACAATGGCCCCACAACCGTTCTCAGGCAAGAGGTGGTGATTTGTCTGAGATCTAACTCACCTGCTAGGTTTTCCCCAATTAAGGTTACCCAATCCATAGAGGCTAGTTGAGCTGCTGAAGCGTCTCCAGATCTCACAGAATGCATCCCAGATTAGTTTTTAATCTTTATCAAAATTAATTCCCAGATGTGGCTGTATATAATATACCAACGCCACCCCATATGGAGAAAAAAATTAATTCAACTGTTCTTTAGAAATCTCTAATTTCAGAAAGACAACTTGTACATCTTATACGATTTTTGTTTTTAAGACTTTAAACTTTTACCAAAGTCAGAAGGCATCTTATTCTAAAGAAAAGCGACTGATCTATCAAATTCCTCTTATTATTCAATCATTACAATCCGAAATCCTACGTAAAATTCTCAATGCTCGTTACTTTGTTATAAGTAAAGTCATTCATAATGACCTGATTGCTGATTTGGCCAGAATCCGATATCAATCAACGGATGAAAGCATAACAACCACTCAAACCCACTGGTTTCCTTAGCCACTTCTACAATTTCCAATAATCCTCCGAGGCATTAGAAAAGAAAATTACCTGATTTAACATGTAACATTTTTGGTGAATTTTTTATTTGTGCATAATCACTAGATAGTTTCTCTACTTGCTTTCATATCATCCCATTATGTATCATTCATTTCATTAACTTGTAGTACTATAATACAGTTGTAAATATCAGTAAATAACATTTTTTAAGCTACAGATATGACACTTGTCCGCAGGATAGCTCAGTTTTGCCGCTGCCTTCAATATTTTGCTTACTGCTGATAGGGAACTAGTCCAGAACAAGATTCTTTTTTGTCTCTTTTAGAAAAGTGGATTAGTCTTTTTCCTGTATTTAGTAATTCAATCTGGTCAGTAACAGATACGAAGGTGATTTTGGTATTATTAATATTCAAGTGAATGAGTTTGAACATGCCGAAAAGTTTAGGTAATAAGTCCTATGGTAACAGTCAAGGCAGGAATATATTTTTATTTTCCATCTCAGTATTACTCATCTCGCTAATGTCCCGAAACATAAACATTTGTGAAACTATAATCCTTCCAACTGTTCTACAACATGTAAGTGTAAAACATGGTTGTTAGCTCTGAAGAATGAACAGCGTCTTAAGGTATTCGAAAGATATTGGGCTAAATATGATACAAAAAGAGGCGAATCTACTGGGGAATATAGTTGAATATACAGCCCGGTTACTATAAAAGTTATAGCATCGTTACGGCTTGTAAGGTTGTTGAACTTAGTAACAGTTTCAAACAGTGGACGACTTGTAAGAATTATATGTATTTATAGTTATATGAACTAACTATTAGACTTATTTACTATTGACTATAATTATAACTTATTGACTATGGATTACATCTAACTTAGAGACTACTCTCATACATACTATAAACTAACTCTACCATCTCTCTAATATTACCATAACTCTACTACCTACTATCTACTCTCTAGCTCTACCCTTTATTTTCCTAACCTTAGAAATAGTATATACATGTATGTGAAGAGAATAGCTCAGGGAAGTTCATATTTTTGACAACATGGAAGCATTGATGAAACTTCCTTGATATAAACCCATTTTATTAAACGATTTACTTTATGCCATTGATCGGTGATTTAATGAACGAATTCTCAAAAAAAAAAGTATATATATATATATATATATATATATATTATTTGTTCCCCCCATGGTAACCCCATGGAGGGACCGTTTATTAATATTAGGACATGCTCCATACTTAAGTAAGCATATTACATGTCATTACATGTGATTTTAATAATTACAGGTCAGTTTAGTATTATAATTACAGAATAAATTTTAGTCCAAGTTAACACTAGAAGAAATTAAAAATTTTCAGTTTGACTAAATTGATATTTTACAGGTGAGAGTAAAATTAAAATTAAATTTGTAATCCTAAATTGTATAATGAAAAAAAAATTAACAAATATGCCAATAAACAAAATTAAAAGTTTTATAATATAAATCATGTAACTAAAAAACATCAATTCATAAGCTATGCATTACGATTAGCGACATTACTTAATAAAAATGTATACACATATATTTATTCACATAAAAGTTACAATTAAAAATGAAAAACTATGTATCTGGTGAATTGCCCTTCTTATTTGCCCTGAGAAGACACGTTTTAAACAGGTGAATGATGGTAACGGCATCGGGTCTGCGAGTTCCCTTTCCTTTTGTTATTATTGTTTAAATAATAGCATATAATGAAATGTTTACTATTACTGCTCCACTGACCTAGTTAGAGGGTTGAGTTTCATA
This sequence comes from Arma custos, assembly GCA_037127475.1. Classification (NCBI taxonomy): domain Eukaryota; kingdom Metazoa; phylum Arthropoda; class Insecta; order Hemiptera; family Pentatomidae; genus Arma; species Arma custos. The sequence goes on from CM073765.1 coordinate 33,745,910, forward strand.
TGAATGGAGTGTTTGAGATATCCCTTGTATCATCTCCCAAATTTGCGGTCGGTTGATTCTTTTGATGTTTTTTAGGCGCCAGGCATCTGCGCGTCATTAAGACCAGATTCATAAAATAACACTACACATACACGTTCGCAATTAAATATTATAAAAATTATATTATAAAAATAATTTATTAAAGTTTATTTAAATTATTTTTACTGAAACTTTTTAGGTAGCGGTATGGTATCACTTACTAGAAGAGTTGCAAGGTTTCTTCTTTATATGTCTGGATATTTTCTGTCAGTGGACCTGAGATTTCCGATGATGTTAGAACAGACCATCTGAGATAAAGAGTGCCTCTTTTTCTCATTTTATACTAATAATAATATTAAATCCTTTATTTACTCTGGGAATAGTCTTTCCGCAAATTTATTTATTCAGGAAGGGTTAATGTTTAAGACTAGATGATTTCCTGGGTTTACGCCTAACTGAATCTTTGTTTATCTTTGTTTATTTTCGGAGGAAGGAGAATTGCATACCTATTTATATAAATGTATCACAGCAAAGAAACAATACTGTTATATATTCCTATACTATTCTATATATATTCCTATCCTATATATATATTATTATGCTGATCTATTTTTTCACGCATTTGCGGGTTCAAAACAGAGATGGGGGACAAGTCCAGCCTTAAATTTTCTGACGATTCTTGCTGTGCCCAGGATAACTGCCTGTTGAGCCCCTTTAAAACCTCGACCGGAATTCCCAGATTCTTAATGCCCTCGACCGTGGATTTAGACACCATTCCATTTGTGTAGATTATAATAGGTGTTACCACCAAGCTTTCCATATGGTATAGCTCCTTTAGCTCAGCCGCTAGTTCTTGATATTTTTGAAGTTTCTCTCCAACAGTTGAGTTTACATTATTGTCGTCGGGAATCGCAATATCTATTATACTTGCTTTCCTGTCAATCGACTTTATAAGGAGGATGTCTGGTCTATTATGATGCACTGTATGGTCTGTTATAACGGATTCATCCCAATATAGCTTAGGGGACCTTTTTGCAGAATTCTATTAGGGTGATACTTATAATATGGTACCTTTACATCTAGAAGATTGTATTTCACCGCCAGGGCTTGATGCAAAATTTTGGTCACATTGTTATACCTCTGTAGATATTCAGTGCCAGCCAATACTCCACATCCAGCAGTGATGTGTTGGATTGATTCCAATGTAGCCGAGCATAGCCGACATTTATCCGGCGCTGATGGGTCTTTTAAAACATGCCTTCTATATGATCTGGTGGCGATAACTTGGTCTTGAATGGCGATCACAAACCTGTCTGTCTCGAAGAATATCTTGCCAGCCTTTAACCAATCAACTGACATCTCCTTGTTTCATCATGACATCATCTTATTTTCCATTCCGTCAACCGTTCATTTTCTGTAAGAACTACTGATTCAGCATCTCTTCTTAGATTTAGTGCAGTTAGACCCGAAACTATCCTTGAAATAGTGTCATAAACTCCATCTGTTTTTGTGAGGAAATATCGGCCTAGGGCCCCTTCCTGCTTGCGGCAAGCTTCTTCGATACTTATCAAGCCACGTACTCCTTGCCTCGGTAAGTACAGGCGAGCTTTCGATGTAGTTGGGTGGTGGGCCCGTTCTTTTGTGAGAGTTGTTCAGTTCCGAGTAAGACTGCTTTCTATATAATTAATATAGAAAGAATATTATATTTAAGGTCTTATTCTTTTATGCTGTTTAATGTCATTTCTGAAATCATTCCATTATTATTATTATATTATGTTTTGTTCTTTTTAAGTAACTCGATCAATTTTTCATTGGGTTCTTCTTGTTCTTCCAATAGGCTTCTATTCTTTCCGAAAAGGCTTGTTTACGCTCTTCCGACCACTTTGGTCTGTACTGTTTCTGTTTTGGTTGCTCTGATATAACTTCCCATTTGTCTACTTTATGTCAGAAGGTGTCTCTTTTTAAAATGTCGGCTGGTCTTAAGTTTGCATTTTTGAGGTCCTTTCGAATTTTATCTAGCCAGAGTGAGGAATTCATAAGCGAAGTTATATAATCTATTATTGTTTTCGTCAATCTATTTTCTGGAAGTCGGCTGAGATGACCAAAGAATTTCATTCGCCTTTTCCTGATTTAAATTTCGATGTTTGCAAATTTTTGTCATTCAGGTCAATTTAGTTTGGTTGAGGATTGCCACAGCAAAATGTAATGAACTCTCAGTATTAATTTGTAATTATTTTATTTTATTTTTTGTCGCGACAATGCTTGAGTTGCCAAAACATTGATTAGAGAATTCCAATTATGATCTATTTCAAAATAAATTCGTTGCAATGGCCTGAGAGATTTCTCCAACAGAAATAATGTGTGTCTTTGGAAGTCTCGTCGACTTATGGCTGAAAAAAAAAAATTAAAATAATGAAAAACTAAAACACTAAGAGATATAAAATGATTTCTTATTGCTTCTAAAATCATACGATTAAGTATAAAAAATGGGAAAATATTGAGATATGTAAAACTTAAGGATCTGTGTAAGATCTGCGATCATCCGACCGTAATATTACCTTCATGCTGAAGCAAACTCCTTAGATCGGAGGAGAAGATTAACACAATATTTTCATTCAATTTTTGTTCCTACCTGCATTATTATATTCAATATTGATTAAATATTTGTTAGCATTGTAATATTTAATAATAATAAATAATTTGTTGCGAGTTGGCGAGATAATGTTATATAATTTTCTTATTCACGAAAATTACTGCAAACTATGCACAAGATGGCTTGTTTGCAGTCCGGCAGGTGGGCTTAGGATTTTTTTAAAGGAGAGTTAAAAATCGTTAGTTATGCCGTCCTCCGGAAGGGACGTAAAGTTCCCGAACCTGTACGGTGTCAGTTACTCGTTAAATATCTCTATTCAATTATATCTGGGTAAGAAAAATATAGGACTTTAACTGTAGCATCGTACGATTAGCTATCATAGTATAACGTGGCGTAAAATGTCGAAATAAACAACATTTCAGTAATCTTGTATCAATGGGGTTTAAAATATTATTATTAAAAAAAAAAAAATAATTTTTTAATTTTAAAAGTAAATTCTAGCCTATGCGAAACTCATCTCAGTGGGTAATCTCCTCACTACATTTTTAAAAAATAGTTTCTTTTTTAAACGTGCTAGGGAGCTGCGTAGATCAGTGTATGTTGCAGATATGCAGATCCCGAGTTCAAATCTCGAAAATGAATGAATTATTTAATTCATTAAAAGTCATAGAACGACCATGTCGGATCTGGAAATGCTTCGGGGGCTCACTCATCCTCTTTAAATGGGGTACCCTCAATCGGAGGAAAACTTGACTGTTGATCGTGATGATGGCCATATCAGTAGTCTATTTATCTACAGCCCCGGTGAATAAGTGGTTAAGTCTAATTTTCTCCAAAATGAGTCTCTTATATTTAGGTAAGCGGAATCGAGTTATTTTCGTAGTGAACAAGCGGCTCAGTATGGCATTGGTTTGAAAAGGAGTTATTGTTTGTATTACAACTCCATTTCAAGCCAAAAACTACGTGAATGACACGAAAGCAGCTCTTTGGACAAAATCCGACTGAACCACTTATTCACTGGGGCTATAGATATATTCGACTAAGATATCACACTAGTATTTCTAAAGCGTCATAATCCAAAACCTACAGTTTTGAAAAAAAAAACGGAAAAACTCAAAGCTTGGAATAGCATTAGGACACTCTGAGTGATGCAAGTGCCTTCTGGCAGGCAAGCTCTGAAGCTAGGTTGATACAGTTTTGATGAATGATTAACATGTATTTGCCTATTTATTTTATCTTCATAACTAACCGCTGAAAAAAACACTGGCTTTTGAATTGTGTCACTTTAGAAATACTAGTGCGATACGAAAAGAAGATGAATAATAACACAGCTTTAGCATTTTTAAATCGTGATGTTTATCTCTAATGTTAGTTACATAAAGAAAATTTTTTTTAAATTAGTTAAACATTTTAAAAAATATATGGGTTTTTGGAACAGAATCCCAGTTGCAATTTTTTTCATTTTTCGTGGTAGGACTTAACAATTTATAGAAGCATATATTTACCAAGTATACACCTCTATATTAATATATTTACCCATTTCTTTCATGGTCATAACTCACCACCGAAAAAACACCTATTTTCGACCTGTCACTTTAGAAATACTGGTCCGGTATATACACATTAATAGAATAAAAACAAATGAATAAGACTCATGTTCGTATCATGTGGCTACAATGAATACGAGTATAAAATTATGTGCTACCTTTTCTCCAAACATTTGATTCAAACTATTGTAGCTTTAATCAGAATCTCTAAATGAAAATAGTTCTAATTTATAATTGGAATATTCTGAAAAAAATCTTTTTTCTAAATTTTCTTGTAAAAGACGTGGTTACGATTCGCAGGTAAACATAAAAAATATTGCCCTTGTTTTAGCCTCTCACAAACTGTTTTCTTTAGCATCATTTTATGTGCAGGGGTCAAAGCAGAATATTTTTTTTCCGTGCATTAAAAAAGTTCTTTCAAGCCAGTTTTTTTTTCATCCAGTTCGGACCCCTTTGCCCTACTCACTCATCAGAGTAAAGGCTACGGGTATGTAAAATACAAATTCATTAAAAATAAAATTTATTTAAATATTGGATTACGTAATATAATCAAACGTTATGTGTTTTCGTAAGGAATTATTATGTGCTGAAATAAGACAAAAAAAGAAATAATAATAGTACAAATATAGAAACCAAGGCAATTATAAGGATCTAGAAAAAGAATAGTTAGTTTTTGGTATCTTCAAAAGTAAATATATTCATAATCGTTACTTCAGCGCTGTAAATAAAATAGTATCGAAGTAAAAAATAATATTAATATTTATTAATTTCTATAAACAATTTAATGCTGCATAAATCAGGAATTTCCAATGGAAACATGTTGACTGATTTTTTAGAGTCCTAAAGTCGCTATCATAAGAAGACGCAACAAAAAAATTTATAATTTCCCACAAAAGAAAGTCATATTTTTTATTCGAAAATAATTTTTGTATATTTTCAAATGGGAATAAAGTAAACAAGTCTTCTATCTATAGAAATCAACTATTTTTAACTTTTTCCAAGAATGAAGAATTGGAAAATTTTAAACAAATTATCATATAGTGTGCCCGCATGTGTATATGCTTGTGGTTTGAATCGATGATCTATTCTCATTTTGTGCTTGTATTACATTAAAAAAAAAGTAAATTGTTAGCTGTTTGTATGTATTAAAAATAAATACAATTTTAAGCATTTCATTAAAAAAATCGTAAATAACTCTTTGTTTTAATAAAATGTTTTTACATTAAATATTTAACATTAAAATTTAATCTACATAATGAAACTTATGTAACTTTAATAAATTACGCGATATATGATATTCACTGGTCGGTTCGTGATATTCACTGTTTTAAACAATTTAAACAATTTGCAAAAATAAAATTAATTTTATTAGATGCAAAACGAAACACATTTCCTTTCATATTTGGCCTCCGGCATCAGTGCCGACAATACATAGCATTTGAAATATCAATACTCAAATAAACAAATATATTTTTTTAATTTATTATTAAATATGTTAAGATCGGGAAAAACATATCTTAGAAAAAATTAAAAAAAATTAAAAAAATTAATAATAACGGTTGTGTTTCTTAGAGTTTGAAAATTACGCGGTCTTGACTTTTTTAAACTTTTCAGTTATTAATATGATAAAATACATAATATATGTTTTCTCCCCTGAGGGGGGAGGTACACAAGCAGAGCGTAAACACGTATTGCTTTATAATAAATCCCCCCGGTTTCGACGCAGTAATAATGTAAACAGCTCGTTATGTATAATTTACATCCCCGGAAAATATATATACCGCGTTCAGTCCTGAATTATCGTCGTATTCGTTTATCGGAATAAATTTATCGGGCCAAAATTTAAATAAATTGCTTATAAAAGCTGATAACCCCCATAGAGCTAATAAGGACGAGTATTAAGATTACAATTAATCCCATACCTCTACCGTGTTGAGGGGTCATTGTAATGCAAGTGAGAGGCGTTTAAATATTGGGAAATTAAGGGGTTATACTCATGTAGAATAGTGGAATCACAGATATCCAATTAATGTACCTTGGTAGTAATTTGTCTATAAGGGTTTTTCGATATTTCACTAAAGTGTTGTATCCAATCTAAATAAAAAAGGAAATAAAAGTTTTAGACATGCGTAGTATTATTATATTCTGTCTCTTTATATATTTTCTTAATCAAATAAAATATATAATATTTTTTTTACAAATCATTATACATTATAATTTTTTGTTACTTTAAATAAACTATGGACATATGAAATATATAACATATCTAATAATAAAAATTTTCATTGTATTATTTGTCCATATTATTGTTTTATCATGACTGATAATGTTTGACCTTGTATACATAAGTGAAAGAAAATGGTCCGGGTGGAGGTCAATAAATTTTTCAAAAGTAGGGAGAAGTGTTTATTCAAAAGCCAACGTTTCGACCTACTTTACAAGTCTTCCTCAGGGCTAAATATGTAAAATACAGGCAAATGAAAATTAATAAATGATTAAAAATTACTGAATTATGGTAAATATTTAAGTTGAAACGTATAAGCATAAAGAGTATTAATAAAAAAAGTGGCAGGAGGTGGTACAAAAAGTAATAAAGCATGAAGTAAGTAATAAGAAGTAATAATAAAAAAGAAGATATCTGTAATTTTTTATACCTTTTTTTTGTATTTCTTATTTTATTCATAATTACTTTTTGTACAACCTCCTGTCACTTTGATATTAATACTCTTTATGCTTATACATTTCAACTTTAACATTTCTCATAATTCAGTAATTTTTAATCATTTATTAATTTTCATTTGTCTGGTTTTTTACATATTTAGCCCTGCAGAGGATCTACAAAGTGGGTCGAAACGTTGGCTCTTGAATAAACATTTCTCCCCACTTTTGAGAAATTTATTCACCTCCACCCGGGCCATTTTCTTTCACTTAATTATTATTTTATGTAGTACAGAATCATTTAAAAAAAAAAATACTCATTACGGTTCTCTTCCAAGTTTTTTTTAACTTGTACTAAAAAATACTTTTTTTAAATCATCATTCTGATTACTTTTTTTTTTACGTATATCAATCTGTGCATATATGAAATATAACTTACATCTTATAATGAAATTTATAACATATCATCAGTAGATATTTATGTTATATCTAATAAATAAATGTATCTTTAAAAAATAAAAATTACGTTTTATTTATTTGTATGTTTTTTTTAAATCTTATTCATCAGTTTTTTTATTTTTAAATAATTTTTTTTCTTTCACCAGTGCATATACGAAATGTATACTACATCTGATAATGAAATTTATATTATATCATTAGTAGATGAAATATATTATGTCTAATAAATAAATATGTTTTTTTATATCTAAGAGAAATTAAAAGAAAACGAATCCGCTACAAAGTACACAAAATCGTAGAAGAATAGAACGAGAAATCTGGAAAAGTAAAAAAAAAATACGAAAATTTATATGTTTTTATGTACCTTTAGTCTTTATTATTATTATTAAATAGAATTTAAACATGTCAATGCAAATTAAATAGAATATCTAAGGTAATATCTGGTAACTTTTTTTTTCTTCTATTTATATTTACATCCGCACATGTCAAATAAAACAACGACAATCAGCAGATTGGCTGACTGTAAGATAAAATACAATGGCATGAGAGGCATGAAGAAGTACCCAGCTGGAACTAAATGTAAAATTTTAAAACTAATTTAAATTTGTAGGTACGTATTAAAAAAAAAACTTGTACCACTACAACCCGTGAACGGTTCTGGATTTAAGTACGTGGTAGAGACTGTAATGTTTCAACGCTCTACACACCGTTGTTTTTTTGAGCTACCCTACTCCAAAGTATAAATTTTTTTTCCGTAAGGGTTTAATCAAATTGAGGTTTCCTTCAATCAAAAATTTCCTTTAATTTGTTTTTCCATTTTTTTGTACCTTAAATATCTTCCTCCCTCAGACCATGCGTACTTTCCTCAATTACTTTTATCCATCTTTTCCCTGCAGCACTCCAATTGAAATATAAATTGGACTATCTTTCTTCCTTCATAGAACGAAGAAAGGGAATAAGTATATAAATAAGTGAATATAGGTAAATGTATTATGTTTCTGAAGAAATATAAATATTTCTTCCGATATAGAAGTATCGGCATATAAGCGACCGAGTATGTTGAATTGTCGTTATAGTTCTGAGAGGTTGTCATTAAAATTTTAAATCCAGGTCGATAGAATATTAAATTTTTAATGGTTAATAAATCCCTTTGATCAGCGGGGTAGCAATCGTTCAACATCTTCGAACCCTTTGTTGCATCCTTCACGTTTAATCAGACAAAATTAGTAGCAACGGAAGGGTTATTTAAGTCTTCATTAGGGTTAAAACTATTAAGTTGTAGGGTAACATTATTGGTAGGTCGTATGTATAATAGTATACTAGGTATATTAACAACCCATGCTACTATGGGCTGTAGTAGTGCAAGGTTTTTTTTTAAATAAAATTATTATTAAAAAAATATTGGAACAGCATGCCAAATTCCTTTTGATGAGAAATATGTGGCAGGATTCTTTATTTTACTTTTTTTTTTTTTAACCATCCAGTTCTTTCTCAAGGTGTTAAATATTCAAAAAATACAGGTTAGATAAATTGGAAATGTACCTACTTAGAGAAAACAAACATAAGTTTACCAAACTTTTTTCACATAATTTAATACCTTTTATTGATGATCGAGAGTAAAATTGCCGAATAAACTATATGATTATTTAGAGAGGAATATAGTTGACTGGTAGTTCTAATGAAGGATACAATTAGTCAGGGGATGCAGTCATTAATAACACCAAAGAAGCAAAACATATTTATTACTAGTGCTGACGTTTCAGCTTACGTTGTTGGCCATCTTCAGAGCAAATAGAAGGAGAAGTGGCTATGTGAACTGTAGAAATATAGGTGGTAAAATCACTATAAGCAGTTAACCATCTATAGTTCTACAGTTCACACAGCCGCTTCTCCTTCTATTTGCCCAGAAGAAGGCCTACAACGTAGGCCTAAACGTCGGCACTAGCAATAAATAAGTTTTGCTTATTTGGTGTTATTATTGACTGCATTCCCTGAATGATTGTATCCTCCATTATATGATTGTTTAGCATACAACAAATGATTGATTAGTTTCACTTTCAAGATATTTTTTTTTTTTTTACATTATTCTTACTTATACTTCTTGCTTTAAAATACTTTTTCATTTCGGTTGACATATTGTTAATGCTGTGTTAAATGGTAGAAAACTCTGCTCATTGAAGTAATCCCCAAAAAACGAAGATCGCATTTATTTTTTTTAGACTGACTTAAAAAAGATGGCTTGAAAGAAGAGCAAATCTGTTGATTCCACATGGCATCGAAAGCTTTCGTGGAATCTATGTAACGACATTCAACCGGTGTTAACAAAGTTTCATAAAAGCAAAACAATAAAACGAGGATTAACATTATAGTCAATAAAATTGAGTTAAACCCCCTAAAAGATAACATAAAATATTTATAAGAATGATATAAGAAAATTCCTAAAAATCAATCCTTAAGTTTCTATAATATTGTAAAATTACTAACCAGTCAGCGTTTCGCCAGTTCACGCACTATCAGCACATACACCAAAAAAAATTTACTGTAATAATCAAATGCAGCTCGAGAACACAGCCATTGGACGAATGGAGAGATGTACTTTTTTACAGATGAATCAAGATTTTCTCTTCGATCTCCATACGGGCGAGAAATAGTGTGTAGAAGAATAAATGAAAGATGTTCAGCCAGTAATTTTACCCAGAGCAGTTGAAAAGGTTGGCTCAAAAGCCAGCCGTGTAACTCTGTGAGTTCTGGTCCTCTTACTGAGCGAAAATTCATTAATCCAGGTTCATTTTTCATTATTCATTCATTCTTCTCCGAGCAGTATATTCAAAAATTTGCAAACCTCGAGCTTCTTCGAGCTGATGAAGGTAAAGTTCTGGTTTCTTAAAATCCATAAAGTAAAAAACCGGTTATCCCCTGGTTCTTTTACCCTTCTATGGTAAGACCCAGTTTCTCCAAAACGCTTCTCGTAACGTTTCATAGGGAACTCTAATGTATCGTCCATCATCAATAAGTGTCATACCACGCGCTACATCCTCACCACGATAAGGCATTTTTAAACTTGTAAAACTTAAAAATTGAAAAAATCAAAAGCCGGAAGCTATGTTCTGGAAGAAACGGCACTGAACAAATGACACTGAATAGACATTTTAATTTCATAGAAAGTGAAATGGAATCTACAGTTCTTTCATCAAAATCAAGTGGGTGGAATTTTTTACCTGTCAGTGTATTTCACTCTATTATCTCACCTAGATTATAGTTGGCTATTAATAGTAATTATTTTTGATCCTTTTCTATATGCTACCTATTATTACTGGGGAGCGGGATAGCTCAATGTGTAGAGTGCCAAGTTCATATGCTGAAGGTTCTGGCTTCAAATCCAGCAGTGGCAGATAAATTATTTAACATGGATGCTGCCTAAGGGATCTACAGACCCTCTTGGGATTCAGCCAGCCTTTACAAAGTGGGTGGGTGCCTTAATTGGGGTAAAACCCGGCGGTTGAATGGATCTCGGACAATCACCTCCCCGGACAACCATTGTCATAGAAATATTACAGTCTCTACTGAGGTCAAGATCCTTCATAAACTCCTCCTTAGAGGCATAGGTTATTTTTTAGTTATTTACACAATAACCTGCCTTATCCTAGATTTAAATATTTAACATTTACATTATTAACTAATATTATACAACAATTGTATGGTTTAAACTTTTTTTTAGAATATGAGAAACAATCTTTTTTTATGCTCGTTTTAAATTATTTTTTTCTCATTGTTTAAATTTCAGTTTTGAATTTTAATATTTTACTAAGGGAGCAGAGCCATGATTTTTTATAAAGTTTAAAGTTAAAATAAAATTCAATAAAATAAAAAAACGCATCTATTGAAATATTCTCAGACTTTTTTCTTCTGAAATTTCTATTAATATTTTATATTCAGAACGTACTCCTGGGGCTCATTCAACCTCTATAAACAAGATCCTCTTAATTGGAGGGAATTTGGTGGTGGAGCGCGATCTTGGAGAAATCACTTCACTGCACAAGCGTTGTTCTAGATATTGCAGTATCGACCGTGTATTGAATCCAAGCCCTTTCATGGGTTACACTGGTACAGAATATTTATTATTACTATATATGCTTCTGTGTTTCATTTTTTTTAATTGAATTTAGGAACTGATTTCTTTGAATTTCCACATTTGTATTGCTTTTACGAATAAATTCAGATTTTTTTTTCGGATTCATGAAAAACTTTTTTATACATTTTTCTTTTGTATTTTTATCGCTTTACACGGTCTGAAAAAAGGACGAATAATTAAGAAAAGGTCCGGGCGAACAATATAGGGCTGAGGATTGGGCGAATATAGGGATATTGTATAGTGAACGTGAAGGCACAACATAAAACGTACCGAGGCTATATTGAAGGGGCATGTATTGAATTCGCATTACCGCATTCCTTTAGTCCTCCACAACCGTTCGCTGATTTCACTAAATTCTGTTTTTGTTGCTTGTTTTTCTCAACTGTTTCAAAATATCTGTTATAATCAATAAATTTAACAAAATTGCATATATTGGGTTGATTCATATAAAATGTACGTTTTTATTATTTCTAATATTCAAAGAGGAATTAGCGGATTTCTGTTGAACATAATATTAAACATAAACATAATACAGTAGTTCTGTGTACTATTTTTATGTCTTTTGATTTTAATGAGCTGTCACTTTAACAATGTTTTTTAATAATGTTTACTGTCACTACAATTGAACGAACTATGTTTAACGTTCCATTAAATATTACCATGGAAACACGCGATTTTCGTGTAATAGTATTTCATGAGTTTAAACTTGGAAACTCATTGAAAGTTTAACCTATAAGAAACATTACCAACGCATTCAGGAAAGGTTATGGTAACAAACGTATCCTTCACTGTTGGTTTGAGAAATTTTCAGATGACGGCCCAGATTAATTCATAAATAATTCATTTATCCTTTTCACCAAGAGGTGAAATTATCGGACTGCGGGGTATTGACGTAATGTAACAAAAACATATTAAAACAACCTGCATTAGAATGTTTCTCGACAGAGAATGATGAAACTAAACGAGTCCTCCCACATTTACCATATTCGCCAGACTTATCTCCCCCATATTGCCATCTGCTCAGAAATTTGGACAACTTCCTTAATAGTAAAATTTTGTGAAAATCATCCTCAAGTCGAAAACGCACTTCTGAACTTAATTTAATCACAAAAACCCAGAATTTTTCGTTCTGAGATTGAAAATTTGATTATAAAAAAATTGCAAAAAATGTAAATAAAATAGGGGTAAATATTTTTAATAATAATGCACTGATGTCATAATGTTGTTTTTCTAAATAAACGTTCCTTTGAAAACGGATATTTCGTATGAAGCAACCCAAGATATTATAATCAGATATTGTCCCCTGACCAACTTATTATTTATAAATTTTTTAATATTTTTATTTTGAAGAGAAAAATTTAAAAATTATAGCAATTAATTAATAACTGTTTCCGATATAAACATTTTATATAATAAGACATATTGAGTCAAAACCTACCGTTCCGAAATCGAAATTAAATTAGCAAATCGAAATTTTAAAAGAGGGATATAAGGACGGGATTTAAAAAATTAGAGGATCAAAACCAATGAATCTATAATTTCGAATTTCTATTTTATCTTCTATCGATACAATACAAATTTTTTTTTCAATACTAATATATCTTATGGAACCGAACAGAGACACTGGCTCCACGACACGGCGCTTGGATACCATTCCGCAATACCGGAATGTCTGGCGGAAAGAAACACAGGCGCAACTGTAATACCGTTTTAGAATTTTCTTTTCTTACCCGCTCTCTCTCTCTCTCTCTCTCTATAAATATATATATATATATATATATATATATATATATATATACATATATATAGGCTCTGTAGGGGCACAGATTTTTTAAAAATATATTTCTACATCACCCTGTTTTATGCTATATTTAAATATCTATCTTTTCTAATAATGCTTAGTGTGATGCAAGAACTGTATGATTTTTATGAGATTCCCTCTTTTTTTATGACTCCTTATTTTTTTTTCATGGATCAGTAACTTTTTTTGTTTGTTATAATATGGTTTAAATTCTAGCTGGAAATTTAAAATTTTATCTAGCGTGCATTGAAATATTTTCTATGAAGTTAAAACTTTATAATAAAATTTAACCCAAAAAATACCTGTATAGAAGTATACTTAGACTTTTATCTTTTGAAACTCTATTAATCTTATGTTATAGAATGTACAACTATAAATACTTAAACACAACTTGGCTTTTAATATAGTCAAAGTTTATGACTACTGCAGCAGTAGTTGAGCTGTCTACTGCATGCTACGACTCCTTACAAGAACATTACGTGCCATGTATTCGCGATGTTAACAAACAGAAATCCTAGAATCTGTGAGTGTAACCATGCGCAAAGTAAATCGAAGTATTTAGTAAAGTTGAATTTCGATTTACTCACGATTAAGCTTACTTTTAATTATCAAGTTTCATTATTTATTTGTACCAAATTCTTAATAAACAGCATATTGAAGTATTTATTAAATAAGAGCAGGGCAAAGTCCACCCTATACCTAACTAAGGATATGGATGTAAAACATACACGTTTACTCAATTGTTGGGTTTTTTAGTTTTCCGTAGTTTAATATGATATATTTATTTTCAAAGGAAAGATTATTTAAGTAAAACAAATTTATAAAACCAGGATATGTTTGGTCAAAATATTTACTCACATTTTCTATATTTTTTTTCCCAACGTAATATCAAATAGGAATTTCCATCCTAGAACTGATAAATTACATATATATATATATATATATATATATATATATATATATATATATATATATATAGAGAGAGAGAGAGAGAGAGAGAGAGAGAGAGTGAGAGAGAGAGAGAGGGAGAGAGAGAGAGAGAGAGAGAGAGAGAGAGAGAGGGGGGGAGGGGTAAGAAAAGAAAATTGTAAAAAGGTATTACAGTAGCACTTGTGTTTCTTTCTGCCAGACATTCCAGTATTGCGGAATGGTATCCAAGCGCCGTGTCGTAGAGTCAGTGTCTCTGTTCGGTTCCATTGCTAAAAATCAAGGATAAGGACTGCTTGGATAGAGAGCTTTTCGAGAAAAAACTAAAAGAAGTTGAGGTTCTTGCAGAAAGAAAGGAGAGACGAAGGAGAAAATGGGCTGAGGAGGAACGAGTCCAGTGGAGGAGTGGGGGAGCTAGAGGAACAGTCCAGGAAGATGAAAGTGTATTGGAGTAGAAAGAAGGCGGATAGCGTGAAGAAGATTTAAGTGATATTAGCGTGGTCCTTGCTGGCCGATTCGTGGGGGGAAAGCAGAATAAGAACCTTTGATTACCTATTTTACGATGTGATATATGAGGAGTACAGAATCGAAAGCGAATTTTAAATTTCAAAATTAAAATTTTCAGTTTAATCAAGCAATGAATTATGCTCCAGAAACTTCGTCGTGTTGGACGAAATCGCTCGACTAAATTAGCGAAAAATGTGAAAATGTCAATCATTGAAATTTCGAAGTAAGATCCACTTTTGATCCTGAACTCCTCATAAATTGTATACATACTTCTATGCTCATTCGAATATGTAATATCGGTATAGAAATTATATTTATTAGACACAAGATAAAAATATATATATCTACTTTGACAAATAGATTATTAACCAAAGTAACGTACAACACTATGTGAATTTACGGCACTATCGTAAATTCCCTAAGCTCGTAGTCAACAGTGCATTAGAATTTCAAAGTCTTGTTTGCGAGGAGGGTTATAAACAAGTTTACTTCCTTTGCATGTTTGAGGACAAAGTAGTAAAATTGGTTCTAGAATGGAAGAGGGATCTTACGTCCAATATATATCCCATAAATGGCTGACAGTTTTTATTACTCCAACACCATGGGGGAGATAAAGTTTAAATGAAAGTCAAAATAATAATACTCACAATGCTTCTATACTATATGTCACATTCAAAATCAATATAAAAAAATTAAATTAAAATATCAATCGTATTACCCAAATGTTTAATTATTTAAAAGAAATCGCCTTATACCAATTGATTAATTAGCAATATTTCATTCTAAGCATATATCCTGTGAATGGTTATGCTTTATTATTTCGTCAAATTGACTAGTTTTTATTTCTTGCTGATCTGTTGTAACAATATTACTTGAAGTACAAACTTTATGTTCATATATGTATAATAAATTTCGGGGTCGGATTGTATCTTTTTGAATAAGCATAAGTTTTTTTTTTACCTAAACCAAAAGGGGTGACAGTTTCTACAAGTAATGAGCCCAAGAACCTATATAGGCTCTTATATATATTCTGAATAAAAGAAAAAATATTTTTTGTTAACTTTATTTTTATTTTGTGACAATTAATTGTCGTTTATTAATTAATTATATAGTTAGGATGTAATTCTTCTTCTTCTTATTTCGCATCACCCTTATGGTGCCTTTCAGCGTAGGGGAGCGTTTAACCAAGACTGCCACTCTTCCCTGTTCCTAGCTAGGTTCCTCGCTTGGCGAATATTTTTGCCTCTTTTCCTGCACAAACGTTCAACATATTCCAGATAGGACATTCAAGGGCGTCCTCCTGGTCTTCTACCTTCAGGGACGTAGTCCATCGTCTTCAATGGGTCCCTGGCCCTGTAGTCCTTCATCCTCAGAACATGTCAAAACCATTTTAATTGGCGGGACTCGAGCATTCTCCTTCCACGATCCTGAGTTCCTCCCTGATCGTTTCATTGCGGAAACGATCTCTTCTTGTTTTCCTGCGATCCTTCGATGAAATTTCATTTCTGCAGCCGTGATTCTACTCTCCAGCCTGTCCGTTCGTATCCAACTTTCGGCACCATACAGAAGCACAGGTAGATATACCGACTTGAAGATGTTGAGCTTCACTTTTCTGCCTACTTCTCGCTTCCCAACATCAGCATTACAGATCTGGTAGTACACCGAGTTTTCTTTGTTTATCCTGTTTGAGATTTCAAAGTCTAATTTCCCAGTACCGTTCCTTACTGCTCCGAGGAGGTGAAGTCCGTGACTGCTTCCATCTCTCCTCCGTTGCAGTATATACCTATGCATTTCTTCCTGAAGCCTTCCTACTTGCAAGATCTTGCTCTTGCCGGTGCTAATCTGCATACCTTTCCTACGGAGCTCTTCATCCCATTCATTCACGGCTTGCTGTAACTTTTCTGTGGAGTCTGCAATGATATAATTCTTCGCGAAATTAAAAATATTAATAAAAAAATGAAAAATCTGAAGTACAATTTATTTTGCCCTGAGAAAAAAAACTTGTACTACAAAAGCCATGAAGGGCCTAAGGTTCGGTAGAAGGTAGAGACTGCACTATTTCTAGGAGTGATGGTTGTGCAGGGAGGTGATTTGTTTGAAATCACGCTCAACCGACAGGTTTTCCCCAAATTAAGGGTACCTACTTTATAGAGGCTTGGTGAGCCCCTGACGAGTCTGTAGATCCAAAGGCTCTATCCACTGCTGTTGTAATTATAATATAATAAGTACAAGTTATTTTATTTAGTACTTTATCGTAGAAAATATGCTTACATTCAGCATTTTCGCATACCTTTTCCCTGAGTTTTCGAAAACAATTTTCCGAGCTAGGTAGATTCGATCAATCTGAAGCGGAAAAGCCCGGATCATCTGGTCCGGAAGAATTGGAAGATTGACATGAAGATAATTGCCAATGGCCCAATAATGGGAAAAACTTTTTTCCCCGACGAATGTACTCGCGAACTGTTTCAAACCGGTTCCGGGTAATGAAGTTTAGCGAAAGTTCTTCAGACCCTTCTGCATAACTGTCTCCAAACTTCCGGTGACGATTAGTTTAATGGCATAAATTATCGATAGTCGTAATCGATATTGGTGATCAGCTATAATGAGAAGTGTACGTGGGTACTAAATGGAACCTGAAAAAAACCTGTACCAGTACTACCCATGAACGGGTCCAGTACATGGTACAGGGTTAAGTACATGGTAGAGACTGTACTGTTTCATGAACAAAGGTTGTGCAGGGAGGTGATTTGTCCTAGAACATTCCCGCCAGATTATTTACAAGCAATTAAAATATTGTTTTGGGTACATGTTCCGCAAGTTGACGGAATGAATTAATTTTTATTAAGTTTAATGTAATTGAACAATTCTTGCACCTCCTGAATTCTTGCAGGGCAGTTCAGGTAAATGCCTTACCAATAAGTAGGGTTTTAACCACTAAGTGCTCCTAATGCTTTGCAACCGCATGGTTTCGAGGAAGCTCCGTCCTTATCCCATCAGTGACAGATTATCGGAGCGGTAATAATTAAATATTTAGTTAATTATTAAGGAAGGGAATAAGAAAAAAAATGAAGATTCCAAAAAAGATAAGTAGGAAGCGTTCCAGATTTTGAAGAACTTATTGATCGAGGGTAGGAAATAGTTGAATCAGTCATTTGAGGAACACCTCACGTCCACTTTTGGCCAAAATTGAGTTAGACATATTAAATTGTTGGTGAAGGCTAGACAAATCTAATGCGCATGTTTGGAAAATGTATAAAAATTATTTGAAAAATAAAATAATGATTTTTATTAATATTTTGAATTGTTTTACCTTTTATTTCATACCTGATAACATATCTTTTCATATTTAGTTAATTAGTGTCGAAGGGAATCAGAAAAAAATTGAAGGTTCCAAAAAAATAAGCAGGAATCGATTCATATTTCGAAGAACTAATCGGTTAAGGGCATTAAAAAAAAAGGTTCAGTTTGAGTTGAGTTCCAACAAACTTTAGCTATTCATTCGTTTTCTCTTTAATATTCTCTAAAATGAAAATAATGGATAGTTTTAGTATGATAAAAAGAGTAGTGGGAGTTCTAAATTTTACTTATCTAGGGATAGTTAAAGAGTACCTGATTCCGGGCAGGCTAAGGACCCCTCTATTACATCCCTTCCAGAGGACGCCTTAACTAAATTTGTTGAGTGATTAGGATACTGCGCTGTGTTTTTTTTTACTTCGTTTAATTATGGAAAATAAAAGAAAAAAGAAAATCTGTTCCGCAGGTTGTCACTTTGAATTGAGT
The DNA here is from genome assembly GCA_037127475.1 of Arma custos. Classification (NCBI taxonomy): domain Eukaryota; kingdom Metazoa; phylum Arthropoda; class Insecta; order Hemiptera; family Pentatomidae; genus Arma; species Arma custos. The sequence continues at coordinate 33,764,332 of CM073765.1, forward strand.
AACAATTTTAACTGTGTATACGTTTCATTTTTAATATTTTACAAAAACACAAGATACCGTGAACTTTAGTATGGAAAAGTGTAGGTAAGGTAATTATGGGTAATTAGTAGATTTCGGTAATCACTCAACGTTTCAACAAACATACATCTTCTAAATTTCAAAGTGTCAGTTCAAATTTTTATTTCTTGATGAAATGAAAACCGAAATCTCATTACTTCGCCAATTTCCATCTCTTACTTTTCAGACATTCTATATTTAAAAACATCATTATTGAATTATTTAATTTCTTCTCTTATTAAACGTTGAAGAAGTCAGCCTTATATAATTACTCAGTTTTTATATTGAAAAGTCTTTTCACTTTTCAATATTAATATATTTTGTGGAATAGCTCTAAGTCCACTGGTTTCTTGATAATGTAATTATTAATTTTTTTTTCTTGCATTTTTACTTATATGGTCTCTTGTCTCAAGTTTTTGTGTTGTTTACTATTATTTATTTTTTCCTGTTGTGTTTTTAGAAGTTTGGTGAGTGCATATTGAATATTCAATTTCTGAAGTTTTCATCAGCTATTTTTATCGAACCTTATCCAGCTGGGGTCGAGTAAATTTCCTTATGGTTGGTTAGTTGCATTTGAGCCTTGGAGGTGGTGGGATGTTTCTCAGATGCATTATTCATGTTTTGTTTTCCTGTTATTCTCTTTCTACCCTGAAGATGCCTGAATGGGTGAAATATTGGACAGATAATTTCAATTTCTGTTTTAGTTTGGAGACTTAAGGGCTTTTCATTGGAATTTTTCCACGGTCTTAACATTACTCAGTTTTGCTCCATATTATTTAGTTGGTAGGTATTGAAGGGAATAGATACCATATGCAACATTAAGCCAAAACAGTGAATGTAGCAGGTGCTTTTTGGTTTTGAAATGATACGGAACACAAGGATTGATTGCAAATGATTCTTTCAAATTAAAATCATTTTCTTTTTTTTTTCATTTTTTTTGTATTACCCTATTATCCGCCATGCTTCTTTCCTATCTGCATTTTAACCCGGGCTTATCATACACCTCCTGAATTCCCAAACAGATATACTCTCTAATCAATTATAATTAATAGGTCATATCCATCAGAACTAATTGATTAATTTCTTACAGTAAATTTTCTTTTAGTATTGTAAACAGTGTAGTATAGTATGCGCGTTTATTTATAGATCTTTTTTTGTCACTTAAAGTCTTGTTATTAGAAATTTTTCTTTTTCTATACTTTACAAGACCATACCTTTAATTTATATCTATTTTCAAGTACTTATGTAAATATTGCATGCTTCATATACCGTAGCTCCTTGGCCGGAAATATGTTTTATTATTTTTGTGCATAACTGTTATTTTTAAGAAACCTGATCCCAAAATAAAACTATTTTTCTATTCTATTCAAAGGACCAAGGCATTTCAACAGTCCTCTCTTAGCCGTGATCTTCTTCCAGGGTTAGGAAGCATTCATGATCATTGGCCAATTGGTCTTAGCCCCCTAAATCAGTCTTTTATTTTACAAGAGAATATTTTATAAATTTTCTCAAAGTTGAAGTATAATAATCAAATGGCGAATTTCACTTATTAGTTAATTGCATTTTGCAAGATACGGAAAGCCTTGAGTGGCTGGCGCAGTGGAGTTAATATTGCACGGAGGGTAGTAGCAATTGCACCCCTAATAGGAGAGGGGCGAGTGGGTGGGGGGGGGGGTGGTGCGCAATTAGTGGTGGCAGCTTGCCACTAGCCTCGAGTGGGGTTCCACTCCTTTTTAACTCCCAGAGCTCTTCAACTAAATTACAACAGAGCCTTACCTACTTCGCCACATGTCTTACAACAGCTCCTTCTTTTAAGCTACGTTTTGTTTTATATGTATTTTATGGTCTTAGAAGTTTTTATTTGTGTGTGCAAGAGTACCAGCCAGGTTATTGTTAACAAAATAAGTAACACTTGTTGATATTATTAATAATCGAAAATACTGCCGATTTATGCCTTATGAACATTATTGTTTAACAATGATATTTAGTTTGCTTTGATATTATATTTGCGGACACGAAAGGCAAGCTGCAGCAAGCACTGATGATATAGGAGGAAGAGTAGAAAACCACGAATAATGATATCTAATAACAACAAAAGAAATTCTTGGTGATATCAAGAGGGGGACGTACAGCTTATCAGTAATAGGAAGAACGTGGAAGACTGGGTGCTGGAGGTCAAGACCGTTCCGGAATTCCCTATCAAGAATATATTCAGCGGATCGGAGGGGAGAGAGACAAAACCCTACAAGAAATGAGACAGCTTGGCAGGGATGGAGAGGCATGGCAGCATTAGGTAGAGGATCTCAACGCTGGCATTGTAGTGATATTGAGCTATAGTCCCTTTTCCTGGACACCAATTTGTGTAAGAGCGTCGCAAATCTGTGGTTTGGTCTCGTAGAAAGGATGCCTGCTAATTGAATACCCAGGAGATTACTGCATGACAAATTATTGATAAAAAGAGAGTTGGCTAGCCATGCAAATAGTTGATTCGAGGCTCTTTAAAAGACCTTAGAGCACGAGTTTCAGACTGTTAAAGGGAAAACACTTGACCGAGAAAAGTGAGTTCTTCTAGAACGCCTTAAGGCAATCATGGAAGGTTTTTACAACAGTTTGCCAACTTACCTAACAATAGTGAAAGAGATTGATTCCGTGGTTCGAAATGATAACCCTACTAATTAAACACCTTGTTCAAGCCATAGTTCAACGCCTTGACAGATACCCGGGTTTGGATTCGTTCGGAGGAATGATGTACAAAGATATAGTTAAGTCCATATATGGTCACACTCATTGACTGCAAGGTCAGCAGCTAACACATCTTCCTATCATACTCCTTATAAACCCCGCCCTAGAGCACTCATTACTCATTATTGGCTTTAGTCTTTAGTCGGTTAAATACTATGTTTAAGTTTGTTATCTCTTGTTTACTTCAAAATAAATCATTTTAAAAACGTTGAAGTGGATCAAGTTTACTTAAGTATATGCATAAGAAACATCCTTTGCAGCAGTGTATCTTTCTAGTGTCACTCCCTGCTGGGGCTCACCCAGTCTCGATTAAGTGAGTACCCTTAATTGTGAAAAAATCGGGTGGTGGAATGTCCTCGGTCAAGTCACATCTATGGACAACTGTTGGCTTAAAAGCAGTCTCTAACATGTACTGAAGCCAAAGCACTCTATAGGTTATAGTATTAGCAATATTATATCAAAACAATTTTCCAAGGGGGTTGGAAATATATTCTGGCGCCCAGTCCGAGGAGTATCAGTGTATCAAAGAATCTCTCTCCCTTTCCCGACTCCGGTTACCTCTAGATAAAGAAAGATTTTCTTATTTACTTAGTAAAGCTAAATTACAAAATATAAGGAAGAATTGACGAACATGTATAAATTTTAAATGTAATTATTGTTTTTGTAAAAAAATAAAATAATAAATCTCCGATGTAATATTTATTAATCTATTTTATATCTGTGTCAGTAGGAAAATTGCAAAAATAAAACAGCACATAACTGTATAGTTAATATTTTTTTTTTTTAAACTGTAATACTAAAAACCAAGAAGGGTCTTGGGTTCAGTATATATCAAAGATTTACTTATTGTTTCAAGGACAATGGTTGTGCAAGGAGGTGATTTTTCCGGGATCACGCTCATCCAACAGACTTGTGTCCCGATTAAGGGTACCCATTTTATAGAGACCGTCAGTCCCAGGAGGGTCTCCATGTCCAACTGTGTCCACCCGTGGCTGCTGACTTATTAAATAATTTCAACTCAGCACGCTACATACTGAGCTACTCTGCTCCTGAAATTACTCGTTAATAAAAAAATTATTTCGACATCGCCGTCTTAGGCTCGTTACACACTTATACGGTTTGGTTCGGATTGCTGCGTATTCGATTCGTTTTCGGTAACCACCGGACAAATGTGAAACGGTGATACGGTGTGTGTTCGGTACCTAATAGAAAACTTATAGAACTGAAAGCCCCATCGACGCGAATCGGTTTCGTTCAGTTTCTAATCCGATCCAAGGTTCACAAAAACAATTGGTTGTTCACACATACGGTTTAGTATCGGTTCGGTTACATTTTCGGTAAGCGAAAAAAATATTTCACTTTCATTTTCTCATCTTAAATTTTGTTGTTTAATGAAAAATGAGTGATTCACTTGATATTGATCCTTAAGTAATTGGAAAATTTGTCTTCGTGCTCCCTTAGCTTCGGTAAAGTGTTATAAAATTCACAAAACTCCACCCTATTGGTGAGGATAGGGTGTACCCAGAAGTCAATTATTCCTCTTTCGTTTTTTTTTTCTATAGAAAAAAAATATAGCAATAATTTGTCTTTTCACCATAATGAGCATTGTGAAAGTAGTGCGATGATTCGGTTGTGAAACCTGACACTAACTACTGAGTGTTTGTGAAGAGTTTTCATTCGTTTTCGGCAGCTACCGAAAACGAATCGAATACGCACCGAAACGAAAAAAAAACGTATAAGTGTGAAATGAGTCTTAGTGACATCGAAATGTTTTTACAAAATTTTTATTTTTCATAAATAAGGAAATAGTAATTATTGAATGAAAACAAAAAAATGATATTACTCAGACATAAGATCTTATGTCTGAGTTATATAATACCCTAAAATACAACATGAGTACATATGTAACATGAAAAATAGTGTTACATACTTACTAAAATAGTTATTACATTAAATACTTGTTACATACCACGTGCACCTCAATGACGTCAATGGAGTGGGGCAACCTGTGGTTTACTGGTTAGCTTTACAATCTTCTACGGCCAGGATTGCTCTATCATCCCGCCAGGTAACCCTAGTATTTTTTAAAAGGAGTAAAAATCCTTATTTATGCCGTCATTCAGAAGGGAAGTAAAATAAGCCTGTATGGTGTCATTACTCGTCAAAGATCCCTCTTCTAATTTTACCTAGAGAGGTGAAATTTAGTACTCCTGCTGCCTCCATCGTCCGGTTAGCCATAGCGGTTAAAGTATTCATTTTAATTGAATGTTGATAGGTTTTGTGTTCCTAAGGCGGTATGTTCTCAATGTTTATTATTCTTTCAATTGTGATTATTGTTTTGTTTTTTTTATTTTAAAATTATTAACAAACTCTGCATTTTTTTTAACAGACTTTGCGACAGCCTTTCTGTCAGGCATGGAGATCTGTTATAGCTAAAAGAAAGACAAGTCTAACCTCCCAACTTTTTTTTTTCTTAATTCATTCTTCTGTGGCAGGTTGTTTGGTGTTCTTGAAGACCCTCCCTTTCTTCCTTATTCCCAGAGGAGGGTGGAGTACCTAAAAGTACTCAACTCTTTATTCCCTTTACACACCCCCAAGTCTCCGAGCACCACTTGCTCCACATTTTGCTGACTAGAGGGCTATACTTTCCTATAAATTTGATCCCAAATTGCTTTTATTGCTCAAGGAATCGCAACTGTTCAAACTGAGAAACTGCCTCTTTATGGAATAAATCTTTAAATAAAAATAAAAAATAGTTCCAAAACACCCACCAAAAAATAAGCTTTAGTGGGAAACAAAACTAAAAATTAGAAAATAATTTTCAATGAGTTTGAAATAAGGATAGATCGGTGAAAAAGAAAATTCATTTATCTTAATAAAGCGATTTTCATAATGACCCTACTTTTACCAATATCAGACGGTAAAACATTTACAATAATTAACTTCAAGCATGCTGAAGTTTCCGATTTCGAATAAATTATTTAATCTGTCAAAAGCTACAGATGAACCCTTCCGGATACGAAGACCCTCCTCTTCCAAAAGTGGGTACCCATAATTGGTGCAAAACCTGGCCATTTAGCTTAGTCTCGGTCTAATGCCCTCTCTGAGTATTGACTATTGTCCTATAAACAGTACAGTCTCTAACATGTACTAAACCCGGGGTCTTTAGTGGTTTGTAGTGTTATAGGTTTTTTTATAAATTTAGTTCATACATTATGTGGATCTTTCTTTGATTCCAAAAGAAAAAAATCCCTTATTCTTTAGGTTTAGGAGGAATTTAATTCTGGATTTCAAGGTCAATTTTTCAGACATAACTTGATGAAGTATAAAGTTAAGGGTTTTATTATTTAAATTGAACTGGCGACATTCGAATTGGAAATTATAGCCAAAACCAAGGTACTTTTCCGTCTATTTTGTACCTTAGCGTCAACCAAAGTCGATCCCCCTCCCCCTTTATACCCTGAAGAAGAGATGAAAAGCGTTCCTGCATCTTCCGGGACGTGTGATGGATGCCCCGACTGTGCTGTGAAATCTGATAGGTCGCCTTGATATTGGACCAATATTCCTTCCCTCCGACCTATCAAATAACAGCCTATCATCACTCAGGGTAGCCGTTTAACAGGGAACTTTGCAAATTTCTTTTTTAGGGAATTTCCCTCAATATGGTGAGAAGTCTTTTACTGAGAAAATCTAGATTTTCGAGTAAATTGGGTTCTTTCTTATGCATCGGATTCTGGCATCATGTAAAAATGTATATAAACAAAATCTGGAATTCTCGACTTAATCGATGAAAACAATGAAATAAGAAATTTCATTCAGTTATAAATTTCATCTTGTTTTTATTATTATCAACAAATTATAAAATATGAATATAAAAAAATAAACCAGTACCATTACATCTTATGAAGGTTCAATACTTGGCAGAAATTATACAGTTTCTAAGTCAACAGTTGTGGAGAACGGTGACTCGGTGGAGAAGGGTACCTACCCAAATTAAAGAGGCTGAGTGAGGTTATGTAAATCTCACACGGTCCACCCGTGGCTGGTAACAGATTATATATTTATCTGCCACAGCTTGATTCAATTTATTTATTTTATATATTTATCTACCTCAGGAAACTTAGAGTTCATATTTATAATATATATATCACCAAAATAGAGCCAAAAACTCAAAAAGAAACACTATTATTTATTATAATGCAATTGGGAAAAACCACAATGCAAAGCCTTATGTTTCAAAAAATACACCTACTTACCAGTCGACGTTTCGCCTATTCAGGCATTATCAAGACACCAAAATCAAAAACGGGTTATGTGAATCGCATCTCGAAGAAAAAGGTGCAATACATCCCAACGATCAACAGCCCAAACAGGCTCCAAACATGAGACAGCACCCCACCACCAAGACGTTCAACATACAACTCTTGTTGTACAACTCTTGTTGTATGTTGAACGTCTTGGTGGTGGGGTACTGTCTCATGTTTGGAGCCTGTTTGGGTTGTTGATCGTTGGGATGTATTGCACCTTTTTCTTCGAGATGCGATTCACATAACCCGTTTTTGATTTTGGTGTCTTGATAATGCCTGAATAGGCGAAACGTCGACTGGTAAGTAGGTGTATTTTTTGAAACATAAGGCTTTGCATTGTGGTTTTTCCCAATTGCATTATAATATATAATATATATATTTTTTTGTATTCTTAATACATAATTATCCCTTTCTAGTTTTTGATGTCCACTGCCACAGCCCACAGAGTTAACAAATATGAAAATTTCAATTTAATTCAGATTAACCTAAGAAAAAATTATAATAGTTAACTAAAACATAAATTATATACTACACTATGTTATGAATTCCAGCTATTTAGTCCTGTTGAAACATTTTGTGTAACTGTTGATACTTTAATAAATAATAAATTATTTATTTATTTATATATATAAATAATTTATTTATTTAATAAATAAATTATTTAGGTCCACATACAGTTACGAAGTATTACTCTGTAATCACTTTTTATTTTAAAGATATAAATATTTATTGGAATTTTTTTTTTCTGGTGAACTTCCTACCAATATCAGTTACTTCTATAACTGTATAAGCTGTTGAATCCCTCCTTATCTAGTTTATGTCTGATTTCATAAGGATTTTTTTTTTTTTTTTTTATCGACCACTTAGAATCACGCAACAACTTTATTAATTAATTATTCATAAAAATTATTTATTTTTTCAGTGGAAACGCACAGTGGAGAGAGGTTGATGCTATCTAACGTTGACAGAAGTCAGATGGGTGCTTACCTTTGTATAGCAAGTAATGACGTGCCTCCAGCTGTGAGCAAGAGGATATCACTCAATGTTAATTGTAAGTAATTTTAGTGAAATAATAACCTGTATCAGAAAATTTCAAAAACAAGAAAATTGCGAATAAAAAAAAAAAATTCGCAACAATTAGAAAAAAAATCAGGATAATTAACGCTCTTCTGTAAATGTCCGTAGAATATATTATTTCGAAAGAGGAAACCGACAAGGAAATATACGAGGTGTGTTCAATATTATATAATATTTTATATAATCAATTTTGATATATCTCACAAAATATTTATTTATTCGTCTATATGTAACTTGTACACTTCAAAGTAATCCCCACCAGATATTATACAATTTAGTGCTAGTTGTTTTTCCAGTCCTTGAAGCTTTTCATAGTTGGTTTTCAGGATAGACTTTAGTATCTTCAGCGATCATGGAAGATCTCTTTCTTTTGAGAGCTTTGGAAATTAAATAAGTATTACATTAGTCCTTAGTGGTTTATGTAATAATAATTTAACTATCGAATTAATTGCTCTTTATTTTTAAATAAATAGTTGTTTAGTTGTATCTTATACCGATCCTACTAACGTTTATAGAGGACCCTGGAGAGACAAGAGGGAAACGGAGTTTTCTTTCCTCTCGAGGAGGTCGGATATTGGCCCTGAAATAGGCCAGCCCCCCTGGGTATCTTCACGGCTCCACATTGTTGAGGTTGGACCTCACCTTTCGCTACTTCAGGCGGTTGCAGCTGATTAATGTACTCATTACAGCTTCGTCGCACAGCTTTGTTGGATAGAAAAAAACAGCTCTGTTGGAAGCTTCGCACAACTTTACAGTACAGTCGATCGATACCATGTGGTCCAAGCTGTATTAAGTTCCTTAGTTTTTCCCCAGATAAAGGGTACTAAAGCCACTTTGTAGAGGCTGGGTGAGCCCCCGGACGGTCGTTTTCCTCAACAAAGGGTCTCCAGATCCCACAGAAACCGTCTGTGCCTGTTAACTGCTTAAACAATAACCTTTCACAGTCGGATTTAAACCCGGTATCTTCGGCTCAACAACTCCCCTCCCCACTCACTACTACAAAGAAAAGAAATAGAAATAATTGATTTTTTTTCCAACTGATACGTTGAGCGAAAACTCAAAAATAAAGTCACATGATGATTATTATAGTGCAAATGGAAAACTCCAACAGTCTTTAAGTCTCTAAATAGCTAAACAATCAATGTTTCGCCAATGCTGGAAGCATGAGGACACACACCAAAATAAAATTCACATCAATGAAGATCAAATTGAACACGTCAGCACTCGAGATTCAATCAAAGGCAGCAACCTCGTTCCAAGAATTTCAAAAATACTAAGGCCAATGAAGGCAATATACGGGACAACATAAACCAACAAAACAAAAAATTATTCAATATATATTTGTAAGAGGTGAGAGGGGTAACTCAGTGATACGCTGAGTTATTGCGATGAAGATCCTTATTGGAATACGGCGGTGGCAGGTGATCATTCCATCTTTTAATAGTCATATGTGGGCCAGTCTGCAGTCTCCCCTGGGGCTCGCTATGCCCTATACAAAGTGAGTATCCTTGAATGGGAGAAAAAGATTGCGGTTGAGGGTGATCTGGGACAAGCCACTTTCCTTCAAAACTGTTGTTCTAGGAACTATGGCCTTTACCATGTACTGAACTCAAGGCCCTTCATATATTGTTCTGGTAAAATATTGCGACAATTTATAAATTGTAGCAATCTTACTAGAGGCCATTTAAATGCAAGCAATTTAATTTCCAATTTTATTTCAATATACCTTTTTTAATTTTTTTACGATCTCAATTCTTCCCATAATTTGTACTTCATAAAACCGTAAGAGGAAATAAAAAACATTAATTACACACAATCATAACAATTCCCTCATACACAGCATAACATTACAAAACATAAAAGATAAAGATGGCATTGATACGAGACCGCTAGTTAGAACGGACGGTAATGCCAGGGACCTATTGTGTGAGGCCGAAGACAAAACCCCGAGCGAGCGCCATTGTTGTGCAAATAGAACAGATATATCAGTCGGATAAAGCATTCGCTAAGAATAGGAGCAAAAATGGCCGGAACTTGGAGTAGAATTATAAATCCCCCTCCTCACTCTGCCACTGCTTTCTAAATTAATATACACACTCGTTGATTTCATTAGCGACGCTGGGTCCTGTTTTCAATGACCGTTCGGACAATTGTAGGCTTCATTTAGGTCCCTTCTGCTCAGTCTAAATCAACTGTGATTTCGGGTCCGTTATTACAATTTGAAAGGAAAATCTTCCGTCGCCTTTTCCTGTCCGAGTCGATGGTAGTGAAGCAGATTCAGATGGATAAGCAAGAAATCAGGATTAATAAATTTCTATGTTAATAAATCAGTAAGAGGGTCACCTGTGGTATAGTTAGCATAACAACCTACTCTGCCGAAGATTAAAAGGGAGTAAAAAATACCTGGTTTCGCCGTCCCACGAAAGGATGTACGATGTTAGGTACTCGTTAAAAATCTTTATCCTAATTAAACCTGGATAGGCAAAATTTAGAGCTCCCACTGTAGCATCGTCCGATCAGCCATATCAGCATTTTTCTTTTTTTAAGTTTACTTCTCTTAAAAAAAATGCTTCTCTTTCTAAAAATTAAATTGGACTCACTACCTGCAAGTTCTTTTATCTTCAGAAGTATGGATACCATAAAAATATAAGACTTTAGATTCAAAAGCGGATAATAATAATAATTATTATTACAAACCCGAAGTCTCGATGCCGATACCACCAATCTTTGCTAACAGACCTCGTATATCCGACGAATTCGTTCATTATTAAGCCCAGCAATATAAGCAAGCAGTAAGCCCATCATCGTGGCGCTATTACTTCAATAATATTAACCGGGTGCATGCTTCGCAATTCCACCTTCTGCAATCTCCTAGATTCTCCAGTTGTCCCATCCTTTTTTGGAGCGAAAATGGATGGTGGATGAGCGCAATCTCGGGCAAATTACCTCCTAGCACAGCTATTGTTCTAGAAACAGTACAGCTTTTATCATTCAATCATGTGCTAAAATCAATACCCTTCATGGGTTGTAATGGTACTGATTTTTTTGTTTATTATATATATATATATGTATATATACTGATTTTGAAAATAAAAACAATACCTATTAGTTAAAAAAAATAATAATTTATAAAACTTTAGAGGAAGTTGACAGGTATAAATGTGGCGGGTAGTTATCGGTAGCAACGACATGACAGTCACTGGGGAGTTCGTTCCTGTCCTCTCGGCACAACAGCTGCCTCCCTTCCCGTGAAATTTTACTGCCTGTTAAATTTCATAAGCCTCTAACAAAAATCCTGCCTCTGGGGGATACAGAACGTCACGTCAGGTATAAAATGTACTCTCCCTATTCTATATATAAATATTCTTTTCAATATTTCTCTATAAAACATTTTGCAAAATATTAAAAAAAAAAAATTATTTATTGGAATTAACAACTACATCATAATAATACAAGTAAATATAATGGTATGAATGATACATTATGGCATGGTTAATAGTAAGTACAGAAACTACCCAATGGTAGTACTCAAATAACAAATTCAACATGAAAGGTCACGATGCCTTCTTCTTTTCAGACGCCTCTGAGGATTATCGGGAATTGAAGAAGTAGCTAGGTTTGAACTAGTGGGTTTGAATGGGAATAAAGTTTGTCATGAAAGCATTAGTATCGGGTTTAAGCTAAACCAGCAGCAAATATAACATTGAGGTCATTATGGATGACTTTGCCAAATATTCTTGAAGTTTCAATCAGCAAGTCAGGAAGAAAGGAAAAATAAATAGACACATTAGGAAATTAATGTTAGAAAATTTCTAAAGAAGTACTCACGTCTCTATAATTATATGATATTTTTATTATTAATTTTTTCATTGAATTTTACAACTATATTATAACAATACAGCGAGTAAATGCAGGAATAATACCTAATGGATAAAGATATGTACAGAAACTGTCCAGTGGTAGTACTAAAATAACAAATTCAACTTAGAAGGAGAGGAGGTCATGTTCTTTAAAATAATTAAGAAAGAAAAAGTTCGTTAGTTCAAGACAAGTAACAGCCCCCCCCCAAAAAAAAATTATTTGTTTGATAAATCTCATCATTCCAGTACAGCTCACCTTATGATAGAAACTTCAAAAATAAGACTATTATGAATTATCTTATTCTTCATTATAATTGGATATTTATGTCTGCATGCCTCAAAACCTTTTACTATTGACGAACATTAGCAGGAATACTTCAGGGTACTGTACTCGTACCACTGTTATACATCATATATACATACATATAAACCATCAATTCACTACATCCCTCTTATGTCTATAGTCTCCTACAATCCTCTATCCAATCCCAGAGCATAAGATCTCGCCCTTCCGATCTTTGTATCCGTTCCAATAGAACCAAAACTTTAGAGCGTTCCTTTCTCGCCGTTCTATCTCTCTTTGGAACTCACTCCCACTCGATATCCGTCGTGCGTCTTCTTTAACTCATTTAAATTCAAACTCTTCCTACATCTTCTAAACTCCCAAACAGATGCTCTATAATCAATAAATAATTTAAAGATATATTCGACTTAATCGATTGATGAATTACTGTAAATATTCCTCACTCAATGATATCATATTTTATATTATTAGATACTATTATTTATTCACTTATTTTTCTATAAACCTTCTTTTTATTGTAAATTTGTCTGATTTTTTATTTTATTTTTGCATTACATTTTGTAATTCTCTACCAAAACATACCAGTTAGTTATTTACTTTCAAGATATTATGTAAATATTGTTTTATTCTAATAAAGTAGTCCTTTGGCAAGATATAGGTATATTTATTTAATTTGGTTCACTTCAGTTATTCTTAAGAGACCTGATCCCAGAATAAAATTATTTTTCTATTCTATTATATTCTACAATAATTCATAAAGCAGAACTGCGCTAGAGCTTGATCTAAATCTGCGCTTGAGACAATCTAAATGATATATAAAAATTGCAGATTTTTGTCTAAGACAAGCGTGAGGTGTCTACTTGCTTTAATTATTGTGTTTTCCAGGCGCCTCAATATAGTCGTGAACGAGTCTAAATAAAACGATTTGATCAATATGTTCATTTATTAAATATTTCCCACATCGTACTTTTATTACTCAAGTTTGCGATGGAATAATGGTGCTATGTAAACCAACAATGTAGCATTTGCCTCAAAACTAGTATTCCATAATAAGTAAGCCTGCCATAATAAGTGAGTAGAATGCTGAAGATCTCAGGTTCAGATTCGGTTGCGGCAGACAAATTATTTAATCTGCTAACAGACATAGATGAATCCTGTGGGATCCGCAAACATCTCCGCCCTCTGTGAAGTGGGTTACCCTAATTAGAGGAGAACACCTGAGTTCAGTATAACTCTGCCGAATACAGACTTGCCAAGCCCAGGACCCTGCATGGGTTGTATTTGTAACATTTTTTATTTATTTCTAGAATAATTATTAGTTGACGAAAATTTTTCGGGAAGAGGTAAAAAAAATAATTCCTTAAATATGGAAAAAATATTTATTAGAAATTTATGTCTCTGCCCACGTTGCAGGTCTTCTTCAAGTCTGATTAAAAAAAAATCCTGTACCACTACAACCCGTGAACGGATCTGGTGTTCAGTACATGGTAGAGACTGTACTGTTACATGGACGACTGTTCTGCAAGGAGGTGACTTGTCCTAGGTCACGCTCAGCCGCCAGATTTCCCCCCCTTATTTTGGATACCGTATTTTTATAATATTTTTTAAAGAATAGGTGAGCCCCAGGAGGGCCCTAGATAGTATATGATCCATCTCCTACTGCAAACAGACTAAAAATATTTCGTGCCCGCAGCGGAATTTGAACCAGGATTTCTGGCATGGCAACTCAATGCTCTGCCACTGGGCCACTTCGCTCCCCATGTCTGATTAAACAGAATACAAAAAATATGTAAAAGTAAAATAATTAAGATAAACAATAAAATAATTAATAAAATGGAATAATACAATAAACAAGATACATATATAAATATAATTTAATTTTTTATTTTTATTTTATTTTGCTATTTATAATGTTTCTAATATTAGCTATTGAATTTTTATTTGCTGTATGTAAGTTTATTTTTTAAATTATTTTAACTATTACTACAACTTCTATATTTTTTTAGTACCTAAATTAATTTATTATTATAACTATTTTCTATTTTTATAATTTATAAATTGTATTAAAAAACTATTTTAAAAATATGATAACCTTTACTAATTTACTACTACTACTACTGCTATTTTTTGTTTATTAAAACCTGTACCACTACATTCTATGGAGGGTCTTGTGTTATTACGGGATAGAGTCTGCACTCTTTTCTGGACGATTGTGCTGGGAGGTGATTAATCCTAGATCACGCTCAACCGCCAGATTTCTATTTTATTTTGGATAGTGGATTTTTCCACTTTACAGAGTCTGGGTGAACCCCAGGAGGGTCCTTGAGGGCCCATCTCCGACTCCTAACAGAATAAATAAAAGTCTACCAGCGAGCGGAATTTAAACCCTATACCTTCGGCACGGTAACTCAGCGCTCTACCACTGAGCCACTCCCCTCCCTATTTATCATTTATATTTTTATTAAAATTAGTTTTTATTTATATATTATTAAAGAAATTTTTTATTGTACAATATACATGTTTTTGTTTAATTTTTTTTTTGTAACTATTTTAACTATTTAAAAAAATATTTTATTTTAATACTGTAATAACTTACTGTAATATTATATCACTATGTATTAATTATTCCGCTCTTATTATTTATTTATTACTTTCATTATTTATGCCACTACTATTTTTAACTATTTCTTATTTATTTTTTAGCTATATATACGTGTTTAAAATGATTTAAAACAAATGCTCGTTATTAAAAGAAAAAATCTCAGCTTTTCATACCGGCATGTATAGCCAGGATTGTACGTAATATAAATAAACAAAATTAGCTGTTAATTCCCACTTTAGCGAAGGTATATAAGGAGATTAGAGCAGACGGGATTAATACCCCGACGTGAAGGTACCCCAAGTGACAAACGACTGACAAACATTTGCCGGCGCAACATCCCACACTTTATAATCCTAGCTTTATAATCTGGTGTTAGCTAGCTTTCACTAATGAGCTAAATCATTGATAATGATCCGATACATTGTAAACGAATACTCTGCGGTAAATAAGATTTACATAAAATAAAGGGAGATTCTACATAGTCTTTTTAACTCTAATGATCGTAATTCCCAAGTATCGGTGTTTTAAATTTATATTTATCCTTCCCCTTTTTAATATCCTAAAATCTAAATAATAGGGTGTATAAAAAAATATTTTTCAACCAAATATTTGTATAATTATTTCTTTGATATAAAATACAATCAATACTCAAAGCATAGCCCATAGTTATCTACATTCGTTAGTCATTTGCCAAATTTTTTTTGATGGCCAAGGATCGAAACAAGTAGTAATCTGATGGTGCGAGGTATGAGTATACTCGTATGGTGGATGGGGCAGGAGCTCGAACCCATGATGTTCTTTCAATTTTTTTTTGGTTCGACGGGAAATGAGGGGGACACAGCACTTTCTCACCTTTTCAATGGAGCGTAGATGGCGACTAATTGTATCTTTCGACACACCACACTCCCTGGCTAGTTCGCGAGTACTTGTGGATGGATTTGACACCATCCTGCAAAACCTAATCAATATCCATGAATAGTCGGTCTTAGCCCTTCTTCCTTTCCCACGTCGTATCTCCACTTCTAAATTTTTCAAACTAACGCTGATCAAGGGCATCTTTTCCTTCATATTTAATAATTTCACGAGTTCTTTCAGCAGCCCTTTTTTTCCAGTAATGACCTAAAATTAACTAGAATTACCTTAGTACCATCACACGTAGGTATTAAAGGAAATGAAGAGGCAGATCGAGCGGCAAAATAAGCAGCATTATCATCGATAGAAATTACAAACGTACACACAACAACAGATGAATGCAGCCTTTTGAAAAAGCAAGCTCTGGCGATTTGGAAACAACTTTGGCACTCCGCCAACGAATCAAATAAACTAAAATGCATTAAAAGAAACACCAACGCCTGGAAAAGCTCCCACGGCATATGCAGAAGAGAGGAAGTCGTAATCACAAGACTGAGAATCGGCCACACGCGACTTACGCATGGTTTCCTTATGGAAAAAACTACGCCTCAGAACTCTAGGATCTGTCACTGACAACCGACAGTACGCCATATCCTTGAAGAGTGCCCACAACATGAAAGCTATTTTAGAAACTTAGGAATGGAGAGAAAAATGTAAACAATGCTGGGGGATAATGACACAAATTTTAAAACAATAATTAAATTCCTCAAAAAAAATGTATATTTCATAAAATCTAATAGACCAAAAATTATAGAATAAGGACACTGAAGACCTTAGACGTTAAGTGTCTATAAATAATCAACCTAACCTAACCTAAAATTACTTATAGAAGAAGATACTGTCATGTTTCTTCATTAGAACAAATGCATAAAATGAGGCTTTTTTTTATTGGGATTAAACAAGCTTAGAGCATGCTCTAAAGGGACTATTAAGTATTGGGAAGTATTAAATAGGATTAAAATAATCTCAGTCTTTTGAAATCTTGAATTTGAAGAAACGGTCATTTTTTTTTATACACCTATTAAATATGTATATATAATCAACAGAAGGACGCAGAATTATTAGAAAGATTATAGGTACAAAATCATCTAAAAAAGGATACAGATTAAAATCAAGAAAACCCACAGAAACTATCTCAAATGAAAGGAAATCTTGCATAGTCTGCCGATTTTAATGACCGGAATCCCCATTTATCGTTTTTTAAAATTTATATCTATTCTTTATTTTTTAATATCTAAAAAGTTATATATGTTTATATAACACTAACAAAAGAACCCATAATTATTAGAGAGTTTATAGGTCCAAAACTAGCTGATGAAGGATACCTATTACAGTCATATTCAACTCAAGCACACCATGGATCAACCGAGCTCGAATAGTTTTAGAATAAGCCAAAATAGAAAATAAAACCATGTAATGTTCTGGATGATCTTATGTAAAGGAGATGGTTGGGGGATGCAGTACACTCTAGCTCACTCGAGTACACTCTAGCCGCGATCTGTAACGGCCACGCTTCCCATCATTCGCCCTGAAGATGACCTACACTGTAGGTCGAAACGTCGGCACATAATATAAGTACTTCACTTATTCGGTGTTCTTATTGACTGCACCCCCCAACCATCTCCTTTACATGTAATGTTATGTTCGGAAACAATGTAAAAAATTCCAGAGAAGGATGCATTGAAGAAACCAGGAAAAAAATTGACGGACCAGTCAAATAAAACGCATGAAGAAATGATGAAGGGAATATGGAAGAAACGACATCAGAATGCTTTGCGAGAAATTTCCCTGGGTCCTATAAATAAATAAATAAGTTATTAATTATTAATGTTTTAAAACAAAAAAATATGTATTAAATAAATAAATATAAAAAATGTCTTCGATCAGCCATTCGGTCGGTGGATTAAAAAGTTATTCTTAATCAAATTTTAAAATATATATAAATTAAAAAGGTAGTAAATATTCCAATAATATAAAGATAGTAATATATTCAAATATCAGCTGGTATTGAATTTTTGGAGATTTTTCTTGTAAAGAGTATTTTTCAAGGAAGAATTTCAAGTCCTATATTGTTAAAAAAAATAATAAACTGAAGGACTTATGGAATAATCTAGAATGATACAAAGAAATGAAATGAACAATAATATAATAAAAAGAAACAGTAAACCTCAAAAGCTCTACCACATCACTGGTGAGATAAAAGAGGGAAATATAGTCGCTGTCCGTGTAATGGTACGACTATATGCTTTTAAAAAGACTAGGGGGTTGGAAGGTATGTAGGAGTAGTGATGTTTATTTTTCTATACTTTGCTCAAACTATAAAAAAAGTTTTCAAATTTTATTTTAGTTTTCCGCTGTTATTTTATAAAACAAGTATTTGCATTTGAATTAATTTTAAAAATAAGGACAATGGCTATGTTTTTAAAATGATCTGATGTTCATAATTAGCTTATCATCTTAGTTAAATACCCACGTTACGAAAACTAAATCCGAACATTTTTAAACAACTACAAATGATTAAACAACCTTGGTCCTTGACAAGTTGGTATTATGTGTGTTTTAACAATGTTTTTCATGTATTGAGATATTTGAGGGATTGCATTTGAATTAATTTTAAAAATAACGACAATGGTTATGTTTTTAAAATTAGCACGTAGCAAAGAACATTTTTTTACCACTATACACGTTTTAAATTTTATTATAAAATAATAATCATTAAAATGATTTAAAAGAATAAACGATTTTTTTGGTACTTGTGTGTTAACTCCACCGCAGTTATTTTTGCGTAAAGGGCAATCTTGTTCGCATGCGCAAGCAGTTACATTTCTAACAGTTGACAAATACATTTCACAATTTCATCGATCCTGATACAGGAGTACATTCACAAACCACCCCTAACCCATATAAATAGATTTAAAAGCGTTTTCAAGATAACTGTTGTAAAAGATAACTGTTGCAAAATATAACTGCTCACGTATGCGAACAAGTAGGCAAATATAACTGTGGTGGCGTTAACACACAAGTACCGTTTTTTTTTTTTTAAATCGAACTGTACCACAAATGGAATTGTACCACTTTAAAAAATAACTTATCGAAATCTCAATTGTGTAATAAGCATAATTATTTCTTAACCTTTATCATTAAATAAAACGCATGAGACATTTATATTTATATAAATATATTTTATGTGATGCTCGTAATTAGCTTATCAGCTTAGTTACATACCCACGTTACGTAAGCTAAATCCAAACATTTAAAAAAAAGTTCCAATGATTAAGCAACCTTGGTCCACCTTAATTTCAATTAATCTTTTATCTATGTATGTAAACAACATATGTTGTTTGTGTATGTTGGCATACCATACGGCTTTTAAGACTGAATCTAAAATATTTGTGTTATTTCACAAATAATATTATAACTATAGTAAATAATGCCATATACATAGTATTGGGATACTGTAAAAATATATAGCTGTTTCATATGCCAACATTTGTTTTTTTGTTTTTTTTTTCTATCTCCCCCAGAATATTCCAGACAGAGGGCGGTTTATTGATTTAACAATTGGGACGTGTAAGGGAAATAAATTTATACTATATACAAATATTGAAAAGTTATTTCTATTAAATACAATAATCATAACTTTTTGATTATTGTAGATGTTGATTAAGTCAAAAAATAAAAATTAAATTAAATTTACACTTTTATCAAAAAATAATAAACTGTTGTCTGTTTGTTTATAAGTTTGCTTTTAGTGACCAGGAAAATTCCGTCTAGTTAAGTCTAATTTCATGATAACATTACAATTACAATTAACTGCCTAAAAGCTTATACGATAACTTTTGTACTCTAAAGTGTATAATCTATTAAAAGGAGCGTGATAGCTTAGTATGTAGGGCGTTGAGCTCCTGGACTGAAGTTTCCGGGTTCGAATCTGGCTATTTCAAATAAATTATTATTGGCCTGTATAATGTACTTTCTTGTTGGGGATACATCTAGCGGTTGAGTGTGATTTCGGCCGATTCACATCATTATAAAGCCTTAGACTTAGAAACCGTACAAAAGCTACTATTTAGTAAACCCAAGAAGATCCCTAATGGGTTTTAGCACCGGTTTTTTTTAAAAATAATTTATGTACTACGATAGTTCAAAATATAAGTTATTCCAAAGACTTTAGCTATTTTTTTTACTTCTTATAGAATATATAAATATCTTGACAATAATTTCCAAGTAAATGCTACTGCATTACTAATTACTATAAAAATAAATTGTACTGTAAAAACTGTGCCACGAAAGCTGTGCCAGTAAACGGTTGGAACAAGCCGAGATCACGCTCAACCACCAGGTTTTCCTTCTAATTAAGGCACCCACTTTCTACAAGCTGCGTGAGCCCCCAGAGAGCCTATAGATCCCACAAGATACACCCGTGACTGTTGATAGTTTAAGTAATTAACCTGCTACAGCTGGATTTGAACCTGGAACTTTCAAAGTGCAGCTAAGCATTCTACACACAGAGCTACCGCTCTCCTAATATTAATAAAAATTAGTAATAATTATAATCATAATAAGAGTAATAACCTAAACTAATAATTTTAATCCAATAAGAATAAAAAAACTTTTGAGTTTTTTATTGAACGTCTGGTTAAGGACGCTTTGGTGTGTTCACATCGAATTGACCGTGTGTAAGCTAAATTGGTGTGAGCTCACACCGAAAAAGTGGACTGATGGAATGATGAAAATTGATCATTCTGCGTGGCACACCGAACTGACGACAGTCCAAAGACAGCGTGTGTACTATCGCGTCAGTTCGGTTGGTCCCATTGGTTATCTGAGCATGCGTACAGGTGTCGTTTGGATAGCCCTTTCAACCGCTTTTCCAGACCTCGTTTGTATTCCTTCGTTTTGTGTGTTTGTTATTACTGAGTGATAATATGGTTAATTGGGGCAAAGATTTTGTTTCAGAATTTATAGAACTGTTCAGAGGGGGAAATGTTTGTAAAAAGTAACTTCAAAGGACTATCATAACAAACAAAAAAAAGAGGAATCTTATAAAATTCTTGTTAAAAAGGTTAAAGCGATAGAGCTCCTCGCAAACAAATCGGTAGTAACGAGGAGAATCAACGGTTTAAGAAGTGCCTTTCAGAAGGAATTAAAAAAATTAGGGAGGTTGGTGTGCGGTATGGGTGCGGAAGACGTATACCAACCGAAATTGTGGTACTACGACCAGCTGGGATCTTCGAGCTTCCAAGGGGTAACACATTGAACTGACACCGAAGAGAGCGTGTGGATGCGAATGTTGCGTTCAGTTAAAAGTGACAGTTAGAAATGAACAAACCAAACTGATACATCAATCTGACCGTGTGCAGCGGCCTTTAGAGAGGTTGCTGCCCCTAATCAGACTGTTGATGTGAAATGTGCTGCATTTGATCTTCCATGATGTGAATTTATATTTTGGTGTATTTCCTGAAAAAAAAAAAACCTGTACCACAACAACCCGTGAAAGGACTTGAATTCAATACATAGTTGAGAATAACATTTTCTTGACTATGGTTGAGCAGGGAAGTTATTTGTGTAACATCACGTTCAACTACCAAGATTTTCCGGAGGTTTCAGCATAGAAACTCAGTTATATAAACACTGATATATCCCCATCCCACTTGTTATTAAGGGACCAAACATTTAAAAATAAATAAAAAGTTTTTATTAAAATTTAAAACAGTCGTTTTTCTGGGTTTTTTCTGGGGTTTTTATTTTTACTCTAAAAAAGCCATCACCTCTTTGCAAAAGAGTTAAATTAAAATGTTAAATTAATATCCAAGCTTTGCCTAATTAAAAGGATTACAAGACTCTAAGGAAGAGAGAGAGAGAGAGAATCACAAGAATCCTGGTGAGGGAGTGCAACGCAGTGAGTGTAAGAAAAAGAAGAAGCATCTACTCTTCTTGTCTTAAAGCCACTCTTCTTAAAAATTTCCCCTAAAGAGGGCGGCACTCTCAAAGGAGGAAAGGTCAAAGAATGCCTTAGTGTAACCTGATTCACCGTTGGGCTGCCCTCCTTGCGAAGGAAATTACATTAGGTACTACCTTTATTATCAGCCTACTTCAGTAAAATATACATCCATACACCCCCTGCCTCTATATATAGCTGATATTCTAAAAAATATGGTTATATGTAATACAAAAATGGAATATTTTCTTCATGTAAAAGAGTCAAACTTGCTTATTTTATTTACAATAATGTTACCTCGATCTTAGAGACCAATTCCTAAAATGATAATTAGGACTAAATGACTGATAAATGTCCAAGGGGTAGACAGAAGCGTAGGAGGGAGGATTGTACTAAGGGTGATCTTAGTTTTAGATTTATCCATGAGTGGAAGTATGGAAGAGTAGCGATTAGTGATAACAGTATCGAACCTTCGGATTCACTAAGTCTATTGTTGTAATATTTATATTTTTTAAGTGAAAACTTCTCAAGCTGTTTTGACCGATTTCTAGTATGGGAAACACGTCACCGACATGCTAGTGACGTATTGCACTTTGACTGGCAACACCTAGCGGCCTTTATATGAGTTATAAAATTTATTTTAATTAGCTTTAGTTCCAATATTCGATTAGATCTAGTGCTTGATATGAAAATATATACACACATATATATATATATATATATATATATATATATATATATATATATATGTATGTATACTGCTTAGGTGAGAAACTAAGTGACAATTCTCATACTTCCTCTAAAAAAAATAAGTCTAAACTAATAATAGAACAGTAACCTCTTGGGATAATTCTAAATCAGGGCTCTATAATGATAAAATTACTTTAATGGAATTCCCTCAATCGGGCGACGTTGATAGCCTCGCTGATTATTTTTACAAAACTTTATATTCCACTGCTAGTGAACTAAATACAGCTTAAAATTTGGTCAACACAGCTAATAAAGAGCTGCACAAAAATCAACCTTGGTTCTCTCCCCTTCGCGCTAAAACTAAAGCGGAAATGAAAAAAGCATATAAATCTTTTGTAAATAACAGCTTCGAGATAAATATACAAAAATTTTCTAGAAAAAAAAGAAAATTTGAAAATTTCATTAAACTCTTTAGTAATATAAATAATGCTAAACTGTTCTGGGGAGGCATTTGGAAACTCAGATCCGTTAAAACTTCCTATCGGAACGAAATCGCTATGAATTCCTGGGTCGAGTATTTCTCTCAACTCTACGCCCCTATTTAAGCAAAATATTTTTTGGTACTGTATGTGCGGCACCCCTTCTTTGACGCCGACTTTTCAATAAATGAAATTAATTTGGGTTTAGAAAAATGTAAAAATTCCAAATCACCGGACGGTCGGTCATACGAATTTTATAAAAAAAATCTCCGAAAACAGCGTAAAATTTATTCATGGTCTGTTTAACAAAATTTTAAGCTAAGAAGCAGTACCGCGTGCTAGGTGCAAGTCTGCCATACTGCTGCTGTTCAAAAAACGGGACCCAAGTAAACATAAAAACTATAGAGGAATTTTCACCCAGGCTCTCGGTAATCGGCTTTCCAATTGGACCGAATTCTGTAACCCTCTAGTAGAATGCCAAAATGAATTTAGGAAATATAGAGGATGCACTGATAGTCACTTTACCCTACCGAGTCTTATCCAGTTACAACTGATGAAACCCAAAAGACAGGTTTACAGAGTGTTTATAGACTTGCGAAAGGCATTCGATACCGTTAATTCGATCCGGTTTGCTATGGGAGAAACTCTTCCGATTTGGAGTAAGTAGAAAGTGGGTCAACATCTTGCAAGCACTTTACAGCGAGGCTTCATTTAGGGTTAAATTTCAGAATGAATTTTCTAGGGAATTCCCTGTTTCGAAGGGCGCTCTTTTCAATATTTGTGAATGACTTAGAGGAATATCTATTGAATGAAGGTTGTTCTAGTGTCGGTATTGACCATGGAAATAATATTACGATCCTCATGTATGCGGACGTCTTAGTTTTACCATCTAACACGTTAATTGAGGCGCAAAAAATCTAAATGTCCTGGAAAAATATTGTGAAAAAAACAACTAAAAGTTAACAGAAACAAAACTAAAGCCGCGATATTTAAATAGACTTAAAAAAGAAGCCCTATACTACATCAACAATAAAATTGAGACTGTAAATTCCTTCCACTTCCTCGGTATAGTTTTATCCAACTCGGCTCTTTTTCATTTGGCGAGTCAAGATATGATGGCTAGAGCTGCTATTGCTATGAGTTCGGTTAAACAGATGCAGAGAATTGCATTAAGGGTGATCTTCAGGTTCTTTGTTTCTTTAGTCCATGTTGTTCATTTTTCTCCGAAAATTGACAAATTCTTTGTTTAGTGAATCGTTGCTTGTTCATTCTATACAATCGTCTTTTGTATGTGAAGCACCGCAAACTTATCACGGCCATACTAATATGACAGAGGAAGACGAGTGTTTTTTTTTCATGTCTTCTAGTTCTATATTCGCATATGGTTACAGGCCAACTATGTAAACCATGCAGTAGCTGTGACTGACTATACTTGACTCATCTCTAGCCCACCTTATTCTTTAGAAGAATTCGGCATAATGGGATATAAAACCATGTAGAACCACAATGGCCTAAGACAATTCTGGTATATACCTCTCTGAGCTGTAATTTGTTTCTTGGAAAAGATCGCCCCAATTTTCAGCGTGGTTTTCCAGCTAGTCAATAACTTTGAAAGGAGCTTACTAACTTTAGGCTGAAGCTTGTAGATATCTAAAACTTTGAGCAACCAACTGTGTGGTACTTAATCGAAAGCCTTCTTGTAGTCGATCCATGCTAAAGGGAGGTTTCACTGTTTTTTCCTTTGCTTAATTAGCAATAATTATTATTAATATCAGTATTATATTATAATTACTATAAGCTTCAACAAAAAAAATATAATAAAATAATAATAAAAAGTAGCCAGTGGTCGAATTTTAACCAAAAATACAATATCATTTTATCTACGTGACATATGTACTGAATAAAAATGAGTAAACATTATTTTCATCATTTTATGTTACAACTGTATGGGTGTAAAGATAAATAAATAATTAAATTTCAAAATGGATGCCATGGATCGATTTGGGAGATTCCAATGGAGAATGAAGAAAGCTAATTGGATTTTATTTATTTTTAACCAAAAATACGTCACCAAATTATGAAATCCATATCAGCCACAGTTTCCATTTAAGTTTATTATTATTTTATTTATTTTTATAGTTTTATTTAGTTTATTTAATTCGATCTCCAGTTAGGGCTTTCAATCAATTACATACTTGGCAGAGAAACACCCTTACATGGACAATTAAAACTTATGGGGTTATTTACCACTTTTCAAACATTATTGAGATGGACTAACTAAATCAATAAATAAACTATTTCATTGCAGATTTTATTAGTTTGACAAACAAGAGCTTTTAAGATTAATAAATGATTCAATAAATAAAATAAATAATTTTTAAAAAAACTTATAAAGCAATCATTTACCCTAAAATGTTTTCTGGATCTAATAATGTTAAATTGCTTAAAATATTGCCGGATTAGTAATAGAGATTCTTTATAGAGGGTAAACTACAAAAAAGAAAAAAGTGCTGGAGTCGAAATCAAGTTATTTCACAGTACATATTGAGAATACTAAGTAATCCGTTTGACCTTATTTCATAATATAATGGAATGGAAATTCTGTATGAAAATCTATTTTATGTTTTTTTCTCCTAGAGAGCATTTTTATAGAATTTCTCAATTAAATTTTCCTATAAAAACTTCCCTTCAGAGTTAAAATGAGAACTTTTCCTGAATTAATTTCGGTTATATCAATTTTATTTCGGAAATTGGCTGAAGATTGTTTCTTCAAACCAGATTTTCTTTAATTTAATTTTTTTTTATCGATACCAGAGATTTAAGGGATCCTCGATCAAACTAATGTAATTATGATAAAGAGAAAACTGCTATAACAATGTGCTCCGAAAAAAAAGTGTATTCTTTATACATTTTAATTTAGAAATAAGCACAAGGATAAAAAGCGAACACGATGGCTCGAAGTCGATACCACCAATCTCTTCTTACAAACTTCCGTCCACGAACCACTACCCAAACTCAAATCCAAAAGATCAATCTTCACGTTATCCTCCCACCTACGTCTCCGTCTTCTACAAGTATGTTTAATAGTCGGCTCAGCGCTTATTAACTTTTTAGTGATTCGTAATTTCTATGCCCAACAACAAACAACTTTACAGGCCGATCTCAACCTTTGTGACGCTATCTATGCCTTCAACTATATACTCGTAAGCGGGGAATGTTTTGCAATTTCGAATTCTGCCTTATTTAATAACACCTTATTTTTGAATACCTTAAGACCTAGTTCAACTTTCAGCGTTACACATCCGCAAACAAGATTCGGAAGGATTATAGTAATAAAATATATAAATTATTCAAACTGCTAACAGCCTTAGATGGGCACTATAGTTTTAGCTAGACCTCCAGGGGCTCACCCAGGCTCTATAAGTAATTACCTTAAATTTTGGGGAAAACCAGGCGGTTGAGCGTAACAGTACAACCCATTTCCGAGATCAGGATGAAGCTCCAAGCTGTTCCCACAATTAAGAGTATTCACTTTGTAGAGGTTGGTTAGCCCCATAAGGATCGTCAGATTGAAGATTAAAGAATTTATCTGCCATAGCCGGATTTATCTTTATCCATAGCAACTCATCTCTCTACACACTGTGTAAACCCACTCCCAATTTAATCATTTTTATGTTATCGATTATAATTTTTATTTATTTATGTTTATTTTATTGTTTTTTACTTTTTTTTAAATCCTTGCTTTAATTTAAGTTATATTTTCTTAAGCAATAATACGTAAAGCAAATTTAACATTATGAAAACTCCTATAGCAATATTAACCCAGACTTGATGAAGCAGCTTTTCGAGAGACAATATTAAGCAGTTTGCTTGAAAGTTGCTAATGAAGAAAAAGTTTCTATAAGCGCAGGGCCGCCCCTACAAGTGCTTTGCACCTCATTAATTTCCATTTTGCCTGCAGTCTAGCTAAAGTCCTTCCTCTTACTATCTCCGCTTTCTTCCATCCTGTTTTTTCTTCTTTAACCTTTACCTTGGACTTAAACGGATATCTCGTTTTTTTTCTTGTTCGTTTCTTCAGCAACTAGATGTAACAGTGATTTTTTTCTTGTTGAAGAACCGTACTTTACTTTATGGATAAAAACATAAACTAGTCAACTTGCGCGAGTCAATACAAGATAAATATTATTCATAGCTTTATAGTAAATTTAAAAAAATAAAAATACTATATTAAAAATGGGTTACAACCCATGAAGCGTCTTGGGTCTAGTACTCTACTGTTTCTCTTACTATAATTTTTTTATAATTTATTTTATTGTTACCTGATATATTTTTTTAAATATTTTATTTGAAAAGAAAAAGGTTCGAGTCTCGGTCCCGGTCATATCTTTTCTTTTCTCCTTTATTAAGTCAACAACTTAAGATCCAAAAATAAAAGTAATGTTCAATTAACATTCTCCCCGTATATACATCGCAAATTGAGAGAACACGGAGATATAGGGATCAGTGAAAGGAAGGGATATGACTGAATGGGAAGCGAAGCAGGATGGCTGAGATGGTTAAAGCACCACCACGGAGAGATGGGAAACCCGGGTTCGAGTCTCGGTCCTTGTCATATCTTTTCTTTTCAAATAAAATATTTAAAATATTATTTTTTTAGTAAGTATCATTAGGGTCATAGGTTCAGTAAATAGTGGGAGCTGTAATCTATCAAAAACAACGGTTGTGCAGGGAGATGATTTGGCAAAGATCGCACTCAACCGCAAATTATCGCCCCTCCCCTCCCCCATTAACGTTAGCCACTTCATAGAAGGCTGACTGAACACCTAGAATTAAAACAATAAATAATGTATGTACAATAGCCGGATTTGAATCTTGGACCTTCAGCACAGCGACTCAGTGTTCTACATATTGTGCTGCCAACAAAAAAAAATTAAATAAATCAAAATATTTTCCTCTCTCTACTCAGTTGACAACCTTTTTCTGGGTATTGTTTTGAAAAAAAATTAAACATTTTCTTTAATTTTTATTAAAACAGTTTATCTTATATCTAAAAATTTGTTATAATTTTTTTTTAAATTCTATCATGTTGATATTTTGTTTTATTATAATCATTAATTAATGTTTTTAATAGAATACCAAAAAAAAAATGTTTCAACCCTCCAGCGAAATTTGAGATTGAATTTAAAAAAATGCAAGGTCATTTCTCTTAGATCACTCTCTGTAAACAATTTTTTTCAACAATTAAGGGGCGTACTTCATAGGGGGTAGGTGAGATCCTGGGTCCGTAAATCTCATCCGTCTGTAACTCTGACTGTTAACAGATTATTAATTTATCTTCCACAGGCGGATTTGAACCCGGGGCATTAACCTACTCAGTTCTTGATAGCATTATATTATTGAAGTGAATTTCGTGGCACCGTTTTTTATATTTCTCCTTTTCTTCTAATTCTACTTCCCCAGACCAGCTATCCCATCACTTTTTTTTATTTTTACATAAAAATAATCAAGGAACCAGCATCCATTTCTTCAATTTGATCTATTATACTGCCAGGGGGTAATAGATTATGTTGTTTTATTATTTTCAATTAGGAACTAATTATTATCATGAAGAAAACCAGTTTCCAGTCAGAGCAATTGTTTATTGTTTTAAAAATGTTCGACATATTATGCCATTTTCAACTATTAATTAAGCATTTTGCATCAAAGAACGTCATATATAAGTTAATAAGTTATAAGTCAATTAACTCATAAAAATCATTATTAATAACTAAAATATATCTTCTTAAGGATTGACTATCCTCCATGGTCAATAGTTAGTCTAAAAAAAAAATTTTTTTTTACGAATTAAATTAAATACGAATTAAAATTAGAAACTAATTGATCCAGAAAATATTTTAATAACCTCACTCGGCTCCAAAATTTAAATTTTTATCTTTTAAGGCAAGTTATCTTTATTAATATTTTAAATTGCATCCATAATAATTTTGTGTACATAACAAATTCTAACAATGTATGTATGATAAAATAAATGATGTAAATACTATGAAGTGTTGCTTGTATATATTATTTAAGGACGGTCTGTGATGATATTTAACGTCATATTGCTGGAAATCTTGAATTTTTACTGGAGATTATTGGATAAAATTGTATAATAATTGTTATTGTATTATTATTATGTTATTATTACAACCAATTATTTCTGAGGCGTAACGATATAGTGCGTTAAGGATTTAAACCGCAAAGGCCAATAGGGTTGAAAACGTTTGTGAAGTGTTTATATAGCAAATAGCAAATAGGGAGTTCAGGGCGTTTATCTGCTAAATGTTGAGTTAGTTGGAATGGCCTTGTGGTTTTCATCTTGTAGGAACACCTCCCATGTGAGTTCCTATCTCTCACTGCTAAGGCCGGATTCACAAAATAACTTGAAACAGTATCAAAGGAAGTAAGTGTACATCATTTTGGTTTTTGTTTAATTTTTATGGATTGCAAAAAAAAAGAGAGAGATACGAAGAAAATTATAGTATAAGAATGGCAATGAAGGGCTTCCCCTCACTCGAAACTTCTGTCTCTTTGGAAGAGAAAGAAGGGTACTTGTGTATTAGCCGGGCTCCGGGGACTGTTATCCGCCATTTTTATAACCTGCAAAACTGATAATTTCGATACTAATAACACCTACCCTCTTATTCAAATAAACGAAAATTGAAATATAAAAAATGTAATAATGGAATGCAGATTCTAGACCCCTCTAGCCACGTTCCTCTTATAATAATAATAAATCCTTTATTTATTCTAGGACAAGTGCCTTTAGAATAAAAATACAGGTTTCTATACAGGGTATTATTATGTCTTATTAAATGAGAAAGAATTAATGAGAAAAAAAAAGTTGCGAATTACCTACAGTGATAACATTTAAAAAAGAGAAAAAAAAAAAGAAAACAGAGTACAAGAGATAACAAATAACAGAAGTAAGATAACAATAATTATTTAAAGAGAAACAATAGAAAAAAAATAATTACCTATTGAAGTTCGAAATAATTACATATTGAATGATAATTGTTGACCTTGATAATATATGTGGAAGAAAGTGGTCCGGGTAGAGGTCAATGAATTTCTCGTAGAATTTGAGAAAAACATTATTGATTAGCCAACGTTTCGACCTACTTTGTAGGTCTTCTTCAGGGCTGTGAGGGGACTGGGGGGTTAGGTCCTCACTAGCTTGAAACACATTCATGTCACACAGTCATGTGTTTCAAGCTAGTGAGGACCTAACCCCCCAGACCTCCCCCCCCTCCCTCCCCCTACAGCCCTGAAGAAGACGGAACGTTGGCTAATCAATAAAGTTTTTCTCCAATTCTACGAGAAATTCATTGTGACCTCTACCCAGACCACTTTCTTCCACAGATAATTACATATGTAAGAAAATTACAAAGTCAAGTAGAAACTAAGAAAGCAGAAAATGAAACCAAAATATGAATAATATCAACTACTGTAACTTGTTTTTAAAAATATCTAACTGGATGAGTGAAGCGTCAACAATATAAATATATATAAATAATGATATAAATATACTTATATATAAATAAAAACACATCATTCATTTATCAGTTAGAAAATTGTAATCTCAAAACTGAGTATGTTATTTCCGATTTTAGGGAATCGTAAGGATATAAGGTAATTGAATATACGGGATTTGAAGGTCGAAAGATTATTGGAACGACGAATGGAAGAAGGTAAAGAGTTCCAAAAGGACGAGGATCGGATAAGGAAAACTCTGTCAAAAGCAGTTGTTCGGTGGGATGCTGTATATAGGTCTAAGAGCCGAGAACGGGTGTTACGGGAGTGGACCGAGGTTTTGAATTTAAGGAGATCGGAGATGTATGATGGTCGGTGGGATTGGATAACTTGGTAAAAAAAGGAAAATAGGAAATACTTACGGCGATAGGAAGGGTAAAGCCACTTCAACTCTTCGTTATATAGGGTGATACGGGCGTCTCTCGAGATACCAAAGATGAACCGGACGAAGCAATTGATCAACCGTTTTAGTTTTGCATCGAGATCTTCAGTGACACCTCCATAAAATTATGATAATAAAATATCTAAAAAATTATACCATATAACAATAACATAAAAGAAAATAAATTATAATAATATTTAATGACGTAAGTCAACAAGGTTCAAAAATAAACGTAATGTTTAATTAACATTCTGTCCGTGTAAACATCGCAAATTGCGAGAACACGGAAATATAGGATCAGTAATGTTATTATAGAAATGTTTTCCCTAAACTTTCGATGAAAGTACCTCCATTTCTCTCTTTGTCAAAATCCATTTGATGACCTTTTTCATATGATTTCGTCTTTGGATTTATTCCGAACCTCTGGAAGTATTTCATAGGTTCTTCTTTTAAAAACGCCTATTCCAAAAGTATTATTCTGTTCTTAAATATTTTATTTGAAAAGAAAAGATATGACCAGGACCGGGACTCGAACCCGGGTCTCCCACCTATCCGTGGTGATGCTTAGCCACCTCAGCCATCCTGGTTCTCTTCTCGGGCAGTCATATCCCTTCTTTTCACTGATCCTATATCTCCGTGTTCTCGCAATACAGAAATTTAAATAGTCAATAAACAAAATTACTAAAGCAAAAACAATAAAGAAAATTATTTAATAACGCATATGCAAAGAACTCAAATGAGACGAGTGATAAGAAGAGGTTACACGAGATAAGGAGGTAGGTTTCATGGAGGCCCGCTAATACACAAGTACCAAATAAAAAGAAAGTGGTGTACAAAAAAACATTCGCAACTATACTCAGCTACGCCAGTTAATCCTGAACTATTACCTTCCAACACCGAAGGAGAGGTAGAATCAGAAACGCAATTATTAGAAGCAACGTTGAGATAAGACTGAAAATATAACAGATGAAAACAACTTACGCTGGTTCGGTAATATGAACAAATGGAGTTTGGAAAGATAGCAACAGTAGTCCACTAAGAGAGAGTGGAAGGAAGAAATACAAGACTTTCGAGAGGCGAAGCATGGATTGGAGCAGGCGGAGTCAGATGTTACAGGACCGTCGAGGTTATAGAGACTCTCGAGAGCTCTATAAACGGTATCCCGATACTGATCATGTGTTAGATAAAGAAAATACTACGATTAGGTAGAATTAGTAATGTAAAAAATACTCGGTGTGGACTAGAAACAATTACGAAGAAGGCTAACTTATTAAGGGAGCAACCTGTGGTCTAGTGGTTAGCATAACTACCTACTTAGCTCGAGATCGCGGTTTCGTTTTCCAATAAGTGGCCCATGGATTTTTAAAGGGAGAAAAATTTTCTTGGTCATGCTGTCCTTCGGAAGGGACATTTAATGGGGATGCCAACCCTCAATCCCAACCCTCAGGACAATCAGGTACTCCTTAAAAATCCTTTTCCTAATTTAGAGTTACCACTGTAGATGGCCTCGGGACATTCTAATATAGAAATATTATTAGAGTGCTGCCAGTGGGCAGTGTCTCTATATGTCCTATTATGTATTATTTATTCTTATAACAATTGTACTAGATGTATATATTACAGTTTTACAACTCAATAAAATAATTTAAAAAAAAAAAGAGTTACCACTGTATTATATACCATCGTCCGATTAGTCATAGCAGCGTAAAGTGAGGTTAACTAAACAAAGAGCTTATTAAGTGCTAACATTTCAGTCTAACTCTAAGGCCATCATCAAAGCTGGGAAATAGCACCAACAGTGCAGTACCAAAGACAAATAAAACATTATAAAACTGTTTTATTTTATGTCATTGCACGTGGACAGTTATGGATGAATACAACAAATTAAACATAAATTTTAAAAAATAGTCAGGAATATTATAAAAATATGTTAACAACTACTGTAGGTAGGAAATTGTCTGAACTTGAATCAGAAAATCTCCTTCCAAAAAAAATGTATTTAGCGAGTTTAAGAAGTTGATAAAAGTGCGAGTTGTAACTGCCCGGTTTGACCACTTCGCCTCCACTGAGATACTTTTCGTTCATGAACGTCTCTTTCAGAGCAGTTCGATTCAAACTCTCCAATTAACTTCTTTTACTTTCTTGACATTTCAACAAGTGAAAGAGGCCGAGACATAGAAATATTAAGTTTTAAACGTTTCGTGGCTTTTCTCTTTTCTATCTGAAAATATTTCGTTAATTTTATCAAACTTTAATTAATATTGCTTTTGTCTTTCTCAGTTTTCATGAAATCTCTTTGATGTTTATACAGGTTTGAATTTCGAAATAATGGAACATTGTGTATTATTTAACTCTATATTAAATTTTAAATTACATATAATAAAAATAAACTGTACCGCAACAACACAGGAAGAGTCTTGGGCTCAGTACATTGTAGTTTCTGTACTGATTCTAGGACAACGCTTATGCAGGGAGGTAATTTACTGAGATCACGCTCAACCGCCAGGTTTTTGCCTAGCTAAGGTTACCAACTTTAAAGAAGCTGGGTGAACCTCAGAAGGGCATCCAGATAATATTTAAGGTTATTTCGTGGCAGTTACCAAATTAAACAATGTATCTCCTACAGCCGGGTTTAAATCCTGGACCTAAGGCACAGTAAATGAGCGCTCCAATCTATGATCTATCTCGCTCCTTAATCTTATATCTGTATGATCTTAATACTCTTAATGTTATTTTAAATACTATTTTAAACATTATAACATTATCTATTCATACAATTTAACTATATCTT
Source organism: Arma custos (assembly GCA_037127475.1). Lineage (NCBI taxonomy): Eukaryota > Metazoa > Arthropoda > Insecta > Hemiptera > Pentatomidae > Arma > Arma custos. The sequence goes on from CM073765.1 coordinate 33,798,048, forward strand.
TTTGTTTTAGTTGCGCCTTCTATCAAGGTCCCCAACCAGTTGCTTGGCTCACCTCCTGGGAAAGATGTGACGATGGTGTGCCACGTGGAAGCTTACCCCAATACGATAAACTATTGGCTTAAGAACAGGGGTCAAATGCTTCTTACAAAGTAATAATTCAAATTGGTATTATTATAATAATATAATTCATTATATATTAAGAAATTACATAATATATACCTATAGACCAGGTGGAGTATAGTAAAGCTAAATTGACTTCACTGCCAAAGCAATGATCTAAGGGAAAAATAAAATCATTTTACCTGAATTACATTTAAATAATAAATTTTCCCTGGCATCGTTACCACTTATTGCTGTATCTTTAATGACTAAAAAGCATAATCCAACTCTATCCAAAGTTTGGCGTGTTTTTGATCTAATTGAATAATACTGTATTCATTATGTGCTGATCATTGTTAAAAGTTAAGTTGTATATCTATTTACATAGAAAGAAAAAGGGAGCGTTTTCGTTACATGTGACAGTCTACGTGTTGAGTTGTCCGCTTCTTGCCTACGACTACAGCCGTCCTGCATGTTAAGGTATACTTTGTCTTCAGGTACCTATCTTAAGGGACATTTATGCAACCTGCTCAGTGACCCTTAACCTATTTATTTAGACACTCCTAACCAATTTTGTCATATATAGCAGTAGTTTGGTCGAATTTTGTCCAGAGAATGAGTTAGTTATACTGTGAGAAGCGGAATCTTACTGTAATCGTAATGAGTTGGTGGCCAAGTCAGACCTTGGCTTCAATAAGGAGTTCTTGCATAAATTACAACTCCGTTCCAAACAAAAGGTTACGAGTATGACACGATTCCGCTATACTCAGTACAACTAAATGGTTCTGGAAAAAAATCGACTAGCTACTTATTCAACGGCGCTGAAGATATATAGTTCAATAAATCAGGTTATTGATATTAATTAACATTAAAGATAAATAAAAATACTGAACAAGATAATATGCCAAGAAAAAACTGCACCAATACAACCCATGAAGAGCATTGGATTCAATACAAGGTTGGGTATATATTGTTTCTAAGCTAAAGTTTGCGGTGATTTGACTGAGGTCATAATCAACTACAAGATTATATAATACTTACTGTATACCTAGGTACCGACTGTATAGAGACTGGGCGAGCCTCAGGAAGATATCCAGATCCTACAAGATCGATTAACAGTGTTCACAGATTAAATAATTTACCTACCACAGCGGAATTCGAAGCTCAACAACTCAGAGCTCTACATACTGAGCTACCTTATATTAGCTTACTCTTATAAAATAAATTCATCTGAAACCGATCAGATGATGTATTAAAACGAAAGAAAAACTGTTGATATTTAGGGACTTTTCGTTCGATTTTCTTTCATATACTACGTGGACAATCTGGATTTTTCGTTTTTAAAACGATTTTCCGAGCATTCACGGGAAAGCTAAAAGGAAAACTAGTGAGAAACGTTCTGAGTTTTGGTCTAGTTCGAAGCAAACTTAAAGGGGAACTAGTATGAGTATTTTCCGACTACTCTTTCGCTTTTCTTCTCCTGAACAAAAAGCGGAACATTTTCACAATTTCTTTTCCTTTTACTGTAATAAAATAGGATGGAAGTTGTTTGAACTTCGGAAATACATTTCACTCACTTGAATAAATAAAAAATAACTCGAAAAGAGCAAAAGCTCAGATGAGAGATAAAATACTTACTAAGATGTGAGTGGAAAATTTCATAGTCTCCAAAATGAAAATAGGAAACAAAAATGTTTGTCAATATTTCTCCTATTTAGGCCTCTTCATGACAAAAATAGAATTTTAGCAAAATGAAAAAGAAATAAATAAAGAGCATCCCAAACTCAAAATATAATAAGACACTAACTAGAGAAAACATCCTACCTTACCTACGACCCAATTGCAACTACGTGTTATACCGTTTTGTTTTTTTTTAGATTTAAGATTAGTTACGTATCCTCATCCAAGACTGAAAAGACAAGAAACTGCTCGACGTTTTCGCCTACTTCAACATTTACTGGACAAACGTTCAAAGCTCCCAATTAATTACAAAAGACTCATTTATATGACAGTTATCAGACCTATCTGGACATACGGAGTTGAGCTTTGGGGCTCAACTAAACCATCCAATTCATCTCGTATTCAATTCTTACAATCCAAAATCCTTCGTAAAATCCTCAATGCTCCTTATTATGTCACAAACAAACTCATCCATGATCTTAATATCCCATATGTTGCTGATTTGGCCCAAACCAGATACCTATCCTTCCATGAAAAGCTCCATACACACTTGAATCCGCTATTCTCTCAACTTGCTTCCAATAATATTCCTGCTAACCCTCCGAGGCCTCTGAAAAAAGATGGCCTCGAGACCTTCAACTATAGAACTTTATATAGTTTCTCCACAAGTGTTTTTTTTTTTTCATGTCCTTTGTTCATCTAATTGTTAGATAATTGTTAGAGTAGATTTACTTGATGTAATATAATTACAGTTGTAAATATCAATAAATTATTCTTAAAAAAAAAGATTAGTTTCATAAAAACTGAAATTATATACAAATTCATAATCAAACTAAGAGTGCATAAATAAGCTGTCCTATAACACTAAAATATGTTTCGTTGCACTAAACATCAATCTTTCCTCTTGGCGTAGGGAGGTGGTGGCTCTATCGCCCGGTCAAATGACCACAGATAGCCACTGGCCCTACAGTTTATGGGAATAGTACTCTGACACTCATACAAATCACTAACTCCAGCACACTAGACAAAGGTCACTCACATTGCACACCCTAGGGTCACCACCCCTAAGTAGTCTTCCCGGACAGGGATGCAGGTACACAGGGACCAAGATGGCAGCCCTACCAGTATACTAGGGTACGGAGTGAGTGTTGGAAGCCCCTACCTGAAGTTAATATTTCACAAAATCTAAAATCAGCCTCGGATATTTGACAGAACCTCTCTACTGCGAGAAGAAGGGGGACACCGAAGCAGAGGTGGTCGGATGGTGTATAGAGACGCGAGGGATGTCCTGGGACTCAGGTAGTAGGTGGTAGAGGAGGCCAGGACTCGTTACCGAGATGTAGCGCCATAGAGTAGTAGTATGTTTTACCTCAGAATGTAATTCATTTACTGCAGAAATGGATGCAATATGCTTTGGGTTAATCGAAACCTATTAAGGAGAGAGAAAAATACATCATCTGTTACTGTCAGGAAATATGTAGCTGTCCCATCCTATTTTAGTCATTTTGTTGACACAACGCTATACTGTAATTTAAACTGAAAAAGTAATTAAGTTTCAAAAGCTCCATAATAGATTACTCCAACTGATTTGCCATGTTTTGTCTCTTAAAAGGGATCTGATCCTATTTAATTATATTGGGATGCCAGGAGTAATTATTGAAGATAATTACTCACACTAATTATTTAGATTAGTGCCCGTGACTGTTTTAGATTGTATCCTTTTTCAGAGTTGATTCATCTGTTTACCAATTTACCTATCAGTCAACTTAATAGCTTATCAGAATTATCAGTAATGAATATATGACAGTCTAGAGTCCACTCCTGATCCTGCTAGCCCTGAAGAAAACCTGCAATGAGGTTCGAAATGTCGGCTTTCCAATGCTATGTATTGTACCCGGTGTTATAATAAAAATAAATATGTATTTACACAATGAGCAAATGACAGTTTGCAAGAAATAGGTCGCTCAGGTAGAATGTTTGCCCACGTGGTCAAGGTGGGATCTAAGACTCCCCCTTTGATAAGACAAGTCGTAATTTCAGTTCTGTATACATTTTATGGCAATCCTCTATTACATCTGAATCATTAAGTGTACTTCTCAATGTATATATTAAATCATTAATCTTATTACCAATTGTATTAATAAAGTATATATTCACTTTAATTCTTTTGGTGCTTACTTAATCCAGATGCACTATATACTTATGAATAATATCTTGATGTTTTAAATAATAAGTAAATTGGTAAACACACCACAGACCTCTGGAAAAGAATCCAACTAAGACTAAAGTTAGAAATAATAATTTGAGTCATCATCTTAAATGATAACCCTGGCATCCCAAAATCAATTAGAATATTTAGCGTATAATAATAATAATGAACCTATTTGTTCATAAAATATAATAAACATATACAAAAAGTTTCTATTTTTTCTATACCTATTCAAGTATGAACAAAATCGACCTTTAGTTGAGGTTTTAAGTTGGAATGTTTCTACCTATCACTCTTGCAACCACACTAAATAATGTTCCTGTTCCATCCGTTTCCACTCTTTCCTATCCAATGCTACTCTCTTCCAGGCTGTCCCTCCGCAGCTCTTCTTTATCTCCTTGTCCCAGTCTGTCGGTGGGCGTCCTCTCTTCCTTGCGTGTTCACTTGGATACCCTTTAATGGATGGTAGCTGCCTGGTCCATGTTACAGCATTCCTTTTGATGACATGCCCGGTCCAGGTCCACTTCCTTAAATGGACTTTTTCGATAATATCTGGGAGGTCAGTCCTTGATCTAATCCACTTATTTGGTTTTCGATCTTTTCTAGATATTCCGAAAAGGTATCGCTCCATACCTCTCACTGTTACTCTTAACTTGTGGCTAGTCTTCTTGTCTATTATTCAACATATATTCAAGACTACAAAACTCCCATTCTCCCTATTTAAGAGAATTCCTTTATCTCCAACCGGAACATTTTCTTTCTCAAATATATGCTATAATTCATGGCACGTTGAATATGCAATAAGAACACGGCTAAATTATTAAAACAAAAATAATTTATAGATATTACTTTGAACACAATTAATATACAAAATGAGAAATGACCATAAATGATTCAGATTGATAGTATTACCATTAAACAGATATTTAAATTAAAACAACTGTATTTAAAAGGGGTACAGGTAAGGTACTTCTGTCGGTAAAGGCATCTATATCTCATCTTCCTCTCTCTTCGGGTTCCCCTGAAGATCTCTCTCTTTTCTCCTAGATTCTATTGCTTCCTGCCTAAGTGAGCCATTGGTACCTGGTTTTTGTAACCGTTGTTTATTTTCTAAATTCTTATTTTTTTTAAAATAATTTCTAATAAAAACTGATATGGCTTGTACGATGCACTGCAGATGGCTTGGAGAGCTCTCACAATGACTAATATTCATTTAGTCTTAAATCTACACAACAGTTTCTAAGAGGTTGAAAATTCAATACTTACCTGGGAAACATCAATTAAAAATTGCAGGAGATAAGAAATATCTTCCAAGACACCGAATCGGACACACACTCTTCATCCATCAACATACGCCGACAGTAACGCCTTGACCAATGCAACGTTCCTACATCTGTTAAACACTTCTGACTACTAGCTGCTTATAGACACCGAATTCCAATGCCATTCATCAATTTTTTCCATTCTTCTTTTTTTACCTTGTATTTTTACTTCCTTGTACGCATTAAGAGAAATATTTTAATCGAGAATTTTATCTAATTTTCGGATTTAACAGATATATTCACTTTTACGATCCCATTTTTCATTTAAATTTAATGTTTTATTATTTTATTTTTAAAAATTGTAAAATAACTGATTTATTAATAATGGTTGTGCTGGAATATTTAATATTATCTTGTAGGTACGTATTGGCTCTGAATTGATTCAATAATATTAGATGGCCAAGAAAAAACATAGTCAATTGTAAAAATACCATTAAATTTTTAAATTGAAATGATAAACTAGATAGTTTACTTGTAGGTTATATTAGATCTTCATCATAATGCATCTTGCACATAAGCAGTCTGGGTTGTTTTTCTTGTGATGTTAGTTTTGGTTGTGAAGGAAATATACTTGTCTCATCTTAGTTCAGTCGGTGGGCTGTCACTTAGCAGAAAACTGAACATTCATCACATCGATTAAATATTTTTTACTTACAACAAATGACATAAATAATTATATTAGTTACTTATTTTAGAAAAATAATAGGTATCTTATGTATTATCCGGTATCCATGGAGTGTTATCCACCATTGTTTACAATATGAACATGGATAATTCAGATACTTGTAACACCTACCTTCTCATTCAAATTATTTTAAATTGAAATATAAACAATAAAATGCTAATTCTAGACACATTACTCTTCTTATATAGATGTTTACCCTACACTTTCGACGAAAATGTCTCCATTTCTATCACTTGTCAAAATCCATTTGATGACCTTTTTCACACAATTTCATCTTAGGAATTATTCTGAGCTTCTGAAAGTATGTAATGGGGTTTTCTTTTAATTACGACTATCCCTAAAGTGTTATTCTGTTCATTTTAAGTAGAAAATTAAAAAAGAAATAAGTTGAAAACACACAATTAGATTTAATAAAGAATACAGAAATTTTAATAGACAATAAACTAAATAATATGACAAAATTAATTGAGAAAACAATATAATAACGCAATCACAAATAACTCAATTGAGGCGAGTGATAAGAATAAGCTACAAGAGAGATAGGTTTCATGGAGACCGGCTAATACACAAGTACCAAATAAAAAGAAAAATTTCACTCAAAATGTAGTTCGCTCTTTTATTCGGGTGGACATCGATCCTACTTTTTAAGAGACCGGCAACTCTGTCTCCAAGGAAACTCTAACAACTTTTATTAGCAGCAGTTAAGTCGTAAAAAACATTAAATTGTATATCCTAGGCACGTTCCTTCCCTTACTAATTAGCAAACCGCTAATTTAAACCCCTGTTACGTTCACAATCTCCTTAAATTGTAAGTTCTCTATCCTTGTCCGAGTCCCACAAGATCTAGGACCTGTGACCTTTCTGTGGATCTGCATCGTCTGTAAGTGCGTTTGTTTATATATATTATATTTATATTATTATATAGATATATTTAGTGTGTGTGTGTGTGTGTGTGTGTGTGTGTGTGTGTGTGTGTGTGTGTGTGTGTGTGTGTGTGTGTGAGTGTGTGTGTGTGCAGAGTAGGCTACAGCAAAGGTCCAAGGTCTTCTATCAAGAACTGTATCTTGATTTACACCTTCTGCTCTATAACCAGAATATACCCAACCTTTGGATTTCCCAAGATAAGGGAGGCCGTAAAACAACGTCAAATCCTGGAATTCTGTTAGAATACATACCGTCTTTTTCTCTTACGAACTCTAAAAACATTTCTTCGAATGTTTTTTTTTTTTTTTTTATTAATTTAACATCAGTTTATGCTGCTATGGCTAATCGGATGATGCCACAATGGGAGAGCTAAATTTTTCTTATCCAGGTTTATTTAGGATAATGATTTTTAACGAGTATCGTACAGGCTTGGGATCCTCATTTCACGCTCCTTCTAAAGGACGACATAACGATGGTATTTTTACTCACTTTAAAAAATCCTAAAGCGAGCCTGCGATCTTTGGCGTGGTAGGTTATACCAATATTGTTTTTTATAATTGCAAATTACACTCAAGTAGATTACATTGGTTAAAATTTTCAGTATCAAATTTTACAATTGCTACTATAGGCTTAACTGAAGAATGCCAAACTTATTTAACCTTTGTATGTAATCTCCGATTATTGAAAAAAATCAATTATGTGGAAAATTTTGTGGAACTGACTTTTAAAAGAACCTTAAACTTTCGACAAAACAGTTTAAACAACAAGAAAATATTGTCCATATGTTCTTTTTCCGGGATGGACCGTGTGGTGTTGGTTTTGTTTGCCAAGCTTTCGCTCACCGTGTTGTGATCTTCCTCAGGGCTAGTCAGTAAATGAAGAAAAAGAACATATGGACAATACCGCAGTCCGTGGAAGCCTACGTGAACAAGCAAATAGTTTAAGGAAGACAAAGGTAAATCATTTTCAGTTCAGTTCAAACATGATACAACTCAAAATATAGTTATAAAAAAGAAATAAAAACATGTTAAAAATTGAATATCAGATATGTCATTCCTGAATTAAAGAGCTTCAATTAATACATTGCTACTGAAGGCTTGACTGAAAAATGCCAAATTTTGTTCTTTTGAAGGAGAGATTCTTTTTTAATAATATTATTAAATCCTTTTTAAATCCAATGAACATATTACTAGGATGTTTAATAGTCACAATAAATTATTGTTTTTAATGCAATCTAAGCTTAACTATTTATTTTTAAATATAAAAAGTCAATGTTCTGGTTTTTCACATTGAATCTGAGCCAGTGTATGTTATCTTAACTGAATCGCTCATTTAAGAAACACCTCAAACCCAAAAAAGTAAATTTTAGGGAAATAAAAAAAAATCAGCTGGTCCAAAATTTAAATATGTTTTATATATGTTTCTACAGAGGTTTGGTAAGCTAATTCTACCAAATTAAAATTTTATTATTTTTAGTTAGATATTTAAGAAAATTATAAACTTTGTTGGAGATGTGTTGTTTCTCAAATGACTGACTAAAAGATATGTTATCAGGTATGAAATAAAAGGTAACACAATTTAAATTAAAAATAAAAATCATTATTTTATTTTTCAAATATTTTTTATACATTTTCCAAACATGCGCATTGGATTTTTCTAGGCTTCACCAACAATTTAATATGTCTAACTCAATTTTGGCCAAAAATGGACATGAAGTGTTTCTCAAATGACTGATTCAACTATTTTCTACCCTCGATCGATAAGTTCTTCGAAATCTGGAACGCTCCCTACTTATTTTTTTTTGGAATCTTCATTTTTTTCATTTAATCATTACCGCTCCGATAATCTGTCACTGATGGGATAAGGACGGTGCTTCCTCGAAGCCATGCGGTTGCAAAGCATTAGGAGTACTTAGCGGTTAAAACCCTACTTATTGGTAATGCGTTTCCTTGAAGTGCTCTGCGTAGCCCTTTAGGATGTGCAAGAATTATTCAAGTATATTTAGTGTTATAAAAATTAATTTATTTAAAAAGTAAGTAAATTCAATATTTATACATAATATAAATCAGTATATATAAATAATCCAATAATACTCAATTCAAATAAATAACCAAAGCATAAATGCACCGTAGCTATTAGTATAATATATATACATATATGTGTATATATATATATATATATCTTCCTTTGATCCTTTGATATATATATATATATATATATGTGTGTGTGTGTGTGTGTGTGTGTGAGAGTGTGTGTGTGTGTGTGTGTGTGTGTGTGTGTGTGTGTGTGTGTGTGTGTGTGTGTGTGTGTGTGTGTGTGTGTGTGTGTGTGTGTGTGTGTGTGCGTATTGCTATATTGGCAGTCAGTCCAAACTATGATCTCAAGGAAAAGTCAGATCCTTTGATATATACAATATATATCCATTGATATATATTGAACAATATATATATATATATATTGTTACGGGCTACTGGGTGCAAAATGAATCAACTACTCCTAAATTCAAGATACTAATATTTATTAACAAACTGAATTAAAGAATACAATGAAATTACTAACAATTAAGTTATTAAACTGATATAAATTTACAATAACAATATTCTAAAGATTATAATCTAGGCCTAAATCCTATTTAATTATAACAATAATATAAGATATTACTAATTCCAAATAGCTTAACTATTTACATAAATTTGTACGAATACTATGAAATTACACTACAGTTTACAACTACTAATTAACACTTACAGTTCACTAATTAAAGTCCACCAACCGTAAGATATCCATATATGACAAACTGACACACAGTAAAAGAAACGGTTTATTACACTCGCGAGACTGTAACAGTTCACTGACACACAAGTTTATCAAACTGTCCGGTTTACTACTGACTGCCCCCACTAGGCGGCCGCGAGCGGTATTTATATGAAGGTCGAATATTCTACCATATATCGAATATTCTGGTAGATGCGCGGAAGGGAGGCCGTTCTGGGATCTTCTGGAACCATCTTGATCTCTTCAGCCGAAGGGCTTAAGACGTTAATCCCTCCGCCTTTTTTCTCTTTCTGACCGTAACAATATTTAAATAATAAAATGGGATGCCACCCTGAGATCGTTACACTTATCATATAATAATTCTATATCATTAATGAATTAGAGAAATATCTCTCTCTTTTCCAAAGATTGGCGTGATTGACGGACTAGGTTTATTAAATAAAGATCCTTTTTCATTCTATTAAATATTTTGATCCTATCTACAAGGTAACTTATAAATCTACTTACAAAGAAAGAAAAGGAGAACCCTTTTGCTATATGTCGAACTGCCCTTTTCTTGCCCACAACTGCTGTCCTGTCTCTTAAGAGTAAAGGTACCACCCACCCTAAGGGACATTTAAGCTACCCAAGGGTTTGGATGCCCCTTAACCTATTTACTTAGTTACTCCTAATGTTCCTAATTATATGTTATATATATCAATATATGGTTACATATAAAAACCTGTACCACTACAACCCATGAAGGGTCTGGGTTCAGTAGATGGTAGAGACTATACTATTTCTTGGTAGGTGAATACATATAAGCCGATAAAATAATAATCGACGATAAGAGTGAACAGCGATAAGACAATGACGAGCAAGCTTGCCCACCTCGTCAAGGTGTCTGGTCTTGTCGGGCAAGTAGATAAATAGTGAATGTATATATACATACATATACCTACACATGTATATATGCATAAACATGTACTGTGTACATACATTTAAGTTAAATAATTATAAGTATACAGCAAAGCATCCGAAAGTCAATTATCCGAACTTGCTTCGCTGATAAGATACAAGGAGAGATCGGCAATGCGATTCTAATAAAATAATGTATGATTATTTCTCTGATATTTAATTGCCTGTATTTATTAAGTAAAACTTATTAATATACTTAATAGAATTAGGAACTTTAGAGGAATATAGTTGCAATGAATAAGAAGTAAAAATTGTTTTCTTTGCGTCGCTACCACAAAGCTTGCTGTGTACGTAAATATTTTTATTTATGTTTGGTTTTTTAACTACATACATTTCTTTTTTTAACTTCGTACTACACAATATATTTAATTTTTTTATCCAAAAGTGGTGATCGTGTTCAAGGTAAATAGGAATTCTCCTTCCTTTAAGGGAATTTTGATCATTCTATCGACATCTGACGACATTAGTTCGGATAATCGATGCTCAATGTAATTATGTGTGTGTGTGTGTATGTTTTATATCTTCACTGGTATTAGTAAGATATATTTTTTTATAAGATTTGTAGATTATTTAAAAATATCGTAAAGTAGAGTCTGGAATATCCTGATTCCGTTTGTAGTTTTTGTTTTGAGGGGGGATATAAATATATAACAGTGGTTATTACAAATGTAAGACTCATTACACACTGTACCACCTGACGATTTTACTTTCTAATGAGACTTTTTAATCATATAACATTATTTAAAAAAAAAAACTGAAGAGACCAACGGTTGAGCAAGGAGCTGAGCATATTGCACTGCTTATGTATAATTTTTTTTATAGACCCTATATTAATATTCAACTGTGGTCATTAAAATTCTTAGTCTAATTAATTTAGATCACTCTATTATTCAACCATTCTCTTCTTCACTCCCATTCTAAGATAAAAAATAAATATCGTTATTTTTTTACAATTATCGAACCACCATTACGATTTATTTTGAAACTATGATTATTAATATATTTTTTTTATTATTAATATTACTTGCTTGATAAAGTTAAGAATTATATTATTAATATTAATATTAACAATAAATGTTAATATAAGAATTTTTTCATTATGATATTTTCATATCGAATTCTGAATCAAATTTCGAATTTCTTTTTTCTACGTTTTTTTATACGTTTCTTCTTTTTTTTTATATAGATCCTTCGGCAATCTTTATTCGTAGGAGGAGTAAACAGTATTCTTGGAATAATGCAGAATTTTAAATTTTTCAAACTAGACGCAAATAGAAGAGGTCAAATATTTATAAGTCCACAATTTCCACTCCCACTTGGAGAAATCAGGTCAGATTTCTGTTTGCCAAGTTCAAGGTAAACGGAAGAAAATATGTTAAAAAGAGTAAACCTTCTCTCGGAGTTTAAAACATTCCTTTAAAATAAAGTTAATAAAAGTTTAAAATATAGTGTCATCACTTCAATGTCTCAATCTTTTATATTTGTTTTTTGCAGGGTTGGTAGGGAGTAATAAGTCATATGTAAATATTTAATTGTGCTTGTTATAAGTCTAAGACTCATTAATTTTCTTAATCTTAAGAAAGGGTCTTGAGTTCAATACATGGTAGAAACTGAACTGTTTATAGGATAGTAGTTGTGAAGGGATGTGAACGATGTCTTAGAAATGATAATAAATCTTTTAAGTTTTAAAAAGTTTTATTTAAAAAAAAAATTAAATGGGAATCCATGAGGACTGCTGACAGAAGTGAAAATTCGATACTCTGGAATATCTGTGTTCTTTTTTAAACTACTAAATCAATCATAGTTTGAATTATTTAAATTTCTAATTTTTAAAATTTAATTATTAACTTTAGTCCGGTTTTACCCCTACTTGCTCTCCGAGCAATAATTATATACATTTTCAAGTAGTTTATTTATTAATCAAAACATATATTGGACTGCATAACTTCAATACAAAATATCGATAATTTAATTGAGACCATAATTAGTATGATAGCAGAGTGGCTCAGAGGTAGGGTGCAGAGTTGCAGTCCCGAAGGTCCTGGGTTAAAATTCCGTTCGTTGGCAGATTTTTATTTAATCTGTTAGCGGTACGAAGATGGATCCTATGAAATATAGGGGACCCTCATGGGGCTCACCCAGCCTCTATAAAGTGGATACCCAAAATAAGGGGGAAAATCTGGTGGTTGAGAATAACCTAGGGCAAATCACCTCCCTACATAATCGTTGTCCAAGAAACAGTATAGTCTCTACCATCTACTGAACCCCAAACCTTTACTGAACCCAAGACACTTCATGGACTGTAAGTTTTTTTTTTTTGTATTAACATAGATTTTATTTTTATTTTTATCATTATTACCATCATTGATACAATACATGGATCATTAGTACTTTAAATCATTTCATAAAGCAAAATAATATATTTAAACTATTACAAATAAAATATTTTAGGGGAAAAAAGCTCAATTAGTTATTGATGTTTTAAATTATTATTATTATCAATCGGACAACTATTGAACAACTTTTTGATAGTATAAATGGAATTCTAATTTTTAAACTATAGTTGATTAGAGGAAATTTTAGAAATCATCTACTGTCTCGAGCATGTAGCTGAGGCGAAGCAACAAGTTTGTTCCCTACCCAAAGTCGCTAAAGAAATTTTCACTTCAAAAATCCTAGATCGGAAAGATAATATACAATCATTACAATTGTTTTTTCGTAAGTTATGAAATATACATGCATATCAACTTATGCACTGATAATCACAAACAAATTGGTAGGTTGTGAGGTCGACGCTTATGAATGTTCAACTTATGAATTGAATAACATCTACTGCCGAATTATAATAATAGCGGCTACTGCCGGATTTGAACCAGGATTTTCAGCTCTGCGACTCAGCGTTCTACGCATTCATCCAACATGGTCCATGGAAGACCTTGGGTCTCCTCGACAATTTTCCTCCTAACGATCTCCCGCTGCTCTTCTCCATGTTCTTACCCCCAGGAGTTTCAGGTCTGCTTCCACATCGTCTAGCCATCGCATTCTAGGCCTTCATCTTCTTCTTTCTCCATCTGGACGTCCCTCCAGAATCAGCTTTGGGAGCCTTTTTTTTTTGTCCATTCTGTGAACGTACCCCAACCATCTCAATCTTGCTTTTATAATACAAGAAACTATGTCTACGCACTCAGCAATCTCCATATAAAAAATACTGTCTTTATTAAATCTTCCCTCAACTGACTACGAATCGACTTTGTTCGGAAGAGATTCTCACACACCAGACATCCTTCACTCTTATCAGCTACATTTCATCTATTCCTATAAACTGTTGCCCCATTATGTTTGGAGGGGCCGCTTACACACAATGTTCATTGAGACTAAGCTTATGGTTGAGAACGTTCGATGCTAGCGAGTTCGCTAACAGTTCTAACCGTTAATTAGTTAGCTAATGAGTTTGTTCTATCTCACCAAGTTCTTGCCTTCCAGTCGCCCCCTCCCATATGTAAATTCCATTAGGCTCTTTTGGCTTGACACAATCCGTTGTGGAATAATGTTGAGTTATGACTACGAACACGTCGAAGATTAAACTGCTTTACCTCGAATCGCAAACATAAATTTCGGCACACATTCACATATGAGAACGTTTTGTTTAACTTAAAGTTTTACAACTGGCGTATTTGTTATAGTTAAGATATCTCTGTAGCTCATAGCATGTACGAGTACATTATGTATGTTTGTACATTTCTGTTTGTACATGGTTGTATGTACATTTCTCGTATGTTACATGGGTAATTATTGTCGTTTCGAGTTGAGTCATAACAAGTTGTATTTGTTTATTCGTTTTATTTTTAATATTTTCCCAAAATAGAAGTTGTCGTGAGCTTCAGTATGGAAAAGATTGTAATTATGAGTAATGATTAGATTTCGGTAATCATTTCATCAAGAAATAAAAGTTTCAACTAGCATTGCGAAGTGTAGATGATATATTTTTATTTTGCAGATAGAAAAAATTTGTCCAGGGCCGGGATTCGAATCCGGCTAGCTCAGATGGCAGAGCACCACGACCGATACGTGGGAGACTCGGGTTCGAATCCCTGGAAACAAATTTCTCTTTTAAAAATACTTGGAAAAATACTGGGGAACTAAATAAGCTTAAAGATGTAAAAAAGGAATTAAAAATATGGAAAAGTTCCAACCGCAGTAACAGAAGGGAAGAGGTGGTTGTAACAAGACTCAGAATAAGCCACACCCGACTTACCCATGGTTACCTTATAACAAAGGACGGTCCACCGAAGTGCACAACATGTAATAACACACAATTAATTATTAAACACATAATGGAGGACTGCCCCCTCTGGGATAGTTATTTTCAGGAAGCTCAATTACAAAGATACCTCCCAACTATTCTTGTTGATAATAACAAAAATATAGACAGAGTCATCAAATTTCTAAAAAAATATAATCTCTTTAACAAAATTTAAAAAATGGCTAAGAATATAAAGAATAAAGAAACAAAGAAATAATATAGATTGAAGGACGGACACTGAAGACCCTTGATGTTGAGTGTCCATAAGCAATTTTACCTAACCTAACCTCTTTTAAAAATGTTTAAAAATAATAACAATTAATAAACAAATAAAATAAATTATAGATGATACATGTTTGTTGAAACGTTCATTTCTTGGTGTAATGATCAACGAAGTAGACTCATTACCCATAATTATATTCTCTTTTCCATACCAAAGTCAACGATAACTCATATTTTTGGAAAATATTAAAAATGAAACAAATAAACAGTTAAAACTTGTTAAGCGAAGCGACACACTGCGGAAAAGATACCGGTACTTGTGTATTAGCCGATCTGCAGGGAGTGTTATTCGCCATTTTTATAACCTGGACAGTGATAATTCAGATACTGATAACACCTATCTTCCTGTTCATATTAATGGAAATTGAAATATACAAAATTTAAAAATAAAATGGTAACTCTTGACACATCTAGCCACCTTCCTCTTCTAATCTACACTTCGACTAAACATCACCATTTCTGTTCTTGTCAAAATCTATTTAATGACCCTTTTCACTCATTTTCGTCTGTGGTATTATTCCTAACTTCTGGAATTATTTCAAAGCTTCTTTTGAAGACGGCTATTCCAAAAGTATTATTCTGTTTCTTTTTAAATAGTTAATTACAAAAGCAATAATGCTAAATTGAAATTAATAAACAATATAGATACTTATATAGAGAATGAAGAAAATTAACAAGACAAAAAGAATACGGAAAACAATTTAATAAACGCACACACAAATAACTCAAATGAAACGAATAATAAGAAGAGATTATACGAGAAAAGGAGTTTGGTTTCTTGCAGACCGGCTAATACACAAGTACCCTTTAGTTTTACAATTAGCGTACTTGTTAATGTTATTATCTTAGGTATCTTTGTTAATTTTGTTAACGTGTTAGTTTAGGCATTTCACAATGATTGGCTTAAAATGAGTAGGATTGTGTATAAAGGTTAATATTCCCTTATGGTTTATGCAATAGAGCTTACTTAAGATATTTTATTGTTACCTATTCAAGACTTAACTTCAATTGAGCTATGAGAAAATATCAAAACCTGGACATTCATATGCAATGATATTTCCGGTTACATCAATCATACAAAAAATTAACTATTATGTATAGAGAAATTTATGGAAGTAGCTGTTTCTTTATTTGTTTTTATCTTCATTCCAAGTGAATGGATGTGTGTCTATTATAAATATGAAATAATAATGGATAAGTGGTTAATTCGAATATTCTCCTTTTTGCTTTTATTACAACTACATTTCAAGCCAAAAACTACTAGTAAGATTCTGCTTTCCCTAATGCAATTAACTTTCTCTAGACAAAATTCGACTTAAAGACTTATTCAAGAGGGTTGTAGCCTTAACGTCACTTAATGCTGCTATGTCAAATAGAACAATGAGTCCTAAATTTTGCCTATTCAGGTATAATTAGCATTGGGATCTCCAAAGGAAGGCTTAACGAAGGATTTTTTACTTCCCTTCAAAAATCTTAAGGCCGAATAAGTGTCTTAGAAAATGGTCTGTTTCTTTATCCGGAGTAGACACTGGAAGCTTGTAATCAGAAAGCAATCTTGGTGAGTGATATTAGGAACAACAATAATATTTGAAGGAACCTTAGATAAGATATATACACACACATGAAGCAAAGAATCTCACGGTGTAGAGTGCTTAGTTGCTTTTCTGAAGATCCAGTGCTCAAATCCTACCGTGATAGATAAATTATTTTATAAATTTATAGCTGGAGACCTTGTGGTATTTTCAGACCCTCTTGAGGCTCAACCAGCCTCGATAAAGTGGGTTGTGGTACAAAATAAATAACATATATATACCCCTATACATACCTATTTATTTATAATTTTTTGTTAATATTCTTTCCAGCGGAAAACATGTAGTAGAGGAAATAAGAAATCTTTACAAAGTCCAACTGAAACTCACCATTAAGAACTTCAACTCAACTGACATAGGAACTTACACGTGTGTTTCAACCAATTCCCTTGGCAAGGCTGAAGGATCTGTGAGGTTGTACGGTAAGAATTTTAAACTTTGTTTTATTTATTTTCTCTCTATTTTTGTTTTATTTATTTGCACTCTATTGTATTAATAAATTATTAATGTAGAATAAAAATACAATACTAATTGTGATATGGTCAATTTATATTAAATTGAAAATAAAGTAATTTATTCTAGGCTTAAAAAAAAACCTCTACCGCTACAACCCGTGAAAGGGTCTGGGGTTCATTACATGGTAGAGACTGTACTGTTTCATGGACAACGGTTCTGCAAGGAGGTGACTTGTCCTAGGTCATGCTCACCCGCCAGATTCTTCCCCCTTATTTTGGGTACCCTATTTTTATAATACTTTATAGAGGCTGGATGGGCCCCAGGAGGCTCCTAGATCCTATACGATCCATCTCCCGCTGCAAACAGACTAATTAAAAGTCATGGCCTACAGCGGGACTTGAACCAGGATTTCCGGCATGGCAACTCAGTTCTTTTCCAGAGCCACTCCGCTCCCTATTCTAGGCTTAACATTTTTTATATTAACAAACAAATTGCTTCTTTACGTTAAAGAAACCAATATTAAAGAAATTAGTTTTCCATATTTAATTTTATTTGAAGAGTAGATCCGGGACTATAAGAAAAAAATTAATACCAGGCTGTTACCAAGATGCCATTGGGAATCCAATATCTTAATTTATATTTTCTTATACTGAACCCCATTCAAAATGGATAAAAAGTAAATTAAAAATCTAAAAAATTGTGAGTTTCGTACTTATTGCAAATATATTTGAAGCTCCACAGAAGTTTTCTTTATTTATTTATTGACTTTTACAACTGCATTATAACAATACAACTAGTAAATATGATGAATGAAACTGAATGACATGGATTAAGGCAAGTAGATAAACTACACAGTGGTAGTACTAAAATAGAAAATTCAGCATAAAAGGTCACGGCTATTATCCCAACAAAAATAAAATTTTGTTCACATCATACACGTTGTTTATTCTCTGTTTTATCTATTTTTCTATGGTAATTTCATATCAACTACTCTGAAATGACCTTAAAATGTTTGTAACCTTAACCTTAACACATTTAAACATCTTTTCCATAAAAATAGATAATATCTTCCATTATAACTTCAAAATCATAATAATAATTTTTTCCAATAAAGCAGTTTAACAAATAGTGTGCCATTCAATCCATTCAAGCACAATTTTTTATATACAAGTGGAAATATATAATTATGATTAACAAAGGCAATCAATTCCTTTGATGCATGACAAAGAGAATTATAAAATATTTTATTGTATTATTGCAAAAGAATAATACAAAATGTAAAGTCCCATGTCAAAGATGGGACAGAGACCATTGATTAATTCCTTTTGACATTGTTATAATAAATATAAAAATAAAAGCATTGTTGATAGTGCTAACTGACTAATACGGTGAATTCATTTTATGAAAATGTTGTTTATTTTATAATTTACTTTATTATTATTTTATAATTTTATTGCTATATGATATAATTTTTTAAATATTTTATTTGAAAAGAAAACATATGGCCAGGACTGGGACTCGAACCCGGGATTTTCACCTCTCCGTGGTGACGCCTCAACCATCTCGGCCATCCTGGCTGCTTCACGGCCAACCATATCCCCTCTTTTCACTTGATCCTACATCTCCGTGTTATCGCAATTTGTGATGTATACACGGAGAGAATGTTAATTGAACATTACTTTATTTTGGATCTAGTTGACTTTAAGTCATTAATATTATTATAATTTACTGACTTTAAGTCATTAATATTATTATAATTTACTGACTTTAAGTCATTAATATTATTATAATTTATTGCTATATGATATAATTTTTTAAATATTATATTTGAAAAAAAAAGATATGGCCAGGACCGGGACTCGAACCCAGGACTTTCACCTCTCCGTGGTTACGCCTCAACCATCTCGGCTTGTTTATACTTAAGTTGTTTATTTTATATTATTAATAGATTTAGAGGATTGGGTAATACCTAGCCTGATATCAATCAAGTTTTTGTTTATTTATTAGGTTCTATTCCCTCTTTAATGAGCACTGAAGATCCCACCCCAGCTTTGGTCGGGTAATAAGGCATATTGTGCCTACCTAATTTGTCTGTGTAATGTATTTTTTTTTTATCACGTACTACCCACTAAGGACCACGCGAATATCATTGGTTAGGCTTAATTGGGAGTCTTGGTTTTCTTTCTTCCCATCTCACCTAATGTACTTTATTATATAGAAATTATAAAAATAAAAACAAAACCAAATATTTCTTTATATAGGAATTTATTATATTGCACGTTAGATAATTGCACGGGATTAGTCTTCTGTGAAATGCATCGATCTTTCAACTCATTTACTCAAAATCTCGACAACTTATATACCTAAACCTTCCTGGTGAATCACTCTATCTATTGGTTAAAACCGCATGAAAATCCGTGCTGTAGTTATTGAGTTTACCGCGGCCGTGGAATTTATAATATGTATATATGTCATATACTAACTCATAATTTATATAATAAATGTATAATAAATAATAAATAAAATCATTAGCAATCATTAATGTTGATGTAAATAACTACCCCTTATGTACAAATGATCCAAGGTGCACTAGGGTGTAGTCAATGTCGTTATATCATTGATTAATGTTTCTGGCTTTTTTATACTTAAATAATTCAAAGATGAATTGACTCAATGGTGAATTCTTTAAAAATGGTAGTATTTTCAAGAACGCTTTCTTTTGTTATTGTTTAAACATATGATTTAAAGTTGTCAAACAATTTGACCATTCTAAAGTTCCATTGTTACTCAAATTTTGGTGTAACTTATTATCCTCATTGAATCTTGAATTGAATTGAACATCATGCCTGAACGTATTAGTTAGGAACTGAATCAAGCCGGAGTCAAAGCTTTGTGTTAGAGACTTTCAGAAATATCCTTTTTTTTCTTTATATGTTTTTCTATTAATTAATTCACTTCTGGATATAGTTTTAGATATAACTGGTCGATTCAGCAGAACGTGCCAGTGAAAAAATAACTTTGCTACTAAAATCCATGAAGGTTCTTGGGTTCAGGACATGGTAGAGACTGTACTGTTTCTTGGACAACGGATGGGCAAGGAGGTGATTATCAGAGATCACACTCAACCACAAGATTTTCCCCCTATTTGGGTACCCATTTTACAGGGGCTGTGTAATCCCCAGGATAGGGTTGGGCGATAGTCGATAGTTGGCACTATCGATAGGCTGAACACTATCGAATGCTAACGATAGTTTTTCGTTAGCTGCTTCCTTTTTTCCAGACCTATTCAATAAAGAATTTCAACTAATTTAATTAAATTCAATTACCTACCTGCTGTTTGAAATTTGCAGGATTATAAATTAAAAACTAATTTATTTGAATTTTATAAAAAGTATTTACAATTTACATGTTTACAATAACAATGTACAAATCAAATCTTCAGAAAAGAAAAATAATGAAATAGTTAATTTCAAGAGTCAAGTGTGCTCCTTGAGCCACATATTTCCTGAAAGAAAAACTAGCATTTCAAGTTGAAGATTTAAGAATTGTAGAAAAAGATCCCTAATAAAAGAGGAAGTTAAGGTTATAAAAACGAGGTTAGAAGAGCCAATGCTCAATAGCGCGAGTTTGGTTTGTTTGCACAAGTGTGAGACCGCGTGTACTACCAAACATATTGTAATTAGTAATTTCGGAGAATTAAATAATGACACGTCCGGTGCGGCATCAATGTTATATAGAAGAGAACCCTTGAGCTCTAGGAATTCCGAGTTCAATTTAAAAAGAACTCGACAATGGACAAAGACAGATCAGCATAATTCCGAGAGTTTCAAAACTTGAGGGTAAAAAAGATCCATCGATAGTCGACACTATCGATAGTGACCATCGATTGGCACGACTTATAGATATATCGGTAGTAACTATCGACATTGCCCAACACTACCCTAGAAGAGTACTAGATCCCTAAGGATCCATCCCTGGCTGTTAGCAGATTAAATCTGCCACTCTGTCCTTTGTGTCAGTAATGGGTGTTAAATTTTTACTGTTTTAGGAAGAATATTTGATCCGAATCTCTATTGCTAATATAAGAATCTGTTCCTCATAAAAGTTCTCAAGATATAAGTTGAAAGAGTAATTATAATTTAAACTTTCAAGACCAGCTGGTAAAGCTGGAGGAAGATTCCCTTCCCCCACGTTAATCTCATTAACCAATCCTTGGTCTAATAAGATTATACCGCTCATCGCCTTCCTTACCATACCGTCTTTTGCTTCCTAACTTCTCTAGCTCTTTCAGGAATTGTTTAGCATATTTTATTTTCTATAAATATAATCTATTCTTGATCTATTTCTTATTGGAGTATATCAGCAATAAAATAAATTAGGGAGGGAAAAAGCTTGTGGTTTTGCGTCAGCGACTTGAGCGACATGCTCGTGACGTATTGCGCGAGACTGGCGAAACCTAGCGGTCAATGTCTGAGATATACAGTTTCTTTTAATCAACTATAGTTATTTAACTATTTTAGTTATTTAATAGTTATTTGCGACTGTTTTCCAAGCGACAAAAAGCATAGAATTGTTTATAAGGGTTATAATTTCCTTAAGGTACAATAGAACTTTCTCAAAATAAGAAAGTTTAATATTTTTGAAGTGAAAACTTCTTTAGCCGCGTTTAGCGACCTATCGTTAGGGGTAAACTTGTAGGTATGCGTCAACAACATGCTCGAGACTGGCGATACCTTGCGGTCTGTGCCCGATTTGTACAATTTCTTTTGTACTTTAGTTATCAACTTTAGTTTAAAGATTAAAATTCCATTGATTTAAGAATAATAATATTTAACTTAAATGCCGCTTAATAGTTTATAATAACTTAAATCATCAAAACTGGAAGAACTTTTCGTTTGTGATCCGAAGGCAGTATAAGTGAGTGCGTTCCTGAGATTGAGCCCTGAAGAGAAAGAAGGCCGTAAAGCAATCCTGCCAACGTTCAAGCCTTTTCTCCTTCCCAATTGATTTGGAATGGTCATCGACGGTTGATTTGTTGACTTCAATGATCTTAGGAATTCGTTCGTTACTAAGTCCAACCACTTTACAAGCCCATCTTAATTTTCATGACGATAACACTTCAATAATATTAACCGGGTGCATGCTTCGCAATTTCGTGTTATGTAATTTCCTGTATTTTCCAGTTGTCTCATCCTTTTTTGGATCGAATATTTTTGGATACGCAACACCTTATTTTCGGATACCTGAAGACGTCATTCATCCTTCAGTAGCGGCCAAGTTTCATATCGGCAAGGAGAGTCTGCTTCCACATCGTTGAGCCATCGCATTCTATGCCTGCCTCTTCTTCTAGACGTAGGAGCCTTTTTTTTGTCCATTCTGTGTACTTGCCCCAATCATCTTAACCTTTCTTTTTTAATATAACAAACTATGTCAAGTTCTCCACATAGATCCTTAAGTTCTTGATTCCTTATTATGCGGAAACGATTTCCTTCCTTAGTTGGGCCATACACTCATCTATGAATCTTTCTCTCCCTTGTATTCACCAATTTCTCTTTCTTCGGGTTATAGATATGTTTCGGAAAACGTTTCTGAGGTATCAATAACATCTGTTAGCGTTTTCGATTCTAGACTTTATTTCCTGATCCAGTCTGTTATCTTCTGTTATAATTATGCCAAGATTCTTAGTTTGAATATAATATATTTATATAATTATTATATCAGTTGTACGCAATTAAATTAAATTTTTCTACCGTATAATTGTCGAATAAGTATCCATGTATAAATGTCGATTCGTACTAGAATAGAGTTACATTTCTACATTGAAATGATTGCGGTTCTGACCTTAGATACACTCCTAGTTACCGCTTCCTCTGTGGCGGACATTCCTTTGAAGGCTGCCATCCTATTCCCGGCCCCTCTTACAGAAGTTACCCCAGTGCAAACTAATCAAGGGGATTCAATGCCACTTCCCGCTAGGCCAATATAATTTCACGGCGGTTCTCAATTCCATTGTCCAATGCCTCTTGTACATTTCAACGCAGGCCTTTTATCCTTTCGTTTTGATCAAACATCGTGTTAAATTCAAGTGATCAAGTATATGAACCCTTAAAGTGCTATTGACGCATATATGTGTTCGGTGAAAGCAAGCGTTAGAGGCTATTTATAGTATGTAATTATGTAATAATTACATGAAATTATTATCATAGTAGTATAACTTTATGTGAGACAGATTTATAAGTATAACTTTAACTACGGCATTAAAGAAAGACAGATTATGAAACAATCAGAATCATAGATAAATAAATAAAAGTTAGCAAAAATATTAATGAGTTGAAATTAACTAAAATATTCTGATATTTTTTATAAATTGTATACCAGATATTAATGATATATTCTTCGTAATCACCTGAGATCCTAAATAGCTGCGAAGGCACTCCAGATTTTTTTAAGTTATAACAATATAAATTTTGATTATTTCAATATATGATTGATGCTTGAACATAACGTTCTGTTGTTATACAATCTGGTGCTAAAGAAATACTATAATAATTTATTAGTCGCTCCTTGAACTTTAAATAAAGATATAGAGCTGGCAGGAGTGAAAAGTATTCAGCCCACAGTGATGGCAAGCGCTCAGCGCTCGTAGTCTCTCTGGACCGCCCGAGAGTCGCCCGCACTTTTAATGGTTAAGTAGAAGGGGCGAGAATAGTAAGAAAAATAAAGTTCTGAATTGATTTTTAGTTTATTTCATGTGAAATTCCACTTCATACTATTATGATTAACCATATCCATCCATAACTGCAGGACGATGTTATAGTGAGCTGTGCTATAGTGTGCTATAGTGAGTTGTTTATAAAACAAGTGAGAGTCCTAAATTTTGTCTATCCAGGTATAGTCAAGATAGCCATTTTAAGTTCTCTCTGAAGGACAGCATAGCCAAGTATTTCTTAGCCCCTTTAAAAAAATCCTAAGTCCACCTGCCAGGATGTTAATACACGACCTTTGACATAGAAGGTTCTTACACTTACTATTACTCCACACCCTCAATTAATTGTACCAATGTCTTTAATCGAGAAAGACTTCCTCTACTTCTCCCTTTCCTTAAACTGTTGAAGAATTTTGGGAAATTATAAGATAGAGCTTGCCTTTATACTTCCTCAGCCATAAAGTTACGAAATGTTTGTCCAGACAAAAGCACAGTCAAAACATAATAATTACTAAATATTAATGTGCTTTATAATAAAGTGCTGAAAGGGATTTATTTCTGGGAGTGGCTTGTAATGGATCGGTCTTAAAGGTTGAGCATACAATTCGTAATGTTTTATTATTCTCACAACAAAATTTTCTCCTTGATATCATGGTCTATAAATACCAATGTGCAAATTTTTATTGTTTGCACCCAATTACAAAAATTCCAGCTACACCACCGGATCTGCACAAAAGTAATTAGATAAACATTTGTGTTATAATGTTTTATAAAACAAGTAAAGTAAGGGAGGTGCAAAATAAATACTAAACTGAACTTAAATTTTTATAATAATATTAATTATTAAATTATCTACTAAAACATTAAGTATATATATGTAGTAATACAATTAAATTAACAGTTCTATAAAATGAGTGTTGGTTGTACATTAGGCGGAAAGGAAATACCCTTTCATTAAATTTATAATAAGTTAAAAGAAAAAAGAAAATTTTGAACTTTTAAATAGCAAATTAAGAATTATTATTTTGATGAGCATATTAATCAAAATTTATTAAAACTCAAACAAAATGTTAAAGTAAAAGAATTCATTTAAAAATCATTTTACAATCAATGAGACACATACAAAAACAATTTCTTTCCTATTTTAAACAATGTTTAGCCTTTGTAAGTTTTTATTGTGTTATCTGAATGATAGTTTGATATTTCAGGTCAATTATTGTGTTAGTTTTTAAATATGTAAGCCATATTGTGGGTTTTATTTGTTTGCATACCTAACTTGTGGTAAGTTGATCAATAATGTATCAGATTTTTCAATGTATTCTTTCTTATAAAAGATATCATGAGTTTACAATAATAAAAAAAAACAACCAAAAGATTATGAATTTCAATGTATTTTTGTTATATTTAAGTGAAAAATAGTTGACTGGATAATTCCAATAATGAATTAAATTAGTCAGGGGGCGCAGTCAAAGATAAAACAAAATAAGAAAAACTTATTTTATTGTGCCAACATTTCAGCCTAAGATGTAGGAAATCTTCAGGGCTAGGAAAGAAACAGAAAATAACTATAAAGAACATTGCAGTACCAAGGAAGAATCACAGAATTTATGTATAAAATTGATAAGAATATAAAAAATTACAGAGAGAAAGATAAATTATGAAATAACTAGTGAGAAGAATTGAAGAATAAGATACATTATGTAATAACTGGTGGAACATAATAAGAATGAAAAACACAGTTAAATTATAGGTAATGATATCTAAAAATGACTGTTTTTATATTTATTTGGTTTTATTATTTTTATAGTAGAGATGGCAATAAAATGAAGATGACAGATTAATAAATATGTAAAAAATTTCCCATATCATTAATTCTCAAACACGTCTTGAATCTAATGTCCTACCTATTAAATATATAGAGGCACCTGCCTTGAACACGGTGGGAAATTATTTAACTAAGACAATAGGAACTGATATAACTCAACACCCCCATCGTGGCATCAGGCCAAAGCAGTCTCTTGAATTTATAGGGAGGTATCAAGAATTCTTTTACTTATCTTTTCGATGAATTGCTAAGATTAAGATGTCTTGAAATGGAATTAATTTAATAAATATTCTATTACATATTATACAAGAAATTCACTCTAATTTCAATACTTCTTAAAATGTATCCATAATCACCTTGTATTCTATTAAATTCTGCATTGTAATATTGGATTTAAAATGGGATCAAAACAAATATCTATCGCATAGTAAGCTTGTTAAGAGAAGTTTTAATTTATTTATAATTGTTAATACATATTTTTTCAAGTGCATGAATTATGTGCTATTTTAAGTATGTATACAATTTTTCTTTTATAAAAGAAAAAATATTGTCATATTATTGTATTTACAATAATTAAAAAAACAGATAACAAAACCCATGAGGGGTTTCTTGTGTTCAGTACATGTTAGTAACTGAACTGATTCTAGGATGCTTGTGCAAGATCACTCTGAACCGCCAGGTTTTATTCCCAATTATGAGGCCCACTTTAAAGAGTTTGGGTGCCCCAGAAGGATCTATAGATCACACAAGGTCCATCCGTTGGTTGATTAACAGATTAAATAATCTATCAGCCACTGCCATATTTGAACCCGGAACCTTCAACAGAACAACTCAACACTCTACACACTGAGCTATCCCGCTCTCTAAACTATTAAATAACATTAAACTAGTATATGAGGTGGTATAAGTCAATTTTTTCACACTTGCGATATCTAATAGATTCCATTTAAATTACATTAAAAAGATGGACAAAAGAGCAAATATTTTTATCACTTAGCACTGAGCAAAGAGTGATGTTTTAAAACCCCTACATCTTTTAAATTTTATTAGGAAATAATAATCATGGAAATCATTTAAAAGAAAAAAAATAATTTTACCACTTTCAAAAATAACAGCTCATATATTAAAGTAAGGCCCATATAATCCCTAATAATACAATTTTAATTTCAACAAATTTCATTAAATTATATTATTAAAAACCAAATGTTTAATTTTTAAACATTTTTAAACTATATTTTTTTCTTTTTATATCTTTCAGCATTGATTTGATCCACCACAAGATCTCTCTTACTTTTTCTTTCCCAAAAAACTGACGTCCTTCAATATCCTCCTCTAATCCTAATTCTATGGTCTTCTAAGGTCTAATTCTAATGGTCTTGCCTCTATACATTTTAGTGGCGCCCGTTCCCGGCAGATTTTCTTCGGCAGATAGATATTTAAGTTTTTCTTGATAGTTTTATTCCTGATTCTATCTGCCTATTTTAGATGCTACTCCTGTGCAAATGCTTCGGTTCTTTGGGTGTTATTACCACTCACCCACTAGGACGAATGAAGAATTAATAGACTAAGCAGTATTAAGAATAAGAATAAGTATTTTATTTTATGCCAGTGTTTGGTATCATAAACCATCATCAGGGAACCATGGAGCCAATCACTAACTATTCCAAATCTGGAGATGGCCTAAATTTTAGGTCAAAACTTTATTGTGCTATAAGATTTAAGTTCTACTCATTGATCTGTTAATTCTTTATTGACTATTTTCTTCTTTTAAAATGGAATTCAGCTTTATTGAAATATAAATCATAAGTAAACCCAATATTAAAGTTGTTTCTATTTTTAATGTTTAGAAATCAAGATACCTACGACAACTACAACGACCACAACTACAACAACTACTACAACAACTGAAATGACTACAATAACAGGTATTTTTTTAAACAATTATATATATATATATATATATATATATATATATTTAAATTTAGAGATAAATAAAAAAATTAATTGAGAAAGATAGATAATGAAGGATTTTATGAAGAAAAAGGAAACATGTAAACTTTTTTAGAATCATTACATGTAAATGTACTTGTTTCCATGGAAACTGCTTCACCTTAATTACTATAAATTATTTGATAGCTTGGAAACTTTACATCTTCTGAAAAATTCCTGTTTTTTATTTGAAAAATAATCTAATTATCTGGATTCTGAGTCAAAGCTATATGGAAAGACATTTGAATGGATACAACATATAGCATACCATTGTACTGCAACAAGTTTCAGTGTTTTTGATTTTATTTCTAAAATAGTATTCTATCAAAAGAAATCATTATAAACTCCTAAAAAAAAAAGTTGTATTTGTAACTCTATAGTTATATTATTTTCTGACTGTTTTCAGATGAAATAACTACCACAGAAATATTAACAAGTACGACAACAAGAGGTAAAATAAAGAAAAAATGTCTTAATAAATAAATATATAGATGTAAGAAATATAGAAACATTGTTATTAGTTGTAAACTTTAAAATATTTTTATTATTACAGCTACTCTACCGACTAATTACGCAGTTGAATTAAATGAAGTGGATACAAGTAGTGTAAAAAGTGGCCGAAACAGCAGAAGGAGGCAGCACCATTTCGCAGTTTCTTCATCATCATGCCTGTACAATAACGGATTTCTTTTCTTTTTCCTATTTATATTCTTGATGCTAAGATGACCCGAACAGGAATGAAATAATTTATAAGTGTTTTATTATGGCTCACATGCAGAGTCGAGAAAAGACTAATAACCTCTTGATATATGGAAATCGATGTTTTTTCTGATCGATCTTAGTGTTTATATGTTTTATTGTGCTGAGTGTAGTCCTTGTGGATAAAAAAAAAAATAATAAAAATTAAGTGGTGAACTAAATGTAAAACCACACCACTGTGTCCTCGATTCATGTTATTTATTAAAATAAATAAAAAAAGAACATGATATTTATTATACATACTGTTTATTCCTGATTGCTCAGTTGTATGTATTTACATGTCTATGTGCATATGTATATTATTTATATATTTATGCGTTGTAGAAAATATTGCAACAGTTGTTTCAATTATTAAAAAAAAATTAAAAAACAGTAAAAAGATAATATTTTAATAATTTTTATTTTATTATGTATTATGATCTGACTGTTCTAATTTATTATACTATCAACAAGTGATATATGTGCTTATTCTTTGAATTATCTTAAATTTGTATACATCATCAGGCTTTGAAGAAAAGTTACCAATTTTTAATCTGATAGTGCAGAGTTTTAATTTTATAATGTGTAAACAATTTTTTTTTAAATATTATAATTTTAATATTATTACAATATTATTTTGTAAAAACCTGTTTTACACCAGACAGGCTACCTACTTGCGTGATGAAATAATCATCTTTTTACGGATAATAGATGTATACTATTGATCATTCATCTTTCTATCATCAAATTTTTATTGTTATTTTATGTAAATTATACTCACAGTTCAGTGTGAGTTTAGTTTCAGGATTTGAGGTTTAAAAGTCAGGAAGTATGCCTCCCATTAGTGGCTTAAGAAGCCTCTCATATCAGTTAGAGGTTTAGGATAATTCTGATAATTGCTCCGAGAGCCTAAGTCATACCAGAGTATAAGACTAATTTTTTCTCTCGAGAAGTATGAGTTTAAGAAGTACTCAATGACTTGCTCCACTATGAAGATTCATTTAACTATGTTCTTAAAAGAAAGGGTTCAGAAGGGCTACAAGAAAATATACAGAAAGTGAGTTGTCAAGAACTCCAAAAATTGAAAAAAAGATATCTTGCGAGGATTTTGTTGATGAGTGATACCAGTGGAAAATGACTACCTCGAAAGGCATTAAGAAAATGCTTCATCACTAATCTGATGGAAGCAAAATGGATTCTTCGGGAAAACTATGTCTTACAATTCCTCATTAAGTAAGCTGAATAGCATAGGAAAGACATCGGTCCCCAGTGTGCCAGTTATGGAATTCCGAAGATCACTTAGCACATCATCGTGAAATGTGTTGCTTTTGAGGCTAAACTACCAAGAGAAACCGGAAACTTCATCCTCTCAGAGAATGATTTCTTTCAGCTGGTGGCTAAAGAGAAGTGCAAATCCTCTGCTGCTATTTTCATGAATTAACGATTTGTAAAATTTAAAAAAAAAAATTTTAAAACATATGAACATCATTATTCTCCTTTATGAATATTGGCCTAACGAAAATAAAAGTTTTTATGATTATGAAATTCCTTTTTTTAAAATTCATTTAGAAGATTGAAAGCATTCCATATCATCAAGGCATTATTATTATTCTATCTGTCTATTATCATAACAGTGCTATGGTCCTTGCAGGACCTTGGCCTTCGCAGTGATCCTCCTTTATTATTATTATTATTATTATTAGTAATCGTTAATTCAGATCATACTTATATTGTTTAATCAAAATTAATTTTTGTACCTCAAATGATATACCATGTTTTATCCTAATTAACCAAAAGGATTTTTTTTATTTCATTATTTTACACCGTTAATTATAGACAAGGTGATGGCACATTAATGAGGGTTCTATTATTTATTATTCATATGCAACTGGAAGGAAAAAGTGAATAATAACAAATACATTCATTAATAATAAATCTTGTAAAACAATAAATGCTTGATTCAATTTCATAATTAGTAAGCACATTAATCAAAATGGCCTATATTCAGTAAGTATAAATAAACAAACTTTAATTTTACTCTTAATAATGATATTGTCATCATGGAACAACATTTTAATATTTATAACCTAACTTTTCAATAGACCCCAAATACTATTGATAATTTTCAAGTTATACAAACTACAATTTTTAAGTTGAAGAAATTGGTCCGGATAGAGGTCACTGAATGAAATTCTCAAGTAATTTCAGAAGATCTTTATTCAGAAGATCAGGCTATCAATAAAGATCTTCTGAAATTACTTGAGAATTTCATTCAGTGACCTCTACCCGGACGAATTTCTTCAACATAAATTGTCATAGGTCAACAATTATCATCAATACAATTTTTAATTTTCATTTTTGTGAATATATTTTAGTATCTAATAAAATATTAATTTAAAAGTCAATAGAGCGAAGCAGGACGTATTAATTGGACGTATTAATTGTTGAACTTATATCTGTTATAATTTTTATTTTTATTTTTTCGGATATATCGGATATTTTTTTTAGTAATCAATAAATTTATTTTAAAAAATGATTATTATATCATAAATAAATATACCATTATATCATCACAAATTAATGTATTTTTTTTCTGTTGTATCGATCCATTTTTTCATTTTTTTGGGGAGAGGGTTGTAAACATTTGACATAATTATTTTCAAATTTATGATAAATTAACGTTTGTGTCTATCATCATCTCATAGGATCTAGAATAAATTAATTAAATCTTCTGCTTCTGTTAATAACAATCATTCGATCAAAATATATTTGTACCTACATTTTTAATTTATTTTTTTCCAAATAAAACCCTGATCCCTAAGGTGACAATTGAAAATTTTTATTAAAATGAATCCTGATAATCTTTTTATATTTACATATTTTTTAATATTTTAGAGTAACAGGAATAATTGTGTAAATATTTTAAGCTGTACATATTTGTATTCATTTTAAGATAATTATATCATTGTACATATCATAACACCTAGCATATCTAATAATCGTAAATATACCATTCATGTTTTTAATTTGTTACAAAGCATGATGTAATAAATATTTTGGTGCTTATAATAGATTAAAAAAAAATACTTTAAAAAGTTGTAAAATCTGTTAATTGTACAAAAACTACAATAAATAAAAATTTATTCTGATAACTTTGTTATTCTTATAAAGATGTAATGAGACATACATTTTTTGCTTTAAAACTAATTATTAGTCTTCAAATCAAATGAAAAACTAATCCTGAACGATTTTATCGATATGTAATTACTATTTTTCTTTTTAAATCTATGTTTTTTATCCAAAATTATGGAATACCAATGCTTTGGAATGTATTATTGAAGATATTAAAAAAATTGGTATGGTGCCTGTGTATAACTCACAAATATGACTCAATAACACTTACCATAAAACATATTGTGATAATAATAAATGTGAAATTAACAATTCAGTGTGGTAGGATATGGTTTGGTCACAACCATCAGCTTTCGAACACACTTGGTATTCAACAGATATTTGGGCAAAAAAATGGCAATTTACCATTATAGTATAAACATACTTTTTTTTAATTAGTTACTAATACACAATATATATTTTTTCACATTTTTTTTATTTTATTTTTTATTCATGAAGATTTATTAAATAAGTTAATAGTTAAAGAGCTTTAAGAAGACAACATTATTTATGTTTTATCAAAATTGTTAGAGTTTTTTTTTTTTCAAGGAAAGTCTAAATTTGATGATTTAAAGAAATTATTAATCCCTCAAGTGCTTAAGTTCCTAACACCCTGAATCATGAATTTCTATTAGCCTGGAATATCTAACAAACTATATGGCCAATATCGTAGCAGTTTACGGTTTGCCGGGTCTAGAAAATTGGCAGTTGTTTTAAATAATTCTTATTCATCTTTCCATTCATTTTAAATTAAAAATGTTTAATAATCATGATTCAAAAAGTGTTAAGAATAAAACTGGTAGATATAAGTATTATATTTTATATTACTGGTAAATATAAACATTCCATTAATATAAAATTAGTAAAAATGGTATAAAGAAAATTTTTCAACATTAATTAATATATGAGAGCTGATTTTACAACACTGCCTTTCCCTGTAAAATTTATTCTTTTTCATTAGAAAATGAAAAATAATTTCCTCAAAAATTGATGATTTTGAAGTCTCTATTATGGTTTTCATTTATATGAACCTTAAATACATACAATGATTCTATATAAAAATGAATTTTTAACTACATTATTTTTAAAGTAAACAGGAATAATTAAAACATATTGTGTTAATTATCATAAACCTCGCAATGCATGAGCAGTACAGAGGATGGACTATGATGCTGATGTTAATTATCATGAAGGATAAGATATTTTGCATCCTGAAAGGTAAATTAAAATGGAGCAAGGGTTTTAAAGGCAAATATAAAAAACGATGATATGTTTTTTTTTATTTAATAGAAATAAAAAATTATTTTTTAAATAATTTGTAACAGCTAATATGAAAATATAAATGTTATCTTACACATATGTTCCTTTTTACAATAATTTATTGATCTGAAGATTTGTTTGGGATAGTCAAATTAATTAAATGTTAGTAGAATATAGTTATTTTAAAGAAAATATGACAGCCATAACACCATCAAAAAAACAATAAATAAAAATAAATTATAAATATAATGATCTCTGCACAAACATTTTTTTAGATTCACAATGTATTAGCTATACTGAACAAAATTTACCAATAATAAAGCTTTTTATGATGAAAATTATTAACACTAAAGAGTACTTACTCATTCTTATTCTGAAAAAAAAAACAGATTTAAACACCCAACTTGGGCAATGTATCAAGAGTTTTTATATCATAAGTGAGCACTTGCTGGACAAAACCGGAGGTCCACAATGAGTTGTTATTCCAATACCAAATATGGAATTTCAACTTTACGTGAGATATTTGCGTTATGGAGAAATGCACGAACATACAGACAGAGGTAAGGAGGAAAGTTGAAATTTTTTGCAATTACTTTACTTTGTGCACAGTGTAAAAGGAAGCTAAAATAAATTTATTAAATAACAAAAAGGTCATAATGTACTGGAAAGTACTATTCAGTCTTATAACTCCTAAGTGTTATTTGGTGCTTGTGTATTATCTGGTCTGCATGAAACCTACTTCCTTATCTCCTCTAACCTTATCTTTCACTCATTTCATTTGAGATGTTTGTGCGTGTTTTTAAATTGTTTTCCAAATAGTTTTTTAGTGATTTGTCTAGTTGATTTTGTTTATCGTCTATTTAAATTTATGTAGTGTTTATTAAATTTAATTTTGTGTTTTTGTCTTACTCCTTTTATTATTGCTAATTTAAAATCAATTAAACAAAGTTTTAGGAACAGCTGTCTTTAAAAGAAGAAGCTGTGAAATACTTCTAGGAGTTCGGAATAAATCCAAAGATCAGGAATTCCGTGAAAAAAGTCATCAAATGCATTTTAACAAGGATAGAAATGGAGAAGTTTTCGTCAAAAGTGTAGAGAACGGATTTATATAAAAGGAGGAATGTGGCTAGAGGGGTCGACAATTGGCATTTGGTATATTTCAATTTCCATCAAACGGGATAATAAGGTAGGAGTTATCAGTATCTGAATTATCAGTGTTCATAACAGTCCCTGCAGACCGGCTAATACACAAACACCTATTGTTTAAGCTGTGACCAATGAATTTAAAAATTCACGAGTAAAAGGGTCACATATCAACAGTTTTGAACACTTTAAACAAACATTAATGGTGCTGCTCTCTTTTAGCAATTATTTAGACTTGGTTTTCCCAGTTTCATAGGAAATGCTGGACCCTTTGATATTAAGTAGAAGTATGTAACTTCTATTGAGCAAAGTGCTGCTCTCTGGTGCCCCTACTATTACTGTTCTGTTATCCCAATCGGACCCGATCAATGGTTCCCGGATCTTGCAAATAACGATCCGAAAGTTCGCAAATGTATCTCAATATGTCCATTTTAGCCTTATTTATGAATTGGAGTGGTAATTTCTTTATTGACGCCGCAATACTCTTCATAAAAAGATCTACGTCGTCTTCCGTCTGTTGGTTCTCTGTCAAACAGGGAAACTCCAACTGCCGTGGACACATCGCGTTAGTTCCGTCACAAGGTTTTTTCTTAGAACTGTTGACACGGAAGGAAGTGGAGGTACACGCTGAGTCGCCAGCTGAAAAGAAGGGAGTAGTAAAAGACAGCGGAGATCCACACTCGATTACCATGGGCCCATCTTCATCAGCTGCTAGCCCTACAGCGTTTCCCGAGTCCTGTTCCGGGACGCTATAGAAAGAAGAACGATCCTTTTCGATATCGCCCAAAAACGCGAGCCTGTCAAACAACGCCCATTTTTTCGATGAACGAGGCGCATCGGATCCTGCCAACAATTTTTCTTTTCGAACTATCTTCCAATAATTATCTCGGATATCTTTCCATCTCTTCTTGCACTGTAAATCTGAAACATAAATAAAGAACATTAGATAGAAGGCCGAGAGCGTAGGGATCATCCTCATTCTCATTTCAGCCCTGAAGAAGTCAGCAGCATGGCTGGCGAAACGTTGGCGAAAAAACTTAGCTACACGGTCTAAACCAGAAAAAACCAATAAAGTCTTTTGTAATAAGAGTGGCCGTGGAAACCTAAAAGAGTATTTATAGAAATAAATAACTTAAAACTTAGGCAGATCTAAACCTTTTTTCAAGTCCTGCCTCTTGTTTAAAAGAAAGAACTTAGAACTTACAAATTTCACGTCGAATTAATTACCAAGTTCATGTTCATTGATTGAAACTGTTTCTTTTTTACCGCTATCATCTATACTTCGATGATATATGTTTGTTGAAACGTTTATTTCTTGATGAAAAGATTACCGAAATATAGACTTTTCTAATAATTACATTCTCTTTTCCATAGTAAAGAAAACAATAATATTTTTTGAGAATATTAAAAAGGAAACGAATTAAAAGTTAAAATTTGTTATTACTAAACTCGAAGCGACAATCTTCGGCACTTATACTTTATTATTTTTAGTTAAAACGCAGTTGGGAACAGGGAAGCTCAGTAAAGACTGAGTTAGTGAGTTGCAGGGTTCGAAATCGGCTCTGGCAGTTAAATAATTTATTATTTAAGCAACCGTCTATATGATCTGCAGACCTTTCTGGGGCTCACCTAGGCATTATACCATAGGTATCCGTTATGAGGGGAGGGGGGCTGGAGGTTAAGAGAAATCTCAGCCTAATCATCCGCTCGCTAAATCATTGGCTTAAAACCAATACAGTCCTTACTATGTTTTGAAACCGATTCCATTTCGTGGGTTTTAGTGATACACATACAGTCAGAGTCAAAATTATTGATACACCTGTATAATTCGCGAAAAATAACAAATATTGGTATTATTTAATGGGATTGATAAAACAATAAAATCACCATTTAATATATGACGTAACGCTTATCAATAAATATATTTCTGAATTATTAGACAAATTTTCATATAAAGTCATATAAACAATATTTGAAAAACATCAGTCAAAAGTATTCGTACACATTAGAACGTTTATTTTAAACATTTATATAAACTAAATATTTATATTATTAAGTATATCTGATAAACTTTAATACTTGGCTTTTGCAAGTTGGCCCACCTTTCGCTTTTAACATACACTGGATACGATCTGACATCAATTTACCAATTTTTTCGTTAAATCTACTGGAATTTTGTTCCATTCCTCTATGATGGCCTCCTTTAAATTTCTAAAGTTTGTAATATTTCTTTTACCCACTTGATCCTTTAGATATTTCCATAGATGCAATATAGGATTAATGTCAGAAGATTGAGGAGGCGTGACCATCCACTTTGGTTTATTGTAAAGGATCCACATTTTTTATTTCCAAGCTGTGTGCTTGGGATCATTGTCCTGCTGAAAAATGTAATTTTCTTGTATCCCAACAATACAACAATGGGAGATTTCTATTTAGAATATCAATATACTTTACATGATCCATTCTCCCATCAATAACTTCAAGGGACCCCACCCCAGCAACATTCATGCACCCCCAGACCATGAGAGACTTACCACCATGTTTGTTGGAACTATATTCCTTGTCTCCATAGCTGTATTTTTTTCCTCCATACATTTTGTTTTCTTTGAGTGTTGAACATTTCAATTTTGCACTCGTCGGTAAATATCACTCTATTCCAAAAGCCAATTTCACTTTTTTGATGGTCTTTGGACCATTGATATCTTTTTTTTTATTAACAACTCTGACCAATGGTTTTCGTCGAGCTATTTTGCCATGAAGCTCGTTTTTTCATAAGCATTGACGCATTGTTGATAAGCTTACTCGGACTTCTGTTACAGAAAAAAATTCATCAACTAATTTAGGAGCACTAATTTTTGGATTTTTGTTAACCTTTCTAAGGAAAAGTCTTTCTGTTCTACAATTGATTTTTCTTGGTCGTCTCATTCTCTCCCTAGACATAAAAGTTTTTCTCAATCCATACCTGTCGATAATGTTTTGGACTGTAGAGTGAGGTCTATTCACAATTTTGGCGATGTTTCTAAGCGATCTACATTCATTGTGTAAACGCACAATAATTTTTCTTTCCTCTTCAGTCGTTTGTTTCTTTTGATTTTCTTCTCATTTTTTAATTTAAAAAAATAAAACGCACTTTTTAATTATACACCTTTGCAAAGAGGTCTAGGCAAGGACTGATTAGAGGTAATCCTCAAACCATCTGTCATAAGCAGGGGGGGGGGGGGCAAAACAAAGTCCAGTGTACGAATACATTTGATTGTTAGTTATTTGAGCATCTTACCATAAATTGTTACGTATTATTCTTAATTCATTCGTACTTATTATGAAAACTTATTACATATATTTAAATTAAATAAAAATATTATAAATAAAAAATTAAACGAAAGAAAATAAAAATAATAATAGTGTACGAATATTTATGACTCTGACTGTACATATTTATAAAAGTTAAAACTTGTGACCTACCTCAAAGCGACAACTGACGGAACTGATATCCACTGAGCTACCCCGCACCCAACTACGTTTTAAATTATGAAAAAATAATAATAAATTATTATTAACTTACCGTCTTTCCTCAACGCTTCGCCTATCTTCTTCCACACGTTTTGTTTAGCGTGGGCATTCCTGAAATCTCTATGCTTGGGGTCGTAGAGTTCCCTGAACTGACCCACGAACTCCACGAGATGTTCGTCTTCGTAACTGTCGAAACCTTTCTTCGGCATGGAGAAAGCGGCCGAGAGCCGTAGCACAATGTGGCAGTCACACTGGTTAGGAGCGGTCGGAGCGGGGCAGTTGGGAAGCCAGATTAGTTACGTCACACCGCCGACTGCTGGCATTTCCAATATGGCCGAAAGGAAAATGGCAGCTAACACGGAAGTCGTAACGATGCCGGCGGCTGCGGTGAGCAGTCGGCCAAAAAGAACCTTCAGACAACGACCAGAAATATTATTTCGGAAATTATTCCGCAGGTAGTCGCTTCGAATTGAGCCACAACAATTTTTAACTTTTAATTTTTTTTTAAATATTTTATTTGAAAAGAAAAGACATGGCCAGGACTGGGGCTTGATCCCAGATATTTCACCTCTCCGTGGTGACGCCTCAACCATCTCGGCCACCCTGGCACGTTTCCCGGCCAGCCTTATCAATTCTTTTCACTTGATCCTATATCTCCGTGTTCTCGCAGTTTGCAATGTATACACGGGGAGTGTTAATTGAACATTACTTTATTTTTGGATCTTGTTGACTTATATTCATTAATATTATTATAATTCATTTAATTGTTATAGGATATATATCCCGGTCGTGGCCATATCTTTTCTTTTCAAATAAAATATTTTTTTTTAAATTATATCATATCCTTGATAAATCTTTATTGACATAAAGAAAGTTGTATTGTTAGTATAGAAGAAAGTATTAAATAACATAACATTTTATTTCAGGAAATAAAATTAAATAGAAAATATTCTTAGGCCCGGCACACATTGTACCCAGCTCACGCCTGGGTGGTTCTGTGAAGCAGAGAATTGAATGAGTCACCGCACATTGGACCCAGCCCACAGCTAGCCCAGTCTGTTGGGATCCACAAGTAGAAATGTTTGTCCTCTCCGCACAGATTTCGTGGGTGTGGGTACCAATGTAGTTCAAAACGTTAATAAAAATCGTTCAGAGTTATCCCGTTCTATTTGACAGTAGTCATGCTGACTATATGAGATCCAAAACGAAGGATGAACTGTGGGAAAAAATTGGATGCATATTAATACCTCAGGCATACTGCTAACTTTTACTCCGAATTGGTTTCTGGGCGTTACATGCCTTAACAGTTATGTCAATCTTAATGAGTTCATGTAACTCACTAAACTGCTCCAAACTGTTTTTAATAACACTATCAGTAACTTCCTGAAACAGGTTGAACTCTCCGTATGTTTTCCGCCCAGCTAAATAAATATTTTTAGTTCTCCTCCTCTTCACTAACGAATATAGTGCAACCAATTCTTCATGTTCTGACTCTTATTCTAAATCCAGGAGGAATTCTGACACTGACATCACGAAACCTGGGTGACAACAACTGGGTTCAATATGTGGTACTCGACCCATCCCACGGTCTGGGTTGTACGTGGGCTGGGTGTGTGCTGGGTCCAATGTGCGCCAGGCCTTAATGTTGAACCCACCTTGTAACTTTTCCATGAAGCCAGTTCATTTAATTAACAGTTAATAGTCCATACTCTACATTAATAGACAAAATAAGTTTAACTATTCTCACATTTGATATCCACATACTAAAACTTTTAATTATAAGTCAAGTGAAAAAAAAAATTTTTTGTTTATTAAAATATCAGGACTTAAGGCAGAAAACAATCATACATTAAATTAACAAATTATATTATTTTTTTTATAATAACTAATTCAATATTAAAAAATATATCTTATAATATAAAACATTCTAATATGTACAATGACATATTTACAAAATCATAATACAAGCATTATCATGATAAATAAACAAAATTGTTTAATACAGCAGAACTTTAAATGAACAATAATCAAATTACTGTCAATGTTTAACATTGAATTTTTATGAATGAGCAATATTAAGTGGTTCAAAGTTTCCAATATAAAAATTAATGGAAACTGATCCATAAATCTAACTATGATATATTGGCATTAAGTTACAATAATTTTACATCATATTATCTAAATTGATACAATACATTATCAAATACAATGCATCTGAAAAATAATTTTACTATCTTATTAATAAATCTCTTTAGTATTTTCTCAGTAATTCTAAATATATAGAAGCAATTTTAAGAAATAAATAAAATCATCATGATACTGTAATTAATAGAAGTAAACAATAAATAACCAAGTGGTACACAGTGAAAGGCAAAAAGTCATTAAATATTATATGATTACTCTTGACAAACATAATATTATAACTATATTTATAACACTATGGTAATACATTGGAGTTTCTTGATATTTCATAGAACGTTAATAAACGAGAATAACTTATTCCTCACAAAAAAGCCTTTTTAAATTATTTATTGATAATTAAGTTAAAAACATTATTTAAAAAGAAATGTTGGCTCATAGAAATATCACAAAAAATATTTTGATTATTTTTACTAATAAATTTAAAGATTTCTGTTCTTCTTTTAGCCTTGATAAAAAAAAATAAAAAATGTAATACGTGCGTGTCAACTCAAACTACAACAGAGGAACTAAGTTCTTTAAAAATCTTTGAAGTAACATCAAAAGGTTCCTAATTAAACATTAAGGCTTTATTAAAAAAAAAATTAAGATTAGTATTATTCTTATTTTTTATTTTATTACAATAATAGATTGCATCTTTAAAACATTACTTCTAAAATACTAAATTTATATGTTATTTTGATTTTTTGAGGAAAAACTTCCATTTGTAAAAGCGGTTTCGATCTAAAGCCTGTATACCTTATATTATGTATATCTTAATAATGTTTAAAAACATTGTCCTAATATAGGAGATTCATAATTTTTACTTCCTAGCTTAACGTTTTTTTTAGTATATCTAAAATAAAAAAATGTTATATATACTTACAAACGTGGATAATGGCAGAACCAATACTAGTATTTAATATTTTGAACAAAACATGTTTTTTATAAATGTACTTTAAATTTACAGCTTCGAAAATTTATTAAAATTAACTAACCTGTGTATAAATTCTTTTAAAATAAGGTCAATTTTAACCATTCTATCACACAAATATTCTTATTAAAACCACAAGAGGTTTAAGTAAATATCTTATGTAGATTTCAATCCAGTATATCAAATAATCAAATCCCTGTTACATTTCTTCTTCTTATTTCCTGACTTTACAACCCTTGGCCTCCTCGATACATTTTAACGCGATTTGTCCGAGATCAAGC
The DNA here is from genome assembly GCA_037127475.1 of Arma custos. Classification (NCBI taxonomy): domain Eukaryota; kingdom Metazoa; phylum Arthropoda; class Insecta; order Hemiptera; family Pentatomidae; genus Arma; species Arma custos. Next base: position 33,839,064 of record CM073765.1, read on the forward strand.
TCAACCACTAGATTTTTACACCAATTAAAGGCACCCCGCATTATGGAGGCTAGGTGAACCTCAGGAGGGTGTGTAAATCCCATGGGGTCCTTTTATGGCTGTTAACAGATTAAATAATTTGTCTGTCTCAGCCAGATTTGAACCCAGTACCTTCAGCACATGAGCCCAGTGCTCTATACCCTAAGCTACCCCATTCATAATTTTAAAGTAGTTATTGCTTCATTGTAATTTTTTTTTATTTAATGTCACTTTTATGGTATGCTAATCAGACGATGCTGGAGTGAGAGTCCTATGTTTTGCCCATTCAGGTTTAATTAGGATAGGAACCTTTAATGAGTACCTGACACAGTACAGGCTTGGGACAGCTGCGGAAATCTTCAAAATAGCAACTCAGCCCTCTACTCACTGTGCTACCCCACTTCCCAAATAATAATATGGTGATATTAATGTACAGAAATTTTTAGGTTCTTAGACAGTGGTTCCCAACCTGGGTGGCATGAAGACAAGTCAGTGGGGGGCGGCGATACAGTAGAGAATAAAAAATTTCTCACTTAGTTTTGGTTATTTTTCTCTTACCAGCACTTCTTTACCTTATATTGAAACTTACAATGTCGTATCTTGTGACAGTAAAATTAATTAAGACATAATAATACCCTTTATAGAAACCTAAAGGGATTTGTCCCAGAATAATTAAAGAATATAGTATTATCATTATTAAAATTAAATGTTTTGTTTTCAATGTAATACTTGCTTTTTTTTCATAAATCCATACAAATGTGCAAGGTAGGCTTTCATTTAAACAGGGAATGGGCGTGGAAGGATTTTATTTGAACTAGGCGGGACCTAGAAAAAAAAAGCTTGGGAACAAATGTTCTAATGATCGGGAAAGAAAAATGCTAAGGAAGAATTGACACTTTTATTTAATTTGATAATTTAAAACTTTCCTGTCACCTTGTATCTTCGTATCATAGTTGTGGCATATACTTTCAGAATCAATATTATGGACTATAGTTTCAATTTTCAAGACAGTAACAACTATTTTATACCAGAAAATACGAGTTAAAGCAAACTTTAATACTGAAGAGTTTCCTCAAATGAAAGTAAATATATTGAAGCAAGCTATTATCAAGTTGCAAATGACTCCACAAAAGATGTAAATTCTTCAAAAATCATAGACAACTGTGCAAACTATTTTCCTTTTCTTTTTTTATAATGATAAAACCACTTCTACGATATTAAATTTGTTATAAAAACTAGCATAACATATAATAAACAGCATATATATATTATTTTTTTCTTAGTCAGCCAATTTTATTACATTATATACAAGATGAAGAAAGTATATAAACTCTAGGATCGCCCTAATTTTACCATTGGGTATAACAACAAATAAAATGTTTTAAAAAATTCTGAACAACATAAAGGGTAAACTAACAATGATGTAACATATATAAATTATTTAACATAAATAAGATAAATCTCTCTATGATTATTTCATTTTATGATTATTTCATTTTTTAATATTTCTCTATTTTCAGCCCTGGAAAAATTCTTTGAGCCCTAAATAATAAATGGAAATGGTTTTTAGTATCTTTTACTTCACATATATTTTTTTATTTTACTAGTTACACATTGTTGGTACAAAACCAAAGTAACAATCGGCTAGTTTTTCTATTATGGGGTTACATTGAATTTAAATATATAACTTTCAATTCCTTTCCCCCAATGCTAAAAATATTGTACTAAATGAATTCAATAATTTATAAAACCCAAGATATGACATATTTTGAAATAAAAAGACAAATTTTATAAATGAACTTAGTTTAATTCATACCAATCCAAATTAACGAGCAGATAAAATAGTAAAGAACAAAACAGAAAATATATACCTATTCCTAAGATAAGGCAATTGATATGACATGCAGTAAGATTTTACTTATACCCAAAATTCAATTTATTTTGTGCTAATTTTCCTAAAGAAAAAACATGAAAATTGAAAATTAACCTCTACAGATCATTAGTGTATAATGCTTTTGTAATTTTTTTTTTTTCCGGAACCCAAACATAATTTCAAACATTGTTAATATTAGAAGTTCGGACATTCAAAGCTTATCATAAACTAAATATATTATATTCTATGAATTATTAACAACAAACAACACTAATTAACAATATTCTACAAAACACTCAATACAAAAAAATCTAAAAGAAATATACAAAACAAACAGATGAAAGAATAAATAGAAATGTATTATTAAATAAATCTTATTAATCTAAAGAACTTCAAATAACTCTATAAACATTAAGGAGTATCATGATGATTAACGTTATTAAATATATCATCCTACCTGATACGTTTAAATTATTTATATAATCATTATTAACAACTATCGACAAAAATTAAAAGGCTCCAATGATCTAATCGTATTAGGATGTTATAAGGTTACCTAGCCAACGGTTGTATTGCCTCGTAAAGGAGAACTGCAAATTTATTGTCAGACGTGGATTCAGAAAGGAGAGATGCTACTAATTCTGATAACTGTACTGTATCTTTTATGCTACATGGTGTTTTTAATTCCTCCTGAAAATGGATAGATTTTATAATAAGTATCAACTAACTACAACATTTCAAATAAAAATGCCATTGATATTGTAGCTTATATTCATATAAGCTAACAGCAAAGGACTAAAGAACTATAAAATATTCATAGAACTAATAACAATATATGAGTTGAAAATGGTTGACTGGATGATCTTATGTAAAGGAGATGGTTGGGGGGTGCAGTCAATAAGAACACCGAATAAGTGAAATACTTATATTATGTGCCGACGTTTCGACCTACAGTGTAGGTCATCTTCAGGGCTAACAGAGAAACAAACAGAACAAAAATGTAAAAACATCAAAGTTGTACAGTAACAATACTAGTGACAAATAATGTAGAAAAATACAAAGTGGCAGATATGAAAATAGAAGATAAAGAATATTAAAAAGGAGTCAGATTATAATAAAAAAAAGATATAGACAGATTTAAAAATTACTGATAATGAAAAGGCATTAAACTAGTGGTAGATATAATAAAAATCAGATAAAGACAAATATAACAAAATTATTGAAATAGTGACAGATATAATTGTAGAAAATGTGATAGAATATAATAAAATTAAGATAAAGACAGATATAACAAAGATATTGATAATGGAAAGAAAATGAAAATAATGGCAGATATAATAAAGTAAGACAGATTTAATAAAATTAAAGAAAATGAGCAGAAATGATAAATAATAAATAACGCAAATAAAATAAAAATAGAAAATAAATGTACAGAATGGATAGTACAGTACAATATAATAATATAAAGAAAAATCAAAAGGAGGAGTTAAACAAAAGAACAAAAACGAGGATATTTACATATAAAGAAAGGTTGGAATATGAATAATACAGAAAAACTAGTAAAATAAAGGTGTAAAATGTATGATAACGGACTTAATGATGTTACCAAATTACAGAAAAGTATGGAAATATATGTACAATAACAACTGTGAGTAATAGAAAAACTATTGTACAATAACACCAGTGTACAATGACTGTTTTGAAAATATAGTAGATAGGAATAGAATATGAAAAGATAAAATAGGTGAAAACGCTAGTACAGTAACAATAGTTTACAATGTATGTATGAAAAAATTAGATGGGATTAATGAATTAGAAAAATAAAATAGGTGTATAAAAATATGAACACATGATTACCAACATATGATGGATGCCAAAATGATAAGGGGAAAAAATAAGAAAATTAAAAATGTAGAAAGGATAAAGAGAAAAGTTTAAAATAAATAAAAAGAAGAGATGAAGAGAAGACCTACCGAATGATGGGAAGCGTGACCGTTACAGATCGCGGCTAGAGTGTACTGTGCCAATTTGACCGTTGAGAACGAGGGGAGAGGTGGGGGCGGAATCTAGTGGCCGGAAAGTTAACTATAGAAGGTAACTATACTGGAGTATAGGAAAAAAGGATAAAAAATATAAATAAAATTAAAACAATGAAAGAAATGTCGATAGAGTGATAAAAAAGAAAACATCAAAGTCGGAGTGACGGGAAATTATCGGATTCCAGCAAAAGAACGTTAAGACCGGGAGAAGAGATAGGGGCGAAATCTAGTGGCCAAAAATTAACTATAGAAGGTAACCATGCTGGAGATTAGGAAAAGATGGGGAAAGGGAGTAGATGGATAAAATTAATATGAATACATATTTTTATATAATATGAATACAATAAAAATAAAAAAATTGAAACAATGAAAGAGATGTAAACCGAGTGATAACAAAAGAAACATAAATGACGAAGAAACGGAATTTAAGGACTTTTGAGTAAATTAAAAATTTGGGAGTAGGTAGAGGAAAGGTGATGAGAGTCAGACTTAAGATTGATAGAGGAGGAATCTAAATTTATGTGGATGGTTTCAGAGAGGATGCGTTTGTCATGGTTATGCGCTGTAGCTAGGATAGACGTATTTTCAAAATCAAAGGTGTGGTTTAAAGAAATGGCATGTTCGGAAAGTTTAGAGGAGGTGAGGTTATGGGAGGAAATGGCATATTTGTGTTGAGAAATACGGTCTTTAAGGAAGTTTTTGGTTTCACCTATATAGGAAGAGTTGCAATTAGTAGAAGAACAAGGTATCCGATAAACGACATGGGAACGAAGCTTGAAGGGAATAGGATCTTTGATACGGGTATAGATATGGGAAAGTTTGTTATGGGATTTGAAGGCAATACGTAAATTGGGGATAACGGAACGTAAGTAGTTTTGAATGCAATTAGAGAGGATGGGTATATATGGCAAGGATCTGTATATAGGGATAGATGGTGGATGTGGTGATCGAGTGAGGGTGGGGGGGTTATGGTAGTCATGGATGAGTTTATTAACAATATAGGGAGGGAAATTGTTTTTAAAAAGGATTTCTTTGATACGGAGGGTGTTGGTTGTATGGAAGCAGGAGTCAGAGAGGGATAGGCCACGGTGAATAATATTTTTAGCGACGTTAATTTTAAGGTGGTGTGGATGTTGGGAGTAATAATTAAGAAGTCGGCCAGAGTAAGTGGGTTTTGTATACCAATCGGTGGATAAGGTGTGGTCAGAATTTTTAATGATAAGGAGGTCAAGGAAAGGTAGTGACTTATTGGATTCGACTTCAACGGTGAAATGGAGGCGGGGATGGTATGAATTGAAGTAAGATAATAAATCAGTAATGATGTTGGGATTGATGATAAGGAGGAGGTCGTCTACATATTTTTTGATGAAACAAATATCGTCGCGGAACTGTGGAAGAATGGAGTCTAGAAGGTCATTAAGAACAATATTAGAGAGGTCAGGAGCAAGGGGATTTCCCATGGCAAGTCCAGAAATTTGGGAATAGAACTGTCCATGGAAGGTAAGGTAGCCAGATTCACAGCAAAGTTTTAATGATTGAAGGAATGAGGACCGGTTAAGAGATGTATGGGGTTCTATTAGTGGCCAGTGGTTATCTATTATGTCAAGAGCTTTGTCTAAGGGAATGTTGGTGAAAAGACTTTCGACATCGAAGGAAGTGAGGATGTAATGATCAGGGATGGTGAGGGATGTTAAAAGATCACGTAGGTGAAAGGAGTTATGGATATCGTATGGGTTATTACCTTCTATAGTTAATTTTTGGCCACTAGATTTCGCCCCTATCTCTTCCCCCGGTCTTAACGTTCTTTTGCTGGAATCCGATAATTTCCCGTCACTCCGACTTTGATGTTTTCTTTTTTATCACTCTATCGACATTTCTTTCATTGTTTTAATTTTATTTATATTTTTTATCCTTTTTTCCTATACTCCAGTATAGTTACCTTCTATAGTTAACTTTCCGGCCACTAGATTCCGCCCCCACCTCTCCCCTCGTTCTCAACGGTCAAATTGGCACAGTACACTCTAGCCGCGATCTGTAACGGTCACGCTTCCCATCATTCGGTAGGTCTTCTCTTCATCTCTTCTTTTTATTTATTTTAAACTTTTCTCTTTATCCTTTCTACATTTTTAATTTTCTTATTTTTTCCCCTTATCATTTTGGCATCCATCATATGTTGGTAATCATGTGTTCATATTTTTATACACCTATTTTATTTTTCTAATTCATTAATCCCATCTAATTTTTTCATACATACATTGTAAACTATTGTTACTGTACTAGCGTTTTCACCTATTTTATCTTTTCATATTCTATTCCTATCTACTATATTTTCAAAACAGTCATTGTACACTGGTGTTATTGTACAATAGTTTTTCTATTACTCACAGTTGTTATTGTACATATATTTCCATACTTTTCTGTAATTTGGTAACATCATTAAGTCCGTTATCATACATTTTACACCTTTATTTTACTAGTTTTTCTGTATTATTCATATTCCAACCTTTCTTTATATGTAAATATCCTCGTTTTTGTTCTTTTGTTTAACTCCTCCTTTTGATTTTTCTTTATATTATTATATTGTACTGTACTATCCATTCTGTACATTTATTTTCTATTTTTATTTTATTTGCGTTATTTATTATTTATCATTTCTGCTCATTTTCTTTAATTTTATTAAATCTGTCTTACTTTATTATATCTGCCATTATTTTCATTTTCTTTCCATTATCAATATCTTTGTTATATCTGTCTTTATCTTAATTTTATTATATTCTATCACATTTTCTACAATTATATCTGTCACTATTTCAATAATTTTGTTATATTTGTCTTTATCTGATTTTTATTATATCTACCACTAGTTTAATGCCTTTTCATTATCAGTAATTTTTAAATCTGTCTATATCTTTTTTTTATTATAATCTGACTCCTTTTTAATATTCTTTATCTTCTATTTTCATATCTGCCACTTTGTATTTTTCTACATTATTTGTCACTAGTATTGTTACTGTACAACTTTGATGTTTTTACATTTTTGTTCTGTTTGTTTCTCTGTTAGCCCTGAAGATGACCTACACTGTAGGTCGAAACGTCGGCACATAATATAAGTATTTCACTTATTCGGTGTTCTTATTGACTGCACCCCCCAACCATCTCCTTTACATAATAACAATATAATTGCTGATATCAACACAATTATAAATATTTAATACCTGTTCTTGGATCCATGTAGCTAATGAAGGGCTTAGACTAGACAGCCTCTCTTTCAATTCTTCATTTGAACTACTGAGGATAGTTTTCATTCTTTGTCCAACAATAATTAGTAAGTGGTGGCCCAATTTATCTCTGTCATTGACTGCTGGGAGCAACTAAACAGAAAATCTTGTGCATTTTGTTCTGCGTTTTTAAATATTGAATTAAGGCTATGTAAAATATATTTAATTTATAAACAATATTTCCATTATTTCTAAAGGAATATTATAATCATATAGCCTTTGCATGACTTTCTGAAGGATCATATCCATGTTATTATTACATATAAAGTTTCAAAATTCATTACAATTAGAAAGTATTAAAAAAAAAAAAATGTTTGTATACCTCTTCAGCGTTTCTATCTTTGTTCACATTGTAAAACTGGCAGACTTGGTGGATTCGCAATAAGTCTGGAGGAATGCCCCATTCTCTTGCAAGAGAAAAGATCAGACTAGTCCAGGAAATGGTTTCTTTGATATCTCCATCCTTAGATATAAAAAGTAAAATACAGACATTAAAACTTTTGTATAAATGCAGATTAGATAATATAAGTTAAAATAAATTGTTCTGTAAATTAATTTATTCTGTTAATAGAAAATATAATACATAGCATCCATAATTTTAGAAATAAGATACACAACAGCCACCCAGAAAATCCCACTTCTGAAACACTAATTAAAAAAGAAGTCCATGAGAACCATAAGAATACGATAGAATTAAACTGCTATTGTCCGACAATTTAGAAAACAATAGTGAAATCAGAAGCAGGGTATAAAGTGCAGTGGAAATTTGCCATTGGACACCAATGATATAAACTATTATTACGGTCAGAGAGAGAAAGACGGGTTGGAGGAACATCTTAAGCCCGTTGGCTGGAGAGATTAAGTCGGATTAGAAAGATCTGGAAGATCCGAGAACGGCATTCCCCGGGTCTAGAACGTTCGACCTTGCCTATATAAATATCCCTCGCTGCGAACTAGTCAGTCAATGGTAAGTCAGTGTGATGAACTAGTGAGTAACAAGTGAGTTAGTGATAAGTCAGTCGGTAATAAACTAGTGAGTAGTAAACTTGTGTGTCAGTGAACTGTGACAGTCTGCGAATGTAATAAACTGTTTCTGTTTATTACTGTGTGCCAATTATACATATTTGGAGAGTTTTACGGTCGGTGGACCTTAATTAGTGAACTGTAAGTGTTAATTTGTAGTTATAAACTCTAGCGTAATTTTATTGTATTTGTACAAATTTATGTAAATAGTTAAGTTATTGTGTATTAGCAATATCTTAAATAATTTTAGTAATTAGATAGGCCTAGTTTATAATAAATATTTAGAATATTGTTATTGTAAATTTATATCAGTTTAATAATTTACTTGTTTTAGTAATTTTATTGTATTCTTTTTGTCACTTTGTCAATAAATATTAGTATTTCAAATTCAGGAGTAGTATAATTCATTTTCGCACCCAGCAGCCCGTAACACTATTAATGGATTGAATTATCCAATCAACTATTTTCCACTCAACCAGTTATAGTCTATTACCGATAATCCAGATTACATTTCTGTATCAAGAAATGCCCTTCTCACCGACGTCAAATATTTCAGGTACAATTATGGCCTTATAATTGTTAGCCACATAATATTATAGATTATTATAATATAATGAATTTCTTAACATAATGGAATATACTTTTTTAAAATTGAAAAATAAATCGTTTTAGCTATTAAAAAAATAATACAATATGAACAAAATTGATATAACCTAATAAATAAAATTATTTCTAAAATAATTATGACACTAATGTAAGTTAAAATTTTATTTATTACGCGTGCGAGAGGTTCTATAGCTGCTGTCAAAGCTCTTGTAAGGTAAGTAAGTCTGTTTGATTGAAGTTTGGCGTCCGGACTGGGTAGAGTTATTGTACAAGCGTCTTTTATATCTCGCCACAAGTACTGTTCACTCTGAAAAAAATTATAAATGATTGTTAAATCATAATTACTAATATAGGTATTATAAACATGCAGAGTTTCATGCAAAAACAATTAAAATACAAGATTTAATTTTTTTTAATTAGTAGGAAAAAAATGTTTTTAAAAAAAGCATACAAATAATATTTGATCTATTAGCTTCGATAGTTTTTAATAAATTTAACAAGTAATATAAAAATAAAGACAACCATTATAACAATATATGGTGCCTTTGTTTGGATTTTGTGAATGGGTTGTGCATATGGGGGTTTACTTGTAATCTGAGTGTATGAGTGTATTGCTATGCATGATGTATTGAGCTGAGGAAGCCTTAGGGACGCTATTCCCCAGGAAACTGCATGCAACAAATGATGAACCTTGCGCCAGCTGTGACCAACAAATTATTTAACCTGTTAACAGCAATAAATGGAACCTGTGGGATCTGCAGGCTCACAAAGCCTCTATAATGTGGGTACCCTCAATGGGGATAAAATCTGGCAGTTGAGTATGATCTTGGACAAATCACCTTCCTACCCAACTGTTGTCTTAGAAACAGTACAGTCTCTACCATTTACTGAACCTAAGACCTTACACATATTGTAGTGGTAATTTTTGTTCTAGTGGGTTTATTCATGTTTAGTATATTTTCATTAATTACTTTATAATATTTATTACTTAACACTGTTTTAAATTATATTATAATATTAACATTTAAAAAAATATATTTTTTCCCACGTGTGGTAAGTGTCTCCCCATAGGAACAAGAATTTGGAGGGATACATGTCACATTTGGCTTTGAATATAAAAGGAAAAAAAAAAACTGGTTACATGTTAGTATTGTGTATGTGTAGTTGTTTTTCATATATCTGTTTGAATTCTTAGAAAAAATAGTCTCTATCATGTACTAAACAAAAGGCCCTTCATGGATTGTAGTGGTACAGGTTTTGTTTTATTTATTTACTTTTTTTTTAGTAAGGTATTGTAATCTAACATAATTTGTATGCCTCATTGAATAATAAAATAGAATTATGAATAAATTTACGAGCATTACAAGGTCTGTTCATCATGGTGTTTACTTCATTTTATAAATCAAGTGAAATACACAAAATCAAAAACATTGTTTTGATAAAACACTGATGAAAAGGCTTGAATATTTAGTGAGATTATGAAACATTAGGGAAAAAAATAAAGAAATAATTTTCTACTCATAAAACCCACTATAAAAATATTTCACAATAATTACTGTTGCCTTTTCATCTGCAATATCTCAAAATCATGATTTTGGTACAGTGTATTTCACTAGTATCCCCAGGGAATATTGTTTTAAAATGTAATAAAACTTTATTGTTGATATAATTAAAAATAGGAAACTTTTTTTCTTACAAAGGAATCAAAAAGCGAAGTTATAGGATGATGAAGCCTCAGAGGCAGCCCAGCAAGTAGCGTTAGGGCAGCAATACAAGTCGCTTGCAGCTCAAGAATACTTGGATTAGGAGGAGCTTGGGCAAGGCAAATTTCCGCAAGCGAGGGCTGGCACTCCGTCCACAGCGGTTCAACTTTAATTTTGGTCATTTCGTTGCTAACTTCCGCGGCAAATGAACTCTGAAAAATGATTTTTTGCAAGTTAGTTAAATATAACAAAGGATAAGATAATTTTTAAACACATCCCAGTTGTGGATGATTGAAAGAATTATAGCAAAGCAAAGGATATTTAAATAATTGGGTGTAATGAAGTGATCGAAATACCTACTAGAATAATAATTTTTAATTAAAACTTATAAAGTAGCAACAACATTTAGATCTATATAAAGTTTTTGCCTTTAGCTTCAGTGTCAATATTAGCAAAATTCAATAAATATAAAGAAAAATTAAATAGTTTGATACTGTCCCTGAAGATGCAAATCATAAACCATTGTTTGTTCTTTTCTCAAATCCTTCAAACAATGATTAAATTATGTTGTAACTAATAATCAAATATATTGTTTATTATGTTACCAAAAAATTTTAAAATGAATCATAACAACTCTTAGCTATGTTGAAATATTATGAAATAAGTAAATAAAAAATAAATCAATTATTGGATTAGTTAGACTATACTACCACTATACTAATTTAAAATTACAACTCGAATTTTCCAATAATAAAATCAATTAAAAAATTACAAAATGATTCACATAAAAATGTTAATAGAAGTATTCAAAATTTCATTTCTGACCTTGCTAATTCAAAGGTCACCACACACCTATACAAATAAATAAGCTATGAAAACAGACATATATGCTTACAATTTATATCTCGAATTATTTACATTTACAAACATTTTTATCATCATTAAAAGAACAATAAATAAAAATAAAATATTTACATTTACATCCTTGCATCTAAAATAAAAAGATTCATTCAATAGTTAGTATTGTCTAACAGCTAAAAACTAACTGTCCACGACACAAGGTGATTTGAAATATAGATAGCTGAATGAATAATAATGATAAAATCATCTGAAAATTAATTTCATTACCTATATTTACTGAATGATGTATTAAAATCTATATTACCTCAACAAAAAGTTCGATAAAATCAGATAATTTTTTCAAAAATACTTGGACGTTAGTATCAGACATCTTAATGTCACTATGGCAAAGTTTCTCTTTAGGAAGTTTTCCAACTTTGTGCAAGAGTCGTACGGTTGCTTCAAATTTAGACTTTAGGTGAACGTTCCAAATAATTGAGCAGAGACCTGAGAAAAAGATATACATTTTTAAGAGGTAAAATAAATTATACTTTGTGATAATTGAAATATAAAATACAGGCAACAACTTATTTTAAAAATATATGCAAAATGTTCACCTCAAGCTTAAAAAAAAATTTGTTTACCTCAATTTGTAAATAAATATAAACCCTGAAAACAGTTATATATTTTCAAACATACATCTAAATAATCGAATAATAAATCTAACATCCTTGAAAATCTATTTAGTTATAGGCAGAATGCGAAATAAAAAATGACAATGTTACAGACATCTAATGTAAATCTTCAACATTAATTCTAGATTGAAAATAACCCTCAGTCCGTACCATGTGTTTGTCAACAATACATAAAATTATATTTAATATTAAATTAATAGTAAAATTATATTATTAAAATAGCTTAAATTCAGATATTAGGCTGACATATCTTGAGAAATGACTCATAAGTTCTGAGGTCTCTGGGCTGTCTTCAATTATTGGCAACACATAAAAAAATACAATTGGAAATATTTGTGTCATTTAATAAGTAATGCTTTTAAACAAATTATAATGTGAACCATTAGATGCAGCAAAGCGAGATATACCTTGCCTAAGATGGGGACTTGCAATATGAGACAGACATCTTAACGAGACAGTAAGCAGTTCGAGTTGATCAGGATCTCTCGCCCATGCAGAAACATATTCCCAAGCCTGACCGGCCACAAGAGGTCCTGGGGCTAAGCTGTACGGAAAGTGAGCACGCAGTTCGTTCAACAGGAGTAGCGCACGGTCCTAAAAAATAAAATAAAACAAAATTACATCAGTAGTTAAATACAGAACCTTATTTAAGTAGAAAACATTTTTTTACCTGTTGAGATACGGTTTCTCTAGCTTCAACAGTCGGGTCACTGCCAGGATTGAGACCTGTGATTACCGAACCACTCTGGCCATCTTCTTTAAGAGCGTCTGAAGAATCTGATGGCATCGACAGCCATTCAGGTCGCAGACCCCAAGAAGAAATCCATTTAGCCACACTTTCACATACTGATCCTGTTTCGTAACAAATGCATTAGAAGATATGTAAGTATTTTAACATAGAATACTCCAATAATATTTTTATGAAAATATATAGAATAAAAAGTAGCAATGATTTCACTCTTAAATTTTCTACAAAAAACATTTTTTTTTTCTAAACAAACCAACTAATATCATTGTGTAAAATAAGAATATAAAATAATGTACATACCTGGCCCTTTGTTGACAATGTACGACAACGAAAAATCAGGTTTGTTGTACTCAAGACACGGCATAAGAGTTTTTGGTAGTTTTTGCAAAGGTTTATAACTAGAGAAAGAAAAATTAATTAAAAGAATATAAAATTAAAAAATAATTTCTTTATTTATAAATATACTTGTTAAACAATTTAAGAGCACTTTTAAAATTATCCAGTTTTAGCACCAAGGAATTACAAATAAAATAAAAAACTTTACAAATGGAAGTCTAATATTCTCGAAAAAAAAAAAATAGTTGCACACTGAATATTTTTTCAAAGAGCTTTATTTAACATATTTCACTAATACTGTATGTTGAAATCTGTATAATAGTATTTTGTAAAAAAAAAAAAAAAAAATTTAATAAATAAGCAGGAAGTTAAATTGAACTTCTTTATTTTGATAAAAGTAAACTACTTATACAATTTATCAATAAAAAATAATCAATAATAAAAATTTATAAATAATTAATTGATACCATAAAATGTTTTATTTAAAAACTTTATTTAACATATTACTCCAAATATTGTATATTGAAATATATAGTATTTTATATTAAAAAAAAAAAGAAGATGCAAATAAAATAATCAAATAAAATACTGAACATTTGTTATTTTTATAAAAGTAATGCACATATTTTTTAATTATTTCTAATTTGTTAATTTAATTGTATTAATTAATTAAATGTAATTACATTATACTCTATGACATAATAACTTATATATTAATACCCGAATTTTTATTCTAAAAGAGACTTGTTCCAGAATAAATACAGACTTTATTATTATTATAAAATTAATCTAATTTAACTATAATCTTATGTGTATTTTTCAAAATAAATTATATAATTACTTCAATGTGGATTGCAATAATGCTACAGCTTCTACTTGAGATATTAGCTGACTCCAAACACAGGATTCGCTAGAAACCGTTTCCCAATCGCTGTCTTTTTCGTCTAAGAAATATATTCCAAGGTAAAGATTATAAAATCTTCAAAATAATCAGAAAAACAGAAAGAATAACTAAAACTTCCATTAGACCTACCAGCTAATTGATCCTCAATATTCAGGTACACACTTCGTGCAATAATGGCAGCTGAAAGGGCATTCGTTATATTATTACTTTCAGTGATAACTGATCTTACACTTTCCCAAAATTCGACTGTTTCTCTCTGACCTTAAAAAAATTAGGAGAAATAAATTTTGATGAGTTTACAAATAAAAAGAATCTAAGAAAAAAACAAATGTGTGGTGAAATCGTCATAAGATTTTCACTTACCGACCAACTTGAAATAAATTTTATTTCTATTCAGTTTTCATGGAATTGATTTTTTTCATTAAATAAAATAACAATTAAAAGTATTTGTAATAATAATTACTTAAATTTATACATTTTTTGTCACTCTTTGTTGCCTTTTATAGCTTTGTAGGTTAAAGGTAATTAATTTTTTGTTTTATTCTTTAGCTTTCCAACAGATACAATATACTTGTATTGTACGTAATATAGTATGCATGAGGAAGAAAATGGTCTGGGTGGAGTTCAGAAAAAATTCTCTTTAGTAAGAAGAACTGTTTATTTATATAAAGACCTGCAATGTGGGTTGAAAGATTGGCTTTTAAATAAACAGTTCTTCTTACTAAAGAGCATTTTTTCTGAACTCCACCCAGACCATTTTCTTCCTCATATATATAAGGTCGACTAATATTATTCAACAAGTATTGTACAGAGTAACTATATTCAGATACAACTATATACTACTATGTAGACAAAATTGAGAAAGTGTCTATAATTATTAATCAATATTTGTTAATTACACCACTTTGTCAATAGTGAAGCATAAATTCAGTTCAGTTTCAGATAATTAGCAACAAACTTTCATTTTAACAAAAAATGCAGTTGATCAATTTTACCTTCAAGCGTAACAGGTAAATTATAAAATAAAATGTTTGAATTAAAAATAAGAGGAATAAAACAATTTTAAATATAATACCAACTTGAAAGCAAAGTAATCGCAGCCATAAGGTGCATGAAAAGTATCACTTCCGATCGAGCATTATTCCCCAATGGTTTTTTCAACCAATAGCATATGGCAGAATGAAGCAATGAACTCGCTTCGATACTACTTTCAAAAGCAGCTTTCTTCCAATTTTCTATTGAGCAACTTCCATATAACACACACTGACAAAGGAGTTCGCCTATAATAAAAATTAAAAGGCTTATAATAGTTTATTTATACTATATGGTAAACGTACAGAGGAAAAAACGAAAAATGAAACAAAACGGAAAAAGTTTATAAAAGTTTACTGAAAAATTTATTTCACATGGCACAAATAAATTTAAATAAAAATTATTCTCGATTAGATAACTGTGGGATCTTTAATAAGGGTTCCAAAGATCTTTAAATATTGCAGGCTAATACTAAATTTACTTATGAAAGATTATACTTACCAATCATTGCTAGATCAGAACTTATCATATTGTGATTAACAAGAAGAGGAGGTGGTTTCATGACTGATGGTAAGAAAGAAGTCAAAAACAGACTAAAGTTATTATCAGGCTGACCGAACTTCACCTTCGAACGGCTGTTCTTTTCGGAATCTGTAGTAATAAAGTTCAGAAAGCGCTGAGCCTCTTCTTTGGTCAATCGCAAGGCTTTAGCCAGTCCCTGAAGAGAAATTTTTGTTTTAAAAGATATTTCATTGAATTATGGAGTAAGATATACTTTATATAACACTAAAACTAAATTCAGAGTTAAAGTTAAACATAAAAAAATACAAATAGTAATTCATTGACAAACTTCATCATCATCAACTGGTGAATCTGGAACGACAGTGCTATATTGAGGAGGTTCAGCTTGCAGAGTGACAGTCATGACATAGAATTTGAGAAGGTTCTGCAAATTTTCACAAACTAGTATACATTTTTTCTCTTCTGCTCCTAGATTTTCTTCATCTGTCAAAAAAAATTAAATTAATATAAAACTAAAATCTGGTATAAACTAATAAGTAAAATAAACAAAATTTAGAAAAGAAACTAAATCATACACTCCAAGAAACAACATAACTCAAAAACTGATATTTTTGAGTGAAGTCTATAGTAGCAATTCTAGTGGCTGAAGCTTTCGAATAAGAACGACATATCTATATGATGACTTTTTTTTCATATTAGTCATATTTTGAGTTGTATCATGTTTGAAACTGAATTTTTATAGGAATAATGATATAAGTTAAAATAAAAAATATTCAAATTTTTTAAAATTTTCTAATGATTAATAAAAGAATTTTAATACAATTACCATTATTCCAATAGGAATGCATTGCTTTAAGAAAAAACAAAACAAAAAAACCTGCACGGCAACTCAGCACTCTACCACTGAGCCAATCCCTCCCTAATACTTTGCTTTACAAATACCTAAATTTTTATTGTTTTAACTCATCTGGTTAAATTTTGACAAGACATGGAACTTGCAAATATCTTTATTGAAAAATTAGGTTATTAGGGTTATGACATTGTTCTTTTGAAGGATGCGATATACATTGGCAGGCAAAAAATTCCACCAACTCGATTTTTTCATGTTTTCATCTAAAAATATATCTGCTTTGGATTGGTCTGTTTATTTTTTTTTTTAGTGAATACTTATGTATTTTTTTTCAATCAGGAATGTCAATATACAGGATAATAACTCTTAATACTTAATTTAATGAAAGGACTGTAGATTCCAATGTTCACTTTCTGCTGTTTCTTGCAGCAAATTTCTTAGTTTCTGGCTTTTAATTGTTTCAATTTTAAGTTAAAAAAATGCCTCTTTGTGCTGAGGATGTTGCGCATGGTGTGGCACTTATTGATGGTGGACATTCCATTAGACATGCAGCTAATGCCACTGGAGTCTGGAGCACCATACAGAATTGGTTGTTGTTCATGGAGGGTCTTTGACGGTCACTCGCTACTTAGATGAGATTTTGGAACCACATGTGTTGCCTATCTTCAATGAAATCGGCGATCGTTCTATTCTAATGCAGGCCCACATGTCGGTCGCATAATACAGATGTTCCTTTTTCAGAACAACATTGAGGTTTTAGCCTGGCCAGCACTTTCTTCAGATTTGAACCCTATCAAGCATTAAAGGGATAACCTCGGAAGACAAATAAGAGCGTTTGCAGCTCTTCCTGATACACTGCAGGACTTTGAAAGGGCTCTTCGGGAGGAATGGGCTATCCTCCAGCAAAGGGACATTTCCTGACTGGTGGAAAGTATGCTGAGGCGTCTTCAAGAAGTAATAAAGGCAAGAGGAGGAAATACAAGCTATTAATTATTTTTCAATTTTTTTCATTTTTCTTATCCTTTATATTTTGATTTTAATTTTGTAATCAAAGACTCATTCAATAAATGTTAAAAATGTTATTAAAGGTAAAAAATATTATAATATTCCATAAATAATAAGTATTACCTACAAATACCATTTATTATATTGTTGCTGTCAAAAAAATACCGCCTATCTAGAACTTTTGGTGAAAATGAGTTAGTAACGGTAACACACTCAACAGGTTGAATTACACAATATTAAAAAAAGGTTTCAAGGTTAAACGCAAGGCAGTGTTGTAATTAGCAATTGAAAGATAACCTATACACATAAGATAATATAACATACTGTTACGGGCGCCGGCAGGAAGACGGAAGCAAGAGGATTAGCGGCTTAAATCCGTCGGCGGGAGAAGTTAAAATAGGATTAGGACCATTCTAGATCGTCTCCTTTTGTCGGCAAAGGATTAAGAAGATTCCAGAATTTTCTGGCCCCTTCGAGTTCTAGAATGTTCGGCCTTGCCTATTTAAAGACTTCCCTCACCTCGAGTGAGTCAGTCTTAGCCTGAGAGTAGACCACGCAAGATCTGTGATAAGTGAGTGTTAGTGTGATAAACTAGTCAGTGTTGAACCGACCCGTGTAATAAGTGTATCAGTGAACTGTAACAGTCTCGCGAGTGTAATAAACTGTTTCTGTTTGTTACTGTGTGTCAGTTTGTGATACTTGAAGAATCTTACGGTCGGTGGACTAGTGAACTGTAAGGGTTAATTATTAGTATAAATTGTAGTGTAATATATTCTTAAGAACTATTGTAATTAGTTAAGCTATCTAGAATTAGTAATATTTTATATTATTGTAATAATTAAATAGGAGTTAGGCCTAGATTATAATATTTAGAATATTGTTATTATAAATTTATCTTGGTTCAATAATTTAATTGTTAATAGTTTAATTGTATCCTTTTTATCATTTTGTTAATAAATATTAGTATCTTTGATTAAGGAATTGTTTAATACCCAGTAGCCCGTAACAAATTGGTGTCAGGTGTGGGGTAATTGTGTAATTGCTATTATTTTGCATTTGGTCTTGTATTTTGTAATTATTGGGCTACTGTATGAAGAATGGCTTCTAAAAGTGTTAAATTAATTGAATTAAAAGTTGCGGATTTGAAACGTGAATTGGAGGAACGTGATCTTGATTGTTACGGAACTAAAAGTGTACTGCAAGTTGTATGTAACGAGTTGTATGTTGAACGTCTCGGTGGTGGGGTGCTGTCTCATGTTTGGAGCCTGTTTGGGCTGTTGATCGTTGGGATGTATTGCACCTTTTTCTTCGAGATGCGATTCACATAACCCCTTTTTGATTTTGGTGTCTTGATAATGCCTGAATAGGCGAAACGTCGACTGGTAAGTAGGTGTATTTTTTGAAACATAAGGCTTTGCATTGTGGTTTTTCCCAATTGCATTATAATAAATAATAGTGTTTCTTTTTGAGTTTTTGGCTCTATTTTAGTGATTAGTATCTTTGATTAAGGAATTGTTTAATACCCAGTAGCCCGTAACAATACGGTGCGGTTTTTTTCTCTCCTGTAAAATCATCCAAAGTGTACATTGTTTTGACAGCGACAATATACAGATTTTTAGAAGAGGGTGGAATTTTATGCCTGTCAGTGTATATATAAATAAAATTTAAGTTTTATGAAAAAAATATTATGTTAAAAAATGGTGCAAAAAATAAAAAACTTACCTATACTTTTCAACTTTTCAAGAAGCCCAACGATGGCAGAATCGAGGATTTCCGGTGTTATGAACTTAGCCTTTGCAGCGGCTTCCAAAGCTTGTATTTTAGCCTGAGGCGTAGTGAGTTGAGTCGTCAACTGAAGAAACTCCGGACCGTAACAATTAGATAAAGCTCTCTTAATTTGCTTTAAAATATGTTCATCTCTTGACCTCGGATCGCTTTTGCTGTACAAATTGTTATTTTAATTATTTTTCCCATTAGTGTATATTTGAGTAAATAATATTCAAACAGTAATTAACAATACATCCAGTGCTGCATGTAATAAAATTTACATATTTCTCTTACATATAAAGTTAAATATACAGCATTTAATAGTTTACATTCTTTCATAGACATTTTTATGCCAATTTCCAACCATTAATTTTCAAAGCTCCAGTACCAAATTCATTGGAAAAATACTGACAGGATTTAAAAACTTTATTCGGTTACCAGAATTTTTGAAACCAAAAAAAAATTCTCAGGGAAAATATTTTTATATTTAAAAAAAAAATCAAACTTGGCAAAACTTTTTTATAATTTATTATTTTTTAATGCACTCTTAGCTTAGCAGAAAATTTTATTATAAAACTGTTTCTATGAATGAGGCATTGCCGAGTCAGGATTGACTTTAGAAGCCGTTTTTTTTAAAATATAATTAATTACTTAGTAGCTAAGTTATAAAAGAATTTTAAGATAAAGCTTAGAGATACATGAAAAATTACAAAATTTTGAATATTTGATTAGATAAATACTGCATTGTTTAGATATTTAAAAAAAGGAAATTAAATAAAAGAGTTTTTTTTTTTTCAAGAAGACCCATAACATCCAAGTGATATAAAATCATAAAAACTTTTATAGCAAATCATACTACATATTACATATAACCATAACTATGTAATAAGTTCACCAGTCATGGAACGTAGAAATTGAAACATGAAAAGAAAACATGCAAATCTGTATTATAACTACAATATTAGATTAATTAAAAACTATTTTCTAGAATATTTAAGAAAAAGATATAATTGGAAGATTATTAAAGAAGAAAGGTTACACATTATTGCCCAATGTTTAAAATTCGTTGAAGGATTGGTAAAAACCTATTCAGGCTTCAGCAAATTTACTTTATCATCTTTATGGCTTCTTGTTAATTAGTAGTTCTTGAATAATGAAACTGTTTCCCTTAGAATTACACCTCTATATCATTTTATCACCTCTATTTATACAAATAAAAGTACATTAGATCCCCGCAGTAACAAATAATATTATTAAAAACAATTCATTAAAAAGAAAATATTTTCTTTGATAAATTTTTATTTCTTTATATGGTGAATAATAATCTGATACATGAGATATAATCCCTACCTTAAAATTGCATGGAAAGGAACAATAACTTTGCTAATAACACCTGAGTTATTTATAAATACACAAGGGTGATGGCTTGCATTAGATGGCATCATCGACACAGCATTAACGCCAAGAAGTCCATAATTAACGTACAATAGTCTGTAACAGAAAATACAACACAACAAATATGATATATTTTTTTTAATAATTAAAATAAAAGTTTTCAAAAATCTTTAAAAACAGACCTTCCATTTTTTGATGCAGTGAATGTAGATATTTTAGGACCTTGTTGTAAGGCCCAAACTTCAACGATACCTTTTTTTGGGGCGTAAATGACTAAAAATAGTGCTCTCCTTCCTCTTCCGTGTTTCTTTTCCTCCATCGGAAGGAATCCGCATTGAGCATCCCTGTAGCCCTTCCACATTCTAAAATAATAAACAGAAATTTAAATTTCGATCCAGATTAGAGATTGATGATTATACGGCTTCATTGATATAAAAATCACAGAAGAGACAGACTTCTCATAAAACTACACCACAGGTGTTAATTTTACATTCCTAAACAATTGGATAATGATTCCGAGAAAAAGTAGTACCTAATAGTTAAGGCGTTGATATAGAAAAGACAATAATTTAAGGTAATAATAGTAAAGGTAGTAAGTAGCAAAAAATCATTTTAAACTCTTTTTTCACAGAAAAGGTAGGGATTAATCATGCCAATAGGATAGAAAAAAGAGAAAGGAAAAACTGGGAGTGGCTTAGTTTAAAAAATTAATATAAATTAAATAACAAATTTAAGATAGGTACATGTCTGGGGCATTCGCCGAAATAACTTTATCAGAAGTGTCATTTTTTATAATTTGAATTAATACTCCAGTAAAATTTAATCCAGTCACTAGCCATTTTCATTCAACTTTTTATAACAATTTAAATATAATGGTTTGTGGTTTGTAATAACAGTTAAATATTTATTTCTTTAATCAAGTTAATATTTTTTCAGCCTAGTCTTAAATAGTAGTGTTCCAAAGCCAAAAAATAAATAATTATTTAATACATTACAATATTATAAAAAATTACCTTAATGCAATACCAGAAATATTATCAATTAAAACAACCCTCCCGAGACTGTCGCAGGTAACACTAAGAGATTTCTCAGGAGACATGTAAATCCTCTCTCCTTTTCTTATAACATCACATAGGCCAAACCTGGAAAGTAATTATTATTATAATTGTCCAATTAACAGCTCAGTAATTGTTAATAAGTGGATTGGCATTATACCTGAATAATATAACTCACCTACAAGACATCGATTCAGCCGGTTCGATAGCCCCTTTCTCTTTGGATTTATCAACAGATGATGGTCTTCTACCACCACCGAGCCACCCACTAAAACAATGTTAATAAAACTTATACTATTTTTTATGCAAATTCTTTCTCCTAAACTGAACTGATGTTATTCTCTTCAATCTCTCATCCACACAGAAAATAAACGATTATATTAAAGACTTACGGTACAACTTGTCCAATTGCAGATTTGACTTTTGTTGCAACTGCCTTGGCGACATCTGTAAGGACCGGATTGGCAGCACCTTCAATTATACAATGAAAGCCAACATAAGGACGAACACCAGAAGCAATTGCAACTGATATCTGTGGTGGGGAATGCCTAAAAAATTAACAATATAAAAAACATAATTAATTGTCTATGTATCATTAGGTTAATAAATTATTTAATTTTTCTACAATGACCCTTGTTTAATGCATGTAACAATAGGAAGAGCAACAGTAAGGTGAGAATAGATATAAAATGAGTATATGTTCGAAGGAGAGGGACAAAGTTAGTACAAGAGGACTGGGCTGTTGATAGCTTCCACAGAATTAGAAATGGTAAGTTAAATAACTACATTAGCCCTGCTTCTCAATATTTTATTTATTTGCTGTTTAGTACCGGTAAAAAATGAAATTACTAGATTAAAAATTTCAATATCACTTCTGCAGGTTGTTGCTTCGAGTTGAGTTACCATTTTCAACTCTTTTTCCGTTTCCTTAAATACAAATTGTCTTGAGCTTTAGTATGGAAAAAAGAATGTAATTATGGGAAATGTGTAAATTTCAGTAATCTTTTCATCGAGAAATGAACGTTTCAACAAACAATATCATCTATAATTATAATTTATTTTATTGATGTATGATATAATTTTTTAAATATTTTATTTGAAAAGAAAAGATATGACCAGGACCGGGACTCAAACCCAGGTCTCCCACCTTTCCGTGGTGGTGCTTTAACCATCTCAGCCATACTGGTTCGCTTCTCGGTCCGTCATATCCCTCCTTTTCACTGATCCTATATCTCCGTGTTCTCACAATTTGCGATGTATACATGGGGAGAATGTTAATTGAACATTACTTTTATTTTTGGATCTTATTGACTTAAATCATTAAATATTATTATAATTTATTTTATTCTTGTATGATATAATTTTTTTAATTGCGAGAACACAGAGATATAGGATAAGGGAAAAGAAGAGATGTGACGGACCGAGAAGAGAACCAGGATGGCTGAGATGGTTAAAGCACCACCACGGAAAGGTGGGAGACCCGGGTTCAAGTCTCGGTCCTGTGTTTACTTCCGTAATCATTTCTTCTAGAAATGAACATTTCGACAAACATATATCATCAATAATTGGGAAATGATAGTTGAAACTTTTATTTCTTGAAATAAAAGTCTACTCGAAATCTACTCATTACCCATAATTACAATCTCTTTTCCAAACTAAAGCTTTCTCCCCATGTATACATCGCAAATTGTGAGAACACGGAGATATAGGATCAGTGAAAAGAAGGGATATGACGGACCGAGAAGCGAGCCATGATGGCTGAGATGGTTAAAGCACCACCATGGAAAGGTGGGAGACCCGGGTTCAAGTCCCGGTCCTGGTCATATCTTTTCTTTTCAAATAAAATATTTAAAAAATATCATCTATACTTTGAAATGCTAATTTATTTCTTGAAGCTGATTACCCAAATGTTAATTATATATAAATTTCTCATAATTACACTGCTTTATCCATACTAAAGTTCATGATAATTTGTATTTTTTAAGAATATTAACAGAGAAATGAATAAACAGTTAAAACTTGTAACTCAACTCAAAGTGGCAACTTGCAGAACTGATACCATAATTTCTGATTACTGTATGCTATTCTATAATAACTGTCTATTGTTTTCTTATATGAACTCTACTATGTTTTTAATTTTAACAGTACCTCCCCCCCCTTACTCCTGCAATAGTATCTCCCAGAAGTAGCTCACTGCTGGTTACATCTTATACAATAAAATCTAATCTTTTCTTAAAAATTAAAAAGAAAGAAATCCCATGCTACTGTTTGGTATAAAAAATAAAAATAATTTAATCATTAACATGCTTTCATGTATAGCATTTCAAATGATTTCTTTACCTGTAAAGAGCATAATATCCCCCTCTTATACTTGCTGTCGTTAAATGACAAAAACTATTCGTAGCCTGGCTTCCTAGAATGGCGACATCGCTGATCGTTTCTTGTTCAGATAAACTCCACTTAGTGAGTGCTAAAGGAGGAGCGTCTATTCGATCACCACATCGTGCTTGAACTGTGAATTGACAAACTCAATGACTAAACTAAAAAGCTAGTGCTATAGGCAAAATTAACCATACAAACGTAATCATAAGACAAGAAGAAAATATATATACTAAACTTTACCTCTTGCAAGTTGATTTCTGCAAGCTTTTATTGTATTACACAAGACAAATCCTTGAATGCAACAGACTACTCCAGGATAAATAACAAATAATTCATCAGATTGATTGCCAAGAACAGAACTGTACATAGGTTGGTAGCTCTGACATTTAAGTCGAAGAACAGGTTCTTCGTGGAAAACTTCTGAATGCAATAAGCTTCCTTTCTAAATAAATTAATTTGATTATTAACAAGTTTAATTAATATTTAAATTAAATTTTTAAAGAAATAATAAAAAATAAATATATTTTAATGAAGTATTACAAACATAATTCATATCTCGTATGAATGATGATAAATGATAACATGGCTGTTGTATATAATATTTGATTATTTAATGTTCACCTCCATGCCAAATAATACATAACTATTGTTTTATTTTGACTGTCCCTCCAACCATTATTTATGTTTATGATTATTTCTTTGAAACCCCACAATAATCCCCAACTATTATTTCATAATTACATGCCATGTACCTCAGCATTAGAATGTAGTTAGAAGCATCATGCTTCAACAAGCTACAAATTATTTGATTTATCTTATATAATATTTGTTATGAATATACAAATAACTTTCTTTTAAAGATAAGTTATAAAAAAATAACATCAAAATTAGTATTTTATACATATTAAGTTTGCTGATAAACGTATTTTAAAACAATATTCTAAATACTCATAATGCATTGTAAGGTTAGAACACCAAAACGTAAAACTATTTCTCACAGGTTTAATTTTAGGAAAAAATAAGTAAAACAATACCTAATATCATAAAATAGGTGGGTGGCAGTTTAATAAACAAAATAAAATCAATATGTTTTACCTCAGTGTAAAATCTGACAGCTCCACTACTGAAACCTACGGCAATACAAGTCCAATCGGCTCCACAATGAACACTTAATTTCCCTTGAGCACAAATAGGCAGGCACAAAAGGCTAGTAATCACTTCACTGCAAGGTAATTAAATTTATATAGATTAAAAAACTATTAACAATATTTTATTTATTACAATAGGGCTCAATTAGTATGAAGCTCATTGAGTTAAACCTACTTCTTCAATTAAAAATTGTAAGTGATTATAGTTATAAGAACATAACATCATTTTCTGCATTTTTTTAATATTTTTTTTTTTAATAATTCTATGACATTGATAATATAATTTTAAATAAATATATTTAAAAACTCTTTTATTCATCCAAATGTTAGATCATGTTACATTTTCAATTATTGTAAACAAAACTTGAACACCATTACCTCAAATAAATAATATCCTCATGTCATAAATATTTTATAACATAAGTTAAATAAATAAAAATACAAAAACACAATTACTCTTAACATAGCTACAATTAAATTCTTTTAACATTTCACATATCATCATAATCAAATAAAAGGACTATTTAAAACAAAAAAGTAAATTTTCCTCATTATTGATATTGTAAATTAAATAATAATACCTCGGATCTAAGGACAAATTTCCATGCCAGGACAACAAATATTTGATCTTGTCTGCATTTTCTCCATTAGAATCCCATTTCGCTAAATAAACATAAAAAGGTTTATATAAGATACTTATGATATTAGAAAGAGCATATGAAAATACCATCACAGATATTTGTTAGAAAAGGGATTGCTTTTCAATGAAAATTTTAAAGCATAAATTTGGTTACCAGAACCTTAATATTGAAAACAAAGCTAATCGTGCCCCAAAAATATCTGTCAATGGTTCTTTGTTTTGGGAATCAACTAAGTTTTCATCAGATTCTCTGTACAGAGACAGAATAACGGGTCAATGTGGATGTGAAATGTACGATGAATAAGTAGTTAATGTTAAATTAAATTTTATCTTGGTATTAACATAAAAATAAACCTAAAATTTATCTGTATTGTTGGTGAATTAGCTCAAGTATGAATAGTTACCTAGTAATAGAAAAACAATTGTATTTATTGCTAATTTTTAAAAAAATGATGGATAAAACTAATTTTTTTTCAATTAATAAATTAATAAATTTTTTAAATCAAGGACAATGTACAATTACATATTCAAATAAAAACATAAAATGACTTCCTCGCAGTAATATTAATTATGGCATATCAATTAAAAAACAAAAAAACCTTTTAATATAACAAGATTCTTTTCGTGAGCTAAAACAAGAAGTTCACTTGTTGGAGATAAGGATATTTCACATTCTTCTAACCAATTTTCTTTTGATGTTACGGTTTCTTCAACAGACCAATTCCATGATTCATCTTCGAACTCTAAAAAAAAGATGAACAAATCTTTGAGAAAACTAAAATTTTGTATTTATTAATAAGTTGCAGATCTAATATTTCCTATCTATTATCATAAACTCAAGCCAAACAAATAAAAAACCAAATAAAGCTCAAGCTTTTAATTAGTGATTTAGATAAATAAAGTTTTAACTGACTGAATTTGATCAAAATTTCAAATTTGAACTTTTTAAGTAGGCTTACGGTTACGGATGGGAGATGGTTGTGATGGCATGGAGATGGTTGATAAGTATTTAGTAGGTAATTTATTTATTCAATATAACTCATAACAACTAATTCTTATTATTATTATAAGAATTATTTAAATCTAATTATTTAAATGTTTTCAAGCAAACTTTATAATAATAATAATATAATAATTACTTCTTGAGGAGCTACAACCTACAACCCGAGTAACTGAACCTTCGATTGTCTTGCACGATCACTGTCAATCATCATATCACTTACATCCTTAATGGCAAATAATTAATATTTTCAAGACAGTAAGTAGCTAGCTTCATTTTTTTATATTACCTATTTAGTTTGGTTGAAATGATGCTTAATAGAGTAAATCAAATAATAATTTTTTTTGTTTTTATAATTTGCCTTGACTGATTCCCAACTAGGATTGCCAGGTCGCCAAACTTAATAGCCGAACAAACCAGCCAGTTTGGCAGACGTTTGAGTAAAAAAGCCGGACACCTTACATTATTGAGGATTTTTTTCTCAGTATTAATAGCTTAGCGACAAAAAATTTGTATGTAGAATTAAGCTTTTTTGATTATTACCATAAATCGTGTTAAATTCTAATGAAAAATAAATAAAATGCCAAAGCCAGATGGCCAGACACCGTTTATTTTGGCCGTACACGCAATCAAAAAGCCTATGTCCTGCTTTATCCAGACGCCTGGCAACCCTATTCCCAACAGAATAAAAAATTGAACCTAACACCATGAAGTAAAAATGTTAAGCCTTCACCCAAAAAACACATACTGTTGTTTACTAATGACATTATTCTTATAAAAAAATTCCTAATTAATGAATCTATTCCCACTGTAAATAGATTTATTAAAAAGGGTTATGTTTTATGGAAAAATCATGATGTTTTATTTTTTTTTTTTTAGTAAAGATAAATAAACAATTATTTAGCTGAGTAATAATAAATTTCTTGAGGATGGACAGACAGTCTGAAATGTTGGATGAAAGCAATGCAGCAAATAAATTACAAATTGTAAGTTTTTATTTTCTGATAGTTGGCAATAAATGGAATTTCCAACAGATTATTTCAAATATAATAAACTATTCTAAGTTAATAAATAAAATAAAGTAGAAATAAGGTAGTTGATTGAAAGAAATTACATCTATTTAAAGAAATGGACGTCACAATATGTTACTCTTAAAAAAGTTTTAAAAAAATTAGAAACTTGCAGAACTATTTGTAGGAATATATCTTATTAAAAAAAATCACCTAAATTCTAAAAAACTATTTTCAAAACTAAAATCTATCATCAACTCAAGGGATTTAAAATGTTTTTATTTTTTTTTAAATCATGTTAGTCAAGACATAACTATCAATAAGAATTTTAAAGTTGGGAAAACTTAAACTTTTTGTTTACAGTATGAGAGGTAATAAATTAAGATAGATTAACATACCATCTGTGTTATCTGATGACTCTTGTACAAACAAACACGTTTTAACTTTTTCTAACTCCAAAATACTAGCGATCTGTTCAAATTGGCAAGTCATTATGAGAAAAAGGCCACATTAAAACAGCATAAGGTACTTAACGAAACTAGAAAACGTAAACAAATAACCAAAGAATATCCCTTGATTGCTGATGACAAACAGGACCACAGCCAATACAGCTGATAACGTGACAGCTGGTTTAGTGATAAGCAATCTCGGCAACCATGTGCGTCAGGGTTTCGAATTCTCTTCCTTAATTAAAAAACCAAAATAATTAACTTATTTTCTATATTTTTGTATATTGTATCGGGAAATTAAGAGTTTGATTAACATGCCCTGACTCGTATCGTAGTTATGGTCCTCGATGTTAAAATTAATTTTAAATATGCTATTAGTTTTTGTGTTATGATTATTATTTTCCTTACATTCCAAACAGTATCAACTGAAAAAACAGAACCAAAAAATGATTCTAAAAGCGCTGAAGACTTATGTATCCTTCCTATTACCAAAAAATACACTGTTTCAATAGTTCTATTTTCTTTTGTAATGTTAAATAACATTTCGCAGTTATGTTTTTTCCTTACAAATAATAGTTCGAAGACTGTACAAATTAGAAAGAACTGAGCAAGCTGCAGCCATTAAAGCCTTGTTGAAATTAGGCACTGAAATAAAACAAAGCAAAATGGTTGAGGCAATCGCAGAAAGAGTTTTTAGTGTAAGTAAACAATTTTAATTCAGGCGAAATAAGTAACTACGCATAAAGCTCGTATAGTATAAATTAGTGCCTTTTTAATGGCCAATCATGGTATACGAAGAATGGAGATTATAGCTGCAATATAGCTTATAAGTTCATGTGCATAGGCTCATAGATGTTTTACAGAGAAAATCAATATGTTATCAAGAATATTAAATAAATCACATTTCTCTTGAAAAATAAAAATTAAGTTAACACAATTGTTATTATGTGCCTACTAAGGTATTGTTAGTACAATCAGCTAACGTCCATCTGGATTCGAAAAGTGCTAAGAGATATATTTAGAATTTTTTATTTAATTATATTTTAACATTCAAAACTGGTTGTTATGTTTTAGGTTCTAAACAAAAGCAGACATATCCTTGAAAAGGCTAACTTTGTTCCTGGAGAATCAAGCTTTCCGACCGATGAAAATATCAGAGATGGTTAGTTAATTTTTATTTTGTATTTATCACAGTAGCCTAGTTAACGGTCTGTCTAAAAATAACTTTGTATTTTATTTTTAGCCCTTTCCAATATTTTGGAAAACACAGCATTTTTAGGAGATATAATTTTGAGGCTGCCAGATTTTACTCAACAAGTCATCGTAAACAATACTGAATGGAATGAGCTTTTCAAATGGAGTTTAACCTTTGCCAATAAAAGCCAACTTCTCGATAATAAAACTATCACACTCTTAAGTTTAGTAAGTATATAATAACGTAGTAAGTAATGAGTGGGACTGTCTTCTTATATTTTTTTATATTTATTGATTCAGTAATTATTCTACTTTTATGTTTTTATTTATTCATTTTATTTCAGTCTATTCTGCATTATAATATGATAGGTTTTAAACAGTTGAATTAAATTTTCGAATCACTACAATCATCAGCCAAATCAGTTGGTCCTAGGCTTTGTTTTATGAAAGTTATAGTTTTTTATAATCAATGTAACAATTTCGATTTGCATATGAACTCAAACAAAACTAAAATAGTTTATTTTATTGTTATATGATATAATTTTTTTAATATTTTATTTGAAAAGAAAAGATATGACCAGGACCGGGACTCGAACCCAGGTCTCCCATCTCTCCGTGGTGGTGATTTAACCATCTCGGCCATCCTGGTTCGTTTCTCAGTCAGTCATATCCCTTCTTTCCACTGATCCTAATCTCCGTGTTCTGGCAATTTGCGATGGGGAGACTGACCGAGAAGCGAATTAACATTCTCCTCATGTATACATAACGTTCTCCCCGTGTATACATAGCAAATTGCGAGAACATGCAGATATAGGATCAGTGGAAAGAAGGGATATGACTGACCGAGAAGCGAACCAGGATTGTTTGTTGATGGTTAAGGCACCACCACGGAGAGGTGGGAGACCCGGGTTCGAATCCCAGTCCTGGTCATATGTTTTCTTTTCAAATAAAATATTTAAAAACTAAAATAGGTTTGTCACAACCATATTTTTTAACAAAGAGTCCTTAACTATTCCTATTATGTTTGTTTCTAATACATAAAGGAGTATTGATTTTCTTATGAATATTTTAAAAGATATTTCTTATAGTAAATAATCAGGAATGCAATAGATTCTTAAGTTGTGATAATTTTCCCTTCAGCCTTGTCTATTTTGGGTTTGTCAGATCATCATAGTCTCAATTAGATAGTAAATGCATCTAAGCAGACTTAAAAAACCATCATTACAGCTTCATTTCTTTTTCAGGAGGCATAAATTCATTAACACCATTACGATTATTCCTCTCTACTGCTAATGCAGTGTGAGATTTCCTTCTGCACAGCTCACACCACACCAAATGTTCATCTACCATTTCCCTTCTGCTCTTTTCTAGATTTCTCTTCATTAAGCACTCCTTAACTCTTTTCCAGATATGTCATGGTCTTCCTCTGGTAATGAGATACCAGACCTTATAACATAATGACCTTCTTCTGTCAGCCTTAACCTTAGTTGTTTTCCATTCATAAGAACTGTCCAAAGCATCTCTAACGGTTTTCACTAATAACTTTTTTCCGCTGTTTCCATTCTGAGGTTCGATCTAATGGTTGTGTTACGAATGTGATCTCATTTGGTTTTACCTTCTATCTTTCAGAGAAATCTCATTTCTGAAGCTTGAATTTTATGATGTGCATATATTCATGTTTGTTGAAACTACAATTTTTTTTAAAACATTAAATATCAGTGTAAATTGACCTTTAAACAAATAAATGGCTATACCGGCCATTATATCTACAGCCCCGGTAAATAAGTGGTCAAGTCTAATTTTCTCCAAAATGAGTTTCTTGTGCTTGAGTTAGCGGAATCGAGTTATTTTCTTAGCGAATATGGGGCTAAGTAAGGCATTAGGTTGAAAAGGAGTTATTGTTTATATTACAACTCCATTTCAAGCCCAAAACTAGAATAATGATGCGATTCCTCTCTGGACAAAATCGGACTTAACCACTTATTCATCAGTGTTGGAGATATGTTGTATGCAATCTTTTTATAAAATTTCAAATATAAATCAGTTCTTCTCAAGTTGGGCATCAAGAACCGTGTGAAGTAATTTCATGCACCCATCATTGCACTTCTTTATGCTTTCAATCTGCCATTTCCTTCTCTCCTGAGTCCAGTTGCTGGTTCATATTCTTTTCTCCCTCTCCTAGAAACCCTTCCCATTTTCCTTCTGGAAGTTGTTCTGTCCTAAGATCATCAGTTATGCCTATTTCTGTCAAAACTTCTTTAATTCCTTCGATTCACTGGTTGCCATTTTTGCTCTTATATAAGTGGTTTGCCATTGCCAGTTTGCTGAAAAGCAAAAATGTCGACCTCAAAACTAAGATCACTCTCTATAAATCGCTGATTCTGCCAATAGTGACATATGCTTGCGAGACATGGACCCTCAACAAGAAGGATGCACATCTGGTGGATTGATTTGAAAGACGTATCCTCAGACGCATCATATGGCCTGTCCAGGAAAACGGTGTATGGCGCAGAAGGAAAAACAGAGTTATATGAACGTTATGATGACATGACAATCTCCTCTTTTGCCCGTTACAGAGAATGAAGTGGCTGGATCACTTGCTGAGGGAGGAGATGGGAATGGAAAGAATGGGAGGAGAAAGAACTGATAGAAGAGTGTACGAAAACTGCCCTGATGGAGGTAGGCGTAAAGGGAAACCCAGGGGCAGGTGGAAGGATAGCATCCTGAGAGATCTCAAGAAACTGAGAATAAGTTCCATACATGCACAGGACCGAAGCAGATGGAGCTTGGGGATTGAGCAGGCCAAGGATCGCTTTAAGCATCTGTCGCGCCACTAAAAGAAGACGATAAGTGATTTAAGATTCGTTTTGTAAGTCTGACATCATATATCCTATTTATTTTACCCTAGAATTTAATTCTTCTCTTCCTGATTTTTTCCTATATCTTTTCTTACAATTTCTTTTTCTTTGTACAGGTCTTTATTCCTCTGAATTCTAAACTTATCTTCTTCTGTCTCCGAAGATTTTTCTTAAAATTTTCCTCTCTATTTTTTCTATTTCTCCTGTTTTCTTGGTGAAAATACCTCCTCTGTCATAAAGACTCTCTTGTTTAATTATCAAATTATAATAAATCAGTTCATTACATATAAATAATTTTCTCATCTGCTAATTATTAATTTAAGGAACTCTTATTGTTCAAAGGTTAACCAAGAGATGAACTATACTGACCGAAAACCAAATTTTGTGAATCCTTATCGCAAAGTTAATCTTCCACCTCCTGAAGTGATCCAAGAAAAACCCAAAAAGCCAAGGAAAAAGAAGCTTCCAAAAGGTCCTCGACTTTCATCAAGACAATTCGGAGAATTGTAAAACTAAGTGCTCAAATTTGTTATAATACAATATAGTTAGATA
The DNA here is from genome assembly GCA_037127475.1 of Arma custos. NCBI lineage: Eukaryota > Metazoa > Arthropoda > Insecta > Hemiptera > Pentatomidae > Arma > Arma custos. The sequence goes on from CM073765.1 coordinate 33,871,986, forward strand.
GGATTTTAATTATCAGTAATTATTTATCTATTGTTCTTTCATTCCATTTGAAATTGTTCCATTTACTTTAATATATGTGTTCTCTTTATAATATTTATAATAACAAAGTTTTAAAATACGATAAGTTCAACTCTTCAAGAAATATAGAATTAAAAGGATCTTTTTTTTTTATTCCTGATAATTTTCTTTGTTTTTTATTATGATTATTGTAAACTAAAACAATTTTTTTAATTTTGTTTTGTTATTCAAGATCATTAAGAACATTTATAGGGTATGTATTATTAAATAGACTAATTAAAATTAAAGCTGAGTTTTGAAAAAAAACAACAGTACAGCAGGCCTCTTTTTTCTCAATATTTCACGTGTATAATTTAAAAAAATTATATTAACGTAAAGATTAAGGAGTTATTGAAACAAAACTACTAACTGTGGCATCTAAAGGTATTTAGTTTATTTATATTAATAACCCAAATTTATTAAAAAAATAAAAGTATCCTGTACTGTGAACTCCTACTAGGAAAACCTTGTATTAAGCACTTCTTGCTTTGTTTATTGTGAAATTTGATGGTAAAAAGGCATCATAGCTTTATGAGGACAACATTTAGGAAAATTCAAATATTCTGACTATAATCGATACCTACAATTATAACTTTATTTGAGAAATAATTTATATAATTGCAGTTAAATATTTACATTTGTACAATTATTCAACCATGATACATTGGAATAATGCACAATTTAAATATAAACAAATAAAATGAGGATAACTACTCACTTAACAAAAACTTGAATAATTTATTTCAGGAAATCAATGAACAGTAGATTAAAAAAAATCATATATTATACAATATACATAACAAAAATAAAAACGAAACGAAAAATATACATAACTAGATTATACTACAATGTTTATTTAAAACATTTCTCTGAAAAGTGAAAACAGAGTAGATCTCTAAGATTTAATATCTGCTCTTATATAGATTACTGAAAGAGATATGAATTTATATCAATAGAAAGTAAAACACCTTGTAGTTTATTTATAATGTTGGAATAAAAGTATGTCCCATATATTTTTAAATATTGTTCTAATCTTATACTATTTCTTAGACAGTCTGTCAATATAAAATTAACCTCCTTCAATGATCGTTAAACAAATATTATAAGTCAACATAAAATAAGACCTCAATATATTTATACAGCATGTTTTACATAAGTTTCTTTTAGTATAATAAATAGTTTAAAATTAATGTTTGTTTTATTATCACAAACATTAATATAAAACTATTTATATTTTTTAAATTTTTAATGCTCTTTTTATTAAAATTATATATAATACAAAATTATGGGCAGAACACGTTCACTGCATTTGGTAGCACTGTAACCCTTATTGGTCTAACTTCAAAATCTTCATTATCTATCGAAAGATTCTCTTCGTCGCCCTGAAAAATGATCAACATATGATAGATGATCTAAGAAGATGGTACAGATTGCCATCTAAGATTACACACACAGACTACCCTAATGGCATTATAACCAAAACGAACAAAATCAATTATATAATTTTTTATAATTATTGGTCATTTTTTATGAGTTATAAATATTTTTATTTTTTAAAGAGAAAAGATAGGCCCTCGACCGGGATTTGAACCCGGAACCTTTGTCTCACCGTGACATCGCTCTGCCAATTGAGCTATCCAAGGCACTTCTCGGTCGAGGACAAAGCTTCTCTCTTTTAGATCCTAAAGCCCCAGTGTGCTCCCGCCATTTTTGCGATGAATACACTAAAACGAAGTTCTTTGAACATTAATTTTAATTTAGGATCTTATTGACTTTCGTCATATTATTATTTATAATTTTTTATAATTATTGGTCATTTTTTATGAGTTATAAATATTTTTATTTTTTAAAGAGAAAAGATAGGCCCTCGACCGGGATTTGAACCCGGAACCTTTGTCTCACCGTGACATCGCTCTGCTAATTGAGCTATCCAAGGCCGATCCCGGTCGAGGGCTTAATATTAAAAATAAAAATATTTATAACTCATAAAAAATGACCAATAATTATAAAAAATTATAAATAATAATATGACGAAAGTCAATAAGATCCTAAATTAAAATTAATGTTCAAAGAACTTCGTTTTAGTGTATTCATCGCAAAAATGGCGGGAGCACACTGGGGCTTTAGGATCTAAAAGAGAGAAGCTTTGTCCTCGACCGAGAAGTGCCTTGGATAGCTCAATTGGCAGAGCGATGTCACGGTGAGACAAAGGTTCCGGGTTCAAATCCCGGTCGAGGGCGTATCTTTTCTCTTTAAAAAATAAAAATCAATTATAGTTATAAATTAATTAAATCAAAGTTTGAATACCACCAAGACTGGCTTATGGTCATAGAAAAAAATACAGCCTTATATAAGAATACTAGGTTTTGCCCACGGCTTCACTCACGTGGAATTTAGTCTGCCACATAAAGTTTCGTGACAGATCATTTTATGTAAATAATTTAATTTTTTTTAACTATAACTTACTCATACATCCGAAATTTTTTTATTTCTTACTTCAAAACTGACGGATTTCATACAATCTTTGAACCCCTATTATATTAAGGGGGAAACCCTTGGGGGTGGAATTGTCCAAATTCCTTTCTTAGTGCTCATTTAAGCTTTACAAAGAGCCTATCTGCGAATTTCAAGATGCTAAGTTCAGTGGTTTCTGCTGTGTGTTGACCACTTGGTGTGTTAGTCAATCAGGTTACAGTTTTATATAAACTTCACCTGTGTGGTGTGTTGATAAAGAGTAGCCTATGTCCTTCTCCAGGCATTACGAAACATGTGAGCAAGCATACAAACTTTGCCCCCCTTTTTCACCTCCTTAAGGGTTGAATTTCAGAAAACCCTTTCTTAACGATTGCCTACGCCATACAAAGAACATACCCTCCAAGTTTCAAGTCTCTACGATCAGCAGTTTAGGCTGTGCGTTGATCCATCAGTCAGACATCCAGGACAAATCATTTTATATTTATAGATAACATGATACAGTTTTCTGTATTTTACACTTTTAGGGGTCAATTTTCAAAAAATAAAAAAACACGTATTTCTTTATTTTTAATGTAGAAGCTAAATCTAAAATTTCATCGTGCTCCGCTTCAAAAATTATGTTTTTCTTTATTACAAACGTTTGTCACCCTTTTCACCCTCTTAAGGGACGAATTTTCAAAAATCCTTTCTTATCGGATGCCTACGTCATACAAAGAACAAACTCTCCAAGTTTCGGGTCTCTACGATCAGCGGTTTAGGCTGTGCGTTGATCCGTCAGTCAGTCATTCAGGACAAAGCATTTTAGATGTATAGATTCAAGATTTAAAAAATAAGTATTAGGACGCTCAGACTTCACAGGCTTCAGATCAAGCATAAATAAAATATAAACTTTGAGGTAGAGAAGTGCATATAATCAATATTAACATTCATAACACTGCATGAACAACCGGTGATAATTTCAATAATAACTTAAACGTAATGTATTCAACAGAAATTTTTTTTAAATGTTCTACAATTGCAGTAAACCCAAATAGTACCTACTTCATTAGTGACTGTCACTAACTACATTAGAAGAAATTGTAAAATTGTAAAAGATTTTTCAACTTACTTCAGTGTTTTCCATCTCGGGTCTTATTTCAAGTTGTTTCATTTCAATTTTTCCTATCGATGGTTTACCTTCATGCCAGAATTTGTATCCATCAAACAGAAGATCTCCCTGATATTTCGTTTTTGGAGCTACAATAAAAGTTATGAACAGTACAAATAATATGAAAAAAAATATAGGAAGAAGTTACTTTAATTCAGATGTATGTAGAATAATTATATTCATTTTTTATAAGATTAGTTAAAAATGGAAAAGAACCTTAAAATTAGATAGTATAAACTGTGAAGAAAGCCAGAGTACACAACAAATCTTAACTGATCGTATGTAATAGGCTTAGGGTATAACATTCTATAGGATCATTTTTATTATATTTTGCAACTTTACACTAACATAAATCACTTTTGGAGTTTTCTTTTAGAATCTTATCTATTAGAAAGTTTCAGACAAAATAGAAGTTAATATTTATAATACCTATTGAAAGAAGCAAATGGGGTTTTTCTTTATCCAGATCAATGAAAGGATCATTCGAAGTTACCACAGACAAATCAGATGTCTTTACCGATATTTCTTCTATTCTGCTACAATCTGGATTTGTAATTTTACTGTAATCGACAAACGGCGCTCCTGAAACAGCATAAAAAATTAATAATTCTCATTATAAAATTAATTGAACCCTGTTAACATAAAATCATAATCCCTTACAGTAGGGATAATAACCGAAAAATATTTATTTATACTTAATGTTTTTAAGCAATAGCTGAAAAGGAAAAACAAGGTTAGGGGCAGTAAGTAAATCATCAGATCTCTTGGGTTAACATTTACAACAGCTTAAAATTTATGAATTAATGAAGAGGTCATATTTTAGAACATACTATATTCCATATAGCCAGTCATTTAGACTAATACATTATAATTTTTTCAAGCTTTTGCAGAATATTTCTACCTATTAATCTTAATAAAAACACTATGCTTTACAATGAAAACTAAAGAATGTTCTAAAATACAGCCTCTTCATTATCTTTTAAAATAGTTTTTGAGCAGTAATATCTGTTCACCCCAGTGGCTTCATGCAGTATCCAACTTTTAATATTTTAAAGTTTACTTCAAATAAAAATGTAATAGATGAAACAGAAAGAAAAAAATATTCTGAAATTAGAAAAAATCAAAACCTTGACTCTGTAGACGTCTATTTTTAAGTGATAGGACATTCCACCATCTAGAACCGCCTGGTTGTTGAGCAGGAGATTGGATCATAAGATCCGGTCTCTGCAACAGAAAAATAATTAATTAAAATACTTAATAATAAAAATAAAATAATTAAATTAATAATTTAGGTACATTTAGGGCTTTTGAATACCTGAGAGTAACACTCGGAGCAACCAGAACAAGGTTTGGTGTATCGGACTTTAGCTGCAATTTCCTTATCAAAAGAATTTCCATGAAATACGAGAGGCGCATATTTTCCAAATGGTCCAAGATACCAAAAGGCATCTTTCTGCTTTTTAACCTGGCGCCACAAACCCCATTCGATTCCCCCTACTCCATAAACGGGAGGTTTCTCTTCGGTTTCCCTGCTCTAACAAATTTTATTCTATTTATACAACTTAAGCTTAAAAGACTGAAAAAGAAGAACATGGTCCATCGTTGATTTCATGAGGGTTAAAATGTTGTAATTAAACTGATAGTTAATCTATTAATTTTATAATCTGTTATAAGAGCCATAGAGAATTAAGAAAGTGTGTAATAGAAAAAAAGAATGTCAGTTCCGCTAGTTGTTGCTTTGAGTTAAACCACAAGTTAATCATAATAATCTTGAGTCTTATTATGAAAAAAAAGAGAGTAGAATTACAAGAAATGAACGTTTCAACAAACATTTTGAAGTATAGATGATGATATTAGCTAAAAAGTATATGCAAGCCGTATCTTAAACTATACATAGTCAGTAATAGTTACTAAATGCCGTCAGTAATAAAATTATTTGAATTTTCAAGAAAATTAAAAAGGAAACAAATGAAAAGTTTGTTGTGCTTTAACTCAATTCCACCAGCAACCAAAGGAAACCAAGCAACCAAAAAAAAAAGAAAACGAGAAATTACAACAAAAATGTATACAATGAAACTATCCAAATATTAGCAATTTAATAAATAAATTTCAATAATGACTATTTTAAATTGTACTTTATCTTTTTTAAATAAATGGTTTCTATTTTTAATTGTTTACGTTACCTGTAATAGTTCTATCCTGAAAGCATCAATAGTTTTCGTATTTCCTTTGATTATTGCCATTGTTGCATTAACCATCCCTGAATATGACATACAGTTTTCGACACCATATAATCGTTTCGCAAGAGTATTGGTTTTTCCAAGAGGAAGCACACCTATTGGTATTTTACACAGTTCACCATTATATCTCATTAATCCTGTGAGAATCTAAAGAAAAAAAAAGAAGAAAAAGAAATGGATGAAAGAGAAACCAAAACTTTTGAGATATACACTTATACTTATTTTCAGTCTTATTACGAGTCTAAAACATTTATTTTTGGAAGTAAAACCAATTTTATATCATTACTATGTGTGAGCGATAAATAAACCTCCTAAATAATGTAAGTACCAGAAATAAAAATGTTTTAAGAAACAAAGTGTTTAATACAATCACTGTTCATGCATTTAAATAAATGAACTCAGTACATAGCAATGATAGAATAATAAAAGGATGTTCAGCTTGAATATTTTATTACATGCTATATAAAGCATGCATAAATTATTTTATTTCACAGATTTTTTTTAAGTATAGCAAAAATAACTCAAATAGATCCACTTAATAATTGCTCATCATGAGCAGACTAGTCTTAAAAACTATTTGAGGAATGAAATCTCTGATAAAAATCACAAAAATAATAAAATAATAAAAATCTGAATCACAAAAGAATATTTCTGAATTGAGCATTTTATATTCCGATTAAATTCTGATATACAATGTTTAAGTTAGTGCTAAAATATTAATCAATAATTGTTTGTTTCGGAATTTTTTTTTCATATTTACAATGTATTTTTTATAGTTACAATAATAATTAAAAGATCAGATATTATGTTAAAATATGAGAAAAAAATAAAACATTCGAGCCTAGAACATTTTTATTAATTTTTAAATCTCTTGTGCCCAATTTTCATAATTATATGACAGGTTTCCTGATAAAAAAAATTCATTTGGTAATAATTTATCTAAAGAATATCTTTACAAAATTCATTTAATTTAATTTATGAGAAAAAATTATCAGATACCTAAGCTATATCTGACATCAAATAACATCATACTGATAATATTAAATATGAACCTCCGATAAAGTTCCATCACCACCAGCAACTATTACAGCATCTGTCTTTGGATCAATTTTTTTAATGATGTCTCGGCCATGGCCTTCTCTTTCTGTTTCAATAATAGAAACATAAACTCCTGAAAGATACAATAAAGGAGCACAGTAATTCTCAAAGTTTTTCTTGGATTTCCTAAAATAAGATTTTACAACTATTAAAATATTTATATGCCACATAAATATAAAAATAAAAATTGCCAAATCAAAATATGGACCTATTATTGGAGGCTGGGTTGAGAATCACAGTAATCCGCCGTGGTTTGCCATCAGTAATTGGTTTATCACCATGTTTAACAGCTTCTGCACATACTGATCTCATCATTGAACCAAGTCTAAATTGTTTTAAAATATATATGTATATTAACAGTAATGTAAAACTAGGATAATTTGTTTCACTATTTGCAGTACTTACTCGAATGAGTCTAACCCATAATTTATTCCATATGCCAAAGCTGCAACACCTAATGTAGATTTCTTCCAATGATTTCTTAACGTTTGTATTAATTTCACCATGATCCCAAATTGATTGATCCCAAATCTCTAAATAACAAAATTTTGGATGTAACCTAACCTGGCTTCCTGAACCTTCCTTCAAAGAAAACACATGTTTATCAATACAGATCTATAACCCTTCATGACTTAGAGGAAGAAGAAATCAGGAACATGAAATGATCAACTGAATTGTATGTTCTATAATTAAAACACTTAATCCTTTCCTTTTTTATTTCTGGGGGGGGGCTTTTCATTCAATTCCACTCAGTGGCAATAAAGATAACATTCATTCATTCCATCATTTATTGACGGCGCAATAGACACTTGAAGCAGTCCTTGGCCTGCCCAGCTCAACTCGATCTTTCCTGTCGTTGGCATGACTGATGGATACACAGTTTCTCTTTAAATCCTCGGTGACAGCATCCTTCCATCTTCCCTTCAGTCTTCCACGAGGTTTCACTCTGTCGCTTTTTCCATTGTACAATCTTCTGAATGTCCTCTCCTCACCCATCCTGATTACATGTCCCAACTATCTGATCCGTTATACCCTTACAGATAGTGAAAAACTTAGGTCATCATAAAGTGTGTAGACTTCTTTATTGTTTTTGTTTTTTACTCTAAACGAACCATTCTCCTCTACAGGTTTTAAATTCGTTTCAAGATCTTCCTTACGAGCTGGTCAATACGCTCAACTGATGTTTTACTCATTACTCACGTTTCAGATGCGTATGTCATGAAGGGTCGGACGAGCGTTTAATAAATTCTGAGTATGGTTGTGCGACTGAGCAGTCTACTACCATAGTGTTTGTAAAGGCTCTAATAATCTCAGTCAACTGCCACTATTCTGCACTTTACTTCTTCTCCTCCGTCCAAAATCTCATTGATCGATGATCTCAAGTACTGAAAGCTTTTAATCCTCTCAAATCTCTAGTTCCAACTACATAAAGCCTCTGTAGGTAACTGGGTTCTTCTTGTTCGATATATGCATCTATGTTAATTTGGAGACCCGTTATTTTCCTATGCAGTTCAAGCACTGTCAGATCTTCTTTGATGCATTGTCGAGTCTTTCCACCAATGACATCATCATTGTCATACTTATGCATATGCCATCGCTTGTGTCACCGGGCTAAGAAATGTTAGGTGGGGTATTATTCCTGCTCTTTTTTTTACTGCATTTTGGAAGATGTTAAACAGAATTGGGGCAGATGAATTCCCCTATCTGAGTCCTGAGCTCATTAGCTATGAATCTTAAAATCCCCATCAATCTTGACCTTGGCAACCGTATGCTTCATCGTATACATGATTGCTCGGATCAGCTTAGGTGGGCTTCATTTCTCTCATAGCCTGGTTCAGTTCCCTCCCGATGACTGTATCATGTGCATCTTTATAATCTTTAAATATTATATGCAATTGTTAAATTCACATATTTTTTGCATCATCTGCCAAAGGAAAAAAATGAAGTCGATAGTTAAACGATTGGCCCTAAAACCATCTTGTATTCTCCCGATCTATGGTTCAACTAATAAGATTAAGCGGCTGTATAATGCAATCGAGATGTTATATCCATTATTTAGTAAACTGATTCCACTATAATTGTTGCACTGAGTTGAGCCACTTTTCTTTTTAAACGTTGGCACAATTATAGATTCTCTCCATTCTTGTGGCATTGTTTCTGAAGTCAAAATTTGTTTCATTAGTTTGCTAATTTCTTCAGCTATTATCAGACCTCCTACCTTCAGAAATTGTGCTGGTAATCTATAACATAGTGGAGCGGCGAGGCTAGACTGTAGCGGAGAGCGTAGCTGAGAGTTTTTTTACCCCCGATGATAGCGGCGCTTCACATGCACATAGTAGAGCGGCGAGCATAGCATGGTGACTGTGACGAGTCAAGAAACTTCAGTATCAGAATGTGGTCAGACAGTGATGATGATTTGTTGTATGAGAGCAGTGCGCTTAAAATTATTAGTGTTTTTCAACTCATTTATTAGTACCCTACCCAGCTGACAATTTAACAATGGATAAAATCGCATACACTTTCAGACACTCGAGAGCAAGAAAAACTAATGAGTGCTCATTTGGAATTTTGTATTCCAAATGGAGAATACTTTCAAAGAGTATAGAAAAGAAACATAAGACTGCCGATCACATAATTAAGGCTGTGTGTGTCCTTCAAAACACAATTATTGACAGAGAAGAATTTGAAAGACATTTGAACGAAGTATTTACGTCCGTACTAGAATAAAAACCACGTATGTTGTCTGTTCAATCACTGAAACTTGACAACCCTCTTGATAACCCTAGAGGTAAAGAAATCGGGGTATAAATCCCGAGCGGAGAGGCTAGCGTGTCGGTGCAGGACCAGCGCCGCTCCCTTCTCCACTATGTTTGGGCCTGGCTGCCTACATGTATTATTTCTTACCCTCTCTGCTACGCTCTCCGCTACACTCTAGCCTCGCCGCTCCAATATGTTTTCACCCCAACTCAATGTCATTTATAGTCTGATACTCAGTTATGGGATTAAGGAGTTTCTCGAAGTAATCTCTCCATATTTCTAAGACGTCTTGGTCTTGGTAGTAGCTTAACTTCGACATTCCTTATTATTCAATTGTTGCTGTAAGTTGCTGTTATAGCCTTCTCGTCTCGTTATTCCTTCTTGAGTCCTCACCAAGTCAATTGCCTTCACCTTTTCTACTATTGCTTGTTTCTTCTTTTTTCTTCAATAGCGGCTATACTTTACCTCTGGCTTCTTTGCACTCTAGTACCTCGGCTGAGGAAAACTAATCTCTTTGTATTCCACTCCGCTACTGCGTTTTCACATTCCTTATCAAGTCCTCACCAAATCCAATCAAGTCCTTATCAAATCTAAGTGTTAATGGTTCTCCTGTCTTACTGAACACTGGTCTGCTGATTCTGCTATAACTTGCTTCAGCAGATACAACTCTTAAACTACCTCTCTTATACCTTCAACTGCAGGGATGGTCCTCACTCCTTGCTCAATACTTGATTGGAATGAATTTCTAATTTCCTTCCCTTTAAGCTTTGTTCTATACCATTTGAGTCCCTGATACTTATTTCTACGAAGAATCTTATTTCTTGGCTCATCATTGCCGAAACCTAATGGTGGTCTGGTCTCACATGTAATCCACGGTTTGACCTAACACCATTCATTGAGTTGAGTTGCCTAGACAATATCAATATGTGTAGTACAGCCATTTGATGAGGTCCAAGTTTTCTTGTATTTGTTTTTCAGTGGAAATGCCGTAATCGTTATAGTATTCCTAGCACGCGATGGATGCCGCGTTCTACATTGTTATTCGTCTCTTGGTGCAAACTGTATCTTTCAATGGTGGTAATAAATGCACAAGTCTTTACTTATTTGCCCATTAAAATTATCTAACACTATTTTCATATCGAAGGAGGAACCATTTTTTATAATTTTATCCACTTCATAGAATTGACCTTTTTCCTCTTTTTCATTTTCCTCCATCGGTGAATTTTCATTTATGAGGGTAATATTAATTCATTTACCTTTCACCCTCAAAGTACATACCTCTTATTTATTGGTTCGAAATCGGAGATCGTTGATTCCGCACGTTTTAAGATCAGGAATCCAGTTCCAAACTCATGATTTCTTTCCCCTCCACTATAATAAAAGTCAAATTCATTTATGATGATTTTTAACACATCTCACCCATCTTGTTTATTGTACAGCTGCAATATCTACGGTTAGTCGAGATAGCTGATCCTGTAGTTCTTCGTAAAGAACTTTATGTGAACTCCAGGTCGTTTTCGTAAAACAGTTCGATATCCGCGGCTTGGCTGTTGACCATTGAGGAACTTGATATTTTTCACAAGAGGCGAGCTGTCTGCCGACCACTTGATCCTTCTCCTTTATCCAGGCTTGGGACTGGCAGTATGGTCCAGTAAATTGACTGACCTCACTGGCGGAGTTACTAAAGAAAACTTGCAAAGATTAAATTTATTTTGTAGATATTCCAGTACCTTCCCGAAATTTAAAGAGTTCTTTTGTTGTTTATTCATTTAAAGTCATATTATACTGCCATGGCTAGTCGGGCGATGCTACAGTGGGATTCCTAAATATTTTGCTTATCTATGTATTATTAGGATACGGATCTTTAACGAGTAACAGATATAGGTAATTTATGTTCCTTTCGAAGGACGGCAATCTTGTATTTTGTCTCCAATATTACTTGATATAATTTCATAATAGTTTATCATAAACCCATTCTAGTTTTATTTAAAATTCACATTTAATTTCACCATCACTGTCTTTGTTTTCTTTCTGACAGAATACAAGCTGTTTCTATTCCTAATTAACCCCTGCCTCCTTGCATGTATTGACCTTATGAGTAGCACAGGGTTCTAGTATTTCTCCTCTTCTTTTCAACTGTTATACCAATGATTTTCCTAAATCAATCCACCACTATTCTTACCGTTTATAACCTGACCACTTCTAAATCTGTTCATCCTTTCCTCCTTCTGAGCTAGTAGCAGCATTTGCCAGTATTCATGAAGACCTGTATTCATGAAGATCAGTGCCTGTGTTGACCTGGATAGACTGAAGTTAAATGCTATTATAATGGTTGATTTATCATAGCATTTAACTTCATTCTATTCAGGTCAGTTCAGGCACTGATCCTATTTAGGACTTCCTGAATACTGGCAAATGCTGCTACTAGCTCAGAAGGAGGAAAAGATAAACACATCCTTAAATACATCCAAATCTTCTCTACATTAATCTTCAATGATTACCCCATCACTTTTTCAGTTCCTTTGTTAAAAATCTGGGCATAACTTTTGACTAATCCCTTTCCTAGGAACCCCATTTCGCCCAAATATTCTGATGATCAATAAGCTCCTTGAATTTATTATATTGTTTATACCATCTTCTAATACTACTTACCTGTATACTCCTCATATCCTCTTTTTCCTTCCTCCACACTGACTAACACTGTTGTGTGTTATGTGGTGTTGAAGGTGTTTGAGAGCAGATTGAGGCAAATCATGAGTAGCTCTCTGCGGTTTGTCTAACCGAGTTGGTTTCATGTGTTCCACCTTCATAACGAGTTAAAGTTCCTCTTCCATCGTTCTATCCACAGAATTTTGTTTTATTGTTATACTAATCTATCAACTCTCAACACCCCTACTATATCTACAACCTCCTACAGTTCAAATCCTGTTTCCAATCCCAGGAAACAGCATCTCTACCTTCTGATCTGTACACCTGTTCTCACATTACAAAACATTCAGGCGTTCCTTTCTTGCTTGCTCCATCACATTCAAACCCATGCTTTTCCAGCATCTCCTAATTTTCCAAACTTTTATTGCTTAGTTTATTTTCTAGTAACCCTGTAATTTTTATATATTTTATTTGCTGTAATTTTTTTCCTATTTCATGACAAGAACTTACTTTTTGTTTCTTATTTACTTTTTACGTATTTATATAAACACCGTCTCATTTTTATTATATCTCCTTTTGGCCAGATGTATTTTCTATATCTACTGTGCACATGTGTCATTGTAAAAGGACCTGGTCCTAAAATAAAATTATTTTTCAACTCTATTAGAATAGAGTATATAATAGAGTTGTAATAGAATAGATTCCATATATATCCAAAAACTTCAATAGTTGTGTTTGAGGGATTGTTTATAATGGATGAAATAGATATACCAACAACACTCTGACCTTCAATGCAATGCCAAAGTCTATTTATACAGAAAAATACAATTTAAAATATGGTCTATAAAAATAGATAGGTATTAACTTCAAGTAATAGAGATCAGACAGCACTTAAAGAATGAAAGGTAAAGTCAAGGCAAAGAATCAGACAGTCTGGTATGTTTGAAAATCCCGTATAGTTAGTTGATTTCGTTAATTGATAAAGAAACTGCAGTAAGACCAAAATAAAGTTGTTTTTTAAAGAGTTAAGTGGAATAGTGATTAAGGCTATTACCTTATAATAATAACTGTCACTTCATCAATTTAATCGCAAAAAGCTTTAGAATAGGAAGACAAATAAAAGAACCCACAAACAGCAACACGAGAAGGTGACTAAGGAAAAGTGAATAGAGGAAAAAATTAAACAATCTCAAAAAAAGTATTGTATTTAATAAATAATATAAATTAACATGACTTAATTTATTATTAAGTTAACCATACAATTATAATGTAGGTAAAGATCGACTAATAATTATTAACAAAGTAAAAAAAATTGATCAGCTATAATAATCTTTCATCATTACAAAATATTATGATCCTTGTCTTTTTACTATTATGTCAAAACAAAAATTATTTCAAATAACATATAATTACTTCATAAAGGAAATATTCTTTAAGCCATTTGGTTTTTTAGGAAATTTTCACTCGACAGCACATCCATATATTTTTATAATTCTAATCTTATATTTAATTGTCATGTCTTAAGTTATTACTAATTTAATCCTATAGTTTAAAATTTAACCTCAGACACAATTACATTTGTAATCAATAAAATTTAGTAAGTTAAACAAGAGGTGGTAGAAGTTTGCTTGCATTCCAATAGGAACGAGTTAAACTCGGGATGTTATAAATGGTATCTGATGTAATTCCCCAGTGGAGGCAATGGAGTAAAAAAAAAAAGATCTTTAGGTTTTTTTAATTTCGTTAACAAATATGGGAAAATTTATTTATTATTTATTAATAAAGGATGTTGCGGAACAATTGAAACTCAGTGAGTGATTCCTTCATCTAATTTCATTCACCAGAGCAGTTTTATATTGATATGAGATATATTAATATATCATTTATAGCAGTAAAAATTAAGGTAGAATGGGCTAAAACGAGAGGAAGTGAATTTAATCAGAACAATATAGGATCCACTTACAAGGGTTTAATTTATTTGCTCAAAGGCAAAAATTATATTATAGTTTAAAAATTAATTATTTTAATATCCAATAATTCAATTTAGTACACTTAATATCATAGTCCATATTCTATTTCATGTTTAAAAAAAATTAAATACTGTCAATGCGAAATAAATAAAAGTTTCGCTACTTATATATTATCATTCCAAAGCCAATGTGACATACATGAAAATTTGTGAAACTGATTACGGGCTTTGATTTACGATGTAGCTAATATCTTATATAATTTTGTGTATTTTTTTGTTATATTTTTCAACTTTAAATAGCGATGTTACAAATTCAGTTTGCTATCTTTAGCATATCAAAAAGGATAGAAAACTACAAGTTAAAATGCAAAATAATTACAAAATAGCAAAATTTGTAGATACACCACTTTTGCTTTGGAACAAACATATCTCATTATAAAAATATCACATGATACAATAAAAATCTAAAACCTAAATATTCTAAGAATATTTTATCATAATTATATAAAACTTTTTCTAAATACAATGAACTATTATCTAACATTTTATTTTACACTTTTATTCACAATATTTACACACATTTCAGAATCCTGGATGAGCAGAATCTTGCCAGGAACTAAGATAAAAAATGTTTTTTGGAAATATTTAGTTGTTTTTTTTATCTACTTTTTACTTTTTTATAAAGAAAATAGTATGCATTACATATTGTGAGTACTGAAAAAAATGTAAGTACGCTGAGATCGCTCAAATAACTTAAATCTGTCATACCCATCTCATCGAGTACTTTTTCAGGATACCGAAAATGGCAATAGAATTCCTCCTTAGGACAAGGAAGGATTTCTCTGTTATCTCCATACATAGTAACAGTCAGGGCATGTGTAGCGTAACGTACATAATTTAGGAATGAAATGTAATAAAGTGGTAAAGGAACATGTGATAAAATGGCCAATACACCGCCAAGAAGGATTTGAACCGCCAGCACAATAGAGCCCCAGAATACTCCATTCTGAAACAAAAATGATTCTTTTTTTAAACAGAAAAAATTTTAATATTTTTTAAATAACTAATAACAACCTATTTTAAAACAATAATCAAAATGTTGTAAACCCTCCTGAAGGTGGGTCACCAGACTCTTTGCCACCATCGCTTCATAATGCAGTAATATTTAAGACACTAAACTGAATAATACTACTAAAATAAATGATGTGACATGAGTGCTCATACCATATCAATGGTACAAATGCAAAGTATAGAAATAGAAAACACCACTTTCCAAGAGAGTGAAAAAACTTCTGCAAGGTTCATCCAAAATCAATGCTTACCGTCAAACGTCAGAGGTGGTTTTTCGCTTTATAGATGACTAATGAATTTTAAATCAATTATCAATACTAAAGCAATTACTGTAGATCGAATGTAAAAATATATTGTTATACTGTTATAATTATCGTATACTATTGACTATATCGATGCCTTAGTTCACATATGTGTTAAGTTCCGAAAACAAGATTTTACAGGAGTCAACTTCGATAATAATTTAACAAAAGAAATACAGTTCAAGTTTAAGCACACAATATATTTTTGTAACCTTCACAGCTTCTCTATTATAAAATAAAGTTTTATTCCTTGAATTTGCTAATTTACAATTTTGTAAAAATTATTTAATACATGTTGAAGTAAAACAATTTACACTACAAGTTGAATAAATAATAAATGAAAGCTGTAATATATTTATAACAGTAGGAAAAAGAAAAAAAAACCTACACAAAATAGAAAAATAAAGTAAAATAACACTAAAATAAATAAATAAAAATAAGTATAATATTTGGTAGTAAAAATAAACAATTTTAGTACAATTTTTTTTTTTCCATTTAAGGAATAAATTCGCTTATAATTGATAAATTATTATAATGTAATCAATTAATTATATTTATTCTAATAGTATTTGTCTAGTTCGTCTATGTATGTATCGTCTTAAGGTTTGTTTGTTATAATTGCCTATTGATTGCATTAAGGGATTTCCTGAGTTTTTTGTTGAGTTGAAAAAGTTCTAAGTCTGGGAGTGAATAAACTGTTTAAAGCTTCTCTATTATTTTTATATCAACATATGATATGTGTATGACTTCCTAATTGCTACTTTACAATATTATTTATATAACAAAACCCATTTTGGAAAATTTTGCACTTAACACATTTGTAAACTAAGGCATTGATAAATAGATTTTTTTTATCAAAAAAAGATATTTTATTGTCCAAATTAAAGATGTCTACATTAAGAATAAAATTAGATCTAATCGAAACAATCTTTTAGGTGAAAGGAATGAATAAGCTTTGGAAAAACTTTGGAACTTAATATAAAAAAATTAAAAATATTTTAAAAAAATTTAATTTGTCATGCCTTCCATGTTATTTTGTATTATTTTTCAGTCGGCCAATCTGCTGATTGTCAATTACTTGTATTTGACAGGCGTGAATGAACATATAAAGAGAAAAAAAAAATTTTTAAAATCACATATTTTTGGGTTACATTGCATAGTCATGATTGACTACAATACCTGTTAGTGTGATACTGTAAGTAAATAATGTAATGAAAAATTATATTTGTCAACATTAAACATTAAAGTAATTATAACTTATACTAGCAGCGAAACCCGGTGTTGCTCGGGTTAAAATACATTGCATGTTTAATGGCATAAAAAATATGTGAGGATACATTTTTCAACATAGATATAGATTTCTATTTTCGATAATGGGAGACTTATTAGGCCATTAAACATGTGGTGAATATAGAGTAAACTAATTAACAAATTGAAATAATTTTAAGAAAAAGCTTAGTAAATGAAGAATTTATGTTTTATTTACATAATTATTTACATATTTACATATTACATTACTCATATACATATCACATCTTACATTATATATTGACATACATTATACATTTACATTTTTTGTAAATAATTTGTCTTGGAGCTGAATTCTAGTGCCATCCATAGTGGCAACATTAGCCCTTACTTGTTTTAGATATAATAACTCATCATCATTGACACAGAGTTACTTTGAAATATGGAAACCTATTATGAATGACATTAATTTATAGTAATAAAAATAAAATAAAAGTATAAAACAACTATTATTCATCTATAGTTTCTTACCACTGGGTTATCAAGAGTGCCTATGGAAAGTCCTGTACATTCTGCTACTATAATCGTCAGCTGACTTATAACAATAAACTTTACAAATCTCATCAGTTCGAAGAGCTGACTGGTCAAATAATAAGTAACCGAGACAAATATTAAGCTGAATGCCATCTGTAGATAATAAATAATCAATATTAAAGCATTTCTTAATCTTTATTTTAATATTTATCTATGTATTAAGTTGTTATATTACATTAACATAAATAAAAGCAGAGCATACATATTACTTAGATTGGAGATTAGTAAATTTTGTTCTAAAGATACTAAAGGTAAACAAGTAAGTATCCAAGAAAGAAATATGTTGATTTATTTTTCTTTTATTTATCAAGCAGAAACTGTAAATAAAAAAATATTGTTCCCAGAAAATAATTGTTTTCTCTAACATTTTTAAACTTGCAATATAATTTTAGATATATAGATATTTTATATTTAATTTTAATCTGGATCAAAGTATTATAAAACTTTTTTAGTTTTCTGCCTGTTGTTTAAGCCAAATTTATAAGGTCAAAACCATGTCATAAAATATATGCTTCTTTTTAATATATAATGTAAAGCTCTATAAGCTGAACTGATATAAAACAATCGGTAGAGATTCATATTTTTTTTTTAATTACTGGTATTGTAATCTGATTCTATAATAATAAAAAAGTTATATCATCAACAAAAAAATAATGTTTAAAAAGTAACATAAGATGTTTTGTTCTACTACATAAAAATAAAGAAAGAAATATAATGATGTATAAAAATTAAATCAAATTAAGTTATGCCATATTTGTTAAAGCTAATGATTATAGTATAATTTGTCTACTTCAAATTATTAAAATGTTACATGATTTGTGAAGATGCAGAAGTGGAGAAATCAACATTTTTTTTATTATATATTATTAATGTTTTTAAAACTGTTCCTAGGATACTCATCATGATAGGAACATTTACAATATTAGGCTTTCAAAACATATTAAATATAATTTAATATCAATTTTAATATTAGGGTACATAAATACTTGAATCATTTATATGAATCAAGTCAAATTTTGTTTAGAATGAGTTAATTGTATTGGGGGAAGTATAATCATATTATTCTCATAGTTTTTGGCTAGAAATGGAATTATAAAATAAGCAATAACTATTTCAAGCCGCATGTGAACTATCTGAATAACAAGATTTCACTTCCCCCAGTAGAAATAACTCATTCTGGACAAAATTTAACTTAAATACTTATTCATTGGAATGACAGAATTATTCAATGGTTTTATTTTTAACAATTTGCTTTAATAATTTATTTGAATGTCAAAAGTACTTACCTGTACAGGAATATTAGTAAAGATAAAAGCAATATAATACGTCCTCAACTTGTACCAATTATTAAATTGTTCTTTTTTTAAAATATTGATCTCAGGCTGAACTGTAAACAAAAAAACATACACAATAATTAACAGAGTTAGTTAATTAACTTTATATGATAGGGAATTAAATGCATAGTAAGTTATTAGTTTCAGTAAAAATTAAACTAAAAGGATTTATAATAAGGCTATAAACTAAAAGACTTTCTAGTTTTTTAAATACGCACATTTCAATACAGCAGGTATTAGAGAAGAAAATGATAGATAAACAGGAACAGCCAAAAAGTAAGTAACGTTTGAGATTGCTTTATCTCCATCAGAACCTACTTTTTGAAATGTTAAGCCCACAATGATTCCAACTATCAGGTGAAGAAGAGCCTTTAGGTATACAAAAGTCTAAAAAAATAACAAATACATTTTAAATAATATACAACTCTTATTAATACATAAATAATGGCAGAGGTCAGAATATAAGGCTTATAAAGCTATCAATCATCCTAATAATATAAGGCTTATAAAGTTATCGATCATCCTAATAATTCCACATTTTAAATTATGAGAGCCTCCTTATTCAATTAATGAGCTTACTGTTCTTAATAATGCTGCAAGAGAGATTTTCTGGGGTCAGCTGTGGTGTAGTGATTAAAAATACAACCTTCTATGCCCAAGGTCGTAGGTTCGCAGCCTTGGTGGCAACGTCCAAGGGTCTGCAGGTGGAAGGTTCCCTAGGATTTTTAAAAGGAAGTAAAAAATCCTTAGTTATTCCATCCTTTAGAGAAACATAAAATTGGGTCCAAGCCTTTACAGGTGTCCAATTCACTCAAAGTTCCCCCTATCCTTATTATGCCAGGATTGTCAAAATTTATGATTCCCACTGTAGCAGCGTAAAGTGACATTAAATAAATAAACAAAAAAGTAAGATTTTAATAATATTGCTCGATTCTGTAGGTACCAGAATTTTTTTAAAGGTAAGTAGGAGACAATCTTAGAGGGAAGCAGTGTTTTTAAAAAATAATGCTTTTGTTGGATATTGCAACAAGTCCTCATGCAACAACAATCAGAAATAAGGACTGCACTCTGCAAAAGATTAAACACTCCAGCTTCATTATGGTGGAATAATTACTTCAATGGATACTCATGCATAGGAAAATTATGCCTAATCGGCTTGCAAAATAATTATTTTTCCAAAGTTTAATAAAATGTTTGAGAAACGTATTCAATGCTACCTTATATTCTGACAGAGACTGTGAAACAGCTGATTTTTGAGATAAAAAAATGAGCCTCTAATTATTAAAAAAATAAATAAATCAATAGTAACTTTAAAAGTTTACCCAGTCCCTGTGAAGGTAAACCATGTTTTTCTTGAGTAATATAATAAATCGTGAAAATTCTGAAGGTGGCTGAATTATAACACATGCTTTCTGAGCATTCTCTGAAGCTTTTGAAACAGGTGTATCTAGAACTTAAAAAAATAATTGTTTAAAATTGTAAAGCATTGAATTTAAATTTTATAGACATTTTAATAAAGATATATTTATTTAGAATTCACACACTGAAATATAGCTTTTTGATGAGTTAATAATTTTATTTTATATTTATAATTATATATTGCAAAGCTATACAAATAACACTTTCCAAAATAAAAAATTATACATTGAAATAAAGAATCGTAAGTTCTCAATTTTTTACAGTTACTCATTGAAGTAAAACATACTAAATATCACCCATCTATTCTTCCAATTTTTTTGAATTCTTGTCAAATCTGCTTTTAGGATAATAGTATTAAAAACAAGAGCTTAGTGGTGTTGTTCTCATATTTTTTTAATGTATGATAGACCATGCAGTTCTTCACTTACCGATTTTCAGGAGCTTATTTATAAATATAATAACTATAATAAACATTAAATAATTTTCAATTAAAATTTTGTCAAAAATGAGCACCCTTTTGAAAACGTTTTAAGTGAAAATAAAACCCATAAAAAATGATATTATTTCAGGTGGAATTTAGTATCATATGTATGCATTTATCAAATATTGTATTATTGCATGCCTTGATAATAATAATAAGAAGTAAACATTTTTTTCCAGCTAGATTTGATCTAATATAAAGAAAAGTTGATAGTTGATAGAATGGCAAAAGTGATTTTGATTAAAAAAATGTTGACAAAATAAAAACTCGACAGATGATTATAAAACATATTAAAACAACATAGGCCGAAAAGTCAGCACTATTAAAAAATAAGTTAACCTTATTTTAGTGCTATTATTGACTGCAACCCCATATACAATTCTATCCTTCAATAAAACATAATAATTACCTTGCTTCGGCATAGATGCCCTCCAAGATAAATCTTTGGCTGCTACAACTAACTGATCATTAAATTGCCCAAATTCACCAGATACCACATCGAGCACTATGAAATTAAAAAAAAAAAATCAGAAATTAAGAAGAAAATTATATCAGTTCAAAAGTATGTCTACCTATAATTACATCGCGTCTAAAATTAATGAATAGGAAATTAATAAATGCTCATAAATTATTCATACTGTTAATTTAGCTTGTAGGATTTTTTCTTCCATATATTTTTTCATTCTTATACAGTGAAGTAAAAAAAATTTGTATTGCAAATTTTTTATTGGAAATTTGAAATTTAAATTAGTAATTTTTTTATTGGAAAAAGATTTCTAATGATAAGACTGATTTTTGAAACATAAATTATTTGGAAATAAAATATTTTAGGCTAAAGATAACTTACTGAAATCGGCTGGATTGTGGTACTGTGGACATGGGATCCCCATCGTTTGCAGGAAAGACACCAAATTGACAGGAGATCCTTGATAGACACATTGACCGTTGGCTATCATATAAACATGATCAAAAAGTTCGAATATATAGGCAGATGGTTGATGGATGGTACATACAATATTTCTGCCGCCATTTGCCAAACTTCTAAGCAGTCGAACAAGTTGCGTTGCTGAAGAACTATCAAGACCCCTGTCAAATCAAATAATTTTTTAAGATTTGAACTTACCAAAAAACTGAATTTAAAATTATTTCTAAAATTTATTCTGTTTATTTATTTTCCATATAACTAAATGTTATAATATATTATCAAACAAATTCGCTCATTATGACTTTTAATATCTTCAAAAGTGTTGATACCCTCTTCATAATTTTGTTTAAAAAATAACCTTTTATCTAGCTGATCTTAATATTTTCAGGAAATACCTAAGCTGAGCATTTTAATTAGATTTTTAACTAAAGCATTAATTAATTTTGAGTTTTTGGCTCTATTTTAGTGATTAAAGCATTAAGTTTTCTTTAACACTATCAAGCAAATATGTGAGTATAATGACATTATTTTTATTTTTGAAACCATAAGGAATTTTAATAATACTGTTCTGAGTATTGGGTTGGACAAAATATCAGCCAATTAATACCAAGTCTAATGGCTAATGTTAATATTTAGTGTTACAATATTTATTTTTATTTGTGTTTTAATATGGTTTCCCATTTTAGTTTTTTGCTTAATAATTTTGTTTGGGTTTCACCATATTTGTATTTCACAAATTATGGAATATTAAATAATTTAATATTATTAATAATTTAAAACTATTTAAATTTTTAATGAATGACCTCTGTTGTTTGTTATTTTTTTTGCCTTTGTATGGCGTATGATTTAAAAATTAATTCGCATGAGCTGTAACATAGAAAATAAATAACTTCAGACCCAAGTCCTAGCTATGAAACAACTATAATGTGAATTGCAATAAAAGTACAATGAGAACAAATTAAATTTATTTGATAAAAAGTATTACTTATAAATAATATCTGATATATATTTATTTAATATCTGATAAATAGTATTTAAAAAGTAGGTGTTATACTAACGTTGTGGGTTCATCGAGGTACATAATAGGTGGGTTGTCGATGAGCTCAAGTGCGATACATAGCCTTTTTTTCTGTCCGCCAGAAAGCTGTCCACATTTTGTATATAAAGTCGTACCCATCCCTAAAGAATCTAAGATGTCTTCAACCTTAACACAACAATAATGGTATTAAAACAAATTAAAAAAATAAAATCAAGGGTATAGCATGTGGTACTGTGGACATGGGATCCCCATCGTTTGCAGGAAAGACACCAAATTGACTGGAGACCCTTTATAGACGCATTGACAGTTGATTATTATATAAACATGATCAAAAAGTTCGAATATATAGGCCGATGGTTGATGGATGGTACATACAATATTTCTGCCGCCATTTGCCTAACTTCTAAGCAGTCGAACAAGTTGCGTTGCTGAAGAATTATCAAGACTCTTGTCAAATCAAATAATTTTTTAAGATTTGAACTAATCAAAACATACAACAGAAAAACAAAAAAGATTTTATACCTTCCAAAAGACCCATTTGAAATCTATAATAGCTTAGATTAGTCAACATTATTATCAGCAATGATTAATAAGAAAAATGGTGGAAAGTGCTTTTCAATTCCAAATAAGATTTTTTTAATAATATTGTTGAAATAATCTATATAATTTATTCACTATTATATTTATTTTATCCTAAGTACCATATTATATTATATTATATATTATATTAATTTATCCTAAGTACCATACTACTAAGGCATCTTGGGCCCTCTTACAGTCACACATATTTCTACATTTTAAAATACAATACAAAGTAATTCATTGGTACCTGTAATGTTAAAGAAATTTGAGAAACTATCTGGTTCCAATTCAGTGTTCATAGCTTAAATGTATAATTTCTAATTAATAAATTATCTTGTCCAATTTTATTTTTATTTTTCAATTTTATCCAACAATAAAATATTAAAGGCAATTGAATAGTTTCTTTAATTTCATAAAAGTTTCAATAAATTGGACAATAATGACAAGGCACTCATTAATAAAGTAATTATCACAATGGCTGATCAAATGTAATTTTTAGGGTGATGGTGTGTTTACACTTGTTTTTTTTTTATTGTAGTACTGAGTTCCTGACGCAGGGATACACCGTACCTCCCCTATGTTTACACTTGGTTACATTTTAGACTGTTTACCTTGTTTTGGTTACGCTTGGTTGGTGTGCATGTGTATGTGCTAATTAGCTTGTCCGTGTGTGTTATTCATCGACAAATATACCATGGTTTTATTTAGCGAACCATAGGCGTTAATCGAAAATAATTTTATCATAATTAATCTCTAGTATCCTAAACAATTACTGTTAATATTTAAACAGAGAAGCAGGATGCTTCAGTTTTTAAAATATACAAAAGATAGTTTCTTAAGATATCCTCTTATCCTAGGATAAGTGGATATCTTTTCAGAGCATCCTAAGATATTCTCCTATACTACGATCCTAAAACTATAAAAGGGTGAAAGTGAATCAAAACAGCTAAAAGAAAACAAAGGAGATGGTACAATTTTTCTGTACAACTTATAATAGAACTTATCTGTAGACAAAAAATCATTTATAAAAAAAATATTAATAGTTTCTGGACTTGTTGAGAAACTGAACTGAACATAAATCACTTGAAAATGGCCAGTCAGCGGAGCCAATAAATTTTAAACAAATACAAACAGCTTATTTCATTTTGTTCAGACGTTTTGGCTTGATTTTTAAGCCCTCATCAGGACTGAGAAAACAAAACAGAATAACAATATCAACAGTGCAGTACCAAAGAAAATGTAGCAGTTTTATAGACAGGAATGATGGGGATGAAAAGAATGAAATACAATGAACAAAAGGTTAAATTATAAAATAATTCTTATAATTTATTTTATTTTTATATTATATAATTTTTTAAATATTTTATTTGAAAAGAAAAGATATGGCCAGGACGGGGACTCGAACCCGGGGCCTTCACCTCTCCGTGGTATTCGAGTCCCGGTCTTGGCCATATCTTTTCATTTCTAATAAAATATTTAAAAAATTATAAAATAATTCATAAGAAATTAAAATATAACAAGAGTGAGAAATAGATTTGTACAATACATGATGAGTGTCTTATAATTGGTGAAAGTCAATACAAATTTGAAATTAGTTACTATTAAATGTTTAAATGAATGTTTAGTTATGATAGAGCTATATAGATATAAATACAAAAAAAAATAATGGATTTTACAAATAAATCACTATCATATGGCTTTCTGTGGATACCTTAGAAATCCAGTGAGGCTTGATATTTCCTCCATTATAATTGTCTAATGGAAAAGGAAATAAGAAAAGGAAAATAAGTTGTTTAACTTCACAAGAAAGTA
The DNA here is from genome assembly GCA_037127475.1 of Arma custos. Taxonomy (NCBI): domain Eukaryota; kingdom Metazoa; phylum Arthropoda; class Insecta; order Hemiptera; family Pentatomidae; genus Arma; species Arma custos. Next base: position 33,897,185 of record CM073765.1, read on the forward strand.
AATTTTAAACGTCTGAAAGTTTTTTATAAAATTCAGGGCATATATTACCTAATTAATCTAAAATTGAGATAAATAGGAAATTTTAAGACTTGGAAACTGTAGTAATTCATGAAAAGGTAATTTTTCAGGAGAAACGAAAATTGTTTTAACAACTAAAATGATAAATATGTTTTGATCAGAAAATAGTAACTACCACCGTTCACAGAAACTAAACCACTACTAGTTTTGCCTTGCTTCTCTTCCTATCGTATTGCCATGATTAATTAATATCTTCTGTATGAGAAAACTGAAAAAAGTTTTTTTTTTTTTTTACTATCTACTTTTCCATGTTGACACCTCAATTCACCACCGACAAAAACATTGATTTTTGAGTTGCGTCACTTTAGAAATACTAGTGCGATATAGAAAATTTAATGATGCATTTACCAGAAGCCTCTTAGCTTTGAGGGGGAGAGAAGATCCAACTTTGAGATTCGCTGCTATCATCATGATTTCTTTCGTGGTGAAGAGAGGATTGAGATGGTCTTCTTGCATAATGTAACAGCTAAGAGATCTTGTACTGCTTTTTCCTGGGTTCACAGCCACTCCATCCATCTGGATTTCTCCAGACATACCCTGGGCACTACAGACAAATACTGGCTTTATAAAAATAAGTAAATAAATAAAAAAAACTGGCAAAACTTCAACCCACAGTACATGGTATGGACTGTGCTGTTTCTTGAACAATTGCGGGGAAGTAATTTGTCCGAGATCACTCATGGCCGGCAGGTTTTTCCTTGAAATAAGGGTACCCACTTCAGAGGGACAGGGTAGGCCCCAGGAGAGACGTCAGATCCTTATTACTAGGGTTAGCAGATTAAATAATTTATCTGCCACAGGCCAGACCTTTGGCATAGCAACTCAGCATTCAAACCTTTGAGCTACTCTTCACCGGATTTTATTTATTATTTATATTGAGTGAAAATGTTATAAGTTAAATGTTATTTATTGTTACGAGCGCGGGAATTGGCGATTCCTGGAAGAGAACAAAGCCTCCTTGTCGGCAGAGATGAAAGAGGCCTTTTCGCGAAACTTCGAGGTCCTTCCCGTATGATCTAGATCTGGCATTCTGTCTATAAAAACAGCATCTCGGTGCGAGTAGGGTCAGAGTGTTAAAGCACACGGTACGGTTAACATCGGAAACGGTGATAAGCCAGTGTAATAAGTCAGTGACAGTTTGTGAGTGTAATTGTGTGACAGTTTGTTATATTCAGAGATTCTTACGGTCGGTGGACTTTAATTAGTGAACTGTAAGTGTTAATTAGTAGTAATTAATTAGTTAAGTAGTAGTTGTAATTTTATGTGCTGTGTACAAGCTTATGTAAATAGTTAAGCTATTTAGTAATAATAATATCTTATATTATTGTAATAATTAAATGGAAGTTAGGCCTAGATTATAAATATCTAAAATATTCTTATTGTAAATTTATTTCAGTTAATAATCTATTTGTTAGTAATTTCCTTGTTTAGTTTCTTTGTTAGTAATTGTTAATAGTTAATTGTATTCTTTTATCACTTTTGTAAATAAATATTAGTATCTTTGATTAAGGAGCGTTTAAGTAATTTTTAATGCCCAGTAGCCCGTAACATTATTATTATGGGTTTATTTATAGAGGGTGTTTTGTGAGCTACAGTTGAATGGAAGGATGCATTAATATTACAATCAGGAATCAATACTGGCAACTCTGTGAATAATAAATCTCTATAACAGTGGCCATTTCAGTAGTCCCAATACACCATACAATAATCCAAATAATATCAATACTCTTTATACAGGTAATTATAATAATTAAGGAGCTGGCGAACAGAACCGGATTAGTCCACGAAATTAAATTTTACAGGATGGCTAAAAAACCAATATTAATACATGGCGAGGAATAATAAGACAACATTACGCCATTATAGATAGGTGATTTAGTGCTATTGCTACAAGAGTAGTTAATTTTTAATTTGCTTTTATATCCCAAAGTTATTTAACAAAAATGGACTAGTCTGGTTTTGTTCGAAAAAGATGGACTAATCCGTTTTTGACCGTAAACATGTGCAAGTCCGGTTTTGTTAGTATTGGACGAATCCGATTTAGTATTTAAAAGGACATTAAAAAATGAGACAAAAAGTTTGGAAGATTTTTCGTGTTTTTAAGAAAATTAGATAACAATTTCCGTAATGTCCACTTCCAGACATTCACAATCCTCAATATTATCACATTCACCTACTCCACCAAACTCATTTTCTTCAATGATGCCTGTAGATCCTGATGTAGTCTGTATTACCTCTTTGTACCATTCTACTTCAGGATACTCGCACCATTTATCACCAAACTGTGTTACTTTAGGGTTGGCAACTAAGTCATTGCCGATTTCAAATAAGAAGGCAAATTCAGAATTTTTGTTTAAAAACATAACTTTATTCAATTAGATATTGCCCGTTCTTGTCGATGACCTTTTTCCATCGTTCTGGCAGCGTAAAAATTCCCCGTTCGTAAAATGTCTGGTCTTTGCTATTAAAAAACTGAATTAGGTGTGATCTGACATCATCCGCGTTGTTAAAAATTTTACCATTTAAAGAGTTTTGCATGGAACGAAACAAATGGTAATCCGAAGGCGCAAGGTCAGGGCTATATGGTGGGTGTGACAAAACATTCCAACCCAGTTCCAATATTTTTTGCCGAGTAACCAAAGATGTGTGGGGCCTTGCGTTATCATGATGGAAAACAACACCCTTCCGATTTGATAATATCGGCCGCTTTTCTTCAATTGCATCCTTCAGTTTGTCGAGTTGTTCAACATACACATTTGAATTTATCGTTTGGTTCTGCGGCATGAGTTCAAAATACAAAATTCCTTTGTGATCCCACCAGACTGACAGCATAATCTTTTTTTGGTGAATATCTGCTTTTGATGCTGTTTGGGCTGGTTGATCTTGCTTCACCCACGATCTCTTGCGAGTAACATTGTTATAAACTATCCACTTTTCGTCGCCAGTAACTAGGTTCTGCAGAAATGGATCATTTTCATTGCGTTTCAGTAGCGAATCACAGATGCTAATCCGTTGCGTCAAATGAATTTCCTTTAGCTGGTGAGGGATCCATAAATCAAGTTTCTTGACATAACCAAGGGTTTTTAATTTTTTTTCAATGCATGTATGCGACACATTGAGCTTCTCTGCAATGTCTCGTGTTGTGCTGTGACGATCTGAATCGATAATGGCCTTGATATGGGTTTCATCCACTTCGACTGGGCGGCCAGATCGTTGTGCATTTTTCAGTGAAAAATCACCGGAACGAAATCTTTCAAACCAATTTCGACACTGCCTTTCTTTTAAGGCTTTATCTCCATATATGGCACATAACTTCTTTTGTGCTTTTGATGCTGTTTGGGCTGGTTGATCTTGCTTCACCCACGATCTCTTGCGAGTAACATTGTTATAAACTATCCACTTTTCGTCGCCAGTAACTAGGTTCTGCAGAAATGGATCATTTTCATTGCGTTTCAGTAGCGAATCACAGATGCTAATCCGTTGCGTCAAATGAATTTCCTTTAGCTGGTGAGGGATCCATAAATCAAGTTTCTTGACATAACCAAGGGTTTTTAATTTTTTTTCAATGCATGTATGCGACACATTGAGCTTCTCTGCAATGTCTCGTGTTGTGCTGTGACGATCTGAATCGATAATGGCTTTGATATGGGTTTCATCCACTTCGACTGGGCGGCCAGATCGTTGTGCATTTTTCAGTGAAAAATCACCGGAACGAAATCTTTCAAACCAATTTCGACACTGCCTTTCTTTTAAGGCTTTATCTCCATATATGGCACATAACTTCTTTTGTGCTTGCGATGCGTTCTTGCCTTTTCGGAAGTAATACAATAAAATGTGTCGGAAATGCACGTCCTGTTCTTCCATTTTTAAATCGGGATAAAAACAAAACTAAAGAACTAATCAAAAAAATATTTTTACTAATTAAATGTAGAAGTCCATACAGTAAGAAAAAAATATAGGTTAGATGCTCTGGCCACGTTAACAAAACAAAAGAAAGTGTAGAGTGAATCTATCGACAAAAACGGCAATGACTTAGCTGCCAACCCTATAAAATACGATCCACGTCTTTTTTTTTTGAAGTTTCATCTCATTTACTGAAGGCATTCTTCGAAGCAATGTTGGATGGTTTAGTCCCTGCTCAAGAAGACTCGTGTAAGGTACAATATTCTTGTCATTATTGTATTTATTTAAAGATTTAACACCGCACATAAAGTAATAAAGCAAAAAATATTAATGTTTTTTTAATTTTTGCTGGACAGGTCCGCTTTTGATTAAAACTGTGTTAAAGATATGAAAACTACATGGGACTAGTCTGCTTTAAAACGAAAAATGAATGTACATTTTAATATGTTTGGTAAAAACTCGGACTAAACCGATTTTGTTTGAAAATACACTTTTTAATTTTTTTTCCCCTACTTAGTGGCGGTTTTCATTAAAAATATTAACAGGGATCGACGTAACGAGGTCCAAGGAACATAATTCGAAAAAAAAAGTGTGTTCGAATTGTAGTGGAATAATCCAGTTCGCCAGCTCCTCAATTGTAAATTTATATAATAATTATAACTATTATTAGGGTGGCACGTATCGCTTGATATGTACAGCATCACCTATAATCCTGTTTTGAGTTGAAATTATTTTTTTTTAATTTTAAATACTGTTAGTGAAGTTATAAAAATTTACCATGAAAATTTCATTAAACTTTCTTGCATAATAGTGCATCTAGCGTTAATTGGATAATATATAAGTACAATTTATTTACTAAAAGATCGCATTGATTCATGCGTTTTTTATCTTCGTTATTGAATATCTTGGAGTGCGGACGCTACCTCCGATTTACTTAGTCTGTTTGTCTGTTGATGTGATATGTGATACATTTGATCTTCATTTTAGTGTATTTTAATGTATTTGATACTCATTTTAGTGTATTTCCTGATGATGTCTAAATTGGCAAAATTATGACTGATTTTATTTTCCAGTATTTTAAGAACTCCAGGCTTTGTTTTGGCATTTTTCGTCTGCGTTATAATCGGTAATTTATTCAATTTTTTTTAGTTTTAGCTCATTTTAGTAAAACATTAATATTTTTAAGTTGTGTTCAGTAAATGAAAAGACTGAAAACTGGAAAGCTTATGAGAATTTCCCAGATTATCACACTACCGAATGGTAGTTTTTGAATAGTTTTTTTTTCCTGGTTAGATTTTGAGTGGATTAAATCTTGGGATAGAATTTAGAACTGTTATGAATCGGATAGGTGAAAAAAAATTAAGATAATCGCAATTCAAACTCAGATAAAATGGTGCTGGCAGATTCTCAAATAACGCCCCACTCTAATTATACAATATTTGCAGCCCCTGTGAATAATTGGTTAAGTTGAATTTTATCCAGATAGAGCCGTCTATATTGAGGTAAGCGGAATTATGCCATTCTCGTAGTTTTAACTCGATTTGTAGTATCCAGGGGCGGATCGAGGGGGGGGGGGGTGCGCGGGGGCACGTGCCCCCCATACAGGTTTTTGTGTACTATGGAGATTCCAGAGAAAATAACAGAAAGAACATGAGTGAAACTATTGGTTTGATATTTTAATAAACCTTTGAAATATTTCTATAGATACTACAAGTTTATTTCTAAGTTATTGTTGATGTTTTTTCCCGTCTGGCCGTTGTGCCTCCCCCCCCCCCCAGAAAAAAACATTGGATCCGCCCTTGGTAGTATGCATAAGCAACTAAGCAATATTTCATTTCAAGTCAATGCCTGACTCAGCCCCACATTCATTACGAAAATAACACGATTCCGCTTCCCTAAGTACAAGAAATTCATTTTGGACAAAATTCGACTCACGTAAATCCATTTAGTGTGACTGTTGTTTCTCGATTTTCTGGGTAGTTTAACCTTGAAAGTATGTCAAGTAAGAATTCCGAAATACGGAAAGCATTGTTTCAAGGTTTTCACACGCAATCAATCAAGGAATTCACATAAATTATTTTAAAAACACAAACTAAAAAAAGTGACTTGGTTTCATAATTACACTAGCGATATCCGGGAAAGCCTAATTTGGTCTAAAGATTTTTTATAGGCGGAAAATATCAATATAAAGTTGGATCTCGACGGCTAAGAAGGTTTCAGTAATTACTGACAAGGCCTTACAAAAAGAAATAAAAACTTGCATCGGAGGTCCTTGAAAGTTGTGAGTGATGTTTTTGAGCTTATTTATTTCACTTTTTATTGTTTTAAAATATATATAATAACTGGTTTTAGTAATCCACTTGCTATAGATCGCTCCCAAGATAGAATCGTCTCAGAAAATGGGCAAAAGTAGCATCAGGGTTTGAGAATTCTCTCAAAACAGGTTGAGCCTAAATCATGACCGGGATATCTTGCAGGTATTCCAATTTTTTCCCCCCGTCATTTTCAGGGCCTGATTTCAAAATGTTTTTAGTTATATTTCTACTTATGTAATTAGTTTGTCTTTGTACCAACCTAGATATTTTAAAGTCGTAATAAATATTAAATAATTATTTGTTGATTCTTATTATGATTATTTATTATTATTGCGAAGAAAGCTGGAGTTAAAAGCTGGATAACAACAGCCAGCTATAGAAGAGCATGTTGATTGGTGTTAAAGGAGGCCAGGACTGTCTTGCGGGTTGTAGCGCCAATATAATAAATAATAATAATTTGATCATTTGTGTACCATTTGTTGCGGATTAGGCCCTAACTCGATATCAATCCTTTCTTGACAAACCTTATTCCCTCTCAGATCGCTCCGAATATGTTCTGGTCCCTGGTCAACCTCCTTCAATAACCCTCTGGGGCCCCACAGGGTTCATCACTATCCCCCACCCTATTTGCAATTTACATAAACGACCTTCCACTTCTTATCCAACATTCCCAGTACCATGTCTACGCTGACGATTTCCAAATACACCTTTCCTTTTTCCCTCCCGATCTATTACTAGCCACGGAAAAACTCCAGGATGATCTGAATCGAATAACTCGATGGGCAATGGATAATAAGCTAAAGTTGAACGTGGACAAAACCAAGGCAATAGTAATAAGGTCAAACTACTTTCTTAAAACTATTCCCCATAATCCAATCCTCTATATAAACAATGAGCCTATTAAATTCTACCCTCCCGTCAAAAACCTTGGAATTATCTCTGACCAAACCCTCTCCTGGAAAAAACATATCTCTGAAATTTCCCGTCGTTCCTTCTCCACCTTAAAGCGTCTGAATTAACTTCGTCACCTGTTCCCTTGTGAAATCCTCAATTTTCCCTCATTTGGACTAATGCTGTATAGTGTATGAAGGTATCTCTGGGGATCTCGAGGGAAAATTAAAACGGTTGCTTAATTGCTCCGTTCGATTCATCTTAGGGATCCCGAGAGATGCCCCGGTCACCCGATTTTACGAAGAGCTGAAGGCTTTACCCTTGCTACCATCGTAAGTTCTTCCAAGCATCATTTCTTTAACAAGTTATTCAATTCCGCCGACCATCATACATCTCCGATCTCCTTCAATTCAAAACCACAGTCCTCTCCCGTAACACCCGCTCTCTAATCTATATCTATACCATCCCACCGAACAGCAGCTTTTGAAATAGCTTTCCTTATCCGGCCCTCCTCCCTTTGGAACTCTATACCTTCTTCCATTCGTCGTTCCAATTATCTTCCAACCTTCAAATCCCGTTTATTCCATCACCTAATATCCCTACAATGCCCAAAAAATCGGAAATATATAGTAGGATCAGTTTTGAGATGAAATTCTCTTATTCGATGAATGAATGATGTTTTTTAATGTACTCTTTAATTTCTGATTATGTATGTATATATATTAGTGTATGGGATATAAACCACGTACATATGAATAGTATCATCTAGATGGGCATTTTAAAGAAGGAGAAATAAGTGTAAATCACTGATAGTGTTATACATGTAACTATTAATTGTTTCTCTTATATAATTATTGTTAACTAGTTTTAATTTTTTTGCTTTCTCTTCTTCTAATCCGTTTTTAAAATATTGTTATTAGAGGTAGAGGAGGCCAGGACCCACACAGGGTTGTAGCGCCACGGAGATAGATAGATATTAGAGGTAATTTGCATTTTTTTGCATTACTGTTATTTTTGTTCTTTGCTCTTTCTCGATAGATTTGTTCTTTAATTATTTGTGATAATTAATTAATTGTATTTATTTTTATATTCTAAGGCATAATAGCTTACAATACCTATATTGTTATTCTAAAGGGACTTCTATCTATTGTTTATTGGATTGTTATCATTCTTGTACCTACTTGTTATGTAGTTGTATCTAATTTTGCTTACGTGCGCTACACTTTGTTTTTAAACATTATTGCTATTAATCTATATCCTATTCAATATAGGCTATAGCTATATATAGCCTATATTCCTGTCTTAGTTCGGAATAAAAAAAAAATTTAATTTAATTTATATTTGGAATTAATCATACTTTTGTATCTTTTCTTTATCCAATTATTTCGGTTTTAAATGTTTTTGTATCATGTCTATCCAGCCCTCAAGAAGACCTGCAATGTATGTGATTATGTAAGTAATGTACGTACATTCTACGCTTCTAATGAGTCTAATTTCAAATTAATTTACATAAAAAAACCCCAACAAAAACACTAAAGTCGATATATAAACACCATAACTTTGATGGCACACAAGCATATATTTACTCTGTTATTAAAGTATGACCAAAGACCTTGAATATTTAGAATACCTTTCGTCATGTTACTTTACAAAATTACATATATTTAGATACCCGCAGAAGCGGATTCACACTTTCGCCACTAATACCACAACGAGAAAATTGCGAAAAATTATCCTACATCCAAGGATATTCGTGAGAACCATAGACCTTGTAAAGTTATACTGTCTAAATCAGCTTAGCTACTCAAGTTTACAGCGTTTTTGGGATTTAGCTATTCCATTCAATTGGAAGTTTGCATGTTTATGTATCTAAAATACATAAAAATTGCAACTGATACGGAGAAAACTATTTCCCTCAGATAAGGCGATATGGTCATTACACCCTGTAATTGCCTGTTTCATACAAAGAGGAAGCACGCATCAGCTGCCTCTCCTTGAAATACTTTTGATGCGAATGCCTTTGTGTCAACCGGCGAAGCCCATGACAAAGGCAAGCAAGATATTTACATAATAACACAAAAATTTTAAAAGGCCTTACAAAAAGAAATAAAAACTTGCATCGAAGGTCCTTGAAAGTTGTGAGTGATGTTTTTGAGCTTATTTATTTTATTTTTTATTGCTTTAAAATATATATAATAACTGGTTTTAATAATCCACTTGCTATGCATCGCTCCCAAGATATCGCTGTAGCGGACCTTGGGAATCCATTTTTTCCCCAGAGATTAACCAGCTTCAAGAAACCGTAAGTTCTCCTTCCTAATTTGGTAATCTAGGGACAGATGACAGGTTTGCTCAAAGGACGAAATTGTAGCTACCAATCTTCTAATTCGATATAGTTTATCAGGCACAATAAGAATTAATTTTATGGTGTTCCAACCTGGTTCATTTCGGTGAAATTTTGGCTATAAGTGGTCAAATATTTCAATCAAATATGTTCGGCATTACACCTATTATTCCTAAACAATCCATTCTATTATATAAATACTCGTAGTTAACAGTATAATAAATTAAAAATCATTCTGCTTCATTAAACTCTTTCATTAAAGAGTAGCAGGTATAATCATTTAATTTAAGGAAATAGTTACATTTTATCATATTGGTGTTATGAATAAAATGGCAGTCGGGTGGCACAGGGATGTGGGATCGGTGAAGAGAACGGATTTGTCCTGACTGTGAGGCGACCCCTGATAGCTCAAATGGTAAGAGCACCTTTTGGTTGTCATGGAGGGACGGACGATCCGGATTCGAATCCCGGCCAGAGCAAGCTTTTTCTCTTCGAAATAAAAATATTTAAAAATTAAAACAATTAACAAAAATTATAAGAAAGAATAGAAATGTTTCGTTTTGAAAAAAAAAATGAAAATCTTAACTTTATTATATGCTAGTATATAATCCCCGCTCCAGCTTTGAACGGGCAGGATGACATATTATGCCTACATCATTGTCTGCCTAATGTATTCTATTACGTATCTATAATAAATAAAAAAGATTTCCGCGAAAAGACAGACAGACACGGCCAAGAACTTTGTTTTATAATGTGCATAGATAGATAGATAAGAGATTAGGCAGCTTCTTTGATGAAACCTCCAAGGTGGCTATACTTTTTCCTACTTTTCCGACAATTATCGTTATATTCCCACCCAGACAAAACTCGACAAATTATATTCCTAAACCTTCCTGGTGCATCACTCTATATATTGGTGAAAACCGCATGAAAATCCGTGCAGTAGTTATTGAGTTTACCTCGAATAAACGCGACCGGGGACTTTGTTTTATTATATGTAAAGATTTTAATTTTTACTTCGGGAGCGGGGTAGCTCAGTATATAGAGCGTTGAGTTGCTATGCTGAAGGTTTGGTTCGAATACAGGTTTGGCAGATAAATTATTTAATCTGTTTACAGCCGGATATGGATCTGGTGAGATCTGCTGAACCTCCCGGGGACCACACAGCCTCGATAAAATTGGTACCTTAAATGGGAGAAAACCTGACGGTAGGTGACAGTAAATCGCAAAGTAAACAACTTGACAGAATAATTGTAAGGATATAGATTTATTGTGATATTGAGCATATGTAATATAGATGTACAAGAGATTTTCTTATATGACTAACTTCGTTGACATAACGACCCAAACTAATGATCCGGTGACTCTACACCAATAACTTGTATAAGTAATGTTAATTCCATCTTACTTACTGGAAGGAGGTTAAGATATTGAGAAGAGTTGATTTTCCTGCACCAGAAGGTCCCATGATGGCAGAAAGCTCACCTGATTTGAAGCTTCCCGATATCGATTTGAGAATCGCTTTCGTATCTGAAAAAAAAAGTATTAATGACAAAAGTAATCAATTGTAGCGAAAATTTACTTTAATTTAATTTTATTATTAAAAATTACCAAGTATGTTCAGATTTCAATTCTTAAAAATCAATAAGCTCAAAAAGTGGAGGGGTCACCTGATGAGTAGTGGTTAGCATAACAATCTACTATGCTCGGCAGATGGCCTCAGGATTTTTTGAAGACCCTTGTTTAAGTCCTCCTTCAAAGTGGACGTAAAATGGCGGTATCGGACCTGTTCACGTTAAAAATCCCTCAACTTCAAACGTTTGTTGTGATGTGATATAATATTAAATTTTTGAGGTAGATAGCTAATGACCAATATGCTATTGTTTTATTGTTATTTTCTTATTGCAATTATTCCAAGATAGAGAGCAGGGTAGCTCAGTCAATAAGTTATTTAATCTATTAGCAGCCACGGATGGTATTCTTAACTGTATTCCCCAGTATTCTTAACTGAGGGAAAAACCTAGCTATTGAGCGTAAAATAAACTGCCTTAAGCAATACTTTAGTTAAAACATAGGTTGATTGTAAATGTATATAATAACTTGTTTTTTGCTATGCCGAAGGTTCTATGTTCAAATAAGACTGTGGTAGATAAATTATTTAATCTGTTAACAACGATATAAGGAGCCTGTCACCCAGCCTCCAGAAAGTAGGCACCCTTAATTGAGAGAAAAACATGGTAGTTAAGTGTGATCTCGGACAAAATCACCTCCCTGCATAACTGTTGTCCTAGAAGTACATAATCTTTCATGTACTGTACCCAAGACCCTTCATGGATTGTAGAGGTACAGTTTTTTATTACAAGATTAAGAGCTATAAAAATAAAAATAACTATTTCTAATAAATAATGAACTATTTCTAGTATAAGGTTGACACATTTATCTATATGTTTGATAGTTGGTAATAAACAATCTTGATTTGTGGAATACTCGAAGGATCAAGATTACTTCAAGGCAAAATTATATCGATAAATAGCGATTAAATTGTAAATATGGGTCAAAGTCGTAATAATTGGACCGAGTCGATGCATTTATCCAATAAACCCAGTAACATTTGAACCTCAAACTCATTATATCCTTAACAATTATTAAAAAAATTGGGTCAAATAATAAGATATGGTCCGGTTTAAATGGGGCATGCATTAGAGGATATGATCAGGGCCGTTCCCTATAAAATCGACCAGGAAACCATGACCACCCGATAGGGTTTTATTAAAATTAATTTATTTCCTATCCAAATTTTATTAGGCGCTCGTTAATGACACCTGTCCTTATTATAACAGGATAGAAAAAAATTTAGAACTCACACAGTCGCATCATTCGGTTAGCCATGGTAGCATAAAGTGCCGTTAAATAAATAAGCAAACAAAATTCTATTTTTATATCTTAAGTGTTATTGAAGATTCCGCTTGAGAGCGAAAAATATCAGAATATTTCAAAAATACGATGTTTATATCTACAGTGTCGGAAAATAAGGCAATGAAGCGGCAGACCGAGCAGCCAAGAAAGCAGCATCATCCCCGACCATAACAAATGTTTATACCATATCGGACATTTCACAATATCTAAAACACCAAGCACTCATGACGTGGATACAGCTGTGGGAGGCAACTGATAAAAATAATAAATTGAAAAATATTAAAGCGGAAATAAAACCGTGGGAAAGTTCTTGCCGCAGCAACAGAAGAGAGGAAGTAGTCATCACGAGACTAAGAATTGGCGACACGCGGATGACACACGGATATTTGATTGAAAAAGACGCACCACCAAAGTGCGGAAGTTGCAGGGTGCAACTATCACCCACATCTTGGAAGAATGCCCCCTGTATGAAACATATTTTCATGGCTTGGGGATTGATAGGAAAACCTCGAATACCCTGGGAAATAACGCCGCAAATATAGACAAGGTGATAACCTTTCTTAAAGAAAATAATATTTTCAGTAAAATATAATAATTATAAGTTATATGGAAATAAAAGTTAAACCAAAAAATAATAAAGAACTAAATATTGAATCAAAAGAAGAAAGAGGCTGATAAATGAATAAATAAATAATGAAATAAACATTTGAACAAAAAGAAGAAAGACGCTAATGACCATAGATGTTCTGCGTCTATAAGCAATAAAACCTCTACAGTGTCGGTGATGTTTATATCTAAGTGGTTAAGTCGGATTTTGTCCAGAGATATTTATTGGGCCGTAACGGATGAAATGTCAGTTTCGTTTATTTACAGTTTTCTTTTTATTAGGGATTAGATTATTTGTACTCAAACAATTATATTATGTATACCGCTTGAAAAATTTAATCTTTTTTTATAACCAGTCTTAATTTTCCTTTTGAAAGTGAAGCAACGTTTTAAAAATAAATAAGAATAAAATTATGCCTTCCGCTATGTTCTAAAAATTTGTATAATTTTTTTCTATGAATTTAAACTTGGCCATAGCTTCACGGAGGCGTCCCGAAACATTAATATTGTTTACGGTGAAGATACAGTGAGCGAAAGAACTATCTTCCGTTGGTTTAAAAAAAATCGGCCTGGGGATTATGACCTTACCAACAAAGAACGTGGTAGGCCGAAGACTAAGTTGGACAACGAAAAGTTGAAAGAGCTGGTCGAAGCGGGCCTTCTGAAAACACTCGTGAATTAGGTTCACAACTTGGAGCAAGTGCCATGCCGGTTTCCAGGCACTTTAAGGAGCTTGGTAAGACAAAAAAAGCTGGAAATATAGGTACCACATGAATTATCCGAGGCCCAGCAGCTCGCCCGATTTTTTTTTTCAGAAGCTGTATATGAACTGTATATTCAGAAACTGTATATGAAGCTGTATATGAAGGTGAGGTCCTTCCTCACCCACCACGTTCTCCGGACCTTTCTCCATCCAATTTTTACTTTTTCCGTTGTTTGGATAATCTTTTAAGAAAGACATTTCTTCCTTGACACCTAATTTTTACAGAGCGGGGATATAAATGTTTTTTTTTACGTAGGGAGAAGTATATTGAATGTGAGGGATCCTATTTTGATTTATAAAATTATTGTTTAATATTTGTTTTGCTAATAGTTTAAATTTACACCTTCAGTGACATTTCATATGTTACAAACCAATAACTGCTTTCAGATAACCGGAATCGTATCATTCTCGTAGTTTTTGGCTTGAAATGGAGTTGTAATATAAACTATAACTCCTTTTCAAGCTAATACCTTACTTAGCTCCTTATTAACTAAGAAAATAACTCGATTCCGCTTACTTAAGTACAAGAAACTCATTTTGGAGAAAATTAGACTTAACCGCTTATTCACCGGGGCTGTAGATACGTCATGTTCTCGGAACAACTTTAGAAACACACTCTTATAAAAAAAAAAAATTCTACCATTGTTATTAACCAATTAAATACGGTATGGCGTTCATTATCCGAAATAATGTCCTCAGATGGGGTTCCGATAATCAAAAGTTCGGATAACCGAAATTATCTTAAAGGAAGGAGAATTTCAATTAAACCAGAGAACCAAACATTTTTTTTCAATAATTCAAACGTTTTTATAAATTCTTTTATTTTATTATTTAATATGCAAGTTGAAACCTGGTCCGTTTCAATTGACTCGGTAAGAAAACTGCTTTCAATGGATATGGATTTTTGGGGGCGTAGTTGTAGGACGTTCCAAATAACAAATTTGGGGAAGCAGCAAACAAACCACTAAACATCCTATACTCAGTTGGAACGAAAAACCTGAGTTGGTTTGGCCGATGGCCTAAAAGAGTACTGAATGTTCCATCGGAAAGGAGGAAGACAGGTCGCCCAGAAAAGAGGTGGAAGGAAGGGATCCCGGAAGCAATGGCGGCAAGAGGAAGACTTCTATGATAAAAAGAAATGGCGGTAGGACTTATTGGAATTAGGCTACGACATATGACGTATTGCTGTATTAAGGTCGTTCATATGTATATATATATATATATATATATATATATATATATATATATATATATATATATATATATTATATGCAAGTTAGGAAACTGAATTAATGCAGTTAATAAAATAAATGTCAATAAAACATCTACCATAACAAAATTTATGGTAGTGGGACAGAGAAAATTGTAGTATTAGTTAGATCTAATTTTAACATCTTCATGGCAGCTAAATCTCTAATTTTTTTAAGTTTAGTAGTAAGTATTAAGTAATCGTGATAAGTATTATGTAATATTTTTAAACTTGTTTTATAGCAAAGGCAATGTCGAACCCTTCTTGTATTTTTTCCGGAAAGCCATTTCGGATAAGCCTTGTACCTTCGTGTCTAGTTTGAGGCTGTGGTTTTTGAAGAGTTGATTAACGACCATATTTTGATTATATATTGCATTCGTTTGATTGATCTTTGTTTCTTATTCAGACTAAGTTGTTTCTTCTACCTTGCGGTGTAGAGATTTTGCATAAGGAGCGCCACCTGCCTCTGTCAAGGGCTGCTCTCCTGGCTTCCGCCCATCCAGGTCACTCTCGGCCTTCCCCTGGGTCTTTTTCCTGTTGGTTTAACCTCCATAGCTTTCTTCACTGTCCGGCATTAATCCATCCTCATTACATGTCCGAACCATCTAAGCCGTCTTTTCTCGAGTATCTGAATAAGGGGGAGAAGAAAGATCGTCTCGAAGTGGTACCCTCTAGTAACAGTATATACACTGACTAAACGATCTGTTAAAGTGGTGCTTGAATGGGTGATGCAATCTGACAGTCTCAGGAAGTAGGAGATCATTATTATTATCTCTGTCCGATCTCTGAAGCCACTTAAGGCAGATGCAGTTGCCAGAAGGAGGCAGCCCCTCCGCTGAACTAGGAGCCTGTGGGCCAATCTCTCGCGTCTCCGAATCCAAATGGTTAAAAGAACCATAAGTAAGAAAGCTGGATTGTCTTTTGATTGGTTCCACTGTTAATTTACATGTATTCATTTTCATTAGACAAATTTGTATATTCTATCTACTTGTATATTTTTAATAAATATTTGACTGTTTGCTTCCTTCTCTTTCTTTGTAATTACAACATTTGTTTTCTTGATATTAATTACTGGTTCATATAGATCATTGGCTTCAACCATTTGGCCACTAGCTGTTGTAGACCCTCTACTAACAAATATCAAGGGATATAATTTCAATAATTTTGATGGATATAATTTCAGTGTTCACTGTTTACAAGAATTCAGTTACCACAACTTTCCATGAATTTTCTCAATACCGATAGAGAAGTACATAGAAATAGAAGTATATAGAAATAACAAAAAACTGTACCACTACAATCTATGTAGGGTCTCAGGTCCCGTATAGATAGAGGCTATACTGTTTCTAGGAAAACGATTGTGCAGGGAGGTTATTTGCCCGAGATCACGCTCAACCACCAGGTTTTCCCCCAATTAAGGTTGTCCACTTTATAGAGAATTGGTCAGCCCCAGTTCAAGAGGGTTTTTGCACATCCCACAGGGTTCATTAACAAATTAAATAATTTATCTCCCACAGCTGGATTTGTACCCGAGACCTTGACCACAGTAACTCATCGCTCTACAAACTCCGCTCTCATGAGGATAATAAATTGTATTGAAATACTGTTATTGGATTTTAAAAAAATAATAATTTTAAACATAAATCCATGATTCACTCATTAAATATACAACAAATGACCTCATTTAAGGCCAATGTCCTGTGCTATAACTTTGGAATTTGAATAAATAAATTCAAATTATGATACATTAATATTCACTTAGTATTTAAGTTTAGAGTGTATTTTAATAATAATGTTTTCTGGAAACTAAAAAAAAATTAATCTGAGGTTAAATAATTTGTCTGGCCATTGCCTGTTTCAAGAAGATAGTGTTGTCTAATCAATGACTGATGTTTTCTTGGCCTACATTTTATTATAACTTCCTACGAAACGTTATGAAAAACTATAATAATCAAAGGCCATAAAATAATTATTTTAATGAGTAATATATATATATATATACAGAGAGAGAGAGAGAGAGAGAGAGCAATAAATTTCCAACAGTATAATATTTCGCTTCAATCTAATTAAAATAAAATAAATTAATGCAAGAATAGAAATTTGAATCTACTTTTCTTTACTGTAAATAAAGTAAGTTTTACTTTTAGTCCTTGAGACTCAAACTTATATCTGTTAAACTATCTTGAGGGGCGTCCTGAGATCTAGTGGTTAGCATAACAACACACTAAGCCCAAAATCGCGTATTCGTAGCCCGGTAGGTGGCCCTTGGATTTTTTAAAGAGAGTAAAAATGCCAGGGTTATGCTGTCCTTCGGAAGGGACTTAAATAGAGGTCTTGAACAAGTACGGTATCAGGCACTCTTTAAATATCCCTTCCCTAATTAAACCATGGATAGGTAAAATTTAGGACTTCCACCGTAGCATCGTCCGATTAGCCATAGCAGCATAATATTTTTGAGTACCTGACATCATATAGGCTCGGGAACTCCGTTTTACGTCCCTTCCGAAGGATATTGAATTTATTTTGTGGTCACAAAGACTAACGGAAAAAAGTGTGATGAATATATAATTCGAGAAAAAATAATTAACAAAATAAACAGCGTTTTTGAACAGTTTTTATAGCATTAAAAAACTTAACAAATAAATCTTTCCGAAAAGGCAAATTATATAATGTTACGTTGTTGGTACGTCATTGAACGGAAAAACATCTAATATGTAGGCAATGCCGATAAAAATGCGTAATACATATGATTATGACATCTGATAAATTATGAGAAATCAAATTTTTACTATCAGTCACAGAGAGGAGGAAACGAAAAAAAAAAAATATTATTTTATAATATGGCTCCATATTATCGAATTAAGAAAGTTTTTTTAAGAAAGAGGGCAAGATTATTTCTGCCGTCTCATCTTTTATCCAATTAATCCAATAAAATTAAACAACTTTGTAATCATGTTTTAGATAATATAATTAGAAATAAATATATTTTTTATTTTATAATTTATATCAATGTAAGTTATAAATGTATGGCTTCTTGAGCAACCTTCATTTATGAGTTATGTATGTACGAGTGTTAGCTTAAACTCTTTTACTGAACAAATCACTTACAAAAGATCTTAGATATATTTATATTATAATATTCTAAAGTATATTTTTGCAAATTCCATTTGCTTAATCTACTAAACGTTTTTTTCCATTTTTATTTATCAAACTATAAATGTGTATAGAATTAAGAAAATATTCTCTTAATATTCCACGTCTAATATTTTGAATCCATTCATCAAATATTTCTTCGGGTTTGGACCGAGTCGTCAAAATCTTTGCCAACGTTTCGCTAGGCATGCCACTAGCTTTCTCAGGACTTAATCTGAGACTTTATAATTAAAAACTATAAAACGAACTGTAAATGGAAAAAAAATTCAAAATACTATTCAATAAAACAATAAGTAGTTGTAATTGGCGCAGATAGTAATGAATAATTTAAGATTAGCAAGTTCCATTTGCATAATTTCAACTGGCATAATTTCCAATTGCAGAAAAAGAAACTATAAATTGTGCCATAATCTAATTACAAAATTAATAAATACATGTTATGTATGAGTAATTTTAATCAAGGTATTGCTGAAAATATATTTTATTCAGATCTTGCCATAATCACATAGGGTTTTTTAGTATGTTTAATAGATGTGGTTAGATTAGTTTGAAATTGTTTTCTGATTTTTAGGATAGAGAAAGAGGAGTAAAGTTGATAAAACAATTGATAAACCACTAATTGATTGTACTTATTTTATATATATTTCGATTTATAACAAGTGCCTTTCTTGTTAAAATAACTTAAAGTTAATTAGTATTAAATATAACAAATACATTTTAAAATTAAGCGCGGAATTTACTACCCTTTCAACTTTTTCACTAGGGGTTGATATTCGATTTTTTCTTGGATCTAGTTTGGAACCTATGTCCCACCAACCATGGAATAATGTTTTACTTCAACAACCCTTTAAAATTCTTGGCCTCAGCAAATGGTAGAGTATGTACTATTTATACGCCAACGGTTGTGCAGGGAGGTGATTTAGCTGAGATCACACTCAAACGCCAGGTTTTCTCCCCCAATTAACAATTCCCAATTTATAGAGGCTGCGTGAACCCAATGAAGGTCCCCAGATCACACAGAGTGCACTCGTTGCGGTCTGTATGTGAATGATAAAATTTTGTTTACATTATCACCCTTCTGTACATTTATTTTGTAATTTTATATTCTTTATCCTTAATTCTATATCCGTCACTATTTTTACTTTTCTATTGCTCTATATGTTATTATATTCTTGGTACTGTAATGATTTTTTTATAGCTTTTTGGTTTTGTTTGTTTTTTCTCTCATAGTCCTGAAGATGACCTACAAAGTAAGTCGAAACATCGGCACTAATAAAAAATAGGTCTTGACTTATTTGGTGTTTTTTTTACTGCACCCCCAACTATCTCCATCCTCCATTATATCATCCAGTCAACTATTTTTCTCTCTACATGAGAGATTAAATAATTTATCAGCCAAAGCAGAATTTGAACCTTAAATGAATGGAACCTGCAGCATGGCAATTCTGTACTCTATACACTGAGCTACACCTCTCCCTAAAGTCTAGAAAAATGACCAAAACTTGATTTTTTAAGTGCGATTTAAAAATAAACCAATTGCAAAGTAGTCATTTTGCAAACCCGATACTGGTATTGCTGAAAGAATTTGAATCGGAATAATTCAAATAGTAATAAAATTATTTCCATTTCATATAATTATATTATAGGAGAGACCGACGACCCGGGTTCGAATCCCGGCCGGGCAAATCTTTTCTCTTCAAACTAAAGATATTTATTTTTCTGTTTTGAAGGTATATCAAACTGTTGATTACTTTCGAATGTCGAATGGAAGGAGTTTCGTAACTCTTATCTTCTGACTAATTATCAATCCCATTAATTAATTATATTTATATCAGGGTTAACCGACAGGGACAATTCGAATTGACCCCCCAAGATAAATTATCACTTTTCACTACGCTTATCTAAATAAATAGGTTAGAGATTTATTTGAGAGATTATAGAAATACTTGACTCTCATCCATCAGATCGGTCAGCTTTGTTAAGGTTCTTCGAAGGACAGATTTAGAAGATATAGAAGAAGAGGTAAATGGAGAACTTGTATTGATGGATTGGTTGGACCTTTGGGATCTACGGACCCTCCTGAAACTCACCCAGCCTCTATAAAGTGGGTACCCTTATTGGAGGGAATAGTTTGGCGATTGGGTGTGTAATCTCGGCCAAATCCCATCCTAGTTTATAAATAAAACTAGGCAACCAAATTTATTTATTTTAACAGGGCGAGATATTAAAATTATGTAAATACTTGCAAAGAAATATAAATAAAAGTGTGGCAAGTATGTATTTTCTTAAATTTTTAATTTATTTTTATTCGCGATTTCGATACCATTAATACTATACTTCATTAGCTTATTAATTAAGAAGTAGCAAAAACACTAAGAAGAATACGTCACAAAAAGTATTAGGATAAAGTGTAGTAATTGCTAGTCTGCTTAATTTTAATTTTTTTCATCCTGCCTCTATAAGCCCAAGACTCTTCGCTTGTTGTGAGGGTACAGGTTTTTGTGTCGTTTTTTAATTTTAGAATGTGTAAATCATTGTATAATGTAATATTAAAAAGTGTAGAATTTAATATTAGTACAAAAGAACAAAACAAAGCTAAAATTAGGTAATCGGCTTTGCCTTAATCTTCTATCAATTTTAATAAAAATAATTATTTTATATCTAATAAACATCATACGCAGCAAATACAAGGGATTTGAAGGCAGTGAAGGTGAAGAATGTCAATATAAGTACATTACTAAATTATAACAAGTATTTATAAGATGAAAATAGTTGACTGGATGATCTAATGTGAAGGAGATAGTTGGGGGGGTGCAGTCAAAAAGAACACTGAATAAGTAATAAACTTATAATTATGTGCCGACGTTTCGACCTACAGTGTAGGTCATCTTCAGGGCTATGAGAGAGAAACAAACAGAACAAAAAATATAAAAATGTACAGTAACAATAATATGATGACAAGTAATGTAGAAAATTAAAATAGTGGCAGATATGAAGATGGAAGATAACGAATATTAAAAAAGTGACAGAATATAATAAAACTAAGATATAAACAGATTTAAAAATAATGATAATGAAAAGAAATTAAAATAGTGACAGATAATAATAAAATTACAGATGATGAACAGAAATTGAAATAGTGACAGATATAATAATTATTATTATTATATCTGTCACTATTTTAATTTCTTTTCTAGTTGAACGTCTTGGTGGTGGGGTGCTGTCTCATGTTTGGAGCCGGTTTGGGCTGTTGATCGTTGGGATGTATTGCACCTTTTTCTTCGAGATGCGATTTACATAACCCCTTTTTGATTTTGGTGTCTTGATAATGCCTGAATAGGCGAAACGTCGACTGGTAAGTAGGTGTATTTTTTGAAACATAAGGCTTTGCATTGTGGTTTTTCCCAATTGCATTATAATAAATAATAGTGTTTCTTTTTGAGTTTTTGGCTCTATTTTAGTAAAAAAAAAATGTAATAAAAAAAATGAAAAAAAAAATAAATAAAAAAAAAATAATAATAATAAATAAAACATAAAAGAAATATACTGTACACATTCATACTCTATTTACAATTTGCCTGGGGTCCCCGAACTGAGCTTCTTCCTCATGAATGAGGGCAAAGCAGGAGTCCGGGAGGCCCCAGCCCCCTTTCCCAGCCGCGTCACTGGCATTAAACGCCAATGGAAGCTGGTTAAGGGCGCTTCACACACACACTCAGGTCGTGAGTGAAGAATCTGGCCAGTGCCAGTACTCCAAATAACATTATTATATCAGGTCTCGAGGCCATTGCCGGTTTAGGCGGCGGGGTGGGTTATATGGATGTGTGGAACTGGATAATGACTGAGCCAGGGGGTTGGGATGACAGGCAAGGTTTTGGTGAAAGTTTGAAAATTTAGTAGGGATGAGATCGAGGACGAAAGGAATGTTGAGATCATTATGGAGGGTTTTGTTGGAAACATAATAAGGAGCATTGACAATAGTTCTCAGGACTTTGGATTGAAAGGATTGAATGCGTCTGATATTCGATTTTTTCGCGGTTCCCCACAGTTCCAGTCCATAGGTCCAAATAGGTTTGATGATGGTCTTGTATATTAGTAGTTTATTGTCTATTGAAATATGGGAGGTCCTACATAGTAATCTGTATAGTTGGCTGAATCGTCTGTTAAGTTCTTGTCTTTTGAGTCTGGTATGAGGATTCCATGTAAGTCTTTTGTCTAGGAGAAAGCCAAGGTATCGTACTGTGTCGGAAATGGGTAGGACAGTTTCATTGAATTGGACAGAAGGACATGCGAAGTGTAAAAGTCACGTGTTTGCATTTTTCCTCGTTGACTTTGATCCGCCATTGGTTACACCAAATTTCAATGAGTGAAAGGTGCCTTGGGAGGTTCGAGGAAGCCATTTCGGGATCTGGATGAGATGATAGGATGGCTGTGTCGTCTGTGAACATTGCAAGGAAGGTTTCAGGAGTAGTTGGGATATCAGCGGTGTACAATATGTGTAGGATAGGACCCAAGACGCTGCCCTGGGGGACTCCAGCTTGAATTGGGTAAAGATTGGAGTATTCGTTACCACAGCGTACTTGGAAGTAACGATCAGAGAGGTAGGATCGAAGGACTAGGAATAAGGATTGAGGTAACTGGGTTTTGAGCTTGAACAGCAAACCGGCATGCCATACCCGGTCGAAAGCTTTTGCTACGTCCAGAAATGCGCCTGTGCAGTATTGTTTGTTTTCAAGAGCAGAGGATATGTGATCGACAACTCGGAGACCCTGCTGGGCCGTCGAGTGCCTGGGACGGAATCCAAACTGGTGTGAAGGAATATCATTGGATTCAATTATGGGTAGGATTCGTTTCAGGAGGATTTTTTCGAAAATTTTGGAAAGAATAGGAAGCAGGCTGATGGGTCGGTATGACGATGTGGCATTGGGTGGCTTGCCAGGTTTAGGGAATAGGATGATGACGGAGTGTTTCCACAGCAAAGGGAAGTGAGTTGTACGAAGGATACAGTTATATAGGTAGGTAAGGAAAATAATCCCTTTTTGAGGAAGATGTTGAAGGATCTGGGTGGTTAGAAGGTCATGTCCAGGAGATTTGCGGACTTTTAACTTTTGTAAGAGGAATTTGACCTCAGAGGGATTTACCGCTTTAGGAGGTAAGGATAGAGGGATGGGTGAAGAGAGAAATTCATTAATATTGGAAATGTGCGTAGAGTGGATATCAGGATGTGGGATAAATGTATTTGAAAGGTGTTTGGCAAATTCTTCTGCTTTGTCCTCATCTGATGCAGCCCAATAGCCGTCTTCACGTCGGAGAGGGTGGCAAATAGATTGATATTTGAGGATTTTTTTTTGTGGCATTCCAAAGGGAATTATCTGAAGCAGATAGTGGAAAGGTAGCATTTGTAGGATTCGGATCTATAGATTGTCAGGTTCTTTTTGACTAATTTGGTGAAGTAGTTATTCCGTCTCCGATCGTGAGGATGCCTGGTTCTTTGCCAAAGGGATCGGTAACGGCGTTTGGTAAGGATAAGACCCCTAAGATCTTGCGGTAATGGATTTTTCTTGCGGACTTTGAAGGAAGGACGGGGTGAAGATGCAGTCCAAACTGCTTGCTGGATCAAATTGGTAAAGGAATTGACGGCGTCATCCAACTCCTGAGGTGTTTTTAGGGAAACTCTGAGGTCAATGGTGTCGGATACAAGCTGGTGAAATAGGTTCTAGTCAACTGGTCCCCTAATAAATGATGGCGGAGGAAGTTTGGATATTGGGACTATAGAAAGGGTAAGGATCAAAGGACTGTGATCTGAGGACAGGTCATCTAGGCGTTCTATGGAGTAGTTTAGGGGACCTAAGCCAGCATGGATGAAAAAGTCAAGGAGATCAGGATTTCGGTTTGGGTCAGTGGGCCAATATGTAGGAGTGCCTGGAGAAATAAAACTAGACTTATGGGAGTTAAGTGCAGAGAGGAGGATGCAACCTCGGGTATTAGTAGTTCTTGAGCCCCATTGTTGGTGTTTCGCATTAAAGTCTGCACCTAAAAGGAAATGAATCCCTAAGGAGTTTAGGAGAGAGCTGAATTGGGAATGAGAAATGGATTTATTGGGAGGGCAGTACACTGTTGCTAAGGTGAGAGGAAAGGAAAAGGTTTTGATTGCAATAGCTGTAGCCTGAAGGATATCGTTTGATTGGAGTGGAAATGAGTGTTGGGAGAGGGATTGATGGACAATGACAGCCGTACCACCGTGAGCTTTTCCATCAGGATGGTCGGTCCGGTAAGTTTGGTACTGTGTTGTGTTGAGCTTCCGTTTACTGGTCAGTCTAGTTTCTGTAATTAAGGCTAAATCAATTTTTTTATCATACAGTAAGGATGTTAGTTCGTCAGTGTGGTTTCGAATACCATTCGCATTCCAAAGGAGAATGGATAAGGTGGATGTCATTTAAGGATTTTGTTGGACAGGAAAGAGATGGGAAACAAGATTTGTTAGGAGAGATATTAGTGGTGTGACCATGGATTTGAACTCGGAGAGGAATGATGTGGGTAGTGTTGTGAGATCAGTAGCATTTGAAGGAGGGGGGATATGAGGGATTTGATGCGGGGTATTTGGATTTTGATTCACGGGATATACTAGTTGTTGGGGCTGGTTTATTGGTTGTAGAGAATTGATTTGTGGTTTAGAGAGAGGCTTGGGGGGTTCGGGTTGTAGCGTGGCCCCGAGACTGTTTGTTTTTGACCACCTGACATTTCGGCGTAGGAAACAGCTCCATCTACAATTTTAGAAGGCTGTCTTCTTGAGGTCCTCAGTTCGTCGCTGGTCCGACGTGCTGCCAGAACTTGGGATTTTATCTTCTTGTAGGTTTGGCAACCTTTATAATTGGCTGGATGCCCTTGAAGACATAGTGCGCAGACAGCTGGTGTTTCTTTCGGCTTGACGCATTCTTTAGTTTTATGCGATTCTCCGCATTTGACGCATCTTGGAGTATGATTGCACTAGTGCCTAGTGTGCCCGTATGCCTGGCAGTTACGGCATTGCACGATGTCTTTCTTTGGGTATGGTTTCTCGATTTGAACCTGGGTATAGTATAGTCTACTTACATCATAGATTTTTTCTACTCCGGGTGCTGGTTCTAAATCTATGAAGAAGAGAGGCAGTGGAATTTTGTTGCCTGTCTCGGGGTGTACAGGATTCTTCTTGTAGACATTTGTGATTTGTCTAACTTTGAAGCCCATGGCGGTGAGCTCCTCCTCTATGACGTCAGCAGGGGTGGTTGGGTGCAATTTTTTGACTACCACTCTGATGGATCTCTCCTCCTTTAGTTGGTATGTGTGGTAATCTGCCTTGATCTCCGTTAGGTACTTGACTATATTTCGGTATGTCTCGGGCGTGTCTGATTGGATCTTTGTATCGTTGGTCCTGCTAGTGCAATAGTATTTTCCAGTGCCTACTGCCTTGTTCAGTTGTGTGCAAAGAAGCCTAAAGTTTTTTATACTCCGTACGAAAATTGGTGGAGGCCTGTGCACTTTAGGGGCCGATGTTGTCTCCATTGCTTCACTAGGTAGATTTGTGAGGGGCTGAAATATGTTGGGTGAATAGAAGGGAGAATCTTCAGTGAGCTGAGTAGATGACCCTGATTGGGTATTTTCATTCGACGGTCCTGCCTTGGGTTCCTTATTATCATTGGGAGTAGTAGGAGGTGTTCACCTGAAAGTATGTATGTAATGGAATCATTGAACTCGATATTCGGCCACTTCAAAATATTAAATCGAGACTTAGCAAACTTTTTAAGGAGCGTTTTGAATACAATAATTTAATAAGTTTGTTTCATCATCTTATTAAATGAATATTAAATCTTCAAGATTAGAGATTTTTCATATCTTAAGACATGGTAATGTCTTGTGCCAAGTACTAAGGGTCACACCTGTGGTGTATTTGTTACATTAACAACCTGCTGTATCCAAGATGGTGGGTTCGTAGGCCGGCAGGTGATCCTAGGATTTTTTAAAAGGGAGTTAAAATCCTTGGTGATGCTGATCTTTGAGACTATAGCATCATCGAATTAGCCGTATCAACATAAAGTGACGTGTTTTTTTTTTTTTTTACCTGTACCACTGCAACCCGTGAACGTGTCTGGGGTTTCAATACATGGTAAAGACTGTACTGTTTCAGGGGCTGAAATCTGTTGGGTGAATAGAAGGGAGAATCTTCAGTGAGCTGAGTAGATGACCCTGGTTGGGTATTTTCATTCGACGGTCCTGCCTTGGGTTCCTTATTATCATTGGGAGTAGTAGGAGGTGTGTCAACTTTACGCCTTCTATTAGGTTTAGGCTTGCTAGGGCTGTTTCTCGTAGTTGATTCTAGGGATCGACTTCTCTTTGTATTTCCTTTTTTATCTGGTTTACTGGATAATACTTGGTGGTAAAACTTCATTTTGTAGTATTATGTCACCGGAGCAGATAGTATTAAAGAAAAGAAAGGTAGGACAGAGAGGAAAAGGAACTAAATAAAAATAGAGAGTTCGTATGAGATCTGATCTGAATACGGCACAGATCAGCCTCATTCGGTGCCAGAGGCAACACTGACCCCAAAGAATAAGTGCTTAAGTTTAATTTTGTCTAAAAAGAGTTATATTGTACCGACGGAAGCGGGGTCGTGTCATCATCGTAGTGCGTAAGTGGCTTGATCAGGCATTGACTTGTAATGAAGTTATTACTTATATTAAAACTACATTTGAAGCCCAACACTAGGAAAAAGACACGATTCAGCTTCCCTCAGAATAATAAACTTACTGTGGACGAAATTCGACTTAACAACTTATTCGACGGACCTGCAGATTTATGGTTTAACCATCTACAAGATTTCAAGAAGGATGGTAACGTAAGAGCGGTGTAACGAAAGAGACCCTGAAGGTTAGAAAAAAAGAAATAAGAAAAAGCAAAAGAGCAAATAAACGAAAATGACAATAGGAGAGTAAGACAAACAACTCCCACTATCCTTCTTATAGTATCCATTACCAAAAAAAGGAAGACCGGCAAGTCGAGGAAGAAAGAGATTGGGAAGAAGATGGAGGTTGTTGTGGTCGGATGACGTGGAAGAGGAACGCGAAGGAAGGCGGAAGATGGATAGGAATGGGTGTTGATTCTGCAGAGGCCAAGGTCCACCAAGGTCTGTTGTTCCAATTAGTTCGAAGCGGCGAACCTTCTAGACCAGTGGGATACAAATCTTACTGTTTATTTTAAACAAAAATGGTTTTAATGGCTTTATTATTTTTTTCAACAATCTTTTATTAGCTTCACCTGAAAGTATGTATGTAATGGAATCATTAACTCGATATTCGGCCACTTCAAAACATTAAATCGAGACTTAGCAAACTTTTTAAGGAGCGTTTTGAATACAATAATTTAATAAGTTTGTTTCATCATCTTATTAAATGAATATTAAATCTTCAAGATTAGAGATTTTTCATATCTTAAGACATGGTAATGTCTTGTGCCAAGTACTAAGGGTCACACCTGTGGTGTATTGGTTACATTAACAACCTGCTGTATCCAAGATGGTGGGTTCGTAGGCCGGCAGGTGATCCTAGGATTTTTTAAAAGGGAGTTAAAATCCTTAGTGATGCTGATCTTTGAGACTATAGCATCATCGAATTAGCCGTATCAACATAAAGTGACGTTTTTTTTTTTTTTTACCTGTACCACTACAACCCGTGAACGTGTCTGGGGTTTCAATACATGGTAAAGACTGTACTGTTTCATGGGCAACGGTTTTGCAAGGAGGTGACCTGTTCTAGGTCACGCTCAACCGCCAGATTTTCCCCCCTTATTTTGGGAACCCTATTTTTATAACATTTTATAGAAGCTGGGTGAGCCCCAGAAGGGTCCTAGATCCCGTATGATCATTCTCCAGCTGCAAACAGACTAAATAAAAGTCTTCGACTGCAGCGGGATTTAAACCAGGATTTCCGGCATGGCAACTCAGTGCTCTACCACTGAGCCATTCCACTTCCCTACAAACAAACAAGTACTAAGGTATAAATAGGTTTATCTTTGAGAAAGCACACGACTGGTAAGATCAACTGGGGAGTCTCTGCAAAATAAAATCGCTGCAAAAAATAAAACTCATGAAAAAAACACGCATTTATATCCGAACTAAAAAGTAAAAAAATAATACTAGTTTGAACAACTAACACACGTGCTTTAGTAGAAGGGAAAACTAAAAAATAAAAAATAATTTTCAATAAGCTTAAAATGAGAATAGAGCGATGATCAAAATAATTCATTTTATCCTAAAAAAATCGAGTTGCTTTTTAAGATATTTTCGTAGTGACACTATTTTTACCAATATCGGACAATTAAATATTTACAAAAATCATCAAACACCCAAAGCCTACGATACAATCTTTTTTCTTGGTTCATCATTTTATTCTTACTTTAAAATATTGATATTTCTAATAAAATTTTCGTGTTCAGCATTTGGTTACTTTATTTTTTAAATACATTTATATTGAAAATATTTTTAACTTGCTAGTGAGATCACCAGAGGGAAAAGGGGAAATTCCTCCCTCCCCCCAAAAAAATATGAAAAAATATGGCTGATTTATAATAATAATATAGGTATCAATAGTAATATTATGATAACGTTACATTCATTAGGTTGGATGGGAAACTTTGAGAGAATGACCTTGGCTCACCTAAAGAGGAATCCTTTTCTTCTCAATTACCAAATATAATTAAAAACTGTTAATTACACAAGGGAACAAATTTTTATTAATTTTTTGTTGCATGGAGTTTTAGGCCTGTTGTTTACTAATTAGAGGTTGGTGATTACAAATCTAGCCTCAGTTTTTCTCCAGCACCTTTTGTTTTTGGCAAACAGCTGATAGACATATATTTGTACTAGTCACATTCAAACTTCAATTCAACTGAGTTGTTTAGTGAAAAAGTTTGTGCTCTTGTGTTAAATAACAATGTCCAAGTTAAGAAATATCTGTAGAAACGATCCAAACTATTTCTGTAACATTTGTGGTGAATATACATTCAAAAATTGTAGGCTATTGTGTGTCAGAGTTTATAACACAGGTATATTTTGATTACTTTGGATTCGCTTTGGACATCCGTGACAAGTACTGGATCCCTCATATGGTATGTAAAACATGTGTTGAGTCTTTGAGATTATGGGCAAATAAGAAAAGACCCCATTTTAAGTATCAAACACCAATGATTTGGCGGGAACCTAATAATCATCAAGATGATTGTTATTTTTGTGTGATTGATATTAATGGAATTAATAAAAATAACCGGTCGAAATGGTCTTATCCAAACTTGTTATCTGTTACTCGACCAGTCTTGTTCTCTGGCGATGCACCAGTACCCCAAGCTTCTTCATCTGTACAAAATGATCATGATATAGAAAAACAAAACTATTCTTCAAGTGATGAAAGTCGGACAAGTGATTCTTACCCTGATTCTACTTCTGAGCCCCAGCTCTTTAATCAGGAAGACCTCAATGCATTAATCAGAGATCTTGGTCTTTCTAAAAAGACATCGGAGATTCTAGCTTCTCGATTAAAGCAAAGAAATCTTTTAACCCCAGAAACAAGAATTTCATACTATCGTAACCGAGAGGCAGAATTGCTGTCATTCTTTTCTAAAGATGACGACTTTGCTTTTTGTTCAGATGTTCCTGGTTTATTGAAAGCAATGGGAGTACAGAAGTATGATCCAAATGAATGGCGTTTATTTATTGACTCCTCTAAACGTAGCCTGAAATGTGTACTTATGCATAACGGCAATAAGCTGGGTTCGATACCGATTGCACATTCAACTACAGTCAAAGAAGAATATGCTACTGTAGCTTCTGTAATGGATAGAATCAAATACAACGAACAAAAGTGGTTGATAAGTGTTGATCTAAAAATGGTGAATTTTCTTCTTGGACAACAAGGTGGATATACAAAATATCCATGTTTTATTTGTTTATGGGACAGCAGAGCTAGGTCTGAGCACTGGATTAGAAAAGATTGGCCTTCCAGGCAATCTATGGTTCCGGGACAACTGAATGTAATAAATGAGCCCCTTGTGCCCACGGATCGAATAATACTGCCACCTTTGCATATCAAACTAGGGCTCATGAAACAATTTGTCAAAGCTTTGAACAAGGGTGGTGATTGCTATAAATACATCTCTAAGAAGTTCTTTAATTTGAGCCAAGAAAAAATTAAAAATGGAATTTTTGATGGTCCCCAAATAAGAAGGTTGATAAAGGATGAAAACTTTATTAGTTACATGACTGATATTGAAAAAAAATGCCTGGAATGAATTCGTTTGGACTGCTCAAAATTTTCTGGGAAACAAAAAGGAAGAAAGCTATGCGGAGCATATTGAACTAATGTTGTTACACTTCCAGCAGCTTGGTTGTAATATGAGCATCAAAGTACACTTCCTCCACAGCCATTTGGACCGTTTCCCTGAAAATCTTGGTGATCTGAGTGAAGAACAAGGGGAACGGTTCCATCAGGACATTCGAACTATGGAGGAACGTTACCAAGGTCACTGGAATGCTCACATGATGGCGGACTATTGTTGGAGCATTAAAAACAGCCCCCGTGAACCGAATCAAGCCAGAAAATCTTACAAAAGAAAATTTTTTGATATGTAGTGGTAATTTTTTTAATAGTTTTCTTAATAAAAAATATTTTCATCTTAAAAAACAGTTTATAATTATAACCCCAAAAGTAAAGCTGATACAAACAAACTGACTTCAGATCTTAAATCAGCACCTCGAGGAAGTAGAATATTAGTCAAAATATTTCATGCAACAAAAATGTTGTTCCCTTGTGTTATTATTGTTTACTTAATCGTAATCGCTTTATTAATTTGAATAAAATAAATCAAACTTCAACTTTTTTTTCTTTTATCCATTTATCTGCTCCAATTGTCAGGTATTATATTTACGTCAATGGAATTCTAATCGAGGTCGATATATACTCGTATCTAAAATCGCTTCATTCGACATTGAGTTATGAATAACTGAGGCAATTTGTCGATCATTCCTGACATAGGATAAAAAAACAATTATATAATTCTACGTACTGTCTTTCAAATATTCCCATGTAAATATACATTCTAAAATAAATACTGTTTAGGTACACTTCAAAAGAAGAGTAGAAAGTGATAATACGAAAAATATATGGTAAATATGATTCTTGTCAACTTTACCATTATTCCGAAATTTCGTGGTCACACTGCTAAAGGAGTGAAACTTGGAGGGGGCAAAGAAAACCTAATTTTATTTCCGGTTTAAGTAAAAAATACTATAAAAATACAAGAATATTATAAAACTGTTGATTTTCATGAGAATATGAAAAAACGGCTAACTACTCCACCTATACACTTAACTGTACTATTCTGATTAAACTTATCTGTGAATACTGGCATGTTCTTTTGAATTGTTAATCAAACTATTGGTTTATGGTTATTTTTTTAATAATGGTAGAACACGTAGTACGTAATACATAAGCTGTGACAAGTAAATATTGGGTTTGGAAACACTTCTTTAACTATAGAGAGAGACCTCGACCAAATATGTTCCTAACAGAAGCGTTGAAACGAATACTCTTAATATGTCATAATGGTGTAGGATTTTTTTTTATTTTATGACTGCATTTTGATTTTTTAAAATCTATTTGATAAAGATTCTATCTGGGTCACCTATGGTTAACAGCCTGCTATGCCCAAGATCGCGGGTTCGCAGTCCAGCAGGTTGTCCAAGGTTTTTTTAAAAGGAAGTAAAAAACCCTTAGTTATGCTGCCCTTGAGAAGGGGCATAAAATAGAGATGTACTGAGCCAGTACAGTGTCAGGCATTCGGAAAGATCCCTTTCCTAAATACAACTGGATAGACAAAATTTAGGACACCCACTGTAGCATCGTCTGATTAGCCATTGCTGAATAAAATGATGTTAAATGGTTTTGCTATGAATAAATAACAAGTATAAGAATAAATAGCGACTATATTTTAAATGGTTGTATTTTTTAATGCAATTTGGTCTCCTTGTTTTTTTTCCTACTATATTTTATTCTTCAGCTTGTTCCTCTAATTCCTCAATTTCTTCATGAATGATAAATTTGTTTTTTGCTTAGTTGTATAAAATGTTATGATTGAAAGCCAAGTTAAATAAAAGCAAAGGTTTGAGACTATTGTCTTATTGTATATATAACTAACTTATTTCGTCTTGTAACAAGTCTGCGAGGAACGGAAGACCTTGATTACCAAATACGGCACCACGCCGGAGTTTCGTGAGCTCTAGAACGTGCAAGTACTTTCTACGGCAGACATACGAATGGTCTTTCATTTGAGGTACGTAGCTCAGGATGCTTTGATCTTTCAGCCTCTGGGTCAACCTTGTCCTGGATTCCTAGTGTAAATGTTGAGGAACCAAAGTAATGGGTTAAGAAACGCATTTGCATAAGGACATAAATATTTTGAATCCTTTTTGTAAGTTCTTTGGCGTACCCACACAAAAGAGATGTTCTTTGGAGTAGGTTTTGTTTGTAGTTAAAAGGTGTCATGGTGAAACTGTTTTCTATCGCTTAAGATATGAAAAACGTACGTTCAACAAAGGATGTATAATTTTGAATAAATTTCATAAGAAACAATGTAATCCAAAAATACTTTATCTAAGAATATTTCACAAGTACAAACACAGATCTGACGTATTAGGCAATCGGTTATAAAAAACCAAAATCAAAGATGAAGGATTTTGAATAAATATCTAATATATCCATTTTATGATAATTTACAAGGAAAAAAATAGAATGAAACAATATATTATCATAAAGTAAACAAATTTTATTTTTAGTTTACTTTGCATAAAACAAAGGAGGCGGAATGGCTCAGTGTGTAGAGTGCTGATTTGTTGTGGTCCTGGATCCAATCCACCTCGACCCAATCGGTTGAAATGGCAGATTTTATTTAACCTCTTAACAGCCAGGGATGGATCCTTTGGGATCTGATATTTCCCCTGGACTCACCCAGTGGAAATATCAGATGTGAGAAATATCAGAAAAAGTGGGTACCCAAACTAGGGGAAAAACTGGCGGATGAGCGAGATCTAGGACACCACCTCAGATCTGTAATAATCAAAGTATCAGATCTAGTAATCAAATCACATCTCGACAGAAATTTAGTCCAAGAAACCGCACAGTCTCCACTTGTGGTGTCTAACGGTTCAAATTTCCCAAACTTTGAACATTGGTCCTAACGGGCCGGATATTCCCAAATTTTGAACAGAGGTATATAAAATAAATATATATTTTTTTAATATATTTGAATACGTTCCGTAATATCACTCGAGAACAGTTGAATCTTAAATTGCAGCAACAAGCCATCTTGTATTCTTAAAAATTTTTATAAACAATTAGATCAGAATTAAATTGCAGTAACAAATCCAATTATTTGTAAGAACTTTTTAATAGAAGAATTGCTTGTAGTGAACTTATGCCATTTCTATTCATTGATTCATTGAAGTAATGGTGGTTATATTGTTATAAATGCAAGTTTTTTTTTTTTGTTTTTTTTTTAAATATTTTGCTTTATTTTATTTTAAAATATGTACAAATTTTAAAACATTGGTGGGATAATCCCTTACAATGAAAATGAGTTCACATTACAACGGTTACTGATTAATATGTTTTTTTTGTTGGTAAAATTTAAAAAAAACCAACAGAAAAGAGAGTACATAGGATTTACTTAAGACAAAATTTATGTATAATATAATACAAAATGCATATTATTTATAATATTATGTGTTTTGTTCGTTTGTGTCTGTATTTTTGTGTTGTTATTTTTGTATTATTTCCTATTTCTTGTATGAGTGTGTTGTCTGAAAGTTGGCATGAGGTGAAGTCCAGGTGAAATATCAGATCCCAAAGGATCCATCCCTGGCTGTTAAGAGGTTAAATAAAATCTGCCATTTCAACCGATTGGGTCGAGGTGGAACAAGAACAAATCTATCCAGTGGTCCCATTAATATGGCCTGGGACTGTATGTATGATTAACCGTGACATGTTTAAGGTTTTTTTTTTAATTTTAAAAACGCTTCCTGATATAATGTATAATTATAGACTAAGAGGACCGATACGACTGGAAAATTTGTATTGCAAGTCTTCAGCAATGGATAAAGCCGTGAATAAATTGTTAATCATAAAATCGGTACTTGTGTATTAGCTGGTACCCAATGAGCATACCTCCTTATCTTGCGAAACCTCTTCTTACCTCGTCACAATTGAGTTATGTTTGGGTGCGTTATTAAACTGTTTTGTCTTGGCAATTTGGTTTATTGTCTAATTAAATGTCTGTATTGTTTATTAAATTAAATTTTGTGTATTTTTCTTATTCTTTTTGTTATTTCCTATTTAAAATGAACAGAATAACACGTTTGGAATAGCCGTCTTTAAAAGAAGAAGCTATGAAATATTTCGAAAAGTTCGGAATTATTCCAAAGACGAAATTATGTGAAAAAGGCCATCTCAAAGAGAAATGATAATGTTTTCGCCGAAAGTGTAGGAAAAACATTTATATAAGAAGAGGAACGTGCCTAGAGAGGTCTAGAATTATCATTTTATTACTGCATTTTG
The DNA here is from genome assembly GCA_037127475.1 of Arma custos. NCBI lineage: Eukaryota > Metazoa > Arthropoda > Insecta > Hemiptera > Pentatomidae > Arma > Arma custos. Next base: position 33,932,037 of record CM073765.1, read on the forward strand.
CATATTTTAATTTCCATATATATGTTAAAATTATCAGTGTTCAGGTTATAAGCAATGGTGGATAGTAGCCCCTAGGTACCGGCTAATACACAAGTACCAAAAATTAAATAATATTTATTTAATCGACGAAGGTCGGGAAATTTTCTTAGCCTATAGAGATTAATAATTATTCCGCTCTGTAGGGGCATATGAATCTCATTGAAAATTAAGAAAATCATATTTAATGTTTTGATATAACTATATATAGACAATTTTTTGCGTGAATAGGTTGAAGATCATCGATTATGTATTTTTATTTATATTATAAAAAATTACCCAGTCCAACAAATAATTTCACAAATTGATGGTTTAAATCAGTGTCATTACAACCCATGAAGGGTCTTGGTTTCAGTAAATGGTAGAGCCTGTACTGTTTCTATGACAACGGTTGTGCAGGGAGGTGGCTTGTCTGAGATTATTTATTGATGATTAAAAAAAAAAGAAAGAAACAGTGATTTCAAACAAATATTGTAGATTATAACAAATATATATTGAAAATACATTCGTAAATATCTACGTTGTAGAACGGTTGTGAGATTTGTCCGAGATTATGTATTGATGATACTGGAGATCCAAATTGAAGAGATGCAGAGATCTCTTTTACGCCATTTAGGCTTTTGGCAGGACCCCTGGTAGAGAGCTGCAAAGGATAGAGATGAGTGGAAAATAAAATGGTTGGCCCTTACAAATCCCGCATCCCAAAAAAAAAAATCCCGCATCCCAGTAGGCCTAGTCACTCAAGGAAGTGTTAAAGACTATTGCTCCTAAAGGAAGGCCTATGCAAGAAAAAACGTGTATAAATATTTATATCGTAAAGAATTGTTTTTATGTTGATTGTAATTGCTTCTATTTTTTTTTATAGCAATTGTAAAATCCACGCATAAATAAAGGCTGTTTTCATTGATTGTTTGTTTGCTGCTATGGCTAATCGGACGATGCTACAGTGGGAGCTCTAAATTTTGCCTATCCAGGTTTAATTAGGATAGGGATTTTTAACGAGTACCTGACATCCTACAGGCTCGGGACCCCCGTTTAACGTCCCTTCGTAACTAAGGATTTTTTACTCCCTTAAAAAAATCCTAGGGCCATCTGCCGGGCTACGAACCCACGAACTTGGGCTTAGTAGTTTGTTACGCTAAACACTAGACAACAGGTGACCGCTATTTTCATTGATATGTATTGATGATACAAACAAATATTATATATTATAACAAATATATATTGAAAATACATTTGTAAATATATACATTGTTTATCAATCGAACACTGGCATACAATAAACCAGATTGTAGAGAAAAGTAAAGAATATAACGTAACACAAGAATATGCCGCTATATTTGGTATTTAGTGACTTTAAAAAAAGCTTTTGATTCCATATATCATACCAATTTATGGCAGGCACTACAAAAGCATGGTGCATTCATTTGAATTAGTATACTTGTTTTTATCCATGTGTTTATACATTCATTTTTTCATCAGTCATATGTAAACCCTTTATATGCGGGCACTCCTTCTAACGGTCTGCAGTTGATCTGTCCGACTGTAATTGCACCGATTTATTTTGCTAATTATAGATATAGAGAAAGAGAGAGAAAAAGCGAGAGAGAGAGAGAGAGAGAGATAGTGAGTGAGAGAGAGAGATTATAATAGTGTGTAAAGTTGTTGTTAATGTACTTATAATCTCTTTAAAGAAAATTATTTATAAAATATTATAATTATAAATATATTTTAAAATAGGCCGAACTTTTATAATTTAAAATAATAAACTCTAAAATACTTCCCTAACTCATATTTTCAATGCATTCCTTTAAAAGTTATAACAGTTAATTAAATCTAGAGAATGCTTCCCCAACAGTGTCTTCAAATTTTTGGTTTTATAGTACAATAAAACAAATTTCAACTGCCACAGATATTTATTAAAAAAATAGAACAAAATGTGCGTGTATTGTAAATACGCTTGATCAATTTTTACTCTGAACTAAGGCCATCTACATGATCCAATCATTTCCCAAGATCATTTTTTCCTTGCCAAATTTTTATATGAGCCATTCATACCTAAACATATATGTTGACATTTGTAATCAAATGACATATACAATTCTAGAATACTAAATTTAGAAGCAAGGTGCCTCAGTGGTAGAGCGCTGAGTTCCCATGCTGAAGGTCTTGGATAAAATTCCAACTGTAGCTCAACTAGCCACTAAAGTGAGTGCCCTTTGAAGATAATACATATTTAATTAACTATTCTTTTTTACTTAAAACGTAGTATGTGGCATCTGCGGACAATTCAGAAACTCCACGTGGCCTTTATACATTCGTTATACCCTAAATTCGGGAAAACCTAGAGGTTCAGTGTGATCTCAGCCAAATCACTTCAGTGTACAACAGTTGGCTTGGAACAGAACATTCTCAACCTTGAACAACTATACCCTTGATATATACGTTAAATGTTTATATATAGACACACATATATATATATATATATATATATATATATATATATATATATATATATATGTAATATATTACAATAAACAAGTTTTTAATGTAATAAAATGAAAAAAAGCTTTGCGAATGACGTACTAAACAGCGATAACGGTATATTTGATTATTTTTTGATTTTTAAAATAATTGTATTCCTAATCTCGACGATTTCTTTTATTTTGTGTTTGCTATTGTATAATCGTCCTAGACATTACAAGGAGGGAATGCTGACCAAGGACATTACATATCACATTTGTCTTATATGCGTTGCGGTTGAAAGAAACAGATTAATGCTAATATAATAAAATACACCAAATAAATATTGTATATAAATGAAATATATCAATGCTTATATTGGTTCGTGAGGTCTAGCGTTTACCGAGTTGTTAGCTACATAAATAATTGACATTAGCACCGAATTAAGACAGTTTTAACTGTCCTACAATAAAGTACACGATTTAGCCCAGAAAAATTTTAGTTAATTTTAATGGCCTTAAATACAATGAACAGGAAGAATGCAAAATTTTAAAATACACGTGGTATTGTAATGATTTTCTTATGTCTTTGAGGACATAAGAAATTCTTAACAACTACACGATTAATTTGTTAATTGCATTTTGAGGACGAAATATCTCATTTTAGAAGCATTCGTTTTCACATGTAAGTAGTATCGATATTTTACACCTGTTACTAACTACACTATTTAAAATATTATTATAATACTTTTTAACTAATTTAATTTAATTAAAGGTTGTCAACCTTTGGAGTGGCGTCAGAGTGTCTTCGCTGCAGGAAAAAGTTTTTGCCTGTACAATTTTTACAAATCTAAAAATATATAATATTTTAAACGAATATATGATATTTTTTCAAATTTCAGTAAAAAAATAACAAATGCGATAAATGAAGGAAATAGTGAAAGTCAAAAACAACCTATTTTAAATCTTTTATAATTATTGGTCAATTGTTTTGATTTTTAAATATTTTTATTTTATAGAGAAAAAATAGGCCCTCGGCCGTGATTCGAACCCAGACAGAGGATCCGGGTTCAACAAATATTTTAAATCTTGTGTATTCATGAAGAATTAGTGCAGTTTACAAGCGTTTCTAAAAAAAAAAAAAATTACAATAAAAGTTTATTTTAAAATAAACATCTTATATGGAACGGTTTTTTATATACAGCTTCTCAAGGAACTCAGAAAAAATACAGAATTATATTTTAAAAATGACAAGATACATAAAATTATACTTAAAAATTATTTCTAGGAATCCCGATTTATTTGGAACATCATAATCGGTATCACAGATAATTACATTTAGCACAGCTTTCACGTCCAAAGCATTATTAAAATTGTAAAACTTTTTTATCGGCTTTAATGACATAAAATAAGATATCGCACTGAAATAAAATTAATATGCTCAAGAAATATAAAAGTAAAAACAGATGCAATGATTAAAGATCGCGCTTATCTGGCATATAAAAATCTAACTTCAATAATAGTTTAAATAAATTGCAAATTCAATTAATATGCTAGTTTAAATTACCAATGAATTGCCAATTTTATAGTAAATAATTAAAATATAATATTTTTAAAAATTACTTGAATGGACACGCGTATTTCTCAGATACAAAACCTTTTTTTAGCCTATTTATTGTAGATATTTTCGGTCAAGACTGTGGTAGGATTGGGTCGAAAGAAGAGGGAAATAAAAGTTTATTCTCAAGAAACTGAGAAAAAATACAAAGAAAGTCGCGTCAATCAATTTCATCGTCTTTATCACATATAATTGCATTTAGCAGAGCTTTCACATCTAAAGCATAATTCAAATTAAAAATATATTTGTCGACTATGATAATAAAAAATAAGATAGCACACTGAAATAAAATACAAATTTGCAGGAAATAGAAAATTAAAAGACTGATGCAATAGTTAAAGATCCCGCTTACCTGAAAAATAAAAAAAAAATCTAATAGTAATAGAATGGTCTGTAATAGTTTGAATCAAGTGAAAATTCAATTAATGTGTTTGTTTAAATTACCAATGAATTAAAAATTTTACATTGCACAATTAAAAATGAGGTATAAATATAAAAAACTACTTGAATTTACGTATTCCTCATCAGATCCACAACACTTTAACCTAACTATTTGTTGTAGGAATTTTTGGCCAAGACTGGTTAGGTTGGGTCATTAGAAGAGGGAAATAATGTTAAATAAATTAAGACCGGTCATTTAATTATATTATAATTAACATAATTAAATTATTTTTATAATTTTAAGTATACACATGATAGTTACAATCTATAATTACAATAACTATTATTAAAATGTATGATCACAATTTATAATGAAAATAATAATGTTGAATATTGCTCAGATTTGGCCGTGTCCCGGCCCGCTGGTCTAAGGTCTCCCATTCGGAGCGGGAGATGCTAGACCAGCGATTTTGGTCTCAGAGACGGACTCAGCAACGGGGATTAGTCTCAGCAGCGGCTCCGCAACCGCCTAGCTAGACCAGCTAGACCACGTCTCTGAGACCAGGTCCAAGCAATGGTCTAGTAGTGTGGACGTAGCTTTAGAAACAGTACTATTTCAACTGCGTACTGAACCCTTCATGGGTTGTAGTAGTACAGATCAAGTGTTGATTAAAAAAAAAATAGTTTTTTATGTTATAAAATGCACACCATTTAAGTACTATATCATGCTTACATTATTTGGATTTTTTCCTTGTTTTCAGAATATTTTTATTCTGGCCCTGCTCCTTCCTTTCTTCTGTCCATTTTCTATTCGGACTGGATAACCGTTGTCTAAGAAACAGTACAGTATCAACCACGTACTAAACCCAAGACCCAAGGGGATGAAGCGGTACAGGCTTTTCTTTTTCTTTTTTCTTCTTAGTTGTTTTTTATTAATCAATAAAAGATATTTTAATGTACAATTTAAGGATGTCTGCATTAAGAATGTATTTAGACCCCGTTGGTGCTCACCCAAACTCTATAAATCGGGTGCCCAAAATAGGGGTAAAAATCTGGGGGTCGAGTGTGATCTATTACAAAACACCTCCCAGCACTACCGATGTCCAAGATACTGTACAGTCTCTACCACGTACTGAACACAAGGCCCTTCTTGGGTTGTAGTTTTAGATTCATTTTTTCTAGTCTGCCTATCGTCCACTGTAGGGCCAAAAATCTTAACCTTTTCCTTATTTATTGTTCCTTCTATTTTATCAAATGCTTATAAATCTCTACAAAAAAAAGTATAAAAGGAAATAAAATATAATTCACAAATTCTAAAAAGAGCAAAACTCGTTTTATTTACTGGTAGTGTAAACAACTAAGGACATGATAATAGCGTGAGACGGGCTGGAATCTTATTATTCCTTCAAGAGCAATTACTAGCTCACCTTGAATAGTAATAATATGCTACGGTTGTTAACTTCAATTAGCAGGCCATATTACAGGCACATTAGTCTTGTTTAAATAATTTATCGCTTTAGGTATTTAAGTTGATTTATGTGGTGACAAAAAAGCCGCAATTGGACATAAGAGGCCTCTTAAATAGAGACGGAAAAACAAGAGTCAATGATTTGTCGATCGAAAAAAAAAAGTTATGCCACGAAATATAGTTTTATCAAGATAAATGCGACTGCGCATGCGTAAGAAGTACGCCTGCGTGAGAAAACTGGATAGATTCCTAAAAATGGGTATGACACCATCTACCAACTTTATATTTCTAAATACTTATGATTTTGTTTATTCATTAAAAGTCATTTTATGGCTGCTATGGCTAATCGGAGGATGCTTCAGAGGGATTTTTAAATTTTGTTTATCCAGGTGTAATTATGATAGGGATCTTTGATGATTTCCTAATACCGCATAGGCTCGAGTTGCCCATTTTACGTTCCTTCCTAAGGATGGCACAATCAAGGGTTTTTTATTCTCTTTTACAAAAAGGCCAACTGCCAAGCTTAGGACTCGCGATCTTGGGCATAGTGGGTTGTTGTGCTAACAAATTTAGGTCACCTCTAATACTTATGGTACATATGGTTCCCTCTACCTACATTGTACTTAAATACCTACCAACACTTAGAATTCTGTAATGGACAATCAAGATTTTTTTTTTAAATTAAAAATAAATGAATTTTTAGATTCAATATAATGTAACTTTCACAAACATATTTATTTTATTTTTGTTTTTGTATTTTGTTATTTGTTTACATTTTTGTGATAAGAAATTCATATGATGTTTTTGCATTTTCCTAAAGAATATTGTGTTCATCTTGGGAAATAAAACAGTTGCTTATTAATTAAATTAACTTATTTCAACTAAAGAGCCAGTTTTTGTTATTATTGGCATCTTTTTATTCAATAACTATTAGTTTTATCAACATAACATATATATAACAAAGGTTTTTTTTATGATCTTTTTTCCAGTTTGCTTAAAACTTTGGTTTGCAGAAATACTTTCTTTATCACAATCACTTGGGTCACTCGAAGAAAAAGTATAAAAATCTTTGCCTTTTTTATCATCAACACATTTGAATCATGTTATCTGAATCACTGGAGTCATCACTATAAATATCACTGGCAACAAGTTTTGGTACTGTTACGGTCACAGGAAGCAAAGGATTAGCGGCTTAAATCCGTCGGCGGGAGAAGTTAAAATAGGATTAGGACCTTCTAGATCGTACCCTTTTGTCGGAAAAGGATTAAGAAGATTCCAGAATTGTCTCGCCCCTTCCGTGTTCTAGAATGTTCGGCCTTGCCTATTTAAATACTTCCCTCGCCTCGAGCGAGTCAGTCTTAGCCTGAGAGTTGACCACGCACGGTGAAGATCTGTGATAAGTGAATGTCAGTGTGATAAACTAGTCAGTGTTGAACCGGCCCGTGTACTAAGTGTATCAGTGAACTGTGACAGTGTAATAAACTGTTTCTGTTTGTTTCTGTATGTCAGTTTGTCATACTTGGAGAATCTTACGGTCAGTGAACTGTAAGTGTTAACTATTAGTTATAAATTGTAGTGTAATTTTATAATATTCATAGGAACTATTGTAACTAGTTAAGCTATCTAGAATTAATAATATCTTATATTATTGTAATAATTAAATAGAAGTTAGGCCTGGAGTATAAATATCTAAAAATATTGTTGTTGCAAATTTATTTCAGTTAATAATTTATTTGTTAGTAATTTCTCTGTTATTAATTTAATTGATAATAGTTTAATTGTATTCTTTTATCACTTTTGTAAATAAATATTAGTATCTTTGATTAAGGAGTGTTTAAGTCATTTTTAATACCCAGTAGCCCGTAACAGTACCTTCATGGGCGATGTTTGCATATTTTTACCATTAAAATAGGCGACGAAGGCCTATCTTTCAAACATGCCTTTGTTTGAACAGCTTTGCTTCTGACATTTGAACTTTTGTAGCAATGAGTATTTCTGACGTTCATGATACTTGTGTTTCTGCATCCACTTTTAAAGAATATGTAGGAATTTCCATTATTGGTTCTGAGATATTCAATCATGTGTTTTCTATTCAATATTGATGGTTGCAAAATCTCATTCTTTTGACACCAAGAGGTATTGATTGAGATGAATGTGCTATGATCGTCTTTGGGCAAGTGAATTTGGTTGGTACTGCTTCTTTTTGTAGGATGATTTGTACATATAATTTGAATGATAACATTATCATGACAATCATCTTATTTAAACATTGGGAAACATACATTTAGAGTGCAGAAGAAGTGAAGAGTACAAAGCTTAAACTTACATTAAAATGATCTTCACAGGCATAACAGTTTGTAGAAGGAGCCAGATTATCTTTTCTTCTCATCACAGAAAACCACTTTTTTCTTCTTATTTGATCCATGGAAACTTTAAGGAACAGTTTATCTGGGGTTGATTTTGTGGTGATTGTATGGTGTTTTGTGGTACATTGGCACACAATAGTATTTGTAAAACATGATAAGTGATTTATTAATTTAATAGACAAAGTAAAATTGTTTCAACTAAGTATAGATTTTTTAAAAACAAGCTGAAAATGTTTCAATAATAATTTTGTTACAAGGAAAACTAGCGAGATAAACTGACAACAAGCCCGATGACGTTTGATACATTACATCTTATCAAAACTAACCGTTTTGGCGCGAAATTCAAACAGAAAATTTTCGTAGTAAAAAATTTCATGTTTAAAAAAAATTTCCACTAAAATTAGCGGTAGCCATTATTTAAGGTTGGTAGATTTCATTGAAACGATTGTTGAAAATCACCTTAATTGTCCATTGCATCAAATTTGAAGTAACAGTGCTGTGTGCTTCACCTTTGGCTACAGGCGGTATACTTAAAAACTTGTGGTAAATAAATTAACATCTTCCTACCTTGTAATTATGGGCGTTCCGACAAGGGTTGCCTCAACTGGTCAGAGCAGAGTTTCATATCTCCCGATTTATCCAATCATCCTCTTGGAGTCCTCGACCAGCCATCTCCTCCTGGACTCCCTCCATCCACCTGCTTCTGGGCCGTCCGCGTCGTCTCCACCCAGGTGGAACCCAATCCAGAACTCGGTTTGGCCAACACTCAACCTCCATTCTCTTCACATGACCGTACTATCTTAGGCGGATTGAACCGATCCTTTCATTTGTAGATATAACTACATCCATCCTCGGTCGAATTTATTCGTTTCTTACTTTAACCAGCCTAGTGACCCGGAGACACCTCCTCCAGAAATCCATCTCAACCGCCTGCACCTTTGAGTGCAGACGGGGGCTCATAGTCCAGGTTTCCGAGGAATATGTCAGGATGGTTTCCACTGTGGCTGTGAAAATACGGCGTTTGTTTTCTATAGATATTTCTGTATTCCAGAGGACCGGATGCAGCATCCTGGTAGCCTTTCGGGCTTGCTCCACCTTTCTTCTGACGTCATGCTCGGACGACCCGGTAGCATCCATACAAGAACCCAGGTACACGAATACATTTACTTTTTTACAGGCCTTCCTGTCGACCAGAAGCGGACCAGTATCAGTATCTGCGATTGCCCTATACTCGGTATTTTCGAAGTTAATTTTTAAGCCCACCGTTTCGTAGCACATAATCAGGGCATATATTATGGTATATATATTGTACTAATTATTAATGTAATACATGTTATCAACCAACCCTCACAGTTCTGAAAATTCGGATTAACAGTACCTAGTACTATTAAGTGTGCCTTTCAGATTTGGCTACAGACTGACCCTAAACCAACTTATTTCTATGATGTTTAAAAGGTAGAAAGAACTTAAGATTTTTTTTTTGTTGAATAATACAATTTTTGATCTATATCAAAACTTATTTTTTATGCAGTTTTACCTATACCACTTAAAGAAAGGGATAAATCCCCGAGTTGCTAGGCTGAAGGATCTGGTTTCAAATTCAGCTGCAGTGGATCAGTTATTTAATATGTCAACAGCCACGAATGGATGCTGTGGGATCTGCAAACCCTCTTGGTGGTTACCCAGCTTCTATAAAGTGGATACCCCTAATTGAGGAGAAAACCTGGCGGTTTAACGTGGTCTCGGACAAATCACAAACCAACACAACTGTTGTTCAAGAAGCACGTTTTTCTACCATGTACTGAACCCACGGCCCATGAATTTTTTCTTTACTGATGCAGCATACAATATTTATTATTATTCAGGAAATGGTATAGAACAAAAAATAGTTTGTAAGTTCATATTTGTATATATATTTATTTAATGAACTTTTTTTTACGTGACTTATAAACTCGTTCAGCTGATCCCAGCAAACCAATTAAAATGTTTTTTTTTCGTTTAAATTAAAATCTGAGATCATCAATTTAAATACCATTACTAACAATTGTATAAATAATTACTTCCTTGTTGCATTATAGAAAATAAGGTTTTTTTTTTTTTTTAAGATTTCAACTGAAATAAAAATTTTGACTTGAGGTTTGGACCTGTCACTTTCTGTATGTTTGTCACTTTCGAAACCCAAATTATGGTTAAAAATAAACAAAAAAACACTAAAGCAACAAAAAAGGGCTAAGCGGCACGATATAAACTGGGCACCTAATGAGTCAAGTATATTTAATTTATTGAATTAAACTTAAAAAATAAATAAATAAACTGTACCACTGCAGCCCATGAGAGACCTTCGCATCAGTACACGGTAGAGACAATTCTGTTTCCTAGGACAACGCAAGAATACTTACTCTATAGGAGCTGGATGAGCCCAAGGAGGGTCTGTAGATCACACAGGTCCATTCAGTGCTGTTTACAAAGTAAATAATTTATCTGACATAGGTGTACTTGAATCCGGGACTCGAATACAGTGGATTTAATTACCAAACTGTAAAAAATATTCATCAAACAAGTAATACAGAACGGAAAGAAGAAATAATTAATACAAATAATTCATTACCTTTGTTTTTAAATACGTAAAACCCCAAGCAAACAAACAAAGAAAAATAATAATAATTTTTATTAAATATGCCTTCTTTCCTTTCATAATCATTTCCATTGTGTTGAAATATGAATCCATGATCTCATTTTTTCAGCTTATCATTTTCCGATTTACTAATTTGTAAACTATTATTATGATCAACGTTATTTAAAAAAATAATAATAATTTGTAGGACTATTGAATCGGCATCCTGAGTTGGAAGGTTTTCATAGCGTTGAATTCAGGTAGCCTAACTGCCATGCGTTAATATTCAATATTAACACGTGACCTTGGAATAAAGATTAATTTATTCATCGCTCGAACTCATTTAACATACGAATTAATTCAATAAAAAGTCTCAATTTTGTCGACGGGAAGAGATGCAGGAACGATATTAATATTTAACATAATTTACTTCCTATTCGAAAGTAGTTGCATTGGTCATTTCCTACATTTGTCCAATATTGCAATCAGATACCGTTTAATTTTCACGGACAATGGAAAATTTGTTAGTATTACCTGTACCATTACAAACACTGAAGGGTCTGGGGCTCAGTACAAGGTAGAGACTGTACTGTTTCTATGAAGGTTGTGCAGGGAGGTGATTTGTCCTAGATCATGCTCAACCGTCAGATTTTTACCCCTTAATTTGGGTATCCACTTTATACAGGCTGGGTGAGCCCTAGGAGGGTCATATATACAAGCAGCAACTCAGCGCACTACAACTGAGCCACTCCGCTCCCTGTTAGTATTAGATGACTAAACTTTATCATTCAACCTTAAGAATACATACAGCTAACTGAGTAGAGCGCTGAATTGCTGCACTCAATTTGGCTGAGACATAGAAATTATTTTACGGCCGGTCCCAGTGCGATCTAAAGACTCTCCTGAAGCTCACCCAGCCTCTATAAAGCGGCTTCTCTTAATTGAAGAAAAAACTAGGGGTTGACTGTGGTTACTGTATGTTACCTCCCTCCACAACAGTTTGTATTGGAAACAGTACAATCTCTACCATGCACTGAACCCAACACCCTTAATGGGTTGCAGTGGTTCAGGTCTACAGGTCAGGTTATACTATTAAATTATTGAATTAATTAATAACAACAAGCACCCTAGTACTTCTTCGTTTCCGTCTTCTTCTAACACTTCCTACCCGTAAGCACCTCATTACATTTCTCGTCCTTCCAAACATTAACTACGGATGTGTGGAATCCGGGGGCACTCGAATGTGCTCGAGGACGGATTGTGGCTAATCATGAACTGCACACTGCGGTTTGTCTTCGATGCCCCGAGGAGGTCTCATCTGTCTCACCTCTATGACAAATAAAAGCGGCTCATCCCCTGAATGGGTAGACAATATTCCCTGTGTTCATTCTTATCAACACTTAACTGTTAGCATTCTCCCTACTTATAAAGCCTCGTACCATTCAAATCCTCTTTCCAATCCCAGAGAACTTTCCGACCTTTACTTTCGTTCTGACAGAACCTAAACATTCGTTCCTTTCTCGCCCGTTCCACCACATTTTGAAGCACATTCCCATCTAATATCCGCCATGCTCTTCCTTATCCACATTCAAACCCAACGCTATTCCTACATTTCCTTAGTTCCCAAACAGATGATATTTAATCAGTTATAATTAAATTCTAATATCCATCAGAGCTAATTAATGACTTACTGGTAATTTTCTTCACATATAAAGATATTATTTATTATATGTATATATATATATATATATATATATATATATATATATATATATATATATATATATATTATGTGAGTTTATTTATGTTTCTCATCTCTTAATTCTTGTTATTTTAGATTTTTATTTAAATTTTTTTCTTGACATAAATATTTATTTTCAAGCACTTGTGTAAATACTATATGAACCTCATTAAATAGCCTCTTGGCCAGATTTATTATTCTTAAGAATCTGGTTCCCAGAATATAATTATTTTTTTATTCTATTCAATTATATATTTATATATATTATAGAAGCGCTCAATTAAGCGACTGTGGCATTTGCATATCACTCAGAATCTAATCTAGATCCTTATTAGAGATTAATTACTTTTTTTTTATTCGTCGATCAACTAAAACCGTGAAAACAAACCAATTGAGTGCCGATCATTTCTTAAGTTTTTGCAATTTAATGATAAAACCTTTCCTGGACTGGCCTTGTTGTTTACGCATGAAAAAGAAAACAGCATGCGATCGACAAAAATGAAAACAAGCATTGTTTAAAAATACAGCTTCAACTAATTTTTCATTTGTTTTTATTTGTATCTATGCAGCATAAATTAAAAATAAAGTGACTGCTCGATAATTCAACATCATCCGAGTGTTGATAGTGATATCATGACTATCGAAATTTTTATGAGATATAATTGTTCGACCTCAACGATCCGAGATAAGGACTTGGTCTCAGATTACAGACAATGTTCTCAATCATACAGTACACTGCAAGCGATGTTGTAATATCGTTGGTATTTACAAGTGCATTAAAGGTGAAAGTATGCAAAGGAACATTATGAGAAATAACAATGACTTAAGAAATCGCTAATAGTAGCAATCTAATGAAGTGTTTTAAGTTGGAAGGTCTACTTGAGAATAGACTATATTAAAGAAAAAGAGTCTCGGGTTCAGTGCATCGTAGAGACTGCACTGTTTCTAGTACAATGGTGATGAAGGGAGGAGATATTCCGGAGAACACCCGTTACGTTTCCCCCAATCTAAAAAGACTGGGTGAGCCCAACGAGGTCTCCAGGTCCAACAGAATCCATTCTCTTTTTTTTAAACTATCTGCCTCAGCAAGATTTGAACCCGGGACTTTCTGAATAGCAAAATTCAGCGCTCTATAACTGAGTTACCCCACCCCCATAGAATAAAAAAGAATAGAAAAATAGTTTTGTTCTGAGTCCAGGTCCCTTAGGAATAAAATAAGTGTACAGAAATAATAGACCATACATCTGACCAAGAGATTAAATTATAAAAATCTGATTTTATTTACATAAATTCTTAAAAAAGTAAATAAAAACTAAAAAGTAAGTCTTGTCATGAAATAAGCAACAAAAAAAAAGCAAATAAAAAAATTATATATAAAAGATAACAAAGTTATAAGAAAAGGAAATTAACAATTAAAGTTATTTGTAAATCCGGATGGATGTGTACTAATAAATATAGCTGCTTAGAGAGCATCTGTTTGGTAATTTTGGAGATAATAATAAATAAAGATAGGAAAGAAGCATGGCAGATATTATGGAGGAGTAAGTTCCACAGCGACAAATTGTGGTAATATTAATTAATTAATTCAATCTAGGTAAATTAAATTTAAGAATTTGTTGAAGAAATTGGTCCGGGTAGAGGTCACTGAATGAATTTCTCGTGTAATTTGAGAAAAACTTTATTGATAGCCAACGTTTCGACCTACAACGTAGGCCAATCGAAGTTGATACATTGGCTATCAATAAAGTTTTTCTCAAATTATACGAGAAATTCATTCAGTGACCTCTACCCGGACCAATTTTTTCAACATGTATTATCAAGGTCAACAATTATCATTCAATATAAATTTAAGAATATTGGTTTGTTATATCATGAGACGTAAGAAAAACATAATAAATCATTAACTTAACAATAAAATAAAATTATATAAACCAATGAACTAGCATGCTAATTTATAAGAATCTCTTCAAAGGTTTTGATGTTATAATACGACAAAAATAACATATTTTGAACTTCCACGAAATTATTTTTAAAAAATGTCTATTCGGAGAAAAATAGGAACAAGTTTTATTTTTCTGAATAATCATCTAAATATCTTTAATTTTTATGTTGTTATGTTTATATTCATATATCAAAGCCATCATTAACCATGCCGTCTGAGTTGACGATAATGTCTCACGACATCATGATTAATGAAATGATTGGAAATGAATCTTCATTTTTTTAACTACATGATCGATTCAACTACATACATTTACATAATTGAATAGGTTATTTAGATGCGACACATTTGACGTTTAGAGATGAGAGCAATACGAAGTGTTCTTTTTTTCTCGCCCTTCGATATTTTTTAATAGCCAGAAAATTCAAAAAATGTTCATTCATATCGGAAGTGACAGATAAACTTTATACCTATTAAATTAACTAAAAATTATTAATACAATTGATAAATCCGCCTGTGGCAGCAAAATTACTTAATCTGTTAACAGCCGAAGATGTGCCTCGTAGGATTTATAGAACCTGCCTCTACACTACAACCTCAACCTATACCCCTATGTACTGAGCCCAATAACTCTGATTGGTTGTAGTGCACAATTTTTTTTTTTTTATTTATATGCTAATTTGTTATATGCGGAAGTATATGCTGATTTCTAAAAGGTAAAAGATGAGTGTTCATTTTTTCGATTCTTACCGCTCATATCATTTATTTATATATATCATTCATTCAAGTGAGTAAAAAACCTTTTTCCAGTCAAAAATTTTTTTCTTTATTTAAAATACGTTTCGACTTATTAAGTCATTTTCAATTTTTTCTTTTCTTATAAGTCAATTTTTATTTAATTTAAATATTTTTATTCATAAATTTGTACATTATTAACCTTTTAATAGTTATCAATTAATTAAAAAAAATTTTTATATACTTGGTGTTTGTAATGTCCTCCATGGTCATTGTTAACATTTATATTACCGAAACGTATTTTTTTTTTTAAATTTATTTATAGATATCTACAACTGTATTACAATAATACAACAAGTAAATAGGCTAAGTGATACATAATGACATGATAATGACAAGTAGAGAAACTACCCACTGGTAGTACTCAAATCAAAGTTCAAGTTAGGAGGTCACGTGGCCATCTTCTTTTCAGACGCCTCGGAGGATTATCGGGAATTGAAGAGGAAGCTAGGTTTGAAACTAGAGGGTTTGAGTGGTAATGAAGTTTGTTATGAAAGGATAGATACCGGGTTCGGGCCAAATCAGTAACAAAAGGGACATTAAGGTCGTTATGGATGACTTTATTCTTAACAAAATAAGGAGCATTGAGGATTTTACGAAGGATTTTGGACTGTAAGGATTGGATAGGAGAGGAATTCGATGGCTTAGTGGAGCCCCAAAGCTCTACTCCGTAAGTCCAAATAGGTCGTATGATGGTCATGTAGATGAGTATTTTGTAGTTAATTGGGAGCTTAGAGCGTTTGTCTAGTAAGTGTTGAAGTAGCCTGAAACGTCGTGCGGTTTCTTGTCTTTTCAGTCTTGTATGAGGATTCCAGGTTAATCGTTTGTCAAGGTGCAACCCTAAGTATCGGATCTGAAACGTATTTTAAACAAAGAAAAAATAATTTGACTGGAAAAAGGTTTTTTACTCACTTGAATAAATGATTCAAAAATATGTACTCCAGTAACATCCACAAGAGAATTAAAACGCAATTTTTATTTTTCATCAACACAAAAGGAGCAAAAATAAAAATATTGTTTTATTGCATTGTAAAAAATGAGCTGCATTTCATGATAATCGCATCAGTAATTATTGAACATTAATAAATAAGATCTTGACATGTATCACTGTTATTTAATTATATGTTAGTGATTAATTTGCATAATTGACCAACGAGTCTAAGGCGAAGGTAATACATTATATTTTTTTTTAATGAATAAAAAGAATTTTATCTAGAATTGAATATTTCAACACTCAACAATTCTTGAAACGTATTTGCAGGGGGTAATATCTCGAGAACCAAGAGAAAGCAATTGAATACATAATGAAGAAAAATAGATGGTATATATAAATAAGAAACATAGGAGAAATAGAAAAGCGAGAAAGAAAAATACTGAAGACAATTTTTTGGAGGAAGGAATTTGGATGAAGAGGCAGACATATATAAACAATTACGAACACCTTCAGAAAAACAAGGATGAGGTTTATTGGCATATACCAGTACACAGTATGAACAAGAAACAGGTGGACAAGGCAAATCATTGAGATAGCGAATTCTACTAAAAGGTAGTTAAAATAGAACATAGAAACAAAAGATGTTAAGACAGGACGATGATCGCATAGTCGCTAATATCAGGCTGGCATTGTAAACAGCTGATAGATTCTGTAAATAGAGGTTCAAGGTGGCAATAAAGTCAGTGTTAATCCAGTTATCGTGCGAGTCATTTCATCCTAAATTTTCCTATTTTTCCTGGTATATAAGTGGTGCATTAAAGATAAAGAAAATTATGACTACAATAAGAAATCGATATCCATCCAAGCGAAGATTAGACACTGTAATACAGTTATTAGGACACAAGCAGCATATGGATCAGAGTGCTTAACACTGAAGAAGAAAAGCGAACTAAGATAACTAGAAAAAAATAGAGAGAGAAACACTAAGACAAATTCTAGGGCCTGAGAAAAACAATAAAAATATATGGATTAAAAGAAGAAATGAAGATTTGTATACAAGCATAGAAAAAAATCACAGTTACAATTAGGAAGAGAAGGCTAAAACTGTATGGACATTTAAAAAGACTGGAAGAAACACGGATTACAATGATTTTTATTACGTGAACAAACTGAAGCAAACAGTAGGATGGATAGAAACAATGAAGGGAGATGCCAGCAAAATAGGTATTACAGAAGAAATAATATTTGATAAGAACCGCTTTCAGGCTACTGATAGAAAAGGCAATCTATGAAGAAGACAAGCCTCGACCGAAGAGATCAGATGATCAGCCATGAGCGTTTGGAGAGAGAATGGAGAAGTACCTACTGGGAAGAGAAGCAGAAAAAGAGACACTGAAAGTCTTGAGTTATTTGCGGTCCATACATGGGAAAATTCATAGTTAATATGTATATATAAATATATATATATATATATATATATATATATATATACACATATTTATGTATATATTATATATTAAATATAATATATATATATTATATATTAAATATAATATATAGTATATATTAAATATATATATATATATATATATATATATATATATATATATATATATATATGTGTGTAACAGAATTCATTTATATAGTTTTTCTAAATATCTACAATGAAGGAATTAAATACACGAGTAAGCCTTATACGATAGTGTTCTGTATCTCATTACTCCGAACCTGTTGAAAAGTGATCTTGATCGTTGGTGGATGATTGGATTATTATCTTTTGCAAATATAGAATTTTGCTTGTAAATCGGGTCAGGGTTGAGTTTATTAAGGCGACCTTTCATCTTGTTTAATATTCTTGTCCTTTTGCAGTTATAAGCACTGCTAACTATCTCATAAAACAATTACAATAATTATAAATCAAATTGTATATGATCACTTTGTCAACAAGCCAGCTGTGTCTTGTACCTTTTTTAAATTTAAACTAAACCCTTAAAAAAAAAAAATTTAATATATTGTTCAGACTCATTTGTTGCACGCAGTTTGAAGTAATAGGATCTGATCAAGGATAGTTTATATATTAACGATATATAAAACGCAGTAGGGAGCGGAGTGGCTCAGTGGTAGAGCACTGAATTGCCATGTTGAAAATCCTGGTTCCAATTCCGCTGCTGGCAAGACTTTTGTTGAGTCTGTTAGTAGCCATAAATGGACCATATGGGATCTAGGACCCTCCTGGGGCCCACCCAGCCTCTATAAAGTGGTTGCCTAAAATAAGAGGGAAAACCACCTGGTTGAGCGTGATGTAGGAAAAATCAAATCGTCTTCCTGCATAAACGTTTTACTTGAAACAGTACAGTCTCTACCCCCGTTCACGGTTGTAGTGGTGCGGTTTTTTTTTTAATAAAACATATAGAATAATTTATCTGTGATAGCCGGATTCGATCCCATGACCTATGACTCAACAACTAACTTAGCGTACTACCCCAATGCAATTTCAATATAACAAAGCTTTCCAATAATAATAAAAACGCGATTTTATAAAAATAAATTATTTACAATTTAATTTTTTTATTTATTTAATTTTTTCTTAAGGGTACTCCGGACCAATCATTAGTGCTTGTACCTCGACTTACTCTCCCCGCATTATTTCTTCAACCTCTTTGATCTCCTAATCCTTTCCTCATCGGGGACTTTTATCCTCAAGTCTCAGGCTGTTCTCTTGGCAGTTCCATACCTCCGTAAACGCGAGTTCACCTGTTAGGTATAGTTTTTTATTTCTTTGGGATTCGAATATTGTTTTCGTTAGCCTATTTATTCGCATGATATGTTCTTATCTTCCTCATTGTGTCGGGGCATCTTTCAGTCCCTTTCTGAAGGTCTTTCTATTAAGAAATCCTTCCTATTTAGTTCCTACAATTTTCTGTAATATCGTCAGTTCTTTAATCTGTAATCATTCAATCAAATCCGTTGTTGGGATAGATAGCGTTTCTGCTGCATAGAGGACTTCTGGTTGTATCACCCCGATTTACTTTATAATGTATGTCCCACCCAAGTCGCGTCCCCCAGGCAAAGCAGATTATGCCTTCATACGTACTTATCTTCTACCTATTCTAGATCTATTCCTGCTTCCCTTTCCTGACATCCGTTCTTAACAGACACATTATAGAAAGCCTGTTGTAAGGAATGTGACTCATACGTAATGCAGGTGTACAGTCAATGCCAAATATTTCAGCCCTCACTGGTGTTCCCTGCAGTGCTCAACCGACGTTACATAACAAAAGCATTCTCTCGTATAATCAAAAACCCAAAATGGCTGTTTCAATAATAATTATAAGGCTTAGTGAACCGGAAGGCTCCATGCCGACATCACCACTCTGCTTACAAAGATCTATTCACGGACCACTTCCCAAACCCAAATCCGCCAAACCACTCTTAGCACTCCCACTTACGCGCCAACCTACCCCCAGACTCTTCCCAATCGGTACAGCTCTTACTAACATCTTAGGAATTTCGATGTTTCAATACATAATAAAATTTTTACAATACGATGTCCAGCATTTTAATATATTTATTTTATTTAGCTCGAACGTAGTAGAAAGATTCGAGAAATATCAATTAACAAAATTAAGGACATAGCCTTAACACAGCCTTTGTGACCGGAATATGTAAAATATTCTTTTCAAGTTTATTAAACCCTCTTAGTTAATGAAGTAATAATTTTATTCCCAGAGAATCATCGAAACAATAAGAAAGCTTCTCAAATTAACATATAAAAACACATAACGATGTTAAAGACGTAATTCTGTTTTGATAACGTTTTCTTCTTCTGATATGAGCAAAATATACCAGATAACTTCGAATTAAAAATTACTATCTTGTATATTTTTATTTTTTACATATATTGTAAATTTTCTTTAAATGTACAATATTTTTTTTTAATAAAGTCATATTTTTTGAACTTGAAATTTTATGGGAACAATAACTTGAGTAGAATAGAAAAAGTTTCAAAATTTTAAAAATTGTCTAATTATTAATAAAATAATTTAAATATGTACCATCATTACAATAGGATTGCTTTGCATTATCATTAACCAAATTTCTATTCTATTAACTTACATGGAACTTTCAAATACCTCTGTTCAAAAACTAAGTTTTTTGAGTTATGATGTTCTTTTGAAGAGCGATATGTACAATAAAATATTACTTAGTGGGCACCAAAGACTTTTTAAGTAATAAATAGAAATAATAATAACAATAATTGCACAGTTGGTGATCGGAATCAGAGGTTGTTTGCTACTTACGAAAACTCATGCTAAATTTTTACTAATTTCAATTGTAAATAATTAAAAATAGATTTTTAAATTTTGTTTGTGCTAATCTAAAGATTCAAAAATAAAACAGCGTCCCCGAGATTATATATTAGGTCAATCTGGCGGGTAGTTGAGGTTGACGTCCCTTAGATCTCGGGTCATTGGCCTAGAGCAAATTCAAAGGCAAAAAAACTTGAAAAATTTATGGGATAATTAAGAAAAATATAAATAAACATCAATATTTAATTATTAATCAGAAAACATATTTCAAAAAAATCAATGAACGACCTCGAGTTAGTACTCCACTAGTGAATATATCATAACAATGGGAGGTAAAAGAATAAATTTTAAGAGCTGGTGATTAATAGCACTGTTCTGCTGTTATAAGAATTAATCCCAAAGTAACCTGCCGCTGCTCACACAGTCCTAAGTTCTATTATTTTCGATAAAATGCGTTAAAAGATGTATTTTTTATTTGTTCATTAAGGGTTTCCTCAGATTGAGGTTTCCTTCAACCAACCATCTTAGTCAACCAAATATTTCTTTTTTCCATTTCTTCTTTCTTGTTTATCTCTGACCATGACTGTGCTTTCCCCAACTCCTTCTACACACCTTTTCCGTGGTCGTGATAATGCCTGAATAGGTGAAACGCCGACTGGTAAGTGTTTGTTTTACTGGAGAGTTTTGAAACATAAGGCTTTGCATTGTGGTTTTTCCAATTGCATTCTACTCAATAATTGTACATACAAAATTCGACCTCAACAAGTGAAATCCTATTCCATCAAATCCGTAACATCCTTCCTTGTCATGCATCACACATTTTTTCCCTAACAAGGCCGATCTAGTCAGACAGACACAACAAGCGTACTTAACTACATCACAGGTCATTTTGCAAACGGCTCGGCATGAAATGTCTTAACTATGAAGGAAAAAAAACCCTGACTACATAGTAATTTATAATCAACATCTGTAGAATATTAATTTTCCGCGTTTCGTTTCCTTTTATTCACGGTTCGTAGAAGATGCAATTAAACAGGTAGTTCAGATATGATCTAATGGGATTTGAGAAATCAAATAGTTTCCATTATGGATTTCAAAATAGTTAAGGATATAATATAAATTGCTACAAGATCTAAAGGATAGAGAAAGCATGAATTGCCTTTAACCAACTCAGAAAGATAAGCAACCTAAATTTGAGCTTGCAGACTCGAATCAGAGTTTACAGTGTTCATGTTACGTGTTCTCAGTGTCCATTAATCATGATCAGATCCATTAACACTTACGGATGCTTCAAGTAAATATTTGTCCATATTCAGCGCAACTTCTTCATTAGGACCGTATCCTGCCTTGTCTTGAACTTGGTTAATCCATGAAATCCATGGTCGACCTCTTCTTCTTTCAGAGAAGCGGTATAAGATCACTTTTGGTGTTATTTTATCTTCAGTCCACTTTAGGTGTCCAAACCACTCTAATCGCTTGATGGTAATTTTTTCCAGTGTCGTTTTTTGAGCATCAATTATCTCTCGAACTATTTTTTGGATATCTTATTACCCTAAGATATTCTTCCCGCTCTTCTCCAGGAGTCCATCTCAGCGACAAGTAGTTTTTTTTAGCCCCAAATTCCAAATTTCCATGTCTCACAGCTATACAACATTATAGGCACTGCTATAGCATACAATATAACTCTGATTGTGATTTTTAGACCGGCTATACACGTAAAGGTGTACCATAGAGGTATTGCCTGCCTCAAGAGGTAAACCTCACCGTGTGTGCCACTACATTTGACGAAACTCCACAGGCAAATAGAACCTGGGTAAAAGATTAATTCGTATTTACCAATGGATACAATACTAAAATACCAGAAGTGAAAATACTATTAGTAATTAAATACGAAAAATCGACTTACCAAACAAAACGAAAAATGAAGTATATGACACAAAAAAGACATACCTGAAAAAAAAATAATAATTAGAGGAACCAGTCAAACAACTACACGAATAATGTAACGTAAAAAATAAAGTTATATACAAATGATAACCTTTCCAAGTCACAAGCAACCCTTTCCAATCCAAATGAGTTGAAACCCTTTCCAAAGCAAATGTAGCTTTACAACTCAATTGTCACCCTTTTTATTTCAATTGTAACTGTTTCCATTTCAATTGTCACCCTTGAAAATGTTTCGAAAATTTACCGTACTGGGGAATGGGCGAATTTAGGGCCTTAGAACTCGCCTGTTTTGAAAATTTAACGTAAATTTAAACGAACAGTATAATTTTTTTTTCTCCTAAGGAATAAACGCTTTTTTGAATGTGATAATGTTCAGTTCAGTTTACTTTTTTCATTTTTTTTATTATTATTTACTTCTTGAGAAATAAAACTTTAATTTAAGCTTTAAATTTTTTCCTTAATTGCTTGTAAAAAGAATACTATTGTGTTTATTATTTTATTACCAAAACTATGAAGATACTGTTGTTAAGTTCAGATTACATGTTTTTACTTTTTTTAAATAAACTTTCTCAGAAATAAAAAATCTACAGTTTGTTTTTTTAATTATTTCCCTCATTTTTGTCCTAACAAGAGTTGTGAAGAAAGATGTTGTGTTGATTTTATCCTGGCGAGTTCTGAGGCCCTAAATCGCCCATTCTCCAGTACGGTAAATTTTCAAAACATTTTCAAGGATGACAATTGAAATGGAAACGGTTACAATTGAAATGAAATGGGTAAATTGAGTGTAAAACGTTACATTTGCTTTGGAAAGAGTTACATTTGAGTTGGAAAGGGCTGCTTGTGACTTGGAAAGGGTATCATTTGATTTCTAAAAGGTTACAGTTGGCTTGGAAAAGGTTCAAAGATACTTGGAAATGCTATATATATATATATATAAATAGGCTGGGAATATTATCAAACCAGTTAATGTATCTTCGAATAAGATCGATGCTAAATTAATTTGGTATACTTATTCTAATTTAGAAAATGTAATTACAATGGCTGTATCAAATACATGAAAAAATATATAATAAAGTCTGTCCTTTGAAAGTCATAATGCAGTCTTCGAGTTTTTTATATTATGTAAGTCTCATTTGAAGAATTGAAGAAGTCTAAATTCGGAAGATCAGTGATATAAAGAAATATAAATATAAACAAATTTGTATTACAATTTTAAGTTAGATACATATGCACGTTGAAGGGCATCGGTTTAAATCCGGCTATGTTAGATAAATTGTTTAATTTTTTCCGGCGAGAGCCCTGCTGGGGTTGCGTAGCCGAAAGTGGGTACCTATTATTGGATAAAAAAACCTGGCTGTTGCCGTGATCTATGCCAGACTACTTCCCTCCACAACCGTTGGCTTAGAAGCAATACAGAAAGTCTCTACTATGACCCTTCATAGGTTATACTGGTAAAGGTTTTTTTTGTATAATGTTTGTATACCGAATGGAAAATGAATAAACGTTTTAACCATCAAAAGTTTTAGTTTTTACTTTTAAAGGAAAACAAATAAGTTTTCTTTTTCGCATTCCTCTGGTTTTGAAATTTACACAATAAGTGAAAAAAAATGATAATAATTATGAAAAGGAGTAAATATCTCGGATTAAAATCTAACGTAAATACGTTCTTCAAGCGAATTAAAAAAAAATATTCGAATAATTATTTACCTCAATCTTTTATGAATATTAAATAGGTTTAATAAACAGCAGTGCATGTTTTCCTGCAAATAACGCATGGTTATACCATTATCAACAAAATGAAAATAAACAAAATAGTATTATGTAACAATAAGATAAAATAAACAGATGTTTCCAAACGGGATGAGGGAAACGTGGATTGTAATAATAAAACCAAATAGAAGGAATTATTTTTGTTATTATCAATAGACTTTTGTTCGAGGAGTTTGTATGAATAAAAATAATTAAAACATGTAAAATTACAATAAATACCAACATGGAACTGACAAAATAGATTCTACCACTCATGCAAATTGTTAAATTCCACTGATTTTGTTTTCTTTTGTGCACGCTTTTCCCCTTAGTGCTTTTTTTGAAAAAAAAAATTAACAATTTTTTTAATTTAATTTAATTTAAATTATCCAATATATTCGAGTGCGAAAATTACAGCAGCATAAAATACGGCACAGCTCGAATTAACTTGAGTGTGCACAGTTTGGACCGTTTCGGGGGCTCGAATTAACTCGAGCCTGTACCTTAAGGGGTTAATAAAACTGATCCAGCTTATAGATGTTTGTTATAAGTAAACAGATTCGTTTCTTTTACATAGTTACTTTACATAATAATGAATGTAGAATTGCCATAATACATTTAAAAGCAGATAAAAAATACTTTATACATTGCATAGAAAGTACATCTTGAAAAATTATGGAATTACGTTATTACAATTTTTATCGCTTAAATAACATAAATTTAGTTTAAAGTTTGTTCAAATTGCATTCTCATCATAAGTTCAGTATATAAATTATAACATAAAGATGCGAATTTTTATTTTTATCATAGAAATTAATTTGAAATTTTCTACATTGCATAGAAAATTCGTATCTTAAAATATTATATTAAGTTATTAAAAAAAAATATAATAAAATTTCTAGGTTAAAAAAGTTTTAATAAAAAATTTTTAAAATATGATACATAACATAAATTTAGTTTTGAATTAAATTAATAATTATTTTAGCTAGTTAAAATTATTTTATTATGAATACTTAATCAAATTGTTAGATATTATTTTATGTTTTATATGTTTTATTTAAACTCATTAAACTATTATTTTTAACTGTAGTACAGTACGGTAAAGAAATTAGAATATTATTGTTACGGTCAGTGAGAGAAAGACGGGCTGGAGGGATTAACGTCTTAATACCGTCGGCTGGAGGGATTAAGACGGATTAGAAGGATCTGAAAGATCCGAGAACGACCTCCCCCACTTGGGCGAGTCTAGAACGTTCAACCTTGCCTAAATAAATACCGCCCGCTGCTTAACTAGTCAGTTGTAGGCAGGCAGTGTGATGAACTAGTGAGCAATAAGTCAGTCGGTAATAAACTAGTGAGTAGTAAACTTGCGTGTCAGTGAACTGTGACAGTCTGCGTGTGTAATAAACTGTTTCTGTTTATTACTCTATGTCAGTTTGTCATATTTCGAGAGTCTTACGATCGGTAGACTTTAATTAGTGAACTGTAAGTGTTAATTAGTAGTTGTAAAATGTAGTGTAATTTTATTGTATTTATGTAAATAGTTAAGCTATTTAGTATTAGTAATCTTATATTATTTTAGTAATTAAATAGGAGTTAGGCCTAGGTTATAATCTTTAGAATATAGTTATTGTAAATTTATATTAGTTTAATAATTTAATTGTTAGTAATTTCATTGTATTATTTTTGTCACTTTGTTAATAAATATTAGTATCTCAAATTCAGGAGTAGTATAATTCATTTTCGCACCCAGTAGCCCGTAACGTTATTAATAATACACCTCGTATACACAACGGATTGTTTTTAAATGAAAAACAGGTTGAATCTCTCTGTTATATAAAAAAATGTTATTGATCATTATCAACGTGTAATATTTTATTTTCTTCCTAATTTATTCAATTTTTTATGAACTATTTTTATTATTCCACATTGTATGTAAAATTTTAATTAATTCTGAGGAATGTTTTGAATTATTATTATTAATTTTTCAGTACTTTCAATTGACAGAAAAATATGACGGTTATATAAAAATATGGGAGTTCGAGTATAATTAAACAATTATACAGTTGGACTAAACGAGGTTGGTCATCCTTGTAAACTTTAAATTATATAAAATATAATAATAAAAATTACTCTACAGATATAATAAGTTCTTCCCTTCCTAACCTTCTAATAATACGTTTTAGCAAGGTCTCTGGTCAGGTATAAAATGAATAACCTTGAAGTATCAGAGATCAATCAAACATAAAATTTACAATACACCTGTGTAAAGAAACTACTAAAAGGACTAAAGCGGTTTTGAAAGGTTGGACATGACATTTACTCTTCACTTTGCCGTTGAATCGTTTTTACGAGGCAGCTTTATAACAATTCTTACGCCGAGGTTATTTAATTTAAATGATTAATAGTAAGTAATCAGGGTTATTCAAAAAAATAATATTATATTTTTTTCAATTTATTTGTTTTATTATAAATATTCTGAAATAAATTAGAAACTATAGAGAACTGAAAAATGTACATTTAAAAAAAATACATTTATATATTTATGATCCATGTAAATTACTAACCAATGTTCTTTTATTAGTGCGTTTTATTTTTTTTAATTAATTTAAAATTTATTACTGATGGAGTGGGTTAGCTCAGTGCGTGGAGGGCTGAAGTTTCGGGGTAAAAATCCGGCTGATGCAGATGTAACATAATTTACTCTGTTAACAGCCATTGGTAGCCCCTTTGTTTGTTCAGACCATGCTTGGGCTCACCCAGCCTCTATACATTGGGAGAAAAAAATATATCGGTTGTGTATGATCTCGGACAAATTATCTCCCTGCACAACTGTTGGTTTAGAAACATTACTACCTAAACCATGTAGTTAATTCAAGACCTTTCAACAATTGTAGCGGTACAGGTTCTTAAAATGTTTAAATTTAATTTGGATTGTTTATTTTATTATTTATCTTTTTAAAACATTTTATTTTTATTAAAGTGTAAATCTAACTTCTGAAATACTTTTAACATATCATGCATGCCTGGTACAGTGACTATATGTATAATTAAAATAAAAGTAATTGAAGTTAGTAAGACCAATCATAAAATATTTCATCAACTTAAGATTCCGAATTATTATTAGCTTTTTTGGGCATTTTTAATCTGCATAAGTCAGTCTACAAATTCTCTAAATCCAGTGTTTTATCAATACAATTTCATTCTGAACTTTTATTAAAAGAAAAGCTTTACAACCCACAAAGGTTCTTGGGTTCAGTGAATGTTATAGGCTATACTAAGCCAACGGTTGAGCAGAGAGGAGAATTGGCCGAGATCTCACTCAATCATTTAACTCCCACTTGCAGTGACCGGTTATGAGAGTCTGCAGATCCCAGCGGCCAGGTTAAGGGCCGCGAAAAATTGAAGAGATTTTCATTTTTGATATGTTATAAGGGCATGTCTGAGTAGTGTTAATCCAAGTTTGCAACCGAAAAAACGGATGAGAAAACGTTTGGTGGCCGAAAAAACTCGAAATTTTCCGTGTTATTTCAGTTTTTATCTCTTCCAGCATGTATCTCTGAATCGGTACGTTTTTGTAAAAAAATATGGGAAAATATTTTTAAAGTAGCTTAAATTTCCAACATTTTGAACCCTTTTGCAGCTCTGTGGCTCTATTAGCTTCTGAGTAACGCCTCTTTGAAGATTGGTCATTTTTTCCAAAAATTCCAAATTTTAAGTTTTGGTCGACATTCGTGAGGAACACCGACCGAAGGAGTGATCCTACGATGAAAGTCAAGGATGTATGGAGTTGTAGTAAATTTAATTAGCTTTAATTTAACCACAGAACGAGGCCTGTTGGTGTTATACTTCTCTTAGTTAATTAAAAAAAAGTAAAATCGGGGAAAGTGGGCGTTTTAAGAAAATGACCTTGTACGCCACGAATCGATCCAAAACAGCTTGTTTATTGTAAAGTTATACCCAAAATAAACTTATACCCAAAATAATGGTAATACTAGTAGGCACTACTATGTAGGGGGGGGGAGCCACCCAGACTCTCCGATGTTTTTCAGCCACCAAAAGTTTTCCCATCCGTTTTTTCGGTTGCAAACTTGGATATATACTATTCAGATTTGCCCTTACAACATATCAAAAATGCAACTCTCTTAATTTTTTACAATCCTCGAACACCTGGCCGCTGGCCTATAAACAGATCAAATAATATATCTGCCGGAACGGAGATTTGAACTCGGAATCTTCCTCTATCACCTGTGGACTTTTAAATGTATATTTCATATCGTAAAAAATATTTGTTTCTAAAATCTGCATCATCTTAGTTCATCCTCTCTACAGCTCATACAGTGTTAGGTTCGTTTTTAAAATAACTAGGAAAATCTTAAAAAAGTAACATTTTTTGAAATTATTTTCTGAGCTATATGCTACTGTTTTATGAGGTTTAAAAAATTAATATGTACTTGTAGATTGGGCTACGGTAGTATTTTATGCCGCTGAAATAGATGAATCAGGGAAGAAGGCACAAAAATTCCTTGGCACATCGATCTTTTAAAATACTAGAATCAAAAATGTATCTAACAGGGTGTATAAAAAAAAATGACCGTTTTATCGAATTCCTGAGTTCAAAATTCAGTAAATATTTTAATGGTATTTATTATTTACCAACACTTTGAATGAAATATACACGATATATATATACAAAATACAAAATTACATGTGACGTATTTATACGTCACGCCCGATTAACAGGTTAAGGAAAAATAATATGGATTATAAAGGAGGTGTACAACCGTTGTTCTAAAAACAGTATCGTCTCTACGACGTACTAAACACAAGACCCATCATGGGTTGTAGTGATACAGTTTATTTTTTTTTTTTTACTAAAGTCATCAATATTTATTAAAACTATACTTGACTGCAAGAAAGCAAGGTCAGGTTCAAGTGACACTCATTATGAGTAAGGATGTTATCATTAAAACGTTTTATTTGTCATAGTACGTGCTCAACTACTTAATACTTAAGATTCCTAAATACTTGTAATAGCATTTAACATTTACAAAACAAATCATATCAAAGAATGTTTACATTTCATTTTATCTGAGTAGAGCTATGGAAATTAGTTACAATGTTTGTTAAGGCGTGATTAGACTGAATAATTTTAATAGGAAGCAAATGGAAGTACCACGGGAATTGAATGAAGTCTCAGATATTAACAAAGCGTTTGATTTATTAATTTAAATAACATGCGAGATTTCTTAAATACTATTAAATATGCATGTAAAAGAAAATACAAATTAGTAATAGCGTCTACAAAATTAACTTAAAACTAAACATGTAACTTAGCGATCTAATGAACAAATTAATTTTAAACAAAAAAAGAAGAACAAATGATTAATATGAATGGGAGCGATAATTAACAATAACAGAAATGCTCCATGTTAGCATAATGGCCAAAGAGATAATTACAACAAAATAAACTTGAACGTAATGATGAAGTTTTCAATAAGGCGCGAAGATGTGTGAATAATTATTATCTTCGCCAGTGATCACGGCATGACGGAACAATGAGTATAATATCATTAATTAACTTGAACTGTCCGGTTGATACCATGTGATACGTTGATCATCCGGAGAAAAATTAGTTGACAATTTGAAGCCTTATGGTAATGAAATGTGACTTACAATTTGTGTGATGTATGCTCAATTATCATCTCAGCATAGCTTCTGGCGAGTGACAATCTTGAAACCTCTGGACGTCCTCACAGAAGTAGCGGCTTGAAAGCGGATTACTTGGCGGCAGTGTGCGATGATCTTAGCTGCGAAGGGCTGATAGAACTGCTCCGCTCGGCGATCTGATGATAAGTGAAGGGCGCTCTGAGCGTCAATCCCCCCTCTCCTTGATTTTGGCGGTACAGTAAATTTCCGATTTTAGAGGCAATGATCGGTCCGTTCCATCTGGCGGGTAGTCCAGGTCCGCGACGAAACAATGTTTCTCAACGCAACACTTTTAAGAAGTTATTAACGATACACGCAGGATCTTGAACAATATCTAAAGTGATTTCCATTTGTCAATTGTTTATGTACTGATCTCATCCTCACTAAATATCAATATGGACATAGATAATTTATTGTTTATTCATTTAATGACGCTTCATGCTGTTATGGCTAATAGGACAAAGCTACAGTGAGTGTCCTAATTATGTCCATCCAGTTATAATTAGGTTATGATTAGGAGAGGGGTCTTTAACAAGTACTAAACATTGCACTTTTACGTCTATTCCGAAGGACGACACAATTAAGGATTCTTTACTAGGTTGTTCTGATAATTACTACACCACAGGTCATCCCAATACTGTTTTTGTTTTCCGGCTCTGAGGAATGACGGATTTTGATTAAAGGTGTGTCAAAAATCCGTAAACTTTATAAGAGTACTGAGTTTCAATCATCGAATTCTTAAAAACACTTTAAGTGGCGAAAAACTCAGTGGTTTCAAAACTATAACCAAAAATACGCAAAGGTAGTCTGAAGAAAGGCAGAAGCCGAGTATTGTAACCTAATTTTGCCTATCATGTATCATTATGATAGGGATTTTTAGAGTACCTGATATCGCGCTGGAGCTGGAGCCAAGTTACATCCCCTCCGAAGGAACGTATAACCATATAGAAGTTTGTAATGCTTACCAATATACCACAAGTGACCCACAGGCAGCTACAAGTTAAATATGGACGATTTTCTAATTTCAGAAGAAGATATAGATAGAAAATCATAGTCCAAAAATTTGTAACGGCTAAAAAATATCCATCATGAATACTGGAGTTCAGGTTTATTTTTCAAAACACAATCATCCCATGCTGAAAAATGAGAAACTGGAACGTTTCGTGTCCGTGAAAAAAAAATTAGAAAATCGGAATAAGCTAATCAACCTCTCGAATACTGACATTATGTATACTATTCCTTTTTTTCCTGAGACCATCGTGGAATTAAACAAAACTAGTTCTAAGGCCAACAGGATCTGTCGCGGTAGCAGGTGAATAGTTGAGGAAAAAACCCTTCCAAGGCCTCAATCTTTTCGGAAGTTGTTCCTTGCTCAGGCAACACTCCGGTCAGAGATATCATAAAGTAATATAGTATCTGCTCCGCAGATTGTCCCTTCCAGTTGAGTTACAAGTTTTAACTGCTAATTCGTTTCATTTTTAATATTTTTCCGAAAATACAAGTTATCGTGAGCTTTAGCACGGAAATGAGGACGTATTTATGGGTAATGAGTAGATACCGGTAATCAGTTCTTCAAGAAATAAAAGTTTCAACTAATATTTCGAAGTATAGAACGTTTATTTTTTTTTTTATTAATTGTTATAATTTTTAAATATTTTTATTTTGAAGAGAAAAGATTTCAGCAGGTTAAAGCATCACGCTAGTTACGTGGGCGACCCGGGTTCGAATCCCGGCCTGGACAAATCTTTTCTCTTTTCAGAGACAAAAGGTTTTTTGAAACGTTATTTCTATATGAAATGATTACCGAATATGATTACTACCGAATGAAAAGTTAAAACTTTTTACTCAACTCAAAACTGCAATCTGCGGAATAATTACCAATAATACAAAGAGCATCGAGTCTCTATGAAAAATGCCTGCCGATATTTCGCCAGTTCAAGAATCATCAAGGAAGAAAGAGGTTAATAAACTCAAAGATACATAACAGGAAACAAACAAAGCACATCCCAACCTCACAGTTTAAAAATATGACAACTTGAAACAGCATCCTGCCACTACCAATACAACCCCCGCCACTAAGTACAACTACTGGATATTTACAGCACAACAGTTAGGAAAGATAATTGATATAATTTTAAAAACTAGTATGCCAGGACCCGATCGGCATGATAGAAGCCATGACCATAATCGAGGAGAAGACAAAAAATATGTACACTGGTGCTGGTGGTAAGGGGCACGGATTGTGGACCCTTACACATTCCAGAGGGTGGACGAGTTCGCATATTTGGGATCCTTAGTGACACCAATAAACGATGTCTCTGCTGAGATAAGAAAAAGGATAGTGGCGGCAAATAGGGCATATTTTGCCTTACTGAAAACTCTTCGCAGCAGATCCCTTACCAGGGGCACTAAACTGGTCATATACAAGACTCTCATACGCCCTCTTCTTACCTATGCTTCCCAAACCTGGACTATCTCAAGAAATAATGAAAATAGTCTTTTAATTTTTGAAAGAAAAATTTTACGGCGTATAGAATATATATAAATAAAAATATATGGCCCAGTAAGAGATGGAGATGGATTTAGGATTAGGAGGAACAGGGAGCTTTATGACCTTTACGGGGATGTGGACATTGCGGAGTTTATAAAACTGGGGAGGCTCAGTTGCTGGCCCTGTCGCAAGGATGGAAGTGGAAGAAATTCCTAGAAAAGTAGTGGACACAACCTTTCACAGTACACGACGGACTGGTAGGCCAAAGCTACGATGGTTTGATGGAGTGGCAGCGGATGCACGGAACCTGCTACGGATCAGAAGCTGGAGAGCGGCAGCACAAAATCGGGCCGAATGGCGGCGGCTCATTGAGGAGGTCAGGATCCACCCAGGGTTGTAGCGCCACGGAGATAGATAGATAGATGAGTTATTTATCTTAATTGGAAACTTATAGTGTTGTATCTAGTGACAGTAAAATTAAATAGTTTTGTTCTCAAAAAGGGTTCCCACGCACCGATTTCATTTCAACACGCGGGGACAGTGGTACAAAAAGGTTGGAAACCCCTGTTATAGAGACTGGATGAACCACAAGAAGGTCTGTCAATCTCACAGGGTCCGTATTTGGCTGTAAACAGAATAAATATTTTATCTGTTACAGCCGGGTTTGAACTCAGTGCTCTGCTGTAGAGCCAACAAACGCGTTATTATCACCTACCCCTATCTCTCCGTAAAACAATTGTATAGAAAATACACATCCTAATTATTCTCCAAAACATCAAAGAATGATGATATTTAAATAAGCAAAATAAATGACATTTATTTGAATGATGAAATTGAAAGATGAAATGATAGGTTCAGTAGTATTAAACGATTGGTTGATAAGGATTGCTGTTTTTGCTGATTCTACATCATCATCCCCTTATATCATATTCTGATTCTATATCATCATATTCTTCTCTCGTCTATCACTGTGCGGTGTGAGGAGATGATTCTACAATTTAAAAAAAATCGACACTCGTAAAATACATGGTGATTTTATTAATAGCATACCGAAAATATTATTTTATTAATTATTATTTATCTTTTCTTCTGCAAATTATACAAGATTGGCTGTGAAGGAGCCGCCTTGATCTGTTAACAATAAAACGAGTACATTTCATTAATCAACAGATGAATGATGCGGTTTTAACATATTAGTCACCACGCTGACGGCCAAGGCCAGCATACCTTAACATCTAAACCCAAATCAGATAAATCTACAACAGCTTCCTTGACTTTTCATAGGGTAATTTTTTTTTTTTAATAAACGTTTAGAATAACCAACTAATTATTTATTCTATTCACGTTTTGAAATAATTTCTAGGAATTTTCGGAGAGAATAATAAAAAAAACAAAACAAAAAAACTGTTTTTCTTCAGTACTGATGATGGTCTAGTAGATATATCCTGTACCACCACTATATCATGGCCTGAAGAGTCTTTCGCGCAATAAATGATTGAGACTGTATTATTTCTAAGACAATGGTTTTGCAGTGAGGTAATTTTTTCGAGCTAACACTCACTTATCAGCTTTTTAGCCGAATAAACGTATTCACTATAACCCATATATGGCTGTTAACAATTTAAATAATTTATCTGGACCACTAGGGAACCAAGGTATCAGGGAACTAGAGCATCTGCTCTACACACGGAGCTACCAGGTTCCCAGTTAGATGTGGCATAAACCCAAACAAATTTGTAACACTACAACCCATGAATGGTGTTAGGTTAATTACGTGGTAGAGCCTGTACTGTTCATGGACAACTATTTTCAGGGAGGTGATTTGTTCTAGAACACGCTCAACCGCTAGGTTTCCCACCCAATTAAGGGTTCCTACTTTATAGAGACTGGATGATCCACAGGAAGGTCCCCAAATCCTACAGGGTCCATCAACGGGTGTTGAAAGAATAAATAAATTACTTGCCACAGTCGGATTTGAAGCCGGGACCTCCGGCATGACAAATCAGCGCTCTACCGCTGAGCTACTCGGAGTATTACGTCACAATCATTGTTAACTATTGAATTAGGTCGTGATATCAACGCAACTTCCTATTCCTCACCCATTATCAGTCCGATGACAACCACTTTCTTATCCAATAGTTCAGTAGCTATAATCCCTATCGAAACTGATAGTGTGAACTGGATGGACCTTTTTATTTTTGGAATATTTCAGTTATGTCAGACGCTCCTTGTTAGAGGACGTAGTGACAATATTGAAAAACAGAGATTACTATTATAATTTTAACGTTGATGCCACTGGATTAAATATTAGTAATATTTTATTAATGTGATAAAACCTTTTTCCAGTCAAATCTCCTTTTTTAAAAAAAAAGTTTCGACTATCTATAGTCATTTTCAATTTTTTGCTTAAGTATACTTCACTACTTAAAAGTCAATTAATTTGAATTATCATTCTATCAAATCTCGATTGAGATTTCTAAATAAAAGAGATTTTTTATAATCAAGGAGATTTGACTGGGAAAAGGTTTTATCACATTAATAAAAAAAACAGAGATTATTCTGCAATGACAAGGATAAAGAGGATGAACGTTGAGTTTCCGTGCCGAAGGTCCGACGTTCAAATCCGGCTGTGGCAGATAATTTATTTAATCTGATAACACCCAGAGATAACACCCTGTGGGATCTAGAGACCCTATTGGAGCTCACTCAGCCTCTATAAAGTGGGAAAACCTGGCGGTTGTGCGTAATCCCTGCACAGCCATTGTCTCAGAAACAGTATAGTCTCTAACTGAGCCCAAGAAACTTCGTGTGTTGCAGTGGTACAGGTATTATAATTTGCGGTCAAGAACGGAAAAGGAACGAATGCGGAAACTTTAAAATATTTAATATTCATTGATGTATTTCTACGAAAATAATAAATAAACTATTAAGGTGCGTGTGACGTCATCGGAGGATGGAGAGTGTGAATTTTAAATACTTTTTATCACCTGCAGAAAAGTTTCGAACCTTACTCCCTGCTCCTTGACACTTATGCCCTTGAAAAAGGCCAACTTCCTACCCAAAAAATGCGCAATCAATTTTAAACAGATGTCCTTTTTTATGATTTCATTGTAGTATAAGGGTGGCTAGGTGTGTAGAGCGCTGAGTTGCCGAAAGTCCAGGGTTCAAATCCGGCCTTGGCAGATAAAATATTTAATCTGTTAACAGCCATGGATGGACCCTGTGTTATCTGAAGACCTTACTGCGGCTCACCCATCCTCTATAAATCGGGGACCATTAATAGAGGGGGGGGGGGGGGAAACACGGTTGAGCGTGATTTCGGACAAATCACGTACCTGAACAAAACGTCCAAGAAACAGTTAAAACTCTAGTATACGTTGAACCACAGAATACTTCTTAGGATGTAATAGTATAGGTTATTACAAGCTAAAGCTTACACATTACAAACACACAATTTATATATTTATATGTATTAATGAATGATTTATATTGACCCTTAACATAAGTATATATGAATTAAAAGCAAAAATAGATATGAAATAATCTGGAGCCATGCCGTGGGGGAACAAAGCGTAAAAATGAATGGGGATATTGCTAATTTTGTGGTTTCAACTTTTCCTAGTATTCTTATTATTGTTTATTTATTATTATTTAACTGCACTAATTTTTATTAGAAATAATTTTTTTTTTTTTGGAGGACAAATTTAATCAAGAAAAAAAAACCTCTACTGCTACAGCCCGTGAAGGGTCTGGGGTTCAGCACATAGTAGATGTACAACGATTGTGCAGGCAGGTGATTCGTTCTAGATGACGCTCAACCGCCAGATTTTTCCCCCTTATGTTGGGTCCCCACTATTAGCTCCTATATGATCCATATCTCGCTGCTAACAGACTAAATTAAAGTGTTGCCTGCAGCGGGATTTGAACCAGAAATTTCGGCATGGCTCTTCCACTGAGCCACTCCGCTCCCCCAAATCAAATTTAGTCAAGGGAATTTGAAAAATAACAAAATAAAAGGTTTTAGTTGAGATAAAATATGTTTTTTCTGATTATTGATTATATATATATATATATATATATATATATATCCCAATATGTCCCTAATAAGGCCTACTGAAAACTGATCATTATCATAATAAATTTTATTTTTCTGTTAGATTAATTTATTATATAAAGTTTTCTTAATATATATGTTAAACTCTATTCAAGGCTATCCATAAATTAATATTTCATAATTATTTCTTAATCTTTTTAATTAATTTTATGTTGGGTTTCGTTTCTAAAACTAGAACTGCCAGTCTAGGAGGTCAATTACTTGATTAACTCTAGGGCAATGAATTAATGTGTCCTCGACACGAGGCTATGATTGGAAACATTTAAGCTTATTATTTATTATTTATTTATATATATAGTTATTTATTAGGTATATAATTATTAATAAGGATGCAGTGCATTTTATTATTTTTAAATCGATGTATACCATTTTTTCTATCGAAAAAAACCAAACTATATTTGCAATTTTACATATACAAGGAGCATAAGTGTAAATACATCTTCCAGACTTCCTTTACATGTTTAAAGAACAGTGATTTTAATTAATTAAAGTTATCTTTTATAAATAAGTTTGACAATAGCAGGAAAAATGTGGAAAACCCGCTTAAAAAATAAATAAAAATAATAAATAAACATAATAATAAGAAAGAAAATAATAAGAAAATTTTTAAATATTCCGAATTAACCATAAAACGAGCCATACCCTTGACCTTGATTCGGGTTGGTGAATTTATCCAGCACAAGCCGAGAAATCCAAAATAAAAAATCCAAATAATAAAGAAATCCAAAAAATAAATATTATAATAATAATTAAATAGAAAATAAATAAACAATTAAAATAAATACTGATAGCTAGATTACAATACCTGCAAATAGTGATTTGTTAAGTAAGAATATGTTTTGTTCTTTTGTGCGTGTACTGTCGTAGCGAATGTTTATCATAGTTACCGATTTCTCGTATTAATGGGTTTTCGGAAGCTGGAGTTTTTTCGAAGTATGCTTTTTTTGGGCTGAAACATTATAATTATTAATAATCCTCATTGAAATAATTATTAATATTCCTCATGCAGGTTGAACTCCAGACGACTGAGGCATAGGTTATCAATGAGCGGATTACTGTTTTGTACAGGATTAGTTTGTTTTGGGGGCTTAGCCTGGATTTTTTATTAAAATAGGGAAACATTTCATAGATTTTTTTTTTTGCTTTTTCGGTTTTACTGTTGATGTGCTCTGTGAATGTTAAGGACTTTTCTAGAATTAAACCGAGGTATGTTACCGATATAGCCCAGGGGATGTGTTCGGATCTGTGTTATGTTAGATGATGTGCTGATCTATGTTAGGTCTGCGCTTTGTGAAGATTATGGCGGCCGATTTTATTTTATTGATTTTTAGTTTCCACTCTTGACAGAATTTATGGATTTTTTAAAAGATTTTTGTAATCAGTTTACTATAATATCGATTCGGTATGATGCTGTGTACAAAGCGGTGTCGTCTGGGTAAAGCGATATGGTTACTTTTGTGTGTTTTGAACAGATTGAATAGGATTGGGGATAGGCAGGAGCCTTGAGGAAGTCAAGCGGGTAGGGGAAGTGCTTTGGAGCTAGAAGTGTTTATTTGAGCATAGAATTGTCTATTAGAGAGGAAGGAATATGTGATATGTATTAGGTATGGAGGAAATTCGTGCAAGATTAATTTGTAAATAAGACCGTAGTGACGGCTCGAAAGCTTTTTCGAGATCTAAC
This sequence comes from Arma custos, assembly GCA_037127475.1. NCBI lineage: Eukaryota > Metazoa > Arthropoda > Insecta > Hemiptera > Pentatomidae > Arma > Arma custos. The sequence continues at coordinate 33,970,395 of CM073765.1, forward strand.
ATAAGCATGCCTGTATGTTTTTTATCGTTGTATCCTTGTGTTATGAAGTCGGTAAGACGAGCTAGTTTTTTTCCATCGAAATCCAAAACCAGTGCTATATTTTGTACAACGGCTTCTAGAAGTAAGGAACAGTGGCTTTGTGATTTGTCAATTTTTAATAATATTTATAATTACCTGACTAGCAAAAATTAGCAGATTATTTAATCTATTAACAGCGACGTGGTTATATACGTGGGATCTTTTTGGGGTTAACTGAGCCTCTGTGAAGTGGGTACCCTTAATTTGGCGAAAATCTAGCGGTTTAGGGTTACCTAGGACCAATCACCTTCCTGCAGAACCATTGTTCTAGAAACAGTACACTCTCTATTATGTCTGAACCCAAGACTACAACCATGGGTTGTAGGGATACAGGTTTTTTTTTTATTCATGAAGTGATTATAAGTAGAAATGTAGATAATTCTCTATCAAAGTATTGTAATACGAATGGCAGTATCAACTGTTTAAATAATTTATATGTTGTCTGACATACTCCATAACTATTTATAAAATTATCCATTTCTGTAAAACAAGACCAAACAGTGATAAGTGATATATATTATCGACAGTCCTATTTATAAATATCATAAACCCCAACGGAAACATTTATCAAACGGCAAACATCATTTACATAATAATAAAAGCATTAATCGATGTTTGCTTTACCAGGGAGCGATACATCAATGTATTCAGGTAGATGTATCAATAAATCTTTATATAAATAAATAAATTGAACAAGGTAAATAATAACAACCCAGTCAGTGTAAATAACTCTTATTTATTACAGCATTCGTTCCAAGAACGGTGTTGAAATGTTCATTTCTAGATGATACAATTATAGTAGTATACACATCTCCCATAATTTTATCTTTTCTATTCTATGCTCATGAGAACTGGTATTTTTGGAAAATATTAAAAGAAAAATGGGTATTGAAATTTGGTAATTTATTTATTAGCCATCGCCAAAGGATACCGATGTAAACCTTGTATTGGACTTCCTAACCACACCAACAACAGATGTTCACGGCGAATATGGCAATAAGGTGCCTTGAAACCTTAAGTTGGCAACCAATGATTACTGTCAGTTTTAATAAGAAATATGATACAATTAAATTGTATTTACAATAAAATAGTTGAAAAATTAAATATTATCTATCTAATATTTTAAGTATAATTTGAAAAAGTAAATATAATAACATTTACATGCTAAAAATGTTTAAAAATAATAAAAATGTTAACACTAGAAATGTGGTAGGTAAATTGTTTAATCTATTAACAGCTACAGATGGATCCTGGGGACCTGCAGACTCTTCTGTGGCTCACTCAGCCTCTATAAAGTAGGTACCCTTGATTGGAGAAAAGCTTAATGGTAATCACCTTTCAGCTTAAATTGCGATTATTCTCTGGTTGGTAACTTTTTCGGTTAAAAATACAAGTAACTCTTGATAGAAAAAATTAATCCCTGAAAACAAAAATCAGCTCTCATGAACCTTTTAGTTAGTTTTAAATTAGTTTAATTTGATGAATTTTATGTCATGGGGTAGCCGGAGTATAATTTTTGATTAACAAGGCAACTATTAAGTAAATATTTAAAAACATAGTATTAAAAAATAATCATTGCCATTGAACGAAACATTTTATTGGTTAGATTATTATTTGTTGTCAATTAAACGATGAGATTTTCTCTTGTTAAATGCCTAACTGATCAATTGATTAACTTTTTGTCTTTAAAATATTAAATTATGTTGGAGGGAGCAGGACAGTCCAGTGGTAGAGCCCTGAGTTGCTGTGGCTAAGGTCCATGGTCCCAGAGGCAGATAAATTATTTAATCCGTTTACAGCCGGGTATAGATCTGGAGGATCTGGAGGTCCTCTTAGGACTCACCTAGCCTCAATAATTCGGGTACCCTTAAATGGGGGGGGAAAAATCGCACAACCATTGTTCTAGAAACGGTACAGTCTCTACCAGGTACTAAAACCCTTCATGGGTTTGCAAACAGTTTTTTTTTTAATATTTTACTAGCCTAGGAGGAATCAAGATCCCGAACTGTGTGGGGATTTTTTTTTTATTTCATTTGGGAATTGGGAAGTAAAGAGATCGCGAGCTCTGAGGTAAGGACATCGTATCGGGAAACGGAATAGCTTAGAAACCCTAGACCTTCCTCAATGAAAAAAAGACAACGAGGTCAGGATAGCGGAATCGAGATAACAAAAAATAAATAAAATAAAAACTACTAATATTTTAATATCATGATATATTTAATTTTATTAATTAAAAAGAGTGTAACATTAATTAGTTACAGTAGTCCGGTGTCTGGGAACCTACTATGCCCAAGATCGCTGGTTCGCAGCCTGGCAACTGGCCTTGGTATTCTTTAAAATTGAGAAAAAAATCATTGCTTATGGCATCATTCGGAAGGTATCTAAAATAGTGTCTCCGAGCATGTGTGGTTTCAGGGACTCGTAAAAGATCCCTACACTAATTATACCTGGATAGAATTTCCGTATAACAGTATAAAGTGACATTAAATGAATAAACAATGAATTAAGAGTCTGTTTCAAATTGACAAATATATGGCTCATTGTGATTCAAGAATGGAGGATAAGAACAAATAATCAGCACTAAGATTTATGAATTAATACCGAAATTGTTAATGCCTCCACAGAATCGAATGATAGTGGCACGTTCTAAAAATGCTGGCTGTTAGAATCCCAAAAAAGATGCATGGATGAAGAGATCAATCAATCAATCAAGAGTTATGTTAGAGAAGAAATAGTTGACTGGAACTTCTAAAGTAAGGAAGAAATAGTTGGGGGTGCAGTCAATGAAAACACCATAATAAGTGCATACTTATTTATTGTGTGCCAACGTTTCGACCAACAATGTAGGCCATCTTCAGGGTTATGAGAGAGAAACAAACAGAACAAAAATATATAAAAACGTTACAGTAACAAGAATATAGTTACATGTAATGTAGAAAATTAAAATAGTGACAGATATGACAATCAAAGATAACGAATATTAAAATAGTGACAGAATATATTAAAATTAAAATAGAGGCAGATATAATAAAATTAAAGATAATGAACAGAAATTAAAATAGTGACAGATATAATAATTAAAGATAACGAATATAAAATACAGAAAATAAATGTACAGAAAGGATAAAAAAGTAAACATAATATAAAGGGAAAGAAAAATGAGGAGGTAAACAGAAAGATACAAAATGAGAAGATTAAAATATAAAAAAAGGTGGAATATGAAGGATTTAGAAAAAAAACTAGTTTAATTATAACGGTATACAATTAGAATGAAGTGTTTAAATATCACTCAATCAAGAGAATGACTTCAAACGGCTGATAGCAACGAAATGAAAAAAAAAAGAAAGAAAATATATTCATCTGTATATATATATTTGGAGATTATTGGCCAGGAAGCTAAGGTCCACCCCGGGCTGTAGAGTTATGAAGTAAATAAATACAAGGCTTATACTCTTTCTTTTTTTAACACTTTTTTTTGGCTCAACGCTAATATTGCAAATTGACAAAAAATCACTACCACTCAGATGGAATCATCATGTATCCCACATCTTTCGAAAATGTTTACTCTTAAATCTTTTGTTCCAGTCATTTGCGCGAAATACACGCTGACTCCATACAAGCCTCATCACATCACCATTTTTTTAAGGTTCTGTAGTGCGTGATGGTCTATTGGGCAGACTAAACAGATTTTTAAATAAGATTTGTATCCGAGACCAGGAGACGTTCTTCTGTTTCCCATCACTAAGCCGAGTCATGATTGCTTTTCCCTTCCTTCCGGAGACATTTGCTAGGCATGTTCCTTTACCAAAATAATTAACACCTAACACCCAACCTATAATTAGAACCTCCTCTAGTTCAATTCCTCTATTCACTCCCAGCTCATAAGATTTCTGCCCGCTGAACTTTTTATATTTTTCCAGAGATCTGCATCTTTTCAACATTCCTTTATAACTTGTTTTGCTACTCTTTGGAATTCGTCATGTCCTTTCCTTACCAACATTTAAAAGATTTCTACTCCAATTCCCACTTATAAGTACTGACTTAGCAATTCCTAGGTATGTCGAATATTTTGTTTATCTTTGTATGTATCTCAAGGTTTCAAATATAAAATTTCTTATCTTGGTTGAAGATGTTTAAGTAGTAAATTATTTTTATATATATATATATATATATATATATATATATATATATATATATATAATATAAATATTGGTATCTACTTATTCTTGATTGTTAATAACATTTAACAATTAAGCGTTTAACAAGTATAGACTAAATGTCAAGAGCCCAGGGTAAACATTCTATATATCTCTTTAAAGTCCCGGCGAAAAAATGGTTTAATTTAATTTTCACTTAAATGAGTTTCTTGTACTGAAGGATGCGGAATCGTATTATTTTCTAATAATTGGCTGTTAGACATTGCCTTGAAATTTTTCTCAGCTCCTTTTGGGTAAAAAATTACGAGAATTACTCGATTCCACTTATTCACTGAAACGCTTATTCACCGGAACTGCACATAAATATACGTACCGATCAGATTTGAATTTAATTTTCTTACTTATACTACATTTATTTTCACGCCTAATATAAATTAAATACCAATTTTTGAAAATTAACACTTTTCAAACGAAACAATCATAAATATCAGACGACCTCAACTTCCAATGCCAGACCAGCTATCACGCAACTCCAAGTAATGCAGGACTACGTGACGAAGTGGGTCAACTCATGCTCTTGAACTTCGCCTTGAGGAAGGGGACGCCGAGGGATCAACAGCCTCAGGAGTCGAGATATTTGACCATAACGGAGGAGGAAAGAGCGACACTGGTTCTTCAGGATCCAAAGAGGGAGCCGAACTGTCCTTGAACTCTGCAAGGAAAGGGCACTCCGACCGTTACGTGGAGATCGAGCAAGTGCCCTTAAAGTTCACTTAGAAGACGTAACATGTATATATATATATATTGGTACATGTCCGTTTTTATTAAATCCATACGTGCAATTAATGGACTTCTGTTGTTTACTATGTTTATTCTGTTGCTTACTACAATTGAACGAACATTGTTTAGTACCATGATACATGATCATACATAATATTATATGATATCTATACGGTATGATTCTATATCGTAGTCTATTATATACTATATGATACTATACAAAGTATATGATAGTATGTACATCAAATATGACCAAGGAAACACGCGATTTTCGTATAATTAGTTTCAAGAGTTTAAACTAGGACACTGCAAAGGTTTTCATTTCCATCGAGTTTGGAGGGAGGTTTGTTATAACGGAGTAAGGTGAAACCATCACATCTGCATCGTATTGCAGGGATAATGAACCAAAACTCATCAAAAAGTAACCTTCATTAGTTATTCGGAAGGGACCTATACTTTTACGCGACAATGCCAGAACTAGATTACGTGGGTTACGAAGTCCTACCGAATCCACCTTATTCGCGAGACCTAACACGAACAGACTTCCATCTTTTCAGAAATTTGGACAACTTTCTATAAGGATAAAATTTTTAAAAATAATTTTCAGGTCAAAAATGCATTTTCAGACTTTCAGAATTCCCCCCTATACCCAGAATTTTTCAGTTCTGGAATTGAAAATTTGATACTACGTTTGGAAAATGAGGGTAAATATTTTGCAAATGAATAGTTCACTAACCACATTCATAACAATTTTTATGAAATCAGAGTAATAAAATAGATGCATAAAACACCGGTGAAAAGAAATTTTATTTAATATATAAAATTGTATAAGATGAAGGATACAGGAGATGACGAAAAATATATGAATTTAAGAAGTCATTTGAATTTTTATATGATAACGATTAATCCTATAAGAATGTTTATATTTATATTATATATTGTTTATAGGAATTATTTTAAAAAGGAGGCAACTTTAAGTTGACTATTCCACGCACCTGTCATTAAGCGTGAAGTATATAAGGAAAAGTAGAAATAAGGAAAATTCTCGTTATATTAATGGGCATCTGAACGATATTTATTATCAGCTAACTAGATTTTACCTCATTAATATGGTCGCTAATGCAAATAGTTGATAATTCTTTCATTATTATTACATATAAAAAAAAGATAAAAATAAACCTAAGAATTTTATAATTAAAACGGAATTTGCATCAACAACAAACCGTTGTCACAAAAAGACAAAAGATAAACTGAATTATTCAGGATAAATACTTGATAAAAGACTAGCATGAGCCCCACGTGTCAAGAATAAAACGAAACCTTGACTATGCTTTCCTTCGTAAGGGACGTAAAATTGGTATCCCGAGCCTATGCGGTGTCATGTACTTCTTAAAGGTCCCTACCGTAATTATACCTAGACAGGCAAAATTCAGGACTCACACTGTAGCATCGTCCGATTAGCCATACTAAAATAAAGTTAAATTTAAATATGTTAAATGAATAGACAAACAAATCCAAATTTTGAAACGGTGACTGAAACAACGACGAGAGCATTAGTTCATATAGTTATGTTTCCAATTTCAAGATTGTTTCAAACGGAATAAAAAAAAAATTGACCTCCAGTAATTCGTGTCAGATACCTGACAATGTAGTTTAAAAGAACAGAATTAGAGTTCAAATTGTGATGAACAAGACCTGTGAATATTTGAAAGAAAAAAAAATTCTCCAACGTATTTATGGTTCACTTAAAGGCTAACAAACGAAGATACATCTCCAGCTCATGCAATCTATATCTAAATAAGTGGATGTGTCGATTTTGTTTGCCTAAAATCAGTTAAATGCACTGAGGAAATCGGAATTATGTATCATTCTCCTAGTCTTAGTGGCTGAGACAACCGCTACAATAGAATTATAGCTTACAGTCCCAGGCCATATTAATGTGACCACTGGATAGATTCGTTCTTGTTACATGTTTGCATTATCTTTTTGTATACGTAATGATGTAAATCGAGTTTAAATATTAGTTTTATGGGTAAGTTAGTTATCTGATAATAATATGAAATTGAAAAAAATTGTTTCGAAAATAAATCTTTATTTTTTTTTAATATTTTGTGGTGTCACCCTATTTACACCCTATTTTCAATATTGATGAAAAAAAAACTATCAAAATAGTTAAAATATTTGATACAAATAATATATCAATAATAAACTTGTATTTAATGAAAAAGAAACAATAAATCCACAAAAATTTCAAACACAAATTATGCACGCCGTCACTCGTAAAACAAAATGGCTGTACTAAAACCAATGCTGCCATTACTAAAAATATTACTTTAAAAAACCTATAACAGTGTTGCCATTGCTTAAAACAGCAATTTATTAAGACACGCGAAAGTATATAAAAAAATTAGGAAAAAAGAAAATAATCTTTCTTGGTGGCCACATTAATATGGCCAGGGACTGTATATTGTAACACCAAAGACAGGATTCAGCTTCACTCGGTGCAATAAACTTATTCTGATCATAATTCTATTTAAAAACTTAATCAGCGGGGCTGGAGATATATTATCTAAGTGAACCAGAAGAAAAAGCATAATTTTATTTCTTTGTTTTGTGGGGTGCATTTGCACAGGATAGGTCCATCCTGACGAACTAGACCGAACACGGCTGAAATCTCTCCCCGAATAGTGATGTGCAGATGAGAAGATTAAGGGAACCTACTTGGTGTTAGGCCTAGGTCACATAATCAAATAAAAGAAACAAAAAAAACGCACTCTTCATAATAAACATGAATAATAAAACGTTTACAGTAACTAGATTTTTTAAGTTATTTAATGCGGAGTAATCGCAATTAGCAATTCCGTTATGTTTATTATCATTTTTTGCTCGTAAGGTTGATCGATGATCGAGCCACGTGAGCATTTGTTGACAAATGAACTATCATTCATTACTTCATCAATATTTATAAACCATTATGTGATAATGGTATAATAATTACTTTAGGAAAAGGTATATATATTTCTTTAATATCGAATTACAAAATATGATGATATGAATGTAGAATCTTAACAAGAAGCTTAGTCTCAAAAATAACGGAAAATATAAAATTTGAATAATTGAGTAAAATAGATTATTATTCTTAGAGTAAAATATAAATACAACTTAATTAACTACTATTAATTAATCAATGATAGTAAATTGTGCAATCTACAGCCCCGGTGAATAAGTGGTTAAGTCTAATTTTCCCAAAATGAGTTTCTTTGACTTGAGTAAGCAGCATGGAGTTATTTTCGTAGTGAATGAGGGGCTAAATAATGCATTGGATTGAAAAGGAGTTCTTTTTTATATTATAATTCCATTTCAAGCCAAAAACTACAAAATTAATACGATTCTGGTTATCTAAAAGCAGTTAACTCTTTCTGGAAAAAATCCGACTTAACTACTTATTCATATATATCTGTACCCCGGAAGTAAAGTAAACCATATCACATTTTTTTAATCTTTATATTTGCTCAGGAGAGCCAATTTTCCATAATTTGCACTCTTAAAGTTTGTTTCTTCTTTACTAATTGAAACAGCTTAAAGAAAATGTTCACAATATTGATATTGATAAATAATTGGAAGTATTAATCATAGTATTCATTTATGACAATTAACCTAAAATCTTACCTATTTTGTGGAAATGTTGATTTTTACCTCCGGGGTACATATATATATATATATATATATATATATATATATATATATATATATATATATATATATATATATATATTAAACTAAGAACAATCAATCGCTAGCGATTCCTCTTGCATAGCTTGCCTTATCTTCATGCTGTAATTATGTCTGTTTATTCCGCAATATACTTTAATAAGAAAACCAAAATGAGTAATACGTAATGAGAGTCGCCATTAATTTGATTTAACAACCTGAATAATAACAAGCTTTGCGTATCACTAATTCCCTAAGGACAGGACAAGGTCAAAAAACCACTCCGACAAGTTTTAACCCTTCTTCAACATGCCTAAAGATGAATGGCCAATAGTTTTCCTTAAACACGTATATTTTTATTATTATAAAATTTATTTATTAACATGTTATTATTATCCACATATTCATTTCTTTTTATTTCGGGGAGCTGAGGTGTTCTTCCCTGAGCTGCTTAAGGTCCTGGATTCGAATCCATCTGAGACTCATCTGTCTCATCTTACTCAATATGTTAGTTATAAAGAGACCATGCGAGATCTGTTGACCCTTCTGGAGCTCACCTAGCATCTATAAAGAGGATACCCTTATTTAGAGATAAAACCTTGCGGTTGAGCGTGATCTCGGACGAATCACCTCCCTGCACACCCGTTTATTAATCCAGATATCCTATCCTTCCAATAAAAGTTATGCCTTGTTTGACCGTAATAATGTTATATTTAATGTATAGTTCAGACATCTTTGGACCCAAAAAGGCGTTTTTATTTTTTATACTATTGAATTGCTATTCACCTTTACCAAAAAAATTGTTAAAATTTTAAAAGCAAACATATTTTTGCACATGAAAGGCCATCCAAATACCATAACACAATATTTTTTTCAAATTTCCTCTCTAAGAATATATTTCTTTATAATAAATATATTTCTCTGTCATAAATTAACTAAAAATAATTAATATTTTTTAAATTAAATATTTAATTATATATTCTTAGAATAAATTCTTTAGATTGTAAGGAATCACTTTTCCTTGTATCATAATCCCTACTTAGCTTTAATGGCGTCTTTAGGTTCATAAAAGGATAAGGAAGGTTTTGGAGAAGTGCCAAGAACTTAATCATTTTTTTTGTTATTTTGGAAATGGTGGTTATTACGAATTTCAAAATATTTAACTCAATTCGTTATTTTTTTATAGTATGCCCAAATAAAAAAAAATTTTTTTTGTTTCGCTTAGAACTTCAAAATATATTATTTGAATTAGCTATAATGATAGTATTATACACATTTTAAAAAAAATAGTAAATCGTCATTATAATTTTTTTTATCCTAGACCTCCATTTTTATTTCTGCTTTACAATGCCGAAAATACATAACTGAGTATTTAACGTCACTAATCAAGAAACCAAAAGGTACTGTCTAATTATACCTGGTTAGGCAAAATTTAGGACTCGTTCTATAGTATCATCGGATTAGCTAAAGAGCCTTAACTTGGCGTTAAATTATTTATTTTATATATCTTATTTACTTTTTGCACAGTTTATCTCACTTAAATCGTGCATAATAATTATAAATTTAAAAAATAATAAGTGACAAACCCGTTTGCTATTGTAATAAAACGCATTGTAAAATAATTTTTAAAAATAGGATGAATACATAAAACATACTAAAACTATAATAATGGTCAATGATGAAATTGTCGGGGGTGCAGTCAAAGATTACACAAAATAAGTTTTCCTTTTTTAGGTGTTATCATTGACACCCAATTCCATATCATTTTTAGAATCAGTCAACTAATACCCACTTAAATATAAAACTATATAAGGTATATTAAAGATTTTTTATTTCCTCATATTGACCTTTCATAGCGAACCAACGTCACATTAACTACAAGGAAAACGGAAATTATGAAACATTTTTGCACAGAATACAATAAATATATAGAAAACGAATTATTATGAGTCAGTTTTTATTAATTAATGATTTCCGAACTTGACTAATATATTTAAATGCTTTAATATTTATCAACTGTAAATCAATTACATATTTTGATTATGGTCTACGTAATTCTGTTGTTACCCGCACTTCAACCTCGTATTGTTATTTTTTGAAAGCCTTTAAATATTATATGAACTGTATAAACAAAAACTGGCTCAGTCCGGTTAAACGTAACCTTCAAGAAACATAAAATGTAAAACCAGCAGATTATTTTTGTTCTTATTTAAAGATAGTCTCGTCTGATTTGCATTTATTGAAATTATGGGGAAATATTTATCAAAAATTGTTATTTCAATATTCCTTGGGTTTTTTGGAATTAATTTCGAAAAGAAATTTAATATTTAAAACAAGTTCGGTTATTGTACATCAATAAATGGCTCTTTAAGTCAGTAATTAAGACAAATCATGTTTTAATACGAAAATATTGCTGATTTTTTTGTAGCTCTGTTTAATATTAATTTTATACCTGTCCAGAATTTTATTAGATAATACATTTAATATGTATATATATACATATACATGTAATATGAATATGTATGGTTCTTCAAAATTGGTTGTCAATTCTTTCAAGAAATGCACTTATCAAGGAAGCGGGTTAGTAAAATCTAAATCTAAACAAAAAAATTCCAAGTTTCTAAAATTGTTGCTTAAAATTTTGCGGAGTTTTTTGACAATAATTAAAATAATATTTTTTGAATCTTATAGGAAATTAAATTTTTCACAAATTTTTAAAATATGTTTTGTCTAAACCACAGTAAGTAATATTAATAACTAATTATTTTTGTTTCTGGACATTTTAGAGATGTTCTATAAAATAAAGATCATTTTAAATTTGTTATGTCAAGTTTTTCTTTAAATTTACTAGGGGCAAGTTAAGTAAAATCTAAAATATGTTCATAGTCTCTAAAATCGTTCTTTCGAATTTCTCGGGGCTTTTGACAATAATTACAAAAACATTGGTTGTATCTTTAAGGAAACCTAACTTTCGTAAGAGTTTTTATTATATTTTTTTTTATCTAAATTACTGTAAAAATAATTATTTCGGTGAAACGAATCAACATCTTACTATTTTGTGTTGTAGATAAATCTAAGGCCTCTTGTCTCCAGTAGCTGCTCCTAATTTGAAAAATATACTACTTGACAATGTTTAAAATCGGTCATGGGAAACTTTCACTTAAAATTACTCGTATGCTGGAAGCGAATTAATAAGGAAAATTTGAAAAGAAAAGAAATGATTGTAAAATATTTATTGCTACCCATCAAACGTAAACATGTTGAGACTACTTTCGCCCTATAAGATTGAATTTTTTCTGAAAATTAGAAAAAAAATTTTGGAACCCATGCAATTCAAAGACTAAATTGCCATTTACTCATGCCATTGCATATTATCCATTCTATTTACTTGTATTATTATAATACAGTTAGTACAGTAAATACATTTTTTTAAATGTTGTTTTTGTCTCAATCTTTGAGTAATTATACGGTTATGAGTCAGAGTACTTGTTTTTGTGTGATAGTAAAAAAAAAAGTTTCCATTTTTCATGCTTGAAAAACATAATTAATGATCAGCATAAACCGCGTAATGATTTTCATAAGATTTAAGTAATTATACACATTAAGTTACACATTATTAAACACTTTATATGCAAATTTATTACTAATTACACCCATGCATAAATTAAATATATATTTATATAAGATGTGAAATAAATTTGCAAAACTACTATCACATCAACTGTTAAGATGATGGAATGGAGTTTCTCTACACTATCTAGAAAATATTGATGAATGACGAGTATATTTAGAATTCACTTCTTTATGAATGAAAAACAAAATTGATACATACTAATTTAAGTAGGGTCAAAAACAAAGTAAAAAATTGTCTATACAAGGTTGTTTCAAGTACTAACAAATTAAATAATTAAATTTAACCTAAAAAAGATTATAATTTCAGTTGAATACTTAAATTAAAAAAAAAGGTATAATATATGCAATTTTTTCTGTTATTGAGTACTTTTAAGTTATTCAAAATATTTTGGACAGTTGAATTTTAAGTTAAGTTTAAACCTAAATATTTTTTCAGCAATTTTTAGCAAGAATTATAGTATAAGAGGTTGGTGCTAAAATCGTTATTAGATCAAATTACACACTGAAATTTTGCGTTTAGAACTTTAAGTAAATCATGAAATTATGATGATTCATTCATTAGTAATCATCTAGCAATCGATAATTTCAATTTTTGTTTTAATTTTTATGGATTTCTTTTTGTAATTTTACTAATTTAATCCTACTCTTAATTGCTTCATTAATAATTTCTGTAATTTGTTATTTAGTGAAATATTCAAATCAGGGAACTCACGACATGACATTAGTGAACTTGAACTTCCTGATAAATACATTATTTTTTTGCTCAACAGTTGAAATCGATTGCGGTCGTCATATCTCGTCAAGGTAACCGACCTTGTCAGTATAGAAAAAAGCTGAACGAAATCGCTACACGTTCCTTTGTTACGCTATAATTACGAAATTTTTATCTGTTATTGATATTATTAATGACTTTAATTTTTTATCAGATAAAGAAAATAAGATTATTCAATCAAATCTGTGAAACATTTTTTTGTGAGTTATAGCGGTTTTTGTTGACAAAATTGTTGACATTCTGCTGTGATACGTGTACTATCTACAGAACTAAACTAATTTTTTTTAAAATCAAAAACACTTTCTTGGATTCTTTAGTGAAAGAAAGAAATTTTATTTTTTAGTACTACCAGTGGGTGGTTTCACTACTCAATTTATCTCCTTGCGTAGCAATCATTCTATTTACTTGTTGTATTATCATTAGGTATACTGTTGTAGATTTAAAATAGGTTTTTGTCCCAATATTTGTGTATCCATATAATTGTATGCCTGACTGTTTGATTGTGTGATGATAAAAATGTTATTTACATGGATTAACTAAAAACCTAATCAATACAAACAGTAATAACTGTTTGAAGAATGAAAATTGAAAAAAGCCAGCGGACTGAACAGAGCAAAATAAAAATTAACCAAACCCATAAAGAAAAACCATCACTTGACTCCCATATAATATTAAGCATAGATGAAAACCTGCAATGTTAGTCGTAACCTTTATTTCTAATAAATAATTAAGATTTTTATTTTGTCTCCACTCGGACCGAATTCTCCTTCATAAAATAAAAATATATATTTGTATATATAAGTTTACAATTATTTTAAATCAAATTTTACTCGAATCTATTATTTTTGAGCGACTGATTTTTGTATGCCCTTTTTTAATATTAAACATTTCCTAAAAACGTAGAGGAGGTTTAATTATGGAAAATCGGAATTAAATTAATTTATATATATATATATATATATATATATATATATATATACTATGGTTCTTTTTAATTATTTAAATATTTTTAAATAATTAAAAAGAACCATAATAATAATAATAATTTATATATGAAATAATAATAATTTATAATATATTATAAATATATTATAATATATTATAAATATTTTTATAATATATTATAATATATTTATAATTATATATACATTTGTTATATTTCGATGTAGAAGTATAAAATGCTCGAATCCAAACAATACTAGTTAGTGGTACTAAGTCCGAAACATTAGTCTTGCTTATTTACATTATATATTACATTACATTACATTGCATATTTAAAATAAGACAAGTAACATAATAATAATAATTCTAGCATTGAATCTCATTTTTATTTATTTTTTTAATATTCAAGTTCTCAAAAAATACAGAATCTATATATTTTTTTTCTTCCATTAAAGCGTATCTTTAAACTATTAAAAATATTATAAAAAGAACTACTTTTAGTTTAGCTAACTATAGAACCGAAACTATTAAGATTTTTTTTATTAACATTAATTTTATACTTTTAATTTGTTGTTTGTTCGTTTAACGTCACTTTTTGCTGCTATGGCTAATCGGACGATGATACTTTGGGAGCTCTAAATTTTTCCTATCCAGGTTTAATTAGATAGGAATTTTTAACTAACATCGTTTAGGCTCGGGACCCCCGTTTAACGTCCCTTCCGAAGGACGGCGTAACTAAAGATTTTTTACTCCCTTTAAAAAATCCTGGGCCACCTGCCGGGCTACCAACCCGCGATCTTGGCGATACCCACGATAGTCAATATGAAAATATCTTAAAAACACCCTGAGCCTTTTTACTTTAAAAATGTTTTGTTTGTTAATTATTTTCTATTGTCAACGACTCCACTAGTTTTGTCATCTATTAAAGCGTTGGTTGCAGAGTCAGTACCGGTCTCTTAGTCTGATTGTCATGTACTAACATGGGAAGGCGAAACTTTTCAGCAGGTAAACAATGATAAAGATCTGACGATCAACAAGTTTCGAGTACTTTAGATCAGCCGGTTTTGTTGATTATGCTTGTTGACAATGTTATAAGATGTTACATACACTGACCTTTCTTATTGTTGGAAACGGGTACTTCGACCCTAATATCCTTAAAGGTGATGTTGATTGCCGGATTCCTCGGAAGCGGGAGGAGCAGCACCCTCTGTCCCTGTATCGACGGCATCCTGGCGACTGGTGCCAGGTATCCCCACCACAACCCCTAATATATTCCCTATGTTTACGCTCCCCGCCACATGCGCTGCCATCAACAACGGTTTCATGACAGCGCTCTTTCCTTGTGACAATTTGCACTTATTTATCATAACAGTCGAAATAATTATATGAGTTATCATTATTACTATATCTGGGGAGGTTACTAGAACCGGGTAGGTCAATGTAGAGCGCTGATATGTGAGGGTGATGGTCCCGGGTCGAAATCTGTTGTGGCAGATAAATTATTTAAAGTGCTAACAACCATCTCTTAAACCAGCATCTATGAAGTGGGTAATCTTAATTGGTGAAAAAACCTAGACCTTGAGTGTAATCTAGGAAACTCCTCCTGTACAACCGTTGTCTTGGAACAATACAGTCTCTACTATGTAATGAACCTAAGACCCTCCATTGGGTGTAGTTTTACAGTTTTTATTATTATTACTAGCATTGATTCATTTTATTGTTTTGTAAGACGATTGGCGAATGATATTCCTAACCTAAAATATTCAGCTTATATTTTTACTATCATAAAATCTATATATTATTAATATTAATTTATAAATTTATATTTTGGGGAGCGGATTAGTTCAGTGCGTAGAGCGCTGAACTGCTAAAGATCCAGAATTCGAATCCGGCTGAGACAGATAAATTATTTAATCTGTTAACAGTTATAGATAAGGTCACCTGTGGTCTAGTGGTTAGCGTAACAAACTACTAAACCCATGATCGCGGATTCGTAGCCCGGCAGGTGGCCCTAGGATTTATTTAAGGGAGTAAAAAATCCTTAGTTACGCCGTCCTTCGGAAGGGACGTTAAACGGGGGTCCCGAGCCTGTACGATGTCAGGTACTCGTTAAAAATCCCTATCCTAATTTAACCTGGATAGGCAAAATTTAGAGCTCCCACTGTGGCATCGTCCGATTAGCCATAGCACCATAAAGTGACGTTAAATGAACATACAACAACAGTTATAGATGGAACCTATGAAATCTGCAGAACTTCCTGAGGCTAACTAACCCAGCATCTATAAAGTGAGTACCCTTAATTTGGGGGATACCTGGCGGTAACCAACCCTAACCACCTCCCAATATAGTCTTTGCAATATACTGAGCCCAAGACCCTTCATGAGTTATTGGTGGAGGTTTTTATTTTATAAAACAATTATTTTATAAGGTCGCTTCGATTTGTCTTCAATGTCTCGAGAAGGTCTCATGTGTCCCGCCGTTACGTAGAGTGGCTTTAGGCTTTTTCCTTCTATCCGTAGACTCTATTTCCTTGGTTCTTACTTATATCAAACTATCCACTCACAGCATCCATCTTATACTTATAGTCTCCTACAATTGAAATCCTCTATCCAATCCCAGGGCACAAGATCTCGCCCTTCCGATCTTTATATCCATTCCCATAGAACCAAAATTTTTGAGCGTTCCTTTCTCGCCTGTTCAATCTCTCTTTACAACTCACTCCCACTCGATATCCGTCATGCGTCTTCTTTAACCTCATTTAAATCCAAACTTTTCCTACATCTTCTAAATCCCCAATCAGATGCTTTATAATCAATAAATAATTTATAGATATATTCAACTTGATCGATTGATGAACTACAGTAAATCTTCCTCACTCATGATGATATCATTTTTTTATTATTGTTACTGCTATCATGTATTCACTTGTTTTTCCATAAGCCTATTTCTTTTTATTGTAAATTTGTCTGTTTTTTTATTTTTATTTTGTATTACATTTTTTGATTCTCTGATTGAAGATTGACCATTTCTTGATTGACCACAACATACCTGTTTAGTTATTTACTTTTAAGATATTATGTAAATATTGTTTTATTCTGGTGTAGGCCTTTGGCCAGATAAATATTTATTTAAATTTGTTCATCTCTGTTATTCCAAAGGGACCTGGACCCAGAATAAAATTATTTTTCTATTCTATTCTATTCTAACATAGGTCACATACATCCCTAGTTCCTAGTTTCAGAGGATACACCTACTGCAAAAAAATGTCTTGTGAAAAGAAATTTAGACAAAGAATACTACTATAACACTTCAGGAAATACGGAATTCGAGCTCTTATAAGACAATCCTATTTCATGTTATTTACTTTAAACAGGAATATCTTTCTATATTAAAATATAAATTTTACTAAAAAAATAATACACATATTCAAATGTCAACTGTATAACGGCCATACCACGTTGAACACACCGGTTCCCGTCAGATCACCAAAGTTAAGCAACGTCGGGCGTGGTTAGCACTTGGATGGGTGACCGCCTGGGAAAAACAGGCGGTAACCATCTGGGAAAAAACCGCGTGCTGTTGGCATCTAACTAAACAGTGCACTAAATAAGAATACATAGGCTGTATGGATGAATGAAAGAATCCAATGCCATAAAAAAAAAAAAAAAAAAAAAAACCTGTATACCTCTCAATTCTATATAATTATTTTTTTTCTGTGGTGTGTAATAAATTTATAAATATATAAGTTGGGATAAAATAAAAATCGGCCGTGTAAAATTGAATTCGACAGAAGAAGAACGCCTAGAACGAGTTATGAGGAAAATAGATTGATGAGTTGGCCGCCGTAATGGGATCAAAGGATGATACTCACCTATATATAATTGAAATTTATATTATATAATAATATATATATAAAATATACAAGTATGTATACATAAAAAATTGCATCATTTGCGATGGCGTTGTTTAAACTGGATAGAATACTCGACGAACAGCTGCGTTTAATAAAACTGGTTTTATTCCGGACTCCGGTTTTTTCTTCCCTAAAAAAATTTAAACATACAAGATTGCTAAAACTGAACTTCATCTGACCTTCATCGATTATTTTAATTATATTTATCATAAATTTTCATATATTTAATTTATATTATGGATTACATCATTACATACATGTATTGATGGATACATTGGATACATCATGGATACACGGATTGATTCAAGTGCTCCAATGTGGGCGTAAACTAAAATAAATAAAAACATACTGTTACACTTTATAGAGATTACATATTATATATTAATATGTTTTATTTATTTATAAAATTCCTCCTCACACACATATTATTTTATTTGAAATGAACAAACAACAACGACTTTCCATAATAACATTATTAGAATAATTATTAATTTTAAAATTTAAAATTTCGTAAATTTTTCGCAAATATTGCTTGAGGGCTTAATTATCATATGTGGATACAATTTTTAAAACAATTTTATTATATCATATATTGAAGGGCTATTTTATAACTTTTTTTTTTTTATATTACAGACTTACTCAGTTTATTTTTATTTACTTGTTGATGAAACTTTTGTTCTGAGAACGTATTAAACCAATTGGATTTTATAAATAGTCATTAATTTCGAGAAAAGTTTAATTATAGTTGATCGTACAACTCGTTAAAGCTATTTGAGGCGCGGCCTGGAAAGAAAAACAAATCACTAAGAGGAATTATTTAATTGTGTGTTTTCTTCATTGAACTTCTCGAAAAATGATCATCTTTTATAATCGTTTAAAGTCCTTATCCTTCAAGGGTTTTATCATCAATATTAGTATTGTTACGGCCGTGGATATTGGCAGGTTGGATTGAAACCTGAAGATAAAGAGAAGACAGCTTTCTCGATTGGGACTGGACTCTGGCAATTTACGGTAATGCTATTCGGACTTTGCAATGCTCCTGCAACATTTGAGAGGCTGATGGAAAGCGTGTTAAGAGGTCTCTCTTGGGAAATTTGCCTGGTATACTTAGATGACATCATTGTGCTGGGAAAGTCCTTCGCTCACCATCTGAAGAATCTGGAGAAGGTCTTCGAACGACTGCGTGCAGCGAACCTTAAACTGAACCCGAAGAAGTGTCATCTCTTCCGAAGGCAGGTCAACTACCTGGGGCATGTTGTATCAGACAACGGAGTTGCTGTTGACCCAGGGAAGATTGCAGCGATCACCGACTGGCCAGTACCTCGAGATAAGCACCAAGTAAGAAGTTTTCTCGGCCTCTGCACCTACTACAGGAGGTACGTGAAAGGATTTGCTAACATTGCAAAACATCTTACCAGGCTTACCGAGGAAAAACGGACTTTCCATTGGGATCACGAGTGTCAGGCATCCTTTGAGGAGCTGAAGAAGAAATTGAGTAGTGCTCCTATTCTGAGCTATCCCCGTCCCGAGGGCAAGTTCATACATGACACAGACGCCAGCAACACCGCTATTGGGAGCGTCCTCTCTCAGCTCCAAGATGGAGAAGAAAGGGTCATTGGATAATTCAGTAAAGCGCTCTCAGCTCCGGAACGCAACTACTGTGTCACAAGAAAGGAGCTTCTGGCAGTGGTAAAATCTATAGAACATTTTCACAAATATCTATATGGCAGAAGGTTCCTCCTGAAAACGGACCACGCGGCTCTAATGTGGCTGCTAAGATTCAAGTCACCAGAGGGACTAGTGGCGAGGTGGATCGAGCGCCTTCAAGAATATGACTTCGAATCTGCTCATCGTGCTGGAACGAGTCACAGAAATGCGGATGCGCTCTCTAGGAGACCTTGTGACGAAGAATGTGGGCATTGTTCTCGACAAGAAGAGAAGCAGGCAGCAGTGTTGAGGACAACGGTGGTCATGGACAGTTGGCAGGATGCAGAGGTGTCAAAGGAGCGAGACAAGGACCCGGACTTGAAACAAATGAAGCAGTGGAAACTATCAGGGCAAGGAAGACCAACCTGGCAGGATGTTGCTCCAATGTCGAAGAATGTAAAGACTTACTGGGCCCAATGGGACTCCATTCTAGTGGACAACGGGCTGCTGAAACGGGCATTGGAGAACACGGAAGGAGATCAGCGCAGACTACAGCTCATCGTCCCAAAGAGTAAAGTGCCCGAAGTACTCAGGGAACTTCATGACGGAGTATCTGGTGGCCACCTTGGAGTTCACCGTACATTGGAAAAGGTACGTGAACGCTTTTACTGGGCGAACCTTATGGACGATGTGTTGGACTGGTGCAGGCGTTGTGCGACTTGTGCTGCTTCTAACGGACCCATAAGAAGAAAGAAGGCCCCAATGAAGAAGTACAACGTGGGAGCACCGTTTGAGAGAATAGCAATTGACATCGCTGGCCCTTTCCCTATGACGGATGAAGGTAACCGGTATGTTCTCGTGGCCATGGACTACTTTTCCAAGTGGGTGGAAGCTTACGCCCTTCCGAATCAGGAGGCAGTCACGGTTGCGGACGTACTGGTGAAGCAGTAGGTTTGGAGTACCCATGGAACTTCACTCTGACCAGGGACGAAACTTCGAGTCTGCAGTCTTCTCCGGGATGTGCGAAGCACTGGGAATACGGAAGACCAGGACGACACCTCTTCACCCTCAATCCGATGGCATGGTGGAGCGCATGAACAGGACTATGAGTCGATATTTGTCTAAAGTGGTCTCCGACCACCAGCGAGACTGGGACCAGTATCTTCACCTGTTCCTGCTGGCCTACCGCAGTTCAGTCAGTGAGGCAACGGGGCAGACTCCCGCAAATGTGGTGTTCGGCAGAGAACTTCGGTTGCCTTGTGATCTGAAATTCGGTTTCAAGCCTGATGAGGAAATTGCCGGAGAGGAGTACGTCACGGATCTACGGAAGCGAATGGATAATATCCACGAGAAGGTTCGCACAAACATCCAGGGGGCAAGTGACAGAATGAAGGAGCGCTACGACATCAGGGCTGAGAAAGGTGGCTACCAACCTGGAGACTTGGTCTGGCTACATGATCCTCGGAGAAGGCGAGGCTACTCACCTAAACTGCAGAACTCCTGGGACGGCCCGTTTGAGATCGTCAACAGGATCAACGACGTCATATATAGGATCAGGAAGCAGCCTAAAGGGAAACCCAAGGTAGCCCATTTCAATAGACTGGCCCCGTACAAAGGAGACCACGGCCCGAAAGAAGACCAGCAGGTCAGGCACCTAAACAACGTCAAGACAAATAACTCAGTTGCTCATACGAAAGTACCAGGGACCCGTGGAGTAACTCAGGTAATTTACAGGGATATCTTCTCGTTACCAGTGGAGTATTCTCTGGCCCATTGCGTTGCCGAAGATCTGAGGACTTCTCGAGGGATTGCAACGGTCTTCAGGAAGAAGTTCGGCGGAACTGAGAAGCTGGAACACCAAGGACCAAGTGTCGGGAGGGCACTCCACCACACGCACGAAGGTCGAGACCTGTTTTACTTGGTTACCAAGCGTGCCACTGATCAGAAGCCGACATATGACGCACTGCGGCGAAGCCTCGACGACCTACGTAGTAACCTACTGAGACTGCGTGTCATCAAGCTCGCCATTCCGAAGTTGGGCTGTGGATACGACGGCTTGGAGTGGAAGGTTGTCAGGGACATGATCGAACGGACATTCGCCAACTCAGGAGTTTCCATATTGGTGTGCACGTTCAACCCCTGGAAAGAAAGATCGTCTCCATCAGTAGAAGCTCATAACTGCCCGATTTCTCCAGACTATGCTCTGGGGCAGAGCACTTTTAAGGAGGGGGCAGTGTTACGGCCGCACAAAGGAAGGCGGAAGCGGGGGATTAGCGGCTTAAGTCCGTCAGCGGGAGACGTTAAAATAGGATTAGGACCGTTCTAGATCGTCTCGTTTTGTCGGAAAAGGATTAAGAATATTCCAGAATTGTCTGGCCCCTCCGTGTTCTAGAATGTTCGGCCTTGCCTACTTAAATACTTCCTTCACCTCGAGCCAGTCAGTCTTAGCCTGAGAGTAGACCACACAAGATCTGTGATAAGTGAGTGTTAGTGTGATAAACTAGTCAGTGTTGAACCGGCCCGTGTAAAAAGTGTATCAGTGAACTGTAACAGTCTCGCGAGTGTAATAAACTGTTTCTGTTTGTTACTGTGTGTCAGTTTGTGATACTTGAAGAATCTTACGGTCGGTGGACTAGTGAACTGTAAGTGTTAATTATTAGTTATAAATTGTAGTGTAATTTTATAATATTCATAGAAACTATTGTAACTAGTTAAGCTATCTATAATGAATAATATCTTATATTATTGTAATAATTAAATAGGAGTTATGCCTAGATTATAATATTTAGAATATTGTTATTATAAATTTATATTAGTTTAATAATTTAATTGTTAATAGTCTAGTTGTATCCTTTTTATCATTTTGTTAATAAATATTAGTATCTTTAATTAAAGAATT
The DNA here is from genome assembly GCA_037127475.1 of Arma custos. NCBI lineage: Eukaryota > Metazoa > Arthropoda > Insecta > Hemiptera > Pentatomidae > Arma > Arma custos. The sequence continues at coordinate 33,992,928 of CM073765.1, forward strand.
GTTTAATTCAATTTAATACCCAGTAGCCCGTAACAAATTGAACTTCTCGAAAAATGATCATCTTTTATAATCGTTTAAAGTCCTTATCCTTCAAGGGTTTTATCATCAATATTAGTATTATTTCTGATAAATAGTTGTTTAATTAAATCGAGCTTACTTTGTCTATAAAGAAAATTGTTCTTGAATGGATTGTAAATTATTGAAATGATATAATTTTGGTATTTTGAAAAATGGGAAAGCCCTTTTCAAAATTGGAAACATTTATGAGAAAAAATGTTTCCAAGAAAACACAGGAAGGCTACATGTTAAGACCCCGCTAGGAAATCTAAAGGGAGATGAAAGACCTGGAAACTGAAATAAGAATCAGAAGACTAAGATTCGAAGGACACATGGTAAGAATGGACTAAGGAATAAAGTTTTCGACAAAATCCTTGAATATAAGAGCATAGTAGAGTATGAAAAACAAATGAGAGAGGAAAAAGAAAGATTAAAATAACGGACAAAAACTGCTTGGATAGAGAACAACAGAAAAAATTAAAAGAAATCAAGAAATGTGGAAAATAAATAAAAACGGAAGGGCACTGCGTGGTCTACAGAAAGAAAGCAAATCACGAGGAAATTATATAAGAAAATACTGAAAGAGAAGAAGGACGAAAATGAGAAAGGAAGGATAATGATATTTGCGTGGTCTTAAACGGCCATTTCGTGAAAAAAAATCAGAATGTTTGAAATATTTTTCTAGTAAAGAAATATTTCAATCAAAAAAGAAAATCCTTAGGAAGATGTACGGGCAAATAATCACAGATGATCAGTAATATAGTCCTAGAAGCATTAAGGTGATTCATGAGCATTCAGATAAAGTAGAAGAAACAATAAGAAAGAGAAGCTTAAGAATTTATGGTCATTTGTCATATTGTAGAATGGGTGATAATAGAAGGAATAGAAAAAATCCATCTTTGATAAAAGAAGGTTTGATAAAACAGATTTTGAATATTTAGGAATATGTGTAATGAAAGACAGAGATAAATTTAATATAATAAATATAATATTGTATAATAAAGTTAATATACAATAAAAAGTTTCCAGAAAAAGGAAACAATCCAAACCGGAAAAAATGGAGAGAAAATAATGGAAGGAGTAACAAAGAGTAATAAGTATGAATAAGTATGAAAATCCTGGGAAGAAATGTATAACAAATCACATTAACAAGATATCAACAAAAATAATAAATAAAATGAACACAGAAAAGTGTATCGTTAATATTATTGGATGTTAATAAAACACAAACTACAACTGCAAACTTCTTTTAGGCTATGATAATACAAAAATTAAACAGCCTAAAAACCATTGCATTCATAAATAAACAATTCTTCTTGATAAACTAGGTCAATTACAGATAAGCGATTTCAAAACCTATTTCAGGTTCCTTATAAGGCAATCTTAAATCTGCTATCAGATTTTTGGAATAAGATTTTAGAATCGAAAGCATAAGACGCTCCAAAATTCCCTTTTGGCACATATGAATCATCTATGTACTCATAGCACAGCATATATCCGTACATTTCTATTAATTCCAAATTTATGATGTTTACCCCGAAGGAGGGCACAGTTTTAATGTGTTGATAAGAGAGAAGTGAAAAGTCCTTCAACTTAATCTAGCTATGTAAAAAATCCTAAAATCTAACTTCTTTTTCGGCACATACATTAGTACAACATAAACTTGGTATTATTCTCCCAATTTGCTTTTCAACCATGCTTTATAAAGATGCTATTTAATAATTAATTTGTTTAATTTTATACAAACTCTGAGAGCCTCTGTTTGTGGAGCGCTGAGTTCCTGCGCTGAATGTCGAGGATCCCATTGTGGCAAATAAATTGCTTAATCGTTAGAGAAGAATTGGTTGACTGTAACTTCTAATGTAAGGAAGAAATAGTTGGGGGTGCAGTCAATAAAAACACCTTAATAAGTGTATACTTATTTATTGTGTGCCGACGTTTCGGCCTACAATGTAGGCCATCTTCAGGGCTAAGAGAGAGAAATAAACAGAAAAACATATAAAAAACGTTGCAGTAACAAGAATATGGTGACAAGTAATGTGGAAATTAAAATAGTGACTAGATATGATGAAATAGTGAATAGATATGATAATTAAAGATAACGAATATAATAGTGGTTACAGAATATAACAAAATTAAAATAGTGACAGATAATAATAAAATTACAGATGATGAACAGAAATTAAAATAGTGACAGATATAATAATTATTATAATATTGCTTAAACTTTTGCTAACGACCCCATGGAATCTCTAGACCCTTCTGGGGTAGCTCAGCCTCTATAAATTTGGTAACCTTAATTTATATAACGGCGCTTCTATTATCTATATCATTACAATTACAATTAACTTAAATTGTAAATTGCAATTACAATTAATTCCAACTAGTTTTTCGATCTAAAAAACTGAAATAGGTATTTACAGTATAGTTTTAAACACGTTTCTGTGACGCATGGAAAATCACTGATATGTTGATGAGTGATTCAGCATCGCTAATGGTATATGCTATTGAAAAATGAATAGGAAATATCTTTGACGATTGAAAATGATCATTGCGGAGAGGATTCCGAAAAATCGATTTGCATCAGTAAGTTATTATGTTATGTTAATTAATGATAAATCGAACGCAAATACATTATTTATGCCTGTGCGAGCGTGATTTAGTCCAATCCACTTCCTTGTGCAGCCGTTAACCATTCGTCCATTCCTTTTTCTTTGCCTAGGAGGATGTTTTAATAATAATAATAAGGCTTAGCGAACCCGAAGGCTCGATGCCGATACAACTAATCTCTTCAACAAACTTCCGACCGCGGATCACAACCCAAAACCAAATCCGCAATGTCACTCTTAGCGCAATCTTCCCACATACTACCCACGGGATATTAAAATATTTAAATATTAATTTAAATGTACCATTCTATTTCCATGTGTCATTTGTGTGAAAAAAAAAAATAATCATCATAATCCTCTCCCCGTCCCATCGAAATTACTTTTCAGAAAAAACTTGCTGAATATGGATCTTCGTGTACTGCGCGCGTAGTTCATATGCAATCATAAAATCCTAATAAATCTACAGAGCATAATATACTAAGTAAAGTACAATATAAATTTTAAAAACATATAAACTAGCAGGATTAGAAAGACAAATCAAGACTTCAAACGTCTCTTTTTCTAACTCCTGACAAGTTTGAATATTACCTTTGAAGAATTTTTACTATGAACCACAAGCAGAACGTCACATATTTTGGACTTTGCTGTCTAATTTAAGTACCTAAAACCCTTACATTACCTTCAGGACCTCAACTTGCGCGATTAGACCACATGATTTTGTTGAAATTGACATTTATCTTTAAATGCTGTTTATAAGTTTGTTATTTTAAGGCAGAGACAACAAGGGAGGTGCTATACCCTTCTATCCTGAAAGAAACTCTGGAGTAATGAAAGATAGGTCAAATATTTTGGTCAAAATAGATTGAGTCAGACATGGATCCAAGAAAGTTAATGGAAGTTAAAACTACGGACACTAGACCTGGAAGGCAGACCTACTGCAATTATAATACCAAGTTGTGACAAGCCAGAGGGAAGAGTATACAAGATCAAAGAAAAACAGAGAAGACAGAGAAAGAGAGAGACAGATGGCAATACTGTGCTCTGTTGATTCGGAACCTCAAAAGAAAGATAAAGAAGAAGAGAAGTGTCAAACACCTAGATTTTAGAGCAGAAGAAGAAGAGACTACGAAACGTAACCAATGTAAGTTTGAATAATAAGTACATCTATTTTGGAAGTAAATATTCTCTTAATTTTTGTATATTAATTTATCTTATTTTGTTCCCAGGCACGAGAAAATATGATATATAAAAAGCAAGCTAAAACCAGCGAATAATAAATTACAGACAAATCGCATAAGTGCTTAAGTCATTTACCTATCTCAATTTTTATTACAATTCCATGATTTTCGCAAGGGCTTTTCTCTTCTATCCCTACACTTGGGCCCCATCCTTGAAAGAAAAATTATTATTGTCGTGAAAATTAAATACGGTTTGCATAATATCCAAGGTGACATTGTTCTAAATAGTAACTACATAGTACTACAGTTCTAATTACGGACCTTTTAAGTATAATTGAGAACGATTACGAAATTCCGTTCGATACTTGAAGGTCATACTTTCTCATCAATTTGCAAGTATAATTAATAATTTTACCAATAGATGAAGATTTTTCCTGCAGCCAAAAGTTTTCAGTTATCCTCATGGATCATAAGTAGAATTCATCTGTCATTAACTTCGGATGGATCGGTTACACCTTAAATGACAGTTAGAAACCTCTCCCTAGGTAATAATTCAAAGTTTATGATATACTATGGGAGTGGGGTACCCTGAGGGTAGAGAGCAGAGTCGCTGTGCTAGTCATACAGTCTCCACCATGTTCTGATACCAATGGCCTTCGTGGGTTGTATTGGTTACAGTAAACCTCTCTTAAGATCGATTCACATATTATCTTACGAGACTTATACTTAGACTATTTCGATTGTTAATGTGAATTATGCTGCTTTCGACCTTCATAGGTGTAATTTTTTTGTTATGTGTTATGAATCGGCATTATGGGATCTGCAGATCCACTCTTGACCCAGCCTCTAAAAGGTGAGGACATTTAATTGGGGGAAAACCTAAAGGCAAAGCGTGCTCTAGGCCAAATCTTCTCCTAGCACAAATCTTCACTTAGAAACAGTTCAGTTTCTACCATGTACTGAACCCAAAACACTTTAAGGTATGTAGTAGTACAAGTTTTTTTATAACTATAACGGTCTAATGGTTCCTAACAATATCAAGCATGCGAGGATAGGTTTTTCAAGTTAGAAATCCAAGTCGTTAATCCTGATGTATTCAAATCTTTCAGTCGAAATTATTTCGTTAAATTACTCATTGCCCCTTCATATAATTACAAATTACACAAAGACCGGAAATACCACTCGTGTCGAACACAATCAAGAAGCACTACAAAAAATTTCATGACTCACTTGCTTGACATCCAAACTTATTGGTACAATCATTACTGACAGAAACATTACCACAGAATCAGAGAAGAGACTGAAACGTCTCTGGAGCAGGGATCTACGGCACTACAGTGAGAAGAACCACCAAGTGCCTTCAAAGGGAGGTTTTATTCATAGAAGAGAAACCTCAGTAGAGGTTTTCATAAGAAGAACACAGGTACGATAAATGTGCCAAATGGAATTTGTATAATATCTCAAATAAATATCTGTAATTGAAAATTAATTCTGATAATGTTCTACAGCATATAACAGCCATGCCTTGTTTTTTCCTCAAGATTTGCTTTGGTACAGGGTTTTTTAATTGAATGAATGAGAATTAAAGTATGGATCCATTTTATCAACATACAAATCCAACAGAAATGAAATACAATTTCAACTATTTTTGTTAAGACAGTACTAACCTGTGCTTTAACTAAAGTCAGTCCGTACGTACGTTGTAGAATCGTTAAAGATACAAGAGTCGTTAACCGATCATATTATCGATTTAGCTTTTCTATCAGTTTTGCAACACAGTACATGAGACCAATTAATGCTAATTTTGGAGCTCCCATGCGCATTTATAATGAGCTCAATTTGTAACTTCGTGGATATTATTGTCCGAATATTTTTACTGTGGAAAACAAGATGGGAACAATTTTTTTTTCCTGCGGATCAACTTCAGAAGTGCCGTTTTTTCACACGTAAGTTTTTCCAGGCCTCCTAATCTCTTTTCCTATTCCTAAGATTTCGACTTAGAGACCAATAATTAAATATTTCAAAATCTATAATATGAATTATAAAAACCTTGTGGTCGAATAGCACCCCTGAATATATTTTCAATAAAAGAGCTCTATTGGAAATGTCGAATTATTTTTTTGATTTATAAAGTTTTGTTCCACATTTCTCAAAAACTCTGAGAAATTAGCTTAGCCCAACTTTATTGTTAAATATAGTTGATGGATACTAGATTCCCATACCATTTGTCCACCATACTGAGTGACAACAGCAATCATATTAGTGAAATATTTATTCATTTAAATTTAGTCGGCTTATTCAAATTATTTAAAAGTTAGAGATATTTCATTCTAAATGTATGCTTTATGATTTTTAATTTATTATTGTAATGGGCATATTTCTGGCTAGAAAATTGTGTGCTCTCAGCCACAAATTGAGAAACAAAAGCTATGCGGGTCGTATCAGTATTCTACTAATACTGAATTGGGCAGTATGGCACCCATAAAATAATTCAAATATTAATCATTATGTTGATTAAAATAGGTATGGGAATTTGAAGGTAGGATAGTGATGTGATTTCTATAAATCAATATTCCCTTAATCGTCATGGAAACGTCTTAGCAATGGGCAGAGGATTTCCTGGAAAGGAGGTTGAATTCCGGGAGGTGGTCCTCGAATCTTTTAATAGGGAGAAAATTCCTTGTTTATGACGTCCTTCGGAAGGGACGTAAAATCAGAGTCCCAAGCCTATACGGTGTCAGATACTCTTTAAAGATCCCTATCCTAATTATACGTGGAACGTATAATTTCAAGGCTCTCACTGTAGCTTCCTCATAATACACGTAGTTGCACACAGTGGCGTAAAATGAATAAACAACCGCTGCTGGAAGGATGTTGATGGAGCGTTCTTCTCAAATCAGGTTTTGAGGTGGCCCATGAAGGAGAATTTTGAAGGCCATTGAATTATAGCGAAATCAGGGCAATAATTAGAAGCCTTCAATTGCTGAATTTATTAATGACGTAGACCGTAATTATGGCCCCTTATAGAGGGGGTAAAAACTTGATTAAGGCACTGTGCTACTAATCCCAAATAAAATAAAACTTTGCTGATACAATCTATGAAGGATAAAGCACGTGGTAAAGACTGTGCTGTTTCTAGGACAAAGAATGTGATTTGTCCGAGATCACGCACAATCGCCAGGTTTTCTCCCAGTTAAGGGCTCCCACTTTATAGAAGCCCCAGAAGGATCTCCAGATTCCACAGAGTCCAACCCCGGCTGTTAACTTATTTTCCTAGACTGGTTTTGAACCTCTCAGGGGTCTGTTTCGGAAAACGCATGCAGATTATTTTTTAAATATCTGTTATTTATACTATTAAATAAAATAATCATAATAAAACATGTGCATATTTATAAAAAACCTCAAAACAAAACAATTCCAATTAAATTTGTGGATAATGTCCAGCAATGCTTTCTAAAATCTTAGTAAACAAACATTCATTCTCGTACCTGCTCCTCTATATGAATTCGCATAAATAAGAATCCAACATATTTCTACTCTTTCCATATTCTCTTTTGTTACATCGTTTGACTGAAGCCCAAAGTGATTCCATCCTCTGGGTATGAGTACCTGTGTTCAAGTCAACGAAATTTTTTGAATTGTTAACAACGTAATGTTTATACCTCTTGTCAATCAGAATATATTGTTGTCCCGGTTCGCATTGAAGCTTTAATGCAAGAAGTCAGCATTTCAGCTGTTCTAGATGGGACAGAATATAGGAAACACTCCCCAGTTTCCCTGCAGACGCCTGCGAACACCCATTACTGCGGATATATCCTCCCCGCATTATATTTCTTTTTGAGAAGCACGTTTCATCGATTTAAATACTAAGACCTTCTCCTCCAATCATTATAGGCTTTTATATATGAGGAAGAAATAGTTGGGAGTGTAGTCAATAAAAACACCTTAATAAGTGTAACCTACAATGTAGGCCATCTTCAGGGCTAAGAGAGATAAACAAACAGAATTCTCTCTCAAACAAACAGAGTTCTCTCTCTTAGCCCTGAAGATGGCCTACATCGTAAGCCGAAACGTCTGCACACAAAAAATAAGTTACACTTATTAAGCAGTTTTTATTGACTGCACCCCCAACTATTTCTTCCTTATATTAGGGGAGAGTGGGGTAATGGCGCCACCCTAAGGGAAAAATCTCTGTCAATCCCTTACATTTAGCTTAAAACAATTTTTGAACGTTTGTATACCTGAATTAGTTATTTCTCTACCTTATAATATTTTTATATATGGTGTACCTTCGTTATTGAGGGTAATATTTAAAAAAATATAAATATACACAAAGTGGCGGTGCCACATGGTGGGGCAATTCCGCCATGGCCGTTGGGTAATTCCGCCATATGCTTTATTTAACATATTAGCAGCAATAGGGATGAATAGGGTAATGGATAGGACTACATATATTGGTATCAACATAATATATGTGCGTTTTAATGAAAAATACAAAAATATACCAGTAGGTATGACATTTTATAAGCAGAAAGTCATTAAATTCCGTTAAAAAATTTAGAATCAATTAAAAATATTTAATATGAACTTTCTTTCTGTTTTCTTCTTGTTAATATCTAACTTTATCTTCTTTACAACACTCCCTTTAGATTTGTTCGTTCCTTGAACATCTTTTCTTTTATCAGGTCTATCTTTCTTCTCCTTTTTGATTTTAGCTTCTAGGCCTACCTTCTTTTTTTCTTTTGACTGCTTCTGATCTTCATTTTCCAAAAAAAACTGATTTCATGATTGTTGCTGTCAGAACCGCCTTATGGCGGTATTTCTCCACACATACATGGCGGAATTACCCCACTACGCCATTACGGTAGTTGAAACCTTACAGCTACCAAACGACTTGATGAAAACAACTGAAATTTTAATTGAAAATACATGGAACTATAACGAACCAACTTATGCTTCAATAGAAATTAGAAACACGTACCTTCAACCCAATACCACGGGTTGTAAATGTTGGTAAAATAACAAAAAAATGATGAAAATTCACTCATATTCAAACAAAACTGATATTACAGACAACAACACAAGTGGCGGTACTGCCTGTTGTTTCCCGTGTCTGTCGCTAGCGGAAGACCGGACCCTCGTTCGTCTCCCCACAACGCAAGAACCAAAAACGAGGGGAGCCGGAATTGCCCGAGGTGGCGGATTTGTACCACTCTCCCTTAGAAGTTACAGTCAACCAATTCTTCTCTAACATTATAGGCTTTGTTAATAAATCATTACTATATATTAATTTACGTTAATTAGTATTTATAATTTGGTTACATGTTAAATTTCTGAAACATGGAGTTATTTCACCCTCTCAGCACTCTACTCACTGAGCTAACCCAGTCCCAATACTTTTTCTACGGGGATCGGGCATGAGTCCATTAAAACGTTTTTTCGTTTCGCTCTTGAAATCTGCTATCGATTCCCGTGGCTTACAGAAAATTTTGTTATCATACTGTGCAGCTATGTACAAATATGAATTATCTGCACTTTTACCGGAAACCATAACGAGTTTATTCCCGAGTGAATGGGAAGGAATAATTATCTTTACTCACGAGGCTAAGCCGAGGGAGTGAACTATTGCTGGGAATAATGATCAATTTAGTCCCGAGGGGCATACAAGATCTCCAGATGGCATGTGAAAAGGCAATCTATAAGCTATAATATTTTATATTATGTTATGCTTAACAATAAATCAAAAACTTAAATTAAATGTACAATTATTACAATGAACTTGTACTTTTTCAGTACATAACCTGCATTATTTAAACGAATTAGGTTGTCATCTTTTTATTTTATTCCCTAGGGAATAATGTTAACTTTTTTTACTCAAATGCACAGGGAGAAAAGAAGCACTTTAGTCCTAATTAATTGAGCCAAAAACACATGTTTTTTTTCCAGCTGGAGATAAAATCTATTTAATTTAATGAAAGGGAGAGTTCAAAATGTAAAAGATTAAATTCGAAATATATAATTAAGTCACAAAGACACTATACGATAGTAACAGAATTTAATGATAATATAATAAAAATCAAGTTGATTGTTGTAGTTATTGATTTATAAATATATACTGCGGGACATAGGGCCATACACTAGTTACCATCGCATTAATTTACAAGATAAAATCACGTCTTAAGGTATAATCAACACGAATTAAAAACAGTCTTCAATAGTTACTATCACAGATCGTATACATTGGAAACGGACAAAACCAATTATATTGTGTAGTATATAATCATCACTGCCATAAACAATAATAAAAGTATTCACTAATTTTATTTATGTAGTACAAGGTGTTTTCCTGCTTCATGCCACGATGAGCCGTCGGACTATACTATACTTATGCGTGAAGCGATTAATTCACTGTGAATTTTATCGCATTGCCTAAAATAATCGCTAATGATCTGACTATAAATTCAAACGTTTAATTTTCAATTTTTTTTTTCATTTAATGATTCAGAATTTCTACCCCTTCAGATGTTTTAATTTAATGCAGCTTTCTTTATAGCTGTTATTACAATATACAAAAAAAAAAAAAAAAAAAATTAGAAACACAACTATTGGTGGTCTTGAATTTCATATTTGTTAGACTATATCGGTGCATTGATGTGTTGCCATATCCATAAGACTAATCCAGAGAGAAGAAAACATACTGGGTGATTATCAAAGTGGCTTCAGACCAGAGAGAGTCCACAATACATCAAATCTTTTCACTAAAGGAATACTGGAGATGACTTATCAATATAAAACTGTTCTGCATCATTTATTTATAGATTTCAAACAAGCATAAGGCAACATAGAAAGGGGAAAATGTTATTAGGCAAAGGAATACCAGCTAAATTGATACGACGCACTTGGATGACACTACATACCGAGACAAGGTGCAGGGATGTCTCTTTGAACAATTCAAACTACAAAGGGGGCTCAGACAAGAAGACCCTCTCTCCCCAGTTCTCTTTGAATTATCCCTAGAACAGGCCATCAGGAGCATAAAAATGAATCCTGGAGACACCATATATAGTAGCCTAATAAAGATCATGGCGTAGAACGATACTGCATTGGGCGAAGCCTTAGGGGAATTTGATATAGAATCAAGAGAAATGGGAGAAATCGGGGGCTTACAAAAAACTAACTACTAGGAAACTAGGTATTTTACATTCCCCACTGGCACAAAATTCAAGTATTTAGAAGGGATTATCACAAATGCTAACAATACCAGAAAGAATTGCTGCGGTAAATCGATGTTATTGTGCCCTGCATAAAACCCTTAGGGCGAAGTGCATTCCTAAGAAAGTAAAAATAACTTTATACAAGACAGTTATCGGGCCAACGGTGACTTAGGGGAGTGAGACATGGGCACTCGCTCAGCAAGCAGAGAGAGGGATCAGCAGATGGAAAAGAAAGATATTTGGCCCAATACAGGAAAATTGACAATAGCCGATAAGGAAAAATGTAGAGCTCCAAAACATCTATCTGGAACCCGCCATTGCCAAGATAATAAAACAGGGAAGACTGAGATGGCTTGGGCATGTAGAAAGTATGGAGCCGAGCAGAATCTTAAGATCATGTTCTATGGAAGACCAGCAGGGAAGAAGAAACGAGGAAGACCACATCTACGATGGATCGATGACGTAGAACATGAACTGAAAAACCTGAAAATGAGAAGGTGGAGGAGGCTCGTCAGGGAGGCATAGGCTCTGCAAGGGCTGATGAGCCGAGTGGTTAGTTAGTTAGTTTCTGTATAAGCCCTTAACAAAACTGAACGTTAGTTAGTAACGATTAAAATTGATGGAGTTAGGATGGAATCCGCAAAAGCATTTTGTTCAAGAGACTATAGAATATAGTTTCAAGAACAACTAATACAGAACATGATTATAGAGATTTCTGGAAACGTCCATTTATGAATATATTTTGTACCAGTTAGATTTTAACACTTTCCAACCCTTTGGATCATATGAGCTGCGAAAAGTTGTGTTCTAAGAACAATGTCACCATAAACGTGTTGGTAAGCATATTTCACGCACCTCTTATTATTCTTCGAAACCATTTGCAGGATTGATCTTTTTATTTTATTATTAACGCGCTTGCCAAAGTCACCTCCTTATAAATCCAAAGATTACAGTTCGAATCCCGGTTCCTGATTTCTTAAGCCTCTCTAAGAACAGTAGCTCACAAAGCCTTACCCCATGGCCTCAAGAGTGATGACTTACACCATGTGCATCAATTGGGTAAAGTCTTTTGGTTTTCCAGGATGTAATAAATAGTTGCAGGAAGGTTTGGTTCATGGACAGTCTGCTTCAGTGGAAGAAATACAGGTCATCGTGCGCCTTCTGACCCCGAACAGCCATAATCCTCGGATCAAGACCGATTTAACCACTGCCCTTGAACCGAGTGAACTTCGGAGGGAAGGACTCCTAAAGGCCTTCTTCTCAAGGATGTATGTGCTCTCGCAAAAAATAAATGTCTGTAAGATGAATCGCTCGGGCAAAGATCTGCATAGTGTATAGCGCGGAAAAAAATTATTGATTATTATTTCCGAAAAACATTTTATTTTTTCACATTATTTTTATTATTATTATTATTTTTTCCTGTATCACTGTAAGATGTGAGGGTAAAATATCGATTGTACGGATTTGTTAGTTAGGAGTATATAAGCTTATCCAAAATGTCAAGAACTTGCCACATTAATTATTAAAATGGTTAAATTTCTATAATTATTCTTAAATTGTGGATTAAAAATTATTTTAAATATTTGTGGAAGAAATTGGTCCGGGTAGAGGTCACAATGAATTTCTCGTAGAATTTGAGTAAAACTTTATTGATTAGCCAACGTCTCGACCTACTTTGTAGGTCTTCTTCAGGGCTATATTCAAAATACAGACAATATAAGAAAATGATACAAATATATTAAAACATATCAAATATAAATAAACAAAAGTAAGGTGAATACAGGCAATAAAAATGATAAAGATGTACAGTAAGGTAATTATGAAGGTTAAAATGTATGAGTGTATACTATAAACAACGAAACTTTTTTATTACCTACAATTTTTTGTTCGTAATTCTTATCATTTTCTACATTTACCCATATCATTTTTATCATTTCACATCTATTTTATATTCAGTTTTTATTTTTTATCTGTATTACCTAATTTTTTTACTTTTCAACACTTTCTGTTTTATTATTTTCTTCATGATGTGGGTTACTACCTTTTTGGCACTTCGTTGTTTATAGTATACACTCATACATTTTAACCTTCATAATTACCTTACTGTACATCTTTATCATTTTTATTGCCTGTATTCACCTTACTTTTGTTTATTTATATTTAATATGTTTTAATATATTTGTATCATTTTCTTATATTGTCTGTATTTTGCATATATCCCTGAAGAAGACCTACAAAGTAGGTCGAAACGTTGGCTAATCAATAAAGTTTTTCTCAAATTCTACGAGAAATTCATTGTGACCTCTACCCGGATCGTTTTCTTCCACATATATTATCAAGGTCAACAATTATCATTCAATATTTTAAATATTATTCAATTTTTGTCATTTTTTTGTGAAAGAGAGCCCCAACAGGAATATCCTTATGACATCTTGTCAATAACTCATAAACAGCACCGTACATAAGTCGTCATAAAATAATTTTCTTTCGACAAATTGAGTAGAGATCTGAGACGCTATAAAATCATTATAGTAATCAGCACAAGAAAAATAAACCGCACACGGTGAAATTGCATTCCCATAACAATCATAATAACAATCAGACGGAACAATCATAATAATTATAGACATTTAAAACTTGATAGGGTTGGGGTAATTTGAATGATTTATTTAATGGTTCCGCACATGATTAAATAAATAGCCTATCTTCGCACATGCGGTTCAAGGATCTCCGAGCAATGGTTTAAAAACTAAAATAAAACTAAGGAAATAGTACGAGAAGTAATTTAGTAAAAAAAATAATTTAGAAATTCATCTACCTTATCTAGTTACCCCATATAAGGGAGAATATCTGGTAGTTGAGCGTAACCTAGGACAAATCACCTCCCTGCACAGCCGTTGTCCATTAGAAATTCTCTACCATGTACTGAAACTCAGACCCATTCACGGGTTGTAATGTAAGTTTTTTATCTACCTTATGACTAAAACCTTTACCACTGCAACCCGTGAACGGGTCTGGGGTTCAGTACATGCTAGAGATCCTATTATCTCATCAGATAGAACCAATGGATATCCCTCTTTACAAATTATCCAACATTTCACTTAAGTACTACAGTTGATGCTTAACGTTAAGAAAAAGTACCCCAATATTATTCTGGAAATTGAAGCTCAGTTTAGTAACTTTATTTCAGGCGAAGTGTCAGTTACTTCTTTTCCTTTCTCCCCATTCTCCTCAGCGTGGAGATTCATCCAGACATCCCGGCCTCTTGGGAATGTCCTCATCTCTCCTATCACTTTCCTTCCTAACCTGGATATGAGGTCTTCGGAACTCAGTCGAGGTCTTCCTTTAGATCTCTTACCTATAGGTAGAGCTGCATAAAAGCTTCTGGGTTCTCTATATTCTCCCATTCTGCAGACATTGTCATTTCACTTAAGCTGTCTTTTTTCGAGTATTTGTCCCAATTGCTCGTCGTACAGCTCTTCTCTTATTCTTTCCTTCCGTATGAAGTCTTTACGGATAACTTTAGTTACCCAGCTTTCACTACCGTTTGTAGGTACACTGCTGTATATATCCTTAAAAGTTTCATCCAGCTTCTCTCTTACCCTCGATGGAGTTGCAGATTCGGTAGTAGATATTATTGGTTTTTTTGGATCCTGTTGTTGTAATCATCATCGATTTTACCATTTCTGTTTAAACATAACACCATAGTTATCATTTGGTTTAAGTGACTGACCATTACATATTATATTGATTGCCTGAGGTTCCCTTTCATTTGTATTGATACAGAGGGCTTTTCTGTTAACTCCTGTTTCCATTCAAACAAACCTTCCTGTAGTTTCTGCTGAGAGTCAGCCGCTAGAACTATTTCATCTGTGCACAATAAAGCTTGGATATGAACATGTTTTTTATTCTGAAGTAGTACTAAGCTTCTGACCTTTCATCTATTGCAGATTTTATTTATTTATAACCCCAACCCCTAAAACTTAACTTAATCCTAGTAAAAATACTTTTTTTGCGTACGAGGTAATTAATGAAATCATTAAAAAAAGTAAGTTCATTAAAAGACGTAAGCATAATCTGATAATTTTATATTTAATTTCTATTCAAACTGAATACTAATCAGACGTTGTTTTTAGCAAATACTCGAAGCGTAAACAGGAAAATGTGAACTTCACGCCTACCAGTCTTTAAATAACTCTTTCTTAATAAGAATAAATACTTTCTGGATGTGTAATTAAGTCGAGTATAACACGGAAGCACATAATCGTACAAACATTCATGCACACACACACATATATATTAGTTTGTACCCCCTGAGTGAGACTATTAAATATAAGTATCTACATAGTAGTCTTTTATTTTTTTTAGGTTTGTTTTTTAGAAAAAAATAGTTCACAGTTTATAATAAAAATGTCTGAGTCTTATTTCAGTACATTCTATGTGTTCCTCATCAAGTCAGGAATATTGGATTAATGATTTGACAATTGTTAAAAATATTTATAATTTAACTGATCGTGCAAGACAAAGTTCTAAACAAGAAGTATTTCCTCAATCTGTTGCTTGGCAAAGCCGATAAAATAGTTCATGGGTAAGAACATTTTTATAAATCAGAGAGATTACAATTTTATTTAAGCTGCTGTTCCGTGAATGAGGAAGACGTCACTAGGTTCAGTTTTGAAACTTAGTATTCTCCAAAAAAAAAAAAAAAAATTGTTCTAATGATTTATAAGTCTGAATAATCAATACCTCACAGAGGGTAATGCCCGGGATGAAAACATTTGCATCTTGAATCCATTACAAGCAACGGAATGTCAATACTTTTTATTTGTATTAAGGTAATATATCGGCAGGAAAGACAAATATGACGCAATGCTTGTCACCATATTTACAAGATTAGAGTCTGATAATGATAATAATAATAATGGTATTATTTTTTAAATTATTTAATATAATTTTTTATTTTGGGGTAAAGTTTCCCCTAAATATTATGCGAGCCTATATGAATAAGTTTACAAAAACTTAAATAAAATAGAGTTGTATTTGAAGCAAATCCTAAATTAAAAAAGTTGATTATATCCATTATTGTTCTTTTAGAAGATATAATAAACATACAGTGCAAAAAATTTAATAATAGTTATAAAATGTATGTCTTAGCGTCTGTGCCTGAGTGTCTCCCAGCCTGCCTTCATGCTTGCCTCTGTGTGTCTGAGTTGTGTTAGTAGGTGGAAATTGTTTGAAAGCTCCTTCCGGCTAGATCCGAATTGCACACCTACGAAGAAAATAACGTAGGTTTGAAATGCCCTACTCCCATTATTTATTAGTTCAAAAATACCCATAAAATTTCTGAATCTCTTAAAGTTAAAAATTAATGGTTAGATCATCATCCAATCTTCGAGTTGGCCATGCCTTATTAATGTTATTATTATTATTGTTGAAGAGTATTCAGATTGCAACATATACAAAACAAATCATAAAAATCTGATGCTAAGGGTTTCATCACTTGCTTGGTCTGAAATAGATTCACACATAGATAATTATTATTTAATACTCGTATGATGTGCATAAACTATGTTTTTGTGGATATTTGGATAGAAAATAAATACTAATGAATGTTTAAGATCAGGCTGTGAAAAAAGAGAAAAAAAGTCCGGCTAACTAGACAAGAAATAAAAAAAACTATTTTATAATGAACACTTCGTGTTAGAAATTTACCTATTTCCTCAATCATTTTCGTATTATTCCAACATATAGAAAAAATCGGTTTATTTTTATGGAGTCTATAGTTATTAATAATATTGGATTTTAATATTTACAACTAAATATTCGTGCAAGTAAATGCATAAAAAATTATATCTCGACTAATCACGTTGTTAACCTTGACCAGACTCGACTCTGCTATCATTCCATAGCTTGATCATCGCCGGTGTAATTTTCTACACACGCAAGATGCGAGCCAAGTGTCCTTGGTTTTTTTCTTTGAAAGATGCATATTGTGCAACACCTTTTTTAATTTGCTATCGTTATAGTAATTATACTCTATTTTCTATCAATACCGCAAAAGTACTAAGAATAACAGGTAAACCGTGCAACATAAAAAAGAGACAAAAATATACCCATTTTCCGAAAATTTTTGAATTTCGTTTTTTATCTCACTGAGACAACCCGAAGGTACTCCTGAAGAATTGAAGGAAGAAAATACAGCATGGGTTCTCCAAGGTGAATACTGGAAAGATATAGCATCCCATAACACTACACTGGGAAAACGCGGATAATAAAATCTTTTCTTGATTTATTCCTCTTTTTCAGGCGCCTTCGGTTTTCTGCTCCATCCAAAAATTGTCCTGCGTTTCGTATCTCGAATGTTTCCTACACTCCTTCGACCATTTATTTTTCCACTGATAATAAGCTGTACTATCTGATAATGACTTCACATCAATACACAACCTAACGAGACTTTTTCCTTAATAATTCCCTATTATTATAATTTACATAATTCTTTATTATGTATCGAAGATATTTCAAGCATTTGTTCTCATTTTATAATTGAAGTAATTGTGAATAAAATGGGGGAGTGGTGTAGCTCGATGGTAGAGCGTTGAGTTGTGTAATTCAGGTTCAAATCCGGCTAAGTTCAAAGCTGGGTGTGGAAAATAAATTATTCAATAAGTTAACAGCCTGGGATGGCCCTGTGGGATATGGAGACCCTCCTGGGGCTCAACCAGTCTCTATAAAGTGCGAAACCTTAATTGGGAGGGGAATATTACGAGTGTAATCTTGGCCAATATAGAACCCGTAGCAAGTAGAACCCGAGAACCTTCATGGGTAATAGTAATAAAGGTTTTTCATATTTATAAAAGTCTTTTTTTTTTATCTTTCGTCTTTCTTCTCACTCTTTCAAGCCCAAATAAAATACAACTGTTTACTGGTGGCTTCCGTGGGATAGAAATATATTAATAATTAAAAACAATTTAAAAAAAATAATAATTATCAATAATTGAGTTTCAGGAATGATTTTTTTTATATCAATTCGAAAATCCGGTTTACTCTGTAAAACAAGACAACCTAAATCATGGTCATCCTGAATTACAACGGTGCAGGCAGCAAAACAATATTTCGTCGATAGCGGAAAACCAAAAGCATATAATTACTAAAGATAACAGTAATAAAACTTTATTTTTTAAATTTTTTATCAACTTATCCTCGCTATAAATGGAACGAATTAAGCAAAAAATAACCAACCCACATCGTGCAAAACTGAGTTAAAGGTCGTTCTGAAAGTTTTTTTTTTTAGCATGTACCGCTACCACCCATGAAGGTTCTTGGGTTCAATACGTGGTAGAGTCTGAAGTGTATCTATACAACGATTGTGCACTGAGGTAATCTGTCCGAGACCACGCTCAACCGCCAGGTTTTTCCGCAGTTAAGGGTATCCACTTTACATAAAATTTCCTGCAGAGTCTATATTAACAAGATAAAGTGGATGGATAGAAGGCCAAATAACTGTACAATTCAGTAATAAGAGATTGTTCCGATTAAAAAAATAAATTAAAACTGGCCATAAATTGTTCAATAACAATGAGGTTTACTCCAAAACTATTCCATACTTTATTTTATTTAGTTATATATATTCGAGCCTGGCATCGGGGTCTACTGTACAAACTCCGTGAATTCTTAACTTCTACTTACTTCCTTATTATCAGTTCCTACCTCAGTAATAGAACCTTTAAAGTAAACCATAATTTTGCCTACTCTTGCCTTTTTACCCAGTCTGCTGGTGTTCCTCAAGATAGTATCCTGGGTCCCATCCTATACACGATATATACAGCTGACACCCAAACCCATCCAAGCACTTTCCTCATTCCGTACGCTGATGACACATGTGTGTTATCAGTAAATAAGGATTTATTTATTAATCATTCATTATGATCCTCTGACTTCATGCCAATAAACAAAATCAAGTAAATAAATAAAGAGTTAATTACGGCAACATACAAATTATGATAGCTTCTTAAGGTTTGGGGCGCCAAACAGTGACTCGATCATCCATCTGGTGGTCATGCTTAGACAACGTTTTTGACATGTTGTAGGGGACTTTTAATAGTCATAAAAAGATGCTAACCCTAAAGATGTTATAGATACTGACTGATATGATAGGGTGCACGGAAGGGAGTTTTGCACACAGTCTACTACACCGGCCTGTTTGATGGTAAATATGAGTTGATACTAACAGCAAATGAGTACTACGCCGCGGTATGACAGAGCACTATCTTGCAAGGAGTGATTGATGGCTTTGAAATTACTGCAATCAAATGTAATTTGTTAATTTTCTTCATCATTCATGATTATTATGCACGCAATATAGTAGTTGTTATCGGTTTTTATGTGTGGGATTTCAGTACACAATGGAATTGTTTCAAAATTAAATCATTACGATCTGAATAAAAATGATATATATAAATGTTATAAACTTTATTATATATATAATTTTTTTTTATTGATATTCACAACTGTAATTATATTACATCAAGTAAATCTGCTGTATGAACAAAGGACATGAAAAAAAAAACACTTGTGGAGAAAATATCCATTTATAGCAATCCACTAAAGTTCTATAGTAGAAGGTCTCGAGGCCATCTTCTTTTCAGACGCCTCGGACGGTTATCAGGAATATTATGGGAAGCAAGTTGAGAGACAATCGGATTCAAGTGTGTATGGAGATTTTCATGGGAGGATAGGTATCTACTTTGGGCCAAATCATCAACATATGGGATATTAAGATCATAATGGATGAGTTTGTTTGTGACATAATAAGGAGCATTGAGGATTTTACGAAGGATTTTGGATTGTAAAGATTGGATACGAGAAGAATTGGATGATTTAGTAGAGCCCCAAAGCTCAACTCCCTATGTCCAAATAGGTCTGATAACTGTCATGTAAATGAGTCTTTTTTAATTAATTGGGAGCTTTGTCCACTAAATGTTGAAGTAGGCGAAACGTCGAGCAGTTTCTTGTCTTTTCAGTCTTGTATGAGGATTTCAAGTCAGAAGTTTGTCCAGATGGAGTCCTAGGTAACGTATCTGTTCGACAGGGATCAGTGGAATGTTATTAAAGGATACAGTAGGGCAGGAATTCGAAGGTTTACGACGAAGAGTGAAGGTTTACGACGAAGAGTGAAGGAGGATTCATTTTAATTCTCCAATTTTGACACCATTCTCGAAGGTATGAAATATGGGATTGAAGAGATTGGAATGCAACAAATAGATCCTTATTTACTGATAACACACATGTGTCATCAGCGTACAGTACGTACGTAGTGAGGACAGTGCTTGAATGGGTTGGGGTGTCAGCTGTATATATCGTGTATAGGATGGGACCCAGGATACTACCTTGAGGAACACCAGCAGACTGGGTAAAGAGGCAAGAGTAGGCAAAATTATGGTTTACTTTAAAGGTTCTATTACTGAGGTAGGAACTGATAATAAGGAAGTAAGTAGAAGTTAAGAATTCACGGAGTTTGTACAGCAGACCCGGATGCCAGACTTGAATATATATAACTAAATAAAATAACGTATGGAATAGTTATGGAGTAAACCTCATTGCTATTGAATTATTTATGGCCAGTTTTAATTAATTTTGTTTATCGGAACAACCTCTTATCACTGAACTGTACAGTAATTTGGCTTTCTATCTATCCACTTTACCTTGTTAATATAGACTCTGCAGGAAATTTTATGTAAAGTGGGTATCCTTAACTGCGAAAAAACCTGGAGGTTGAGCGTGCTCTCGGACAGATTACCTCAGTGCACTATCGTTGTATAGATACACTTCAGACTCTACCACGTATTGAGCCCAAGACCCTTCATGGGTAGTAGCGGTACATGCTAAAAAAAAAAAACTTTCAGAACGACCTTTAACTCAGTTTTGCACGATGTGGGTTGGTTATTTTTTGCTTAATTCGTTCCATTTATAGCGAGGATAAGTTGATAAAAAATTTAAAAAATAAAGTTTTATTACTGTTATCTTTAGTAATTATATGCTTTTGGTTTTCCGCTATCGACGAAATATTGTTTTGCTGCCTGCACCGTTGTAATTCAGGATGACCATGATTTAGGTTGTCTTGTTTTACAGAGTAAACCGGATTTTCGAATTGATATAAAAAAAATCATTCCTGAAACTCAATTATTGATAATTATTAAAACCTTTCAGAACGACCTTTTATTCAGTTTTGCACGATGTAGGTTGGTTATTCAAATTTGAAAAAAATATGAAAAATACTGACTGAAGGGCTGAACCAAAAAGATTTCAGGCTCGCTTGTAGTCTAGTGGTTGTCATAACAGAGTACTACGCTCATTATAGTATGTGGCTTTTTAACGGAGTAAAATATCCTTGTAAAATATATATGTCGTCCTTCGGAAGGGAAATAAAATAAGGTCCCAAGCCTGTGTGTCAGGTACTGACACCACACAAGTCAGGTACTGACGTGAAGCAGGAGTACAGTCAATGCCAAATATTTCATTTCTCACTGATGCTGCAGTCCTCAAGCCATTGCTAAGTGGTGATTATGCTAGATTTGGAACTCCCACTGTAGCATCGTTAAATTAGCCATAGCACCATAATGTGACGTTAAATGAATAAACAAACAAAAGATTTAGTAAAACATCTTTTTTTTTTTTTTTTTTTTTTATTGATATTTACAACTGTAATAACATTACATCAAGTAAATTGGCTGTATGAACAGTTTGGTCGAGCAGTTTCTTGTCTTTTCAGTCTTGTATGAGGATTTCAAGTCAGACGTTTGTCCAGATGGAGTCCCAGGTATAGTAAAACATCTGGTTTAATATTTTAAATGCAAAAAATATTCTCAATGGCTCCTGGAAAAATTCACTTCTTTTTTTGCATTAAAGCTCATCCACATCAATAAATATTCAAGGTTGAAAAATCATCAGCTTGAGTTTTTCTTTTCTTTATTTATATCAGCTAAAGATCTAATTTATTTTTATCCCAACTATTCTCAGATTATTCCTCAACCAGGATCTTCCAGTGACTATTAGGAAAAAAAGAAAAAATAACATTTCTAGATTAAAAGTATCCATACCAAGCCAAAAAGACGTCTAAACATAACGTCCTGATGAATAAAAAAATTAGTTTTTTTTAAATTATTTATTTTGTTTTATTTATTTGATTTTGTTTGTGTACATGTTGGAAAGTCAGGAAACCATAAGTGATGTAATAATAAAGATAGAATTGTTGATTTTTGTTTTTTGCCTCCTCTTCAGTAGCTGTATTAATTTTTGTTTGGCATGATTGGGTCTGTTCTGTATAATTGTTTAATTTTGTATTTTAATTTGTATAATTGTCAGAGAGCCATAAGGGATGGAATAATAAGTTTGGCCTAGAAAAAAGATACCAACTAAAAGGCTAAACCAAAAAAAAAAACTTCATATCAATCTGAAGTATTTTTTTATAATTAAAAATCCATAATTACTCGCAATAGTTCCTTGGAAACTTTGCTTAAACATTGTGTGCTACCATCAATGAATATTTATCCGAAAATTTATCACCTCATCCTTTTTTTTTTTTATCTGCTAAAGATAGCATTCGTTTAATAACATTAAAGAGTATTATCAGTGTAGTAATTTCATTGCTTGTAACAATTATATTTCATTTGTAATAATTATGGTATATGAAATTTTAAAACCTCTTGAAAAAATATATAATCATAGTAATAAATATTAATCCAAGCACGCACGCTGATCATATCCTAAATAAACTTAATCATGTAATTAATTAAGTATGTATTAATGAGGTGAAGTCGATATATACTGTACGATTATCCTTAACTGGCGGGTGAATACCTTATGTTCGAAGGTTCTTCTCGTTATACCAATAAACGAAATCTTTTTCTATTTTAAAATACATGAAATATGTATCTATATATGTACATAAGAAATGTATTACCCCTAACAAGAAGATCAGGCAATACTACACAGTAAAATGCCAGCAATTATTAGCAATCGAAACATGTATGCTCCTCACAAAATGTGGGGAACGTAATAAAAGAAGAACCGAAAACGTATGAGAAAGATGTTTGGTCCAAAATTAACTGAAAAAGGATGCCGATTAAAATAAAGAAAAAAAACACAAAATTCTTGCAAGTAGCAGCAGATGTAAGAAAAATTGAAATTTGTGAACAGATGATTCGACTTCCCTCCAAATAGACTCACCATTTGAATTTCGGCTTAAATAAGACACCATGGATTAGCCAAGTTTAAGTATATTTACAAACAGAGAAAATAGAACCAAGAGACAAAAGATGTTTTGGAAACAAGGTAGAAAAGTGCATAGTGCATGGAAAATAGACATATATTTGAACAGACCCGTCATTATCCTCTTACACGCCCGGAATATCATACAGGGTGGGCCATAAGGGTGTTGGCAAAAAAAAAAATTGTATTTTTAAAAAGTAGAAACATGGGATTTTTTAAGACGTAAAAATTATGTTGTCCAAATGTCTTCCCTCGGCTGCTTGGCACCCTTGGAAACGGAAATGGGAACGCGTGGAGCGGGGCGGGGAGGGGGATGTGTTGTGATGTGATGTGATATATGTGGGGATGTGTGATGTGTTTGTGTGGGGGGAGGGGTGATGCGGATTACGAAAACAACAAATCAGTGATTACTGCACTACGTTTCTATCGACAAGAACTTTAAGGCAAACCTCGAGGACGTGGTTTCAACAAGATGGGGCCATATGTCATATGGCTAGGGTATCCATAGAGCTGAGAAATGTTTTTCCCGGAAAACTCATTTCGAAAAGGAGGGATATTGAATGCCCACCATCTAGCCCCGATCTCTTTCCTTGCGATTATTTTCTAAGGGGCTACAAATTGGTGGTCTACGAGAATAATCCGATCAATTTAGAGCAGCTAAAGTTGAATATTATTCAGGAAAGTAACAAAATACCGCGAACAACTTTTCAATGAGTTTTCCAAAATCTACAACTTCGGTTCCAAGAGTGCCAAGCAGCCGAGGGAAGTCATTTGGGCAACATTATTTTTAGGTCTTAAAAATTTCCATGTTTCTACTTTTTAAAAATACAAATATATTTTTAAATGTTTCGTAGTTCTTTTTTAATTTAATATTGAAACCGCCAACACCCTTATGGCCCTCCCTGTACATAGAGTGAAGAGAAAATAAATGGCGTCAGTAGTACAAATAGGCGGGTTGAGCCGGAGCCGTGACCTTGAGGTCATTGTCTGCTGTAGCAGGGTCGTGGGTGTGACCTTGAGATGACCTTGAGGGTGGGAGGGGTGTAAGTTAGGACGAGGGGGTGTTGACCTTGAGGTAGGTCCAGGTGTGCAAATTAAGATTTGGCAACGTCGCAGATGAGATGTGGCAACAGCGCAGTAGAAACTAGGTCGCGGTTTGTTCTGAATGGATGACGCATGTGACGTCATTTTATGAATGGAATAGTTGAATGGGCGTGTGACGTCATCTTATGAATGGGAGTGTGACGTAATTTGTCTTTATGAATGAGTTATGAATGGGATGCTTTTGAGATTATGACTGAGACGGGAGTTGCTTTTATGAATGGGATTAGGCTTGCTTTTCAATGAGTCATGAATGGAAGTGTTGAATGGGCGTGTGACTTATGAATGGAAGAACTGAATGGGAGCGTGACGTAATTTGTCTTTGTGAATGGGATAAGAGTTATGAATGAACCACAGTAGTACAAATAGGCGGGTTGAGCCGGAGCCGTGACCTTGAGGTCATTGTCTGCTGTAGCAGGGTCGGGGGAGTGACCTTGAGATGACCTTGAGGGTGGGAGGGGTGTAAGTTAGGACGAGGGGGTGTTGACCTTGAGGTAGGTCCAGGTGTGCAAATTAAGATTTGGCAACGTCGCAGATGAGATGTGGCAACAGCGCAGTAGAAACTAGGTCGCGGTTTGTTCTGAATGGATGACGTATGTGACGTCATTTTATGAATGGAATAGTTGAATGGGCGTGTGACGTCATCTTATGAATGGGAGTGTGACGTAATTTGTCTTTATGAATGAGTTATGAATGGGATGCTTTTGAGATTATGACTGAGACGGGAGTTGCTTTTATGAATGGGATTAGGCTTGCTTTTGAGATAGGCTATTGGATGACGTTTCATTGATTTAGATTATTTAGCTTTTATGAGCTTGGATGACGTATGTGTTCCTCCTGAACTTTAGTAATATATAGGAAATTTTTTTGAAGGAGCTGGAAAAGGATATGTGAAAGAAAAAAAAATACAGTTGTACACAACATTTATTTTATACAGCATATTCTTAAACATATTTTTTGTTACTTTTCTTGTACTCTAATTTTCTCATTTAAGTAAACATTAATAATACTACAAGTAGACATTCTTGAAATAAATCTAGTACTCTAATTACAGGTCTTTTCTAACTAAATATAAATTTAAGTAAACAATAATAATACTAGTATACAATCATTTATTGGTTCTTATACATTTACAATGTTAGATTCGTTGTTTCATTGAGGCTATAGTGACCATAAGGGAGAGTGGTTTCATCGTGTAATGTATATCTTTTATTATCAAATGAGCATAATGACTTTTTATTTATCAGTGTGGTTTGAACGTTATGCTTTTTAGATTGAATTGTATAAAATGAAGAATATAGACTTTTGCTGTCTTTAAATGTGTTTAGGTAATCGCTAAAAGTAAAATCGTTAACTGCCGATTTTTTTATTCCCTTTGACTTTTTAACCGTTATATCATTCTTTGTTATGTACGAATACATTTTGGGCCTCAATCCGACAAACTCTACTATAGGATCTCCAAAAGTTTCATCTTTCAACAAACCTACGACTTTTTTATTTTTTTCAGAATAACAGAAATGAGAAGTGGGAAAATTGCTTGTATCAAAATATTTATTTAACTCTCCAGAAATATCGGAATAAATATCTTCAGTCCTAATATTGTATAAAAATGAATCGGTGTCGGTATAGCATAAAGTAACATTTTCTACACCATATTTTTTCAAAAACACATTGTAGTGGTAATGATACATCAAAACTTTGCTCAAGTCTAACACTGCAAATCCCACGTACAAGGGTTTATCAAAAATAATGCTTTCTTTTTCCAGCTGAACCGCTGTAACATTATCTGCAAATATAATCCTGCCTTTAAAATTTGGTTTATTGACTTGACGAAATAATGATTTTTCATTTGTTACTATTTTTAAATCGATTCTGTTCCGCACGTTTTCCATAAATTTGCCGAAGCAGCTGTTATTCATCAATTTGTAAAAATCTGACTCGAATGTATTTTTTGCTGATGCTCTCATCATTGAATTAATTTCTATGTATGGAGCCAACCATTTTTTTTGTTTAAACTTCAACACTCTATGAATTTTTGAAATCTTTACCCCGAGTTGTAGAGCTTGTTTTAAATTCACATAATGTACTATGTAACGTGTTTTGGGCATCAAAGTCGTCAATAGTTTAACTGTTTTAGTATTAGGTGGATTATTTTTTTCGGGTAAAAAAGGTAATTGAGAAAGATTATCATGAATTTCTTTGGGCTATTCAACATCAACGTCTAGCACATAACCGGTTTCTGATTCATTTTCAAGATCTAATACATTTAATTTTTCATCAACCCACTCAAAATCTGTATACGGCAAGGGAAGGTTCATGGCATAACCGTAAAGATTGTTGACATCTACGTAAAGTAAATAATTACTGGGTTTAGTCGAGTCATATTCATTTAGATATTTATTGTTAGCTTTCGCATACCGAGAAACAACTTGGCAAATGCCTCCCCTTATTCCCTTTTCAAAAAACTGTACCATATCAATATCTTTTATTACATCTAATTTTATTTTCGTGTATTTCAATATTGCATTCCAAGATAACTGTGGCAAAGTAAAAAACCATGCAGGATCTAGTCGATAAATTTGTTGACAGAGAAGTCGAAAGGCTTCAAAAACTTCGCACAACAAAATTACATCTGTTTGTATATACAATTCCGCATAATCTTTAAGTGTTTGGATGTTGAAGACTTTCCAGACATTTTTCGCGTGCTCATAGTCCACGTCGCTAATTGATGTTTTTGTTAAATCATTAAAAAATGAATTTTTGGAAGGTAGTCGAGTTTCGTTTAGACGATCAAAAGAATTAAAATAATTGTACGGAAATATGCCTTTCCTTGTCAATAATTTAATTTTGTTTTCATCATTAATAATATTTGCCATATGTGGAAATATATCAGTAATTGATTTAGATTTATCTTGCAAATTGTTCACTAATGTTTCCAAACTTGATGATAGAAATTTAAACGAGTCAACAAATCGTATTTTTGTACTACATCCTTTAAATTTTATGCTGAAACTTATATATTTTTCAGAATTACTAGGAATTACGCTTTCTTTTTAAAACCTTTTCTACCAGGTATATATTTGGATATTTAGCCTGTTGTAGCTCTTCTTCATAAAATGCACCACTGATCGGTTGCCCTTTTAGATCTTCTAGCAAATATGTGTACGGATATGTCTTCTGAATCTTGACTACCTTAAAAATTTCACTTGACCAATTAGGCTTATAGCCTTTTGAAAAACTTGTTTTTTGTTTAGATATTCTTACAAAATCGTCTTCTATAAATTTCTGCTTTCGTACTTTCGATTTAGTCACTGTAGAATACACATTTTTTAGCAAGTATCTCTCCATCTTTTTATGCCGAGCATCGATTGGTTTCATACCTATAGTCCTATGAAATGATGAATTATACTCTTGTAGAATTTGGGGTAATATATCTAAAAATTTATAATTTCCTCGCAGGCTGAATGCTCTCCAATTTTTTTCTTTTAATGTTCTATTGAACCTCTCTACAATGGAAGCTTTTATATTAGAAAAAGTTGAATAATGATTAACATTGTATTGTTTCATTAGAGAATTAAACTTTGAATTGTAAAATTCTTTTCCTTGATCACTTTGAATATGTTTTGGAGTTGATTTACTCGATAAAAACACACTCTCCATTGCTTTGCTCACGTTGTCCGCTGTTTTCTGTTTTAATGGCACAGCCCAAGCAAATTTCGAAAAGCAGTCTATGACCGTTAACAAATATTTATTTTCTTTATTTTCTCCAGAATAAGGTATCATTTCCACAAGGTCTATTTGCCATAAATCGTTAATTCCTTTCAAAACAGTTTTCCGACGTGAATATTTTCTTCGAGCTGGTTTGTGCAATTCATTTACGACAGCACTTTTTAACAACGATGCATTCATCTTTTAAGATAACCGAGCGTTATTAGCATCACCGAGATACACACACACAGTGAAAAGATATTCACTTAATATAATATATTTATTTCTCGTAGCTCTTCAATTATCGATTCTATTTCGTTTTCATGTCCTTCGTGACCTGCATTCGCCGAAGATATTAGCAACCTCAGCCGATCAACTAGCTCATTAGGATCATCCCAATACTCATAAATGGGTTTATCGGCTCTCATGAGACCAGTGCCTTTGTGCGAACGAAGTGTGGCTATTTTACTAGGAGGGGTGGTGGTACGACGAGGTGTGAAAAGCATCGCTATAACTTTTCTATATTTTTCTGATCTGATTCCTTGTCTCCCTTGTTCTTCACTATAGCCTTTTTTGTGAGCATTGGTCGAGATTAAAATGTTTTTATACATTTCCAAGTCTTTTTTTTCATACTTTTCGGGATTTTTCAAGTAAAGTAACTGCAACAATCCCTCTGTGCCTTCATAAGTTACCCCGTTAATTGTTATGTCATCGCTGTTTGTATGTAGTTGAATATCAGTTGAGTCACCTATTGCGAATCCTCCATCGGGCATGACTCTAATGCCATAACGTGAATCGAAGGTTTTATTATCGCCTCTCAACAATTTCTCCAAATATTTTCTTTGTTGGTTTCCAAACTGTTTAACTGTTTCTACTAGTGAATCTTCAGTTTCATGATGTTCATTTTCTACTTTAATTTCAGGAAACGTCGAAATAGCAACAGGTGATGAACTAGCCGAAAGCATTGGAGTTGTCGGATGGGTCGAATGCGCTAACTCTGGTGTCAATGTTGCTCTTTTGTAAATATCTTTTGTAAACTCAATCTCATCATTTTTGTTTCTAATCTTTTTACTTGACGGCTCCGATTTGGTTTCTTTTTGCAACTTTAACGACTCTTTAATATCTTCTAAAGGTTGTGATACAGGTGTAAAGAATGCTTGACGAATCTCATCAACATCCTGAAGACCGCGTTTCAATGTCCGAAATTTGTTTTTTAAAATTTCGCTAGTTTTTATAATCTCACGGGTGACTTTAGGGTCCATGACTGAGCTCCGTCAACGACTGGAAACCCTTTAAATATCTACAATAAATGTATCGATTCCTTTTCTAAAACGACCATTGTTTAAATCCCTACTTTTGTCAATAACGAGATAACCGAAAGGCTCTTTCCAACATAATGAACACATGTCTTTAAAAAGTTGGAAACCGATATGAGGAGTGCTCACATGTTCATCGTAAATATGTTTTAAGCTCAATTCGTCCTGAGGAAATATTATTAAAAAGTTAAAATTACACCTGATCAGATGTCTAGGGATGCAAACATAACTTTGTGTTAAGTAAAAACAATCTAGATTCATATGTCTTCCATAACTGAAATATCGTTTAATTATATCTTGATCCTCCATCGTAACATCATCGAATATACAGACTGAATTAGATTCAACTTGGTGAGGCATATCTTTTGCATCTTCAAAATCGTAAAATCCTATTTCAGGAACCATATTTAAAACATTTTTTAAATACTGGTATTTGAGCTGGTGTAAAGTTTTTCCGAATAGATATACATTTTTAAATTTTAAACCATTTGTATTTAATAAATGTCCAATCATAATATTCGTCTTTCCACATCCGCTTGATCCGCATATCGACGCTCGTATGGTGTTTGGTAATAATGTGCTATGTTTTACCTCAGTAGATTCGTCAGGCAAACACTTCAAAGTAGAAAAACGTTGTTCTTGTTGGACTAATTTCATTTTGAATGCGGACAAAATCATTCATTTCCTGTATATATATATATATATATCGCCGATTGTCATTTTTCACTACAGTATGATTCGTAAGACTCACAAAGGAAGAGGCTTGATAAACAGTCTCATAAATAAGTTACCGTTTGAATTACACCTGCCAGGATACCAGTATTGTGGCCCCGGTACAAACCTTGAAAAACGACTAAATAGAGGAGATAGTGGAATAAACCAGCTTGATAAAGCTTGTAAAGAACACGATATTGCTTATAGCAAAGATAAGGATATGCAAAGTCGTAGAAAAGCGGCCAAGATTTTGGTTGAAAACGCTTGGAAACGAGTTAAAGCTTCGGATTCATCATTGGGAGAAAAAGCTGCGGCTTGGTTAGTTACAAATACTATGAAAGCGAAAGGTAAAATTGGTGCCGGTATTAAGAAGAAGAAAAAAAATAAAAAGATTAGTTTCAAAAAATTAGTTAAATCGCTAAAGGTTGCTGACGTATCATCGATCCTCAAAGCTTCAAAAATGGCATACAAAAAGGCTAAAATGCATTTACGTGGTAAGACAAAACCTTTGCCTCCCAGAGTTCTTTCTTTGCCAAAAGAGGGAGGATTTCTTCCATTTCTTGTGCCGTTAATGGCGGGGCTTTCTGCAGTGGGATCTTTAGCGGGAGGAGCGTCGAGTGTGGCTAAAGCTATCTACGAGGCGAAAGAAGCTAAACATAAATTAGATGAGCAAAAGAGGCATAATTTAGCGATGGAAAGTCAGAAAATCGGAAATGGACTTTATTTGAAACCATATCGGAAAGGCTACGGCCTGTTTATAACTCGACAAAAAAACAAATCTGGAAAGATCTGACTACCGAATAAGCCATTGACGGATTTAGAATTAAATTATTTGGTCAAAGTTTTAAATATCCAACATTTTCGAGGAGTGTTTATGATTGATAAACTTCCTAGATATCCAAACAAACACGAGTCTGCTATTGTAAATTTAGAGCCGAGCTCAGAACTTGGTTCACATTGGGTCTGTTATGTAAAACAAAATAATTTTGTGAAATACTTTGATTCCTTTGGAAACTTAAAACCACCACCACAGTTGCTCGAGTACTTTAGGGGGCTAAAAATAACTTATAATAGAGAGCGTTATCAGGAGTGGAATACGTCGGTTTGTGGACATCTCTGCTTACAGTATTTAGTCGATGCTTCTCAAAGCGTTTGATCATTGTTAATCATGAGCTATACAGTAACGCTTACGGGCAATTCTAGCGTACTTTCCGCAAACTTTTTACCACCGTTAGAATTGGGGTCAATATATACTGTTGGATTGTTATCATTTGAGACATATAATACTATTCCGAATATAAAAAAGGGCGCTAATGATATGTTTTATTTTGGTGATTTTTCGATCCAAATACCTGAAGGATCGTACGATATCGATGCTATAGCCTCCTTTTTACGTGAAAAAATTTCTCATCTTGACCCTACCGCTGTAGTGATAATAAGAGGAAATTCCAACACGCTAAAAACGGAAATTAAAACAACTCATGCAGTATACTTTAACTATTCCGAGAAGCCTCACTCTATTGGTCCTCTTTTGGGTTTTACACGATCCGATCATGTCATTCCTCCGAATCGCTCCTATACTGAATCAAATGACATTGTTAAAATTCTCAGCGTAAACATTATTTCAATTCAATGTAACATCGCATCGGGGTCTTATGTGAACGGAGAACCGGATCATAATATTCATCAATTCTTTCCGCGTGTAGACCCAGGATATAAAATAATAGAAATCACGAATCCGGTCATTTACTTTCCAACCAACGTGAGGACTGTAGACAATATCATCGTTCGATTAGTAGATCAGAACGGAGAGCTTATCGACTTTAGAGGAGAAACGGTTACATTGAGATTACATTTAAAAAAGAATGGGGATTGATTTTTGTTCTAGAGATAGTTGCATCGATTATTATAAAAGGCGATGTCAAACAACGGTTAAAACCATTAAACCTAAATCAACAAGAGCGCTAACAACTGCGAACGCTATATTTTTAAAACAGTGTGGTTTTCGGTTAAACAAACATTATGAATGACATACTAGACGTTACGACGGATATAAAATTCGTCGATTCTCTTACACAATTTGAATATCACTCGCACCAGCCTTATACGGGAAATACCTTTAACAAATCCGACGAGATTAGAATTCCTATTCATCAACAAGATATTTATAACTTTCTTTCTCAAAGTTTTATTTATCTCGAAGGGAGGATCTTAAAAAGTGATGGCACTATCGGTGCCACTCCAAAGTTGACTAATAACGCATTCGCGTTTTTGTTTGACGAAATTAGATATGAACTAAACGGTATAGAAGTCGATCGAGTACGAAATCCGGGGATAACTACTACTCTTAAAGGGCATGCATCATTTTCGCCTAATCGAGTAATGGGATTAGAAAATGCGGGGTGGACAATGCACGGTAAAACTCTTTCTTTGGATAAAAACGGCGTTTTTAGCGTATGCCTACCACTTGATATTCTTTTTGGGATTTGCGAGGACTATCGTAAAATTTTAATCAATCTGAAACAAGAGCTCGTTTTGATCAGATCAAGTACTGACCTAAACTGCGTGCTAGGTGACGATGATGTACAAATAAAACTTGACAAATTGGTGTGTAGAATGCCTCATGTTCGTGTTTCAGATTATGAACGTCTGAGGTTATTAAAACTAGTAGACAAGAACAAGGTCGTTTCTATTCCATTCAGATCGTGGGATCTTTACGAATATCCCAATGTACCTGCGACGCAGCAGGAAAATTGGTCGGTCAAAACTTCAACAAATTTAGAAAAACCGCGCTATCTCATTTTTGCATTTCAAAGTGATCGAAATAGAACCTCTAACAAAGATAGCAGTCTGTTCGATAGTTGCAAATAAAAAAATTTGAAACTTTATTTGAATAGTGAACAATATCCGTACGATGACTTAAATTTAGATTTTGAGCAAGGAAAAGTAGCATTGTTGTATGAAATGTATAACGAATTTCAAACGAGTTATTATGGCGTTAGACATTCTCAGCCCCTGCTTTCAAGATCCGATTTCGAGAAACTAGCGCCTCTAGTGATTATAGATTGTTCTAAGCAATCTGAAGCAATCAAAAGTGCGACTATCGATATCAGAGTACTATTAGAGGCGAAAGAAAACTTTCCAGCCAATACTAAAGCTTACTGTCTCATTTTACATGATAAAATAATAGAATATGAAATGGAAACGGGTTTGGTCCGTAAATTGTACTGACTCTCTGTTTGTTTTTTTGTGGTTGTTAGAAGAAGAGTATACTATTTTTTTATTATTTTACATGTAGATGTAAAATGAACGCACAACCAAAAAAAAAATAAACGAATTAGAACTCGATTCGGAAAATACAAAATATCGAGTAATAATATCTTTTATTTAGGTATCTTTCAAGCCTGATGTGGACCTTGTTGAAACTCGTACTCTTGTAACATGGAATTATGCTCATCGTGCAGCACGTATCAGTCCATGGGAAACACATGCGAGGGACAGGGTAAGATTCGAAAACAGGATTCATCACATTTCCAAGATACTGAGTCCTATCCTGGAATCAACCCACAGATCAGCTGTTTATCAGAAACATTACAAGATTGTTAATTGTTAAAAATTTTATATTTACCTTATCAGTATTTGATTCAGATTTATTAAATTTTTTTTTAATTAAATTTTATATTTACATAAAATAAAAATATTTGATTTCAGTAAATTTGTATTTTTTTTTTTTTTTTCCTTCTTCCTATTTTATTTTACAAGGGACAAATAAAAAATACAACATATTAAAGGAAACTTATTTTATTGATTATCATCACAATTCAATTCATTTAAGTTGTAAAACAGTGTATTTGTATTTATGCTAAAATCAATTGGTTCACTAACTACACTTGCTTCATTCTTATTATAAAGTTCAACCATCTTTGTTATCAATGCTAGTGAATCGTTGATTTTTTCTATATTTGCGCAAAGTTTGACCGTCTCGTTCCTGTTGAAACATGCAGATGCAGACGATGGTGGAAGGGTCTCATGATTAAACATTGCAAACCATTGCGTTACCTGCTCTATCCGCATCACCCTAGTGCGTCCTCTTGTAGTAAGTTCACAAATCACGTTTTGACATCTTGATCGGTCTTTTTCATTGGATTTTTTTCGTTTCTGCAGCAATAACAAAATTTTCGGAGCTCGAGTGGTAATATATGTCCATTCCTCAACATTCATGTAAACGACCGTTTTCTTCTTTTCGCTAATGGCGATAGTCGGCACAAAGTTACACAAACCGATCCGAAAACATTTACTGTTGGTGAGTGGGTACTCGGTCACAAGGTCCATTCGACGATCCATCTCGCGTATCATCAACGACAAGACTGTGTGGTATAACGGAGTGGAGGGGAGAAAGCTGCAGCTGTTCTAGTTTTTTTATCACATCATTTATTTCCCTTCTTTTTAGTTCATACAAGGAAATGCATAATTGCAAATCTTTGAGTCGATGTAGAAAATTGTGAAGCCTTTTAACAACATACCGTCTCTTCGCTATCATTCTCGTCAGACACTATGATTTGCAGCTCATTCAATTGTTCACAATACTCGATAAACGAACAGTTTTTAGACCATTTTTTGTGGTCGGCAAAAGGGTCGTCATACTCCTTCCATTCATGCAAGATTACTCCGCAAAATGGACATCTTGTCCTATCAGACACTTTCAAGTAATACAACCCAGCAGCCGCTAGTTTCAATGGACTCACCGGTGACGACCAGCCGACGAACGTCGACAACCTTCCGTCTTCGTACCTCAGGTTCTTGCTCCTTAGCCGACCCATACTAAACTAACTGATTGAGGAAGCAACAACGTGCTTCATTCATAAGACAAAATGATGACACTCTCCCATTCGGAAAACAATATACTCTCTTTCATTATGCTGTGACCTAGTTTCTACTGCGCTGTTGCCACATCTCATCTGCGACGTTGCCAAATCTTACTTTGCACACCTGGACCTACCTCAAGGTCAACACCCCCTCGTCCTGCCTTACACCCCTCCCACCCTCAAGGTCATCTCAAGGTCACACCCCCGACCCTGCTACAGCAGACAATGACCTCAAGGTCACGGCTCCGGCTCAACCCGCCTATTTGTACTACTGGCGTCTAAATGAAATTAGGTGAGAAACTTTAATAATTTTGCTTAATAGATAATTCAGGAAAGAAGTCACC
This sequence comes from Arma custos, assembly GCA_037127475.1. Lineage (NCBI taxonomy): Eukaryota > Metazoa > Arthropoda > Insecta > Hemiptera > Pentatomidae > Arma > Arma custos. The sequence goes on from CM073765.1 coordinate 34,028,301, forward strand.
AGAATGACAAAGGCTTTTTCAGAGGAAGCTATTCTATGAGAAGAAATATACAAATTGGCAGGTTGGAGTATTAATGCTCCTTGCATTAAGGAGGTGGATGGGAATAGAATAGAAAAGTAACTTTATTCTATGACTATGTCCCTTTAGAATAACAAATATGAACAGAAAAAGAAACACAATGTTTATCTGGCCAGAAGGCTAAGCATTACAAATCACGGTCACCTGCCCGGTCTAGTGGTTAGCGTAACAAACTACTAAGCCCAAGATCGCGGGTTCGTAGCCCGGCAGGTGGCCTTAGGATTTTTTTAAGGGAGTAAAAAATCCTTAGTTACGCCGTCCTTCGTAACGGGGATCCCGAGCCTGTACGATGTCAGGTACTCGTTAAAAATCCCTATCCTAATTAAACCTGGATAGGCAAAATTTAGATGTCTCACTGTAGCATCGTCCGATTATCCATAACAGCATAAAGTGACGTTAAATGAACAAAACAAACAGTACTACAAATCATAAAGCGTGTGAAAATGACAAAGAAACTTTTAAAAAGAAATATTTTTTAAAAAATAATAATAATAAGTAAATGTACAAGTCTTGACAAGGTTTGAAGTAATTAAAGATAATTAATAAATCCATAGCTTTTGTTAAATGCATGAGCTAGCATGCAATAAATTCTTCACATGATGTACAGCTTCTTAAAAGACAAAATTAAAATAAATAAATAGCACAATGAATTTCTATACATTACAATCAAAGCTAATGACTAACCTGCTTAGAGAGAATCTTTTTGGGAAGCTAGGAGGTGTTGGAAAAGCAAGGATTTAAATGACGATAGTGAGGGAATATGACGGATACTAGGAGGGATTGAGTTCCACAGTGTGGTGGAGCGGGCAAGAAAGGAGCGTTCGAATGCTTTGGTTCGGTGGGAACGAATATAGAGATCGAAAAGGCGGGATCTTGTTTTATGGTGTTGAACAGAGGATTTGAATTGGAGGAGGGTATAAATATATGACAGGTGTTGAGAGTAAATAGATTGGTATAAGAATGTACAGAGGAAATATTGCCTTCGGAAGGGAGGGAAGAGCCACTTTAACTCATAAAGGTGGGACACGCGCGATCGCCTAGGAGTACCAAGCACAAATCTTAGAGAGCAAGTCATTATTCTCTTTAGTCTGTCTTCAAGCATTTTAGAAAGGCCTCCATATACCACGCTACAATAGTCAAAGTGAAGGAAGATGAGAGAAGATACGAGAAGCTTACGGGAAGATTGTGGAAGGAGATGACGAGAACGATGGAATAACTTCAAGGAACTAATTAACCGTCGCGACGGGATATCTGGGCTATGTGGGATCTCCAAGAAAGGTTTTGGTCGATGGTGATGCCTAGGTTTTTTACAGAGGTGAACGTGATAGGATGATCGTTTAGGATTAATGTTGGGAGGGTGTGGATGGATGTAAGGAGGGAATTAGAACCTAAAACAATGGCCTGAATTGATGGGAGAACGCACCGTTAAAATGTCAGGGATGTAAAAAGATTTTTTATGCTAGGTTTGGAATAGAAAGGCACCAAAAGAGTATTGTTGTAATTTATGATCAATGTTAAAATTATATTATAGTAATAAAGAACTATAACTATTATTTAGGGAAACGGGAGTAAAGAGCTGATTTTCGCCTAAGGTCCCAGGTTCAAATCCGGCAGTGCCTGATAATTTACATATTCTGTTAACAGCCGGGGATAGATCCAGTGGGATCTAGAGGGTTCATTTGGATCACTCAGCCTCTATTAAGTGGGTACCTTTAATTTAGGGAAAATCCTGGCGGTTGATCGTGCTTCAGAACAACTCACCTCCCTGCACAACCGTTACCCAAGAAGCATTACAGACTGCCATGTATTGAACCCAAGACCCTTCATGAGTTGTAATGGTACAAGTTTTTTTTTATAGGTAAGAATAAAACACTTATCATAGCTTTGCGAATCAATTTTATTTTGCAAATTATTTTTCCAATGAAGATAATGATGAAAAGAAATAGATAATGACCATTTGGAGACCTTCGAATATGGACAATTTCGGAGCATTTTTTTTTTTTAGATTTCAACTAAACTACAGGTTTCGTGATTAAATTAGGCTATTTCAGATAAGGTTCTTCTTTTTATTTAAGCACCGTCTTCATTAGCGAAGAATGGAACAATATTAGGATACATATTTCAGTCATACATGTTATGTTGCTCGAAATGGTGCGGTTGTGCTCATATCAGTCCAACAATTATTGGCATCTACGAGGACCTTGTTTTCTATCTATTTTAGCTTATATTGTTAATTTTATTACTTATAATTACAAAATATATGTCCCAGGTTTCGTCGTTTTATTGCTAATAGTCGTTCAATGTTTCATTTTAATGAGTTGTGTACTTGGTGTAATTTTCGCACTGTTTCAAATGTCCGCAATAGCAATTGCTTCAAGTCTGTTCATGGTACTAAGCCGCACAATAGAACTCACTTGCATAAACAAACCTGAATCGTATTTGAATTGAATCGTAATTATTATCGTAGAGACGGAATATGGCTTGATCACTGATAATCGATACTACAATTGATACACAACAGGGACGAAGTGGTGAAGAGCTTCCAATACCTCGGCTCAGTCATCAACGAAGAAATGAACAAAAAAGAGGAAATCAGAATAAGACTCTTGGTTGAGAATTAAGCATTCTTTACCAATGCCTGTTTGTTGAACGCACAAATGTTGATCTTAAATCTAAGAATCCCCATTTAAAACTTTGATTAGGCCAATGGTGCCTCAAGCTTGTGAGGTCTGAACCCTAAACAAGAAGGATTTGCAGTTGGTGGACAGATTTATAAGGAGGATAAACGGGGATTTTATCAGTTTAAAATAGAGTGGCTCCTGTGAAATGACTGTGAAGGCGTTCATTTAGAAAGAACAAAGATTCGCAAAGCACAATTGCTGGGATCCTTTTAATTATAAAGGAAAACTTGAAAAAAAGAAATAAAAGAGGATATTATGGATGTAGTTACCTCATTATACGTAATTACTACCTTTTAACTACACACCGGCAATTCGTTCCACGTGGTTGCAACTCGAGACGAATCGGAACACACAGAGACGCTAATAATATAAGTTAACAAGATTCCGAGGCCTAGAGGGGAGAATATTCCAGGCGAACTTCGGTATAATATGCAATAACTTTAATAGCATATTCCATGGAGTTTCCTCTACTAAGCAAGTCTAATTGGATCTTATAATAGCCATGCATACGAGTCTTTTCTAATTAATTGGGAACTTGGAGCGTTTGTAGTCTGGTAAGTGTTGAACTTGCGACGAACGTATTTAAAGTACTTACAAAGCTCTAAAATCCTTCAGATTTTTTAGTTTTCAATTATTTTAAGGAACATTTCTGTGATCATTCCTCTCTTCCTATATGATTGTATTATATCTTATATTTTTTATCATTTTTGGAACATTCGTTCTCGTGTATACATCACGAAGAGAACACGGGGACATGGGATCGGATAAGAGAAAAGATTTGTCTCCTGCCGGCAAGCGACTCGGGTGGTTCAAATGGTTAGAGCGCTGCCACGGAGAGACAGAGGATCCGGATTTGAATCCCGGCCGAGAGCATATCTTTTCTCTTTAAAATAAAAATATTTAAAAATCAAAACAGTTGACCAAAAATTATAAAAAACAATTAAAATATAGGATATAATACAATCATCAACTGTCAACTGTTTTGATTTTTAAATATTTTTATTTTAAAGAGAAAAGATATGCCCTCGGCCGGGATTCGAATCCGGATCCTCTGTCTCTCCGTGGCAGCGCTCTAACCATTTGAGCCACCAGAGTCGCCAGCCGGCAGGAGACAGATCTTTTCTCTTATTCGATCCCAGGTCCCCGTGTTCTCGTAATATTCGTGATGTATACACGAGAACGAATGTTCCAAAAATTATAAAAAATATTTTGAAAAATATAAGATATAATACAATCATATAGGAAGAGAGGAATGATTACTGAGGAATGATCCTTAAAATAATTGAAAACTAAAAAATCTGAAGAATTTTAGAACTTTGTAAGTACTCTACATTCGTCGCAAGTTCAACACTTACCAGACTACAAACGCTCTAAGTTCCCAATGAATTACAAAAGACTCGTATGCATGGCTATTATAAGATCCAATTAGACTTGCTGAGTAGAGCTTTGGAACTCCACTAAGCCGTTGAATTCATCTCGTATCCGATCCTTACAATCTAAAATCCATCATGAAACCCTCAATACTCCTTACTTAGTTACGGAAAAAAAAATCCTGGCGAGAAAACTGTTATTGGACAAAATGCGCCATACTATATATAAAGTCCAAATATACTACTTCAAAAAGATTCCCTCAAGCTGTTCTGATATGAATCTATAATCAGTGACGTCACAATATACCTGATATCCTCCTAATACAGTTTAGAGAGATGAAAGCAAATATTATCGATATTGTGGTCCTCTAACGATAACCTCAACTCAACTGTTGGAAAGAAACTACGAAAATATCCACAAATGGATTGGTCCCTAAAAGCACAGTCCTGTAACTTCAGCTTGATGTCTAAAGGAAGGATCAACAAGCAGTCTTCGGAACAGCCAGGATTGTGAGAGAATATCTAAATGTTTGAAGATGCCGACAACTGACCAAACCCGCAAATGCGTGGAAAAATGGATAATAATAATAAAATCCTGAATCGATAAAACTTTTATTTCTAAACTTAAATGGATATAATAGTGGTGTAAGCATCCCAAACAGGTACGTAAAAAATTGTACTTGTGACTTAGCCGGTTCCCATGTAACCTACCTCTTTATCTCGTTTCATTTTAGTTATTTGTGGCTGTATTATTAAATTGTTTTTAGTGTTTTTGTAATGTTAATTTTGTTTACGGTCTATTAAAATTTCTGTATTAATTACTAAATTTAATTTTGGGCTATTAATTACTCCTTTTGTTATTGCCTATCTGTACGTATTATAAAATAAATTGAGCTCGGCCGCGTTTGTTCGCGGTAAGCTTAGTAACTACTGCATGGATTTTCGTGCAGTTTTCACCAATAGATAGAGTGATTCACCAGGAAGATTTAAGTATATAATTTATCGAGGTTTTGTGTAAATGGGTTGGAATATCGAAGGGTTTCGGCGAAGACGCTGCCTAATCCGACAATCGCATTTTACTAATATTATGTATGCGAATGTTTGTATTTATGTTTGTTACTCATTCACGAAAAATCTACTCAACGGATTTGGATGAAACCTATTGTGTAAAATAGGTTACACATCATATGCTACAGCAAGGGCAGATTTAGGTGGGAGCAGGGGGGCATGTGCCCTCCCCGTTATAGTACATTATTAAAGGCAATTCAGGAACTTAGCATCTTGAAAATTGTAGATAGGTTCTTTGTACAGTTTAAGAAAGAAGTTTGGATAATTCCACTCCAAGGGTTTCCCCTTTAATGTAATAGGGATTCAAAGGTTATATAGAATCCGTCAGTTTTGAAGTTAGACATCTGAAATTTTGTATGTACGAGTGATAATTATATTATTTATTTAAAATGAACTTTCACGAAACTTTATGCGGCAGACCAAATTCCACGCGAGCAAAGCCGCGGGCATAAGCTAGTTCGTATATAAAGAAATATTGGTTTTGTTTTTATTTTTTTAATTTCTATATAATAAAGTACATTAGCTGAGATGGGAAGAAAGAAAATCAAGACTCCCAAAGAAGCCTGACCAATGATATTCACGTGGTCCTTAATACATGATAAAAAAAAAATACACAGACAAATTATGTAGGCATAATATGCCTTATTACTCAAGCAAAGCTGGGGTGGGTCGCTAGTATAGAATAAACGGATAACACTTTGTGAATAGCCTTCTTTAAAGAAGAAGAAGCTGTGAAATGCTTCCACAATTTCGGGATTATTTCAAAGATGAAATTATGTTAAAATGGTAATCAAATGAATTGTGACAAACATAGAACTGGAGATATTGTTTAGGGAAAACATTCATATAAGAAGAGGAACGCGGCTAGAAGGGTCAAGACCTTACGTTTTAGGATTAAAATTTTTATATTTCAATTTCCATTAATATGAATGGAAGTTATAATTATCAGAATTATCAGTGTTCAGGTTGTAAACAATGGCGGATAACAGTCCCTGGTACTGTTAAGTCACAAATACAAATAAATTAAACATTTTTCGTGTAATTAAGAAATGCAGTATAAATTGTTGGACAAGTTTACATTTTGTCCTCAATAAATGTTTGGGTAATTATTCCTTAGGCTGTCGCTCTGAGTTGAGTTACAAGTTTTGACTTTTCTTTCGTTTTCCTTTTAATATTTTCCAAAGATACAAGTTATCATGAGCTTTAGTATGGAAAACAGAATGTAATTATGGGCAATGTTTAAACTTCGTTAATCAATTCAACTAGAAATGCACGTTTCAAAAAATATACACCATCTAAACTTCGAAATGTTAATTGAAACTTATAATTCGTGATGAGATGATGACGGAAATCTAATAATTACTCTTAATTACATATTCTTTTCCATACTAAAGCGCATCATAACTTGAATTTTTGGAAAATATTAAAAATAAAACGAATAAGCAGTTAATGCTTTTAACTCAAAGCGACAACCTGCGGAATAATTACCAGTTTTTGTGCTGTAGTAGCAATATCTAATATATTTTTTATTTATTTTTTTTAGAATAATTTATTGACATTTACAACTATAATTATATTTCATCAAGTAAATCTGCTGTATGAACAAAGGACATGAAAAAAAAGCACTAGTGGAAAAACTGCCCGTTGATAGCACTAAGTTCAATAGTAGAAGGTCTCGAGGCCATCTTCTTTTCAGACGCCTCGGAGGGTTATCAGGAATATTATGGGAAGCAAGTTGAGAGACAATCGGATTCAAGTGTGTATGGAGATTTTCATGGGAGGATAGGTATCTAGTTTGGGCCAAATCAGCAACATATGGGATATTAAGATCATGATAGATGAGTTTGTTTGTGACATAATAAGGAGCATTGAGGGTTTTACGAAGGATTTTGGATTGTAAGGATTGGATATGAGATGAATTAGATGGTTAAGTAGAGCCCCAAAGCTCAACTCCCTAATTCCAAATAGGCCTGATAACCGTCATGTAAATGACGGTCATGTAAATGAGTCTTTTGTAATTAATTGGGAGCTTAGAGCGTTTGTCCAGTAAATGTTGAAGTAGGCGAAAACGTCGAGCAGTTTCTTGTCTTTTCAGTCTTGTATGACTAATATATTTAAAAATCACTCGTCATTTAAAAAATAATACAGCTACTAATGAACTACTCACTTTCAGGCGGATGGATCTTAAATAGGTCCCTGACTCAGCATTCGTAAGGTTAAAAGTATAATAAATCTGAACTTAAACACCAAGTCATTTTTCAGTCAGTTGTTTCATGCTTTGTCATTTCAAAGCATGAAACAAATAACCTATCAATCAAGGTGTTTTTCCTCATACCAAGATTTAAGGTAGGTCTATGTAAGATTCAGCCGAATTCAAATCTGGCCTTCTTCAGCCGGTGATGGGCCTTTTTGATCTGGAGATCATCCTGGATCTTACTCAAATACTACGAGTTTCAAAAAATCATACTTCATCCAAACTTCGAAATGTTAATTGAAACTTTTGTTTCGTGATGAAATGATGACCGAAATTTATAATACTCGTATAATGCGGGTAAACAAATCTGGCCGTAGCGAACCTTAGGAAACCAGTAAATCACGACAACAAACTGCAAACTTTCAATCATCATATATTTAATTATATTATCATAGTGCTAAGACAATACTTGTAGCTGCAAATCAAAATTAGAATTCTTAAGACCATTTGAAAAATTGTCAAGAAATTTTCTTCAAAATAATTATAATAATATATAAAATATGTATTTCTTTGTTTGGATATTAAGAAGAATGTTTGGAGCTGTAAGAGTTGGCGATCAATTTACACTCAGAATAAAGGCAAAGCTGTATTTTTTTTATCAGGAGCCTGACGTGGGGAAGCACATAAGAATAGCTAGGCTGAGATGTGCCTATCTTATTCTATCCTGAAAAGTCTGCTGTTTGGATTCGTTGATGGAAAAAGAAAACGTGGGCGTCCACGACTTAGATGGTCAGATGAAGTCGAGAGTGATGCAGGCAGCATCATTGGATCCAGAGCTTGGAAGACCTTGGCGCCGGACAGAGAAGAGTGGAGGCGTCACCTTGATGCGGCCAGGACCCGTGCTGGATTTAATAATTAATAATGGGTTTAATAAGTGCTGGGTATAATATATAACATTAATTATAAATGAATGATAAGGACTTTTTTCTTGAGAAGTTTCTTTTATTTGCTTTTTAACTTAGACGGTAAATATTATGAAGTTATATTCCCATCTAAATTATTCATATTTTTCAATGGCGGCAGATAGAAGCTAAAATTAAAAAAATATACAGATTTCAATCAATATTCATTCGGCACTCTGGATACAAAATCTTAGCTATACGAAAAACATTGGGTTTCGTTGAAGAAGAGTGTTGACATTCAAAATTTCTTTGATAGTATTGTCGATTTCTTCTTCGTCTAAAAAACTCCTAAAATAATAATCATAATTAACGAACGATATAAATAGGTGATATTACTAAAGTAATCAATGTTATTTTTACATTTCAATAATTTTATTTTAAATCAAGAAATAAGTATACCTATCTGGTATAATTTTTGCAAAGTTTTTGACCTTAATGCTGAACCTAGCTCCTAAGATTCTTTTGTAATTAAAAATCTACACTTCATGAACTTATTGTTAAATTTTACAACGTATAACTGGAAAATTGTTTACCATTCACTGGCTTTGTCTAATTTCGTTAGTATAAAGTGAACTACTGATTTTTAACGTAATATATCATTGCATCATTTATCCGTTTTAAAATAAAGCTTTCAGTTATTTCTCCAAACATTTAAATTAATGATTCAACTATAGGTGAAGTATAAGGATTTTAGAAGCTATAACATTAAAATTACTTGATGTTCATCGGTTCATAGAGTGAAGTACTAAATACGAACTTGCATGAAATACTAATTACTAGCGTAATAAATTCTTACTTCATTCTTAAGTTTAAAATAAAATTTTCCGTGGTACCTGTTCTGCAGGTTGTCGCTTCGAGTCAAGTTACAAAAACTTTTAACTACTCATTTCTTCCCTTTTAATATTTTCCAAAAATCATGAGAGTGTGACTACGGGAAATGTTTAAATTTTGGTAATCATTTCATCTAGAAATGAACGTTTCTACAAACATATATCAAATATATTTCGAAATGTTAATTGAAACTTTTATTTCATGATGAAATGATTTCTGAAATCAACTCATTACTTCTGCAGATAGGTAAGTTAATAATTCAATCGTAGACAAACTAAATGTAGGAGCAACAACTATAAAATAATTTGATGTCAGTTCATAGTTCGGCAAAGACTGAGATCGAAGTACTGGGTACGAACCTGCACCGACCTGTAGAGCGACCAATGCAATGTAGAGGAAAATAAAATAGCCCCTAATATTAAATTCTAATTTAAAACTACTCTTAATGGAGTTATTGTTAATTTTTGGTACATACAATAAGAAAATTGTTAACAAGGAGTTCACTTGCTCAAGTGTTCTTACGCACTTGTTAAAATTACTTAGGCATTAAGTTACTACCTCATTTGTAAATTTAAAAAAAACATTTTCCTATATTTCTGCAGACATTTGAGTTAGTGATTTAATTGTAGTTGAAATATACTGAAGAAGCAATAACTAGAACATTTAACACTGATACATATGGAAGTACGAACGCGCACCGACCTGTAGGGTACAATGTTCAAAGCTAGAAATATATTATAATTTAAAAACTACACTTAATCTAATTATTAAAATTTTCTAGTATATACAATAGGAAAATTGTAAACCACCAATTCACTCGCTCAAGTGTTCTCATTAGGAAATGGTTAATATAATATGAAATACGAATTATTTGCGAAATAAATTATTACCTCGTGTATCATCGATCTGAATGATCGATATCTGATTATTTAAATGTTATTTATTTTTTAGTGTTAACTTTTAATAGTATATTTGCTAACTCTAGTCATTTCTCGCTACCAACCGCTTAGGATCATTACCTAAATGAGCTTGGTCATGGCGGAAACAATTACACCTAAGATAAAATATTAATAATTTTAAATTTAATGGCATGCTATAAGTGACTGTCCGTTTTCCTTGGCAGTTTATGAGGAAAGTTTCGTGATACGAACTCGTTTGTGAAAATTGCTTTAAAGACCTTGGCAACGAGATAAAAAAATCTTTTTTTTTCTTAAATCGTCCTATTATCTGAGGAGTCTCATTTGAAAATAAATATAGATCTGTGAGTCGAACGAAAAAGTTTAAAAATAATTTGTATGCAATTGAATAAGAATACTTATTATTTTAGCAATTTAAAAAGTATATATTTTTGCATGTATTATTATTTTTAAAAATAGTAGGATAATTGCACAGATAGTCATAAATTTGTTTTAAAATCTACACTCAATCTTTTATTGATTGCATTTTTTGTTTGAAATAAAAATCGTAAACTATTGATTGTAACATAATAATGAATGGTCATATCATAATGAATCCTGTAATAATTACTAATTTATTATATTATGTACAATGTAATAGAGTAAAAATAGTAATTTATGTATACAATTTTAGTTTCTAATAAAAAAAAATTTGGTTACTACCAGTGGATAGTTACTCTACTTTATTTCATGGCATTGTGTATCATTCATTCTATTTACTTGTTTTGTTGTATTAGTTCAAAATTTCAATAAATAAATTAATTCATCAATACTACACTGGGCTACAATCTGTTAGTAATGATAATTATCTGAACAACAATGAATTTGTTTCGGGCTTAAAAATACCCAGTTATTATGTATTTTCACCCCCTGAGTCATTTTTTAACATGTCATTTTTTAATGCTCAGCTTTCACTTTGTCGAGAAATTTAGTTTTTGGATGTTGGTACGCCTGTTAACTGATAAAACCAACAGTTGTACAGCTATTTTGAGGTTATATACGTGATTTCAGTTCTTCAGTCAGATAGTGCTTGATGTGGTTTCTGTTGCTTTCTTATTCGAATTTAATGTTTTGGAGTGATATCTAAGTGTACTAAACCAAAATGCCACGAAGTTGTGTGAATTCAGTGAATAACTTTTGTTACATTTGTGGTGAAGTAACATTTTCGTCACAGAAACGCAATCTTACTCTTGCTGTTAAGACTGCTTATAAGCATTATTTTGGAGTTACGGTAGGTGACCAAGATAAGTCGTGGGCTCCACATATATGTTGTAACTCTTGTTCAGTTACTTTAAGAGAATGGCTGAAAAATAAAAAACGATCTATGCCTTTTGCTGTGCCCATGGTTTGGCGGGAGCCTACAAACCATATAAATGACTGCTATTTCTGCTTGACTCCACCAATAAAGTCGGGATTGTCAACAAAGAAAAAAATAACAGTTCAATACCCAAATATTCCTTCGGCTAATCGACCATTCTACATTCAGATGGTTTACCAATACCTACCCCACCCCACAGTTATGAACTTGAAGTGGAAAATGAAGATAGTGCAGAACTCAGCCAGCCTAGCATATCTCACGACCCTGATTTTAAGGAAACAAATGATAAACCGCACAGACTGAGTCAAGCGGAATTGAGTGATCTCATTCGAGACCTTGATTTGTCAAAGGATAAGGCAGAACTTCTAGGCTCAAGACTACAGCAGTGGAATCTTCTCCAGGATGATGTCAGGGTATCACAGTATAGACAGCGTTCGAAGGATCTCCTTCCTTTTTTGGAAAGAAAAACCACCTTGTAGTATGCAGCCACGTTAATGGCTTGATGAAATCTTTGAATTTGAACCATGATCCTACTGAACAAAGGCTATTCATAGATTCGTCGAAGCTTAGTTTGAAAGCTGTATTACTTCACAACGGTAACCGTCTTCCTTCTATTCCTGTTGGACATGCAGTTCACATGAAAGAGACTTATGAAAACTCAATCAAATATGCTGAACACAATTGGAAAATCTGTGGTGATATAAAGGACATCGCTATACTTTTAGGAATGCAACTGGGGTATACTAAATACTGCTGCTTTTTATGTATGTGGGACAGTAGGGATAGGAAATCACATTACATTCAAACAGACTGGCCTGCAAGAAATCTTGGTCCTAGTGAAAAAAATGTTGTTGCCCTGCCTCTCGTCGACCCGAAAGATATATTTCTTCCACCACTACATATAAAACTCGGTTTGATGAAAAACTTTGTCAAAGGCATGAACAAATAAGGAGAGGCCTTTAGATATTTGAGGGAAAAATTTGCTTTCCTAAGTGATGCAAAAGTTAAGGAAGGTGTTTTTGTTGGGCCACAAATTCGGGAGCTTCTGAAGGATCCTGCGTTTGACAGAGTTTTGGAGGGGAAAGAAAAGGAAGCTTGGAATGCGTTCAAGGGAGTTGTTAAAGGTTTTTTGGGGAACAAAAAAGAAGATGACTATGTTCAGTTGGTGAGGATACTTCTACAAAAATATCATAAACTTGGATGCAACATGTCTCTCAAAATTCATTTCCTCCACTCTCATCTAGACTTTTTCCCTCCTAGCTGTGGTGCGGTCAGTGATGAACACGGTGAGAGATTCCATCAGGATATTTCTGTAATGGAACAAAGATATAAGGGCCGTTGGAATGAATCAATGCTTGCAGATTACTGTTGGTGCGTGTGTAGGGATGCTCCAGAACTCACCTTCAAAAGACAGGCCAAAAGAAAAATGAAATCCACATGATGGTAATAATATCCAACCTGCCCAGTATTCTGCCATTAATTTTCAACTCCAAATTAATTTATAATGTTGATAAACTTATGGTATAAAATTTACTGATTTGCCTCAATTTGTTAACGTTATATATTTTGACCCATGGTGTATCACAGAAACTAGAGCTAATAAAATTTTTTCATTGTCATTTTCGTTTTTTTCAACCCAAAATTAGTAAGATTTGACTCGTGAAGTGAAGGAAACATTACAAAAATATTTTTTTGTTGGACAGTGGAACAACGTCAATGTTTTTCCTGCTTGATTATAATCAAGCAGGAAAACAAGTTTCCAGTCTACACAATTATTTATTTATTTATTTAAAACATTTCGACATTAGTCATTATCAGTAGCTAAAATATTGTGCATCATCCAACAACGTATATAACTCAATTTTGTAGACTGGAATCTGGTTTTCTTGCTTGATTATGATTATTAAATAAATTAATTTAAAACAATAAATTATAAAAATGTATTATTTTTAACTTAGTATATCATTTTTAAAATTGGAGAAATGGATAAAAAGTAAGTAAAATGAAAAAAGATAGTAATAAATTAATTAAAAAGTTCACGTAATCACATGTTGATAATAATAAATTCTCCAAAGAATATTGTATACAATAGTATATAGATTGAATAGCTAGTTAGTTCTATAATTTAAATTCATAATTACTCTTAAAACATCGTGAGATGTCAGCACATTTTAGGAAAGAAGATGGCTCTTTGATTGTGTCGGACGAGGAAAAATCCGAGCTCGTTGCCGACCATCTTTCTTCCGCAATTACCCCACATACTGACCTCACAAACACAGAACACGAAATCTTTGGAAATAACACAATAGACATACATTTACAACACTTCGTCTTCATTCACTCCCACAGAAGTAGCAGAAATAGTTATACACTTACCAAAAAGAAAAGCCCTGGGCTATGACTTAATAAAGGCTGAAGTGCTCCAACAAATGCCTAGGAAACCTCTAGTGTTTCTTACGAAAATCTACAACTCAATACTTAGAACTACAAAATTCCCTATACAGTGGAAATATTATTTTGTAAGCATGATTGAAAAACAAGATAGAGATATTAGCGACCCGCGTACAGACCTATTAGTTTACTCTCCCTTTGTTCTAAAATATCGACAGCACTAGAGCAGAAGTTATATGCAACTGGAGTGTTTCTGGATGTCGCCCCAGCATTCGACAAGGTTTTGGCAGCGGGGGCTTCTCTTTAAGCTCAAGACTGTTCTACTACACACTTATTATCTAATTCGTCATTCATTCCTTGCAGACAGATTTTTCTCAGTCCGACAGGGCTCAGAGGTACCTTCAATAAGACCGATCTCAGCCGGTATGCCTCAGGGATCAATACTAGCACCGCTATTGTACATAAAATATACACATGATATTCCACAAAGTCCTGACATACTGACAGCAACCTTAGCTGACGACAAAGCCATAATTACCAAACATCAAGACGCAATATAGGCCTTACTAAACTTACAGCATAACATACAAAAGTTGAATTAATGTTACCAACTATATAAAATGAGACTGAACCACGAAAAATCACAACACATCACTTTTACTCTTAGACGTGAAACATGCTTTCCCATTTACCTTAATAACTCACCCATCCCACAGACTGATAAAGTGCAATACCTAATGTTTGATGGGAGAATGACATGGGGTCCTCACGTTAAGATGAAACGCCAATCACTAAACCACAAACTCAATTTAATGTATTCGCTATTCATAAAAAACTCCAAATTAGACTTAAGACAGAAATTAAACGCGTACACTTAATAAAACCAGTTTGGACATATGCATTACAAATTTACGAGATCACTAAACAGAAAACGACTGCAAACTTTTCAGTCAAAAGTACTTAAGTCTTATAACCAAAGCACCTTGGTATGTCAATAACTAAACTCTGCATACTGACTTAAAAATACCAAAGGTTGACGAACACATACGAACATACTACAAACGCTTTCAAGAAAAACTACACGGACACCCGAACCCATTGATACAACAAATGGCTACGACTTCCATGCCTGAGAACACTAGGAGGAGATTAAAAAGAACGTGGATGAGGGATCTATTACTATAGAAAATTGAATCAAGCCGAGGGAGAGGTACAGCTGGGTACTGTCATTGTATATTATTTTACTGTCAGCCAATCTGCTGATTATCATTTTTTTCATTTGACCGGTGTGGATATATATATAAAGAGAGGGAAAAAAATTCCGAGCTGTGAACCGAAGAGCATCGGAATAAATGTTATAGTTTTTGCTTCTACATTCAGTATATTTCATTTACATTTGAATCATAGATGAAATTATCAGCAGAAATATTGGAAATTTATTTCACGTAATATTAACTATTTTATTATATTATATTATATTTAACTATTTTATTATATTATATTATATTAACACTAGAACACGTGAACAAATAGAAAGCAATATTCTATTTTATGTACTAAAATTTCAGATTATTTCCGTCGAGTAAATGCTACATATTACGCATTTGTACTTATTTTTAGCGATTTATTTACCATTTAAGATAAAATAAAACTAATAATTAAGGTATAATTTGTATATTATAATATTTTCAAAGAATCCATATTGTTTTCCTCTAATATAGGACTCTTCAGCTCTGTGCAGGCTCCTATTCCGTACTTCGTTAAAAGAAGTTTCTAGCTTAGTTTATAACAATGTATCATTTCCTGTTTATCTATAATATAAAATATTCTTCTATCATTTTTTTTTAGTATCGTACAATTCTATATGAAAGGAAACAATTAATTAATTTATAAATAGTCAAGAAACCGGGAATTCCGAAGTGTCATTTCCGGTTTATTAACTATTTATAAATTAATTAATTGTTTCCTTTCATGAATGAGGTATTCATCCAGATAGCTTCAAGGTTTACTTAACAATTAAAGTTAATATTAATTATGCGTATTTGCTTAGCAATGAATGAAAAACATGATGGAATAACACAATTTAGTATAAGGTGAAATATGTATATGTTACGGTCAAAATAGATATTGCGTCAAATGTACATTTGCCTCCTCGTTTGGGATTAGGATTAGGATGAGGTTGTGGGGCGATCAACAGCGGGGTTATTACGCCCTTACTTTTGAATTGATAACTGTGCGGAATGATACTTATTATTACTTGTACAGTAATGTATATAGAATACTATATAATAATATTAAGGAATAATCTTTGTATTGGAGCACTGAATTTTTTTTTTTTTCTTTAATTTTTTATCCCTCCATTTTTTCTTCCTTTTTTTTTTTTTTTATCTTTTATTTATTTTATTTTTTAATTTTTTTTTTTTTTTTTTTTTTTTTTTTTTTTTAATATGAGGAGTTATAGGATGTTTTCAGTGTTCTCCGACATTACATACACGGCCAATAGATTAGATCAGATGTCTTATAATTAACTAATTATAACTATATATAGTCGGATGTTTTAAATAAATATGTTTCTAAGTCAAACACACACACACACACACACACACACACATCCTCGTTTGGGTAATGTGCATTCAACTAACATTTACAATTTCAAAGAAGGGAAATGTACATTGAATTCACAATGACCATGTCGTTTTGGTAAATGTGAGCATACAACATACGAAATCGCAAGTGATCGCAAGTAATGTGGTGCGCATGCACACTTATAGTTTTATAAAATTTAACTGTTATAATAAAGAAAAGTATGTTATTATTATTATTTGTTTGATTCTCATCGTATTAGTCCTGAAAAACTAGTACGAGAATTGTATTTATGAATATTACGATCATAACCTACGACATATTATATAATATTCAAAGAAAAGTATGTTTTTATAATTTATTTTATTTTTATATTATAATTTTTTTAATATTTTATTTGAAAAGAAAAGATATGGCCAGGACAGGGACTCGAACCCGGGACCTTCACCTCTCCTTGGTGACGCCTCAACCATCTCGGCCGCCCTGGCAACGTTGCTCGGCCAGCCATATCCCCTCTTTTCACTTGATCCTATACCTCCGTGTTCTCGCAATTTGCGATGTATACAATCCCGGGTTCGAGTCCCGCTCCTGGCCATGTCTTTTCTTTTCAAATAAAATATTTTAAAAAGTATGTTTTGTTTGTTATTTACATTTTTTAATTAAAATAATTTTTGTTATTAAAGCCTTTTGTATTATGTTTATTTAAATAAATATTTTTTTAGTGCAACAACATTTTTAATTTATTTGTGTTCCAACTTTTCTTAAAACATAAAGGTAAGAGTATGCATTTACCAAAACGTGAAAGCAAGAGTGCACATTTGCCGGGAAATGTACATATACATTATATTTAGTTCACATATACCTAACTTTTGGGGAAATGTACACATTTTACACTAAAAGTGTACATTTACCGTAACATATATATTGTTAGTAGCAGAAAAGGTGGAAATTTTGGTGATATAGTATTAGGAGAGAATAAGTTCGAACATGCGGAGAATTTTAAGTACATAGGGTCGATGGTAAATAGAAAAATTCAATAGGAAATAAAGCGCGATTAAAGGCTGCAGATGGTTATTATTAATCGGTCTCGGCATTATAACGCTCGCATCTTTTGTCCCGAAACCTAAAAATCAGAATTTATAAAACCATCATCCTTCCAACTCCTCTTTACTGATGTAAAACTTGGACTAACGTTGAAGGATATTCGACAATGTCTTAAGGTCTTCGAAAATAAGGTGTTGCCTAGAATATTCAAGAATTCAGGAGATTACACAACGTTTCAACGATTGGTCTTTCCGTGTTCTTTTAAACATTGTGTTAATTTGAAGTCTGAACTGTGTAATTGTTTGTGTGTGTATATATATATATATATATATATATATATATATATATATATATTTATATTGTAATTTTCGATGTTTTTAGACTATGATTTTTCGATGATGCTATCAGTATATCTATATTATATCTATATATGTATGTGATGTATTAACAATTTTAATAACCTACTTGGAGTAAATATTTATACAAAATTATAATTACAAAGAGTTACTCGAAATGTTATATAGAGCGCTTACCTCTCAAAATATTTCTGAGCTCTGTTTGTAGCCAAGCGAGCGTAATATAGTTGAACTGGAAATGGTACCGAACGAGTACACCTAAAATTCAGTATAAACATATTTTGTATAAATTGTTAATTATCATAGTTAAAAATTCCTCTACATAATAAAAACATAAAATTCTAGTGAGAGGAAATTAGTATACTTGATACAGCTTTAACCTTTCAAAAAAGCGACTATAGAAATTAGTTGAATAATTATTGTAATTAGTTCATTTGGTATGGGTGTTAAAACATGCGAAATAATATTTAATAGAGTACTTAATATACACTGTAAGTACATAGTCTAGTTGATTTTTATTTTTCTCTAACGATTAAAAAAAATAAATTAACAAATCAACTATTGCTTTAAGAGTATTCTCGCATATTTGTATATCTTATTCAACTAATATGAATGGGTAAATATACTGAAATTATTATGGTTATAATTTCATGATTTGCATTTTTCAATAATGGTTTAAATATGATGAATCAAAGTGTGTTTCAATGTTTTGTACAATTTAAAAATACACCAACAACAGAAACATTAATTCTAATAAAATTCTCCAAAATAACAATTCTTAAATTTTTTTTTAATAATTGTTTTATTTCATATTTTTAAAATAAATTTGTATTTATTTTATTTTTCAATTATTAAAAAGTTGAGGTCGTTTAATATACTATCGGGTTTTTAATCATAAGTATAGTAGAAATTGAAACGTATCAGACAAATAATTATTTATATTATTATCATTAATTATAATTAATGAAAATATTTAAACTTTTTTTAAATTGTATTTATTGAAATTTACAACTGTATACAGAATACATCAAGCAAATATAATGAATGAAAAATTATGTCCAGAGACAAAGACTAGTAGCAAGGGCGGATTACGGTTTTTTCGTGCACTGTGGAGAATCCATTACAGATTGTTACAGAACTATTATTTAGATATTTTAATAAACCTTTGAAACCTTTCTATAAATACTACAACTTTATTTCTAAGTTATTGTTGATATTTTTGCGCGTCTGCCCGTTGTGCCACCCCCAGAAAAAAATCGTGGATCCGCCCTTGGCAAGTAGAGAAACCACCCAGTGGTAGTACTCAAATCAAAAGTTCAACTTAGGATGTCACGAGGCCATCTTCTTTTCAGAAGCTTCAGAGGATTTAAACTTTAAACTGCGTTTTTGTATATGATGAAATAGTTACTTTGCAGACATTCGCTTCTGACCTAGTCATATTAGATCATGCGAATTTTAATTAATTTGTAATAATTTTAAAATTATTGAAATCGGAAAAATATTAGCAAAGATACAACAAAATACAATGATTTTGATGAACTGCCCTAAAAATGTATTCATTTTTAACTAAATTAATATTCACCTGCAACTCAAGTGGCTAAGGTAAAACGTTATTTCTTGAATGTCGTCTTCAGAAAGATGAGACTCGTCCATCAAAACGTGATATTTAGTGGGCCTTGGCGTTCCCTGCAATTATAAAAACCTTGAAAGTTAAGTATTCATTAATTCAAGATCATTCAAAAAATAATATATTGCCAACATAAGAACATTTTGACCAAATAAATCTATGTTTTGTACAATAAATGTTATATATAAAATTAACAATTTATTGATAACAAGGAAAGATTACATGAAAATTCCCTCTTATAAATCCTTCGTTCAAAATATATATATATTGGTATCAGTTTATAAATGTTAATAGTATAAATAATTCCCATCTTACCTCAAGAAACAGCTAACAGAAGAAACAATTAAAAAATGGAACACTATACCTGGACATCATCGACAAAATCACCCAGCCTACACAGATACATTCCTCGCATAACAATCGAAAATTACAAACATTTACACAGTTCAGACTTCAAATTAACACAATTTTTAACAGAACACGGAAACACAAAACAGTATTTGAAACGATTTAACATTATAAGAACAGACGCATGTGATGAAGATGGACAGACCCACACTTTCAGGCACATACTGTATCACTGTTCACGTTACGACCGACAAAGAATTAAATTGATACAAACATAATACTCAAACGAGGGACTTTTAAATTTCTCTAAATTTAAAACTGACACTATCATTTATGAAAGAAATTGATTTCGATCAACTGCAAGACATAAGAAGGCCAATTCACTTGTTACATAGTTTTTCATTTTTTAATTGTATCTTTTTGTACAAATTTTTATTAAGTACTGTCGCTAATCATAATTTTCTATATTTATAACTTATTCATTGATGTTTTTATTCATATAAATTATATATAAAACCTTCTTACTGTGCTTAAAATAATAATTTTGTTTATTTTTATATTTGTTAAATTTTTTTTTTTTTATTATATAATATATGACTACAAATTTAATTTTATTTTCACATGTAAATCATCAACTTAGTCATACTGTAAATTTTTAATTTCTTACATTGTTAACTTATACTAATATATATTCTGTAATAATAATACTAAACTGAACTGTAATTATTAAAATGACATGTAATATGCTTATTTAAACATGGAGCATGTCCTAAAATTAATAAACGCATGGGGTTACCATGGGGGGAAAAAGAAAAAGAAAATATGTATATATAGTGTTTTATTCGAAATGCTAGTTGAAATATTTATTTCGCGATGAACTGATTACCTAAATTTAAAATTTTCTCAAAATTGCATTCTCTTTTCCATACTAAAGCTCACGATAACTTTTATTTTCGGAGAGTATTAAAATGGAAGCTATTAAACAGGAAAGACTCGACTCGAAGCGACAATCTGCGGAACTGATACCGTCTGAGAATAAATTTCGCATTAATAAAAACATTTGAAAATTACTTATACCATTATACATGTAAAAAAATAAAATTTTCGAGGTTGGTAAGAAATGAAATGTAAACTAACCGGTGAACTAGTGAGGTTACTAATATTTTGTTTCTGTACTTGAGTCTAAAATGTTGAAAATACACGGGTTTCCTACTCACATACTTATTTATATATAAGTCTGATATAAAATAAGAAATAAATAAGGAAATCATCAAAAATTCTATGTCGCCTTGTTAAAAAAGAAATTAATCAGAATATATGTTTATATTTTCATATATATTTTATATATTAATATATTTTATATTTTTAGTATATTTATTGATTCTTTGTACGTGTATTTTGTTTTGTGTTTTAGTTCATTTATCGGTGTGCTTTTGTCTGTATTAATTAAGACTCATTTAAAAATCAATTAGAAGATTAAACCATTAAATGATCAGATGAAAACATTAATCACAAGCAGTTTACTCCCTGTCGATTACTGCAATGTAAATATTAATAAGTTTTTGTTTTTGGTTTTGAATAATTAGCATATTCGGTGGGAGAAGGTTCTTGAACTTGAGAAGTACGTGGGTCCTCTGTTCAACTTTATTTTTCTGAACCTATGCTAACGTTGTTATTAGTTTTTATTGAATGCATTCATACTGTTCTTTTTTTTATTTAATTTTTAATCATTTATTAATTTTGTTAATAGCTAATTAAGCGAAAATAAATACATAGATTGTAGTCATGTCCCGATTTATGAAGATATGCTCAATAAGGCATAAGTAGAGAATCTGAAAAAAATAAAGCAGTTTTTCCTTTAAGTCTCGCAATGAGGTAGGTTAATAGGAAAATCAGTGGTAAATTTTTCGCAATTGATTGTCATAAACGGATCGATTATTGTGTATTTTAAGCGTTCTTCGGTCTATTTTGAAGTAGACTAAAAGGAAAATCGGTGAGAAAAATTCCCATTTTTTCATGACTAGTTAATCTTATATCTTGTGCACAGATGAAAGCTGTTCGTGTTTTAAATTTGAGAAGAGGGTAAGCATTTTTTTTATTGGGAATGGTTGAATATATTTTCACTGTTATTAAAAACAATTTCAATTATTTACAATTTGAACATCGAACAAGCATACGTCCGAGCATGATAAATGAACAATATGTAATAGAAAAAGCGAATGAAAAAAAAAATTGTAATAGTATGACCCATAAAGATACCCGGGTTCAGTTTGTGGTATAGACTGTTCTGTTTTTGGACAACGTTTGTGCAGGAGGTGATTGGTCCTAGATCACGAACCGCTAGGTTTTTAATACCCCCGATTAAGATTGCCAGTATTATAGGAGATTGGTGAGCCCAAGGAGAGTCTCCAGATCCCACAGGGTCCATCCCCAGCTGTTAACAGATTATATAAAATCTGCCATAGCCGGATTTGAACCTGGGACCTTCTGCATGGCAACTCAGATCTCTACAACTGAAGTACTCCGCTCCTCTATCCACGGGATATAACAAAAAAGTGGAATGATAAATCGCAAAGTTTGAAAATTGTATATCCGCCCAAAATAAATATGTTATAAAAACAAAATATATACGCGTAAATTATGTAAAAATAATGTCAAGAATATATTTTCGGTATCCTTTGCTACTGCAGAGGAATGGATGGTTGCCATACCGGAAATCTTGGTTCAAATAGCGCTACTGGCAAGACTTTTATTTAGTCTGTTTGCAGCAGGAGATGGATCATATAGGATCTAGGACCTTCCTGGGGTCACCCAGCCTCTATAAAATAGGGTACCCAAAATAAGGTTGAAAAATCTGGTGGTTGTGCGTGACCTAGGACAAGTCATCTCCTTGCAGAACAGTTGTCCATGAAACAGTACACTCTCTATCATGTACTGAAACCCAGACCCGTTGTAGTGGTATAGGTTTTTTTTTGTTTATTTATCCTTTGCTACTGCATAGCTTTATTTCGACTCGTAATAATTGTTTTTAATTATCAATAAATAAAAATAAATTGTACTGTTCTCAATTTAAATTTTAATTTGATCGTTAGAACGTAGCCGAACATAAGAATAACCATTCCTTAGTTTTAACCCTTTCCTTTAGGTTCGAAATTCTTGCAAAACTTGACAAATTTGGTCCTTGGTAAGAAGAATTAAACTAAAATCCTTGGATTTAAACTAGTCTAATCGAAACTGAAAAGAATATATAGTAATGAAAAACCACCATCGTGATCATCAGCTCATAACATCTGATTTTGTTAGAGACGATGTTCTGTTATCAAAGAAAAATTTCGCTTTTAATTTATTTATTTATTATTTATAAGCAGTCTTGTTTGACAGGCTGTAATAGATTGCTCTTTTACGTCATTCCAAATTACTGATCATTAGTAGAGGCCAGATTTTCCTGCATTAAATAGTAAACAAACAAAAAATAATTTATAAAACAAGAAATCAACGAGCATATGAAACATGCAGCAATCAAATTTTTTATTTAATTTATGTGGAATGAAAAATCAAATAATTAATAATATATGCAATTATTACCCAACCTTAACACGTAGGTATTCCATTAAAATTACTTGTGATCTGTAGCAATTAGATAAAAAAAAAATGTATTTTGCAAGCAATACACTGGATAAAAGGGAAATAAAAATGTAATATAACGATAAATTACGTGTATCTAAACTATATAAAAAATATGATCTTAGATCCCACAGTATCCATCTCCGTCTGCTAACAGATTAAATAAAAGACTGTCATGCTTATATTACTGCACTTATTTGTAAAACAAATTATTTTTGAATGCTTAATTTTGTGTTATTATAGTCGGAATCTTCCAATTACCTCCAAAAATGCAAATTCTACATTTTTGAGTATTCTAATTCTTTACACCATGTTACATTATTGTAATTTTTGTAGTTGTTCAGGAGAACAAATTTTCCATAACTTTTTGGAACTATTAAAATTTGTTTCTCCGTTACTTATAGAAACAGCTCAAAGAAAATCGTTCACATTTTTATTGGCATTGAAAAGTAACTGGAAGTATTGATCATGGTAATAATTTACCTAAAGCATCACCTTTTTTATGTATTTTAAGCGAGACTTACCGAGCCAAAGTTGAGGAAAAACGAAAAAGAGGACGACAGAAGTGGGAAGAAGAGGTGAGGAAGGACTTCTAGAAGAGGGGACTCCAATGGAGCAGAAGAGCACAGTTGGTGGAAGACGGAGAGGTGGAGAAGGGTATGCAGAATTCCTCTTTACACTGCATAGGCGGTTCAAGAGGACAGAAGATGATAATGATGATGTATCACCTTTTTTATGTAAATGGTGTCCTTAACATTCGGGCTAAAGAATTGTATATCACTCCATAAAACGTGGGTTGGATAAAAGACAATCAAGTGAATGAAATGTGCAATAAAATAAAAACCAATCTCAATTGAAACTGGCGAACATATACTAACCAATACTAACCGAAACTGGATAAACATGAAATTCAAACCATTACCAGCAGATCTAAGATAAGATAGCAAATATTTTACCTTCTATTTTAATAACAATACTGCATGACATATCGTTGATAGAACTATCCATTTGAGGGGTCACATGTGCTGTAGTGATTAGCATTATAACCTTCTATGCACAAGATCGATATGTCTGTCTCATTATTCTGACCACAATCTTCAGGATTAGGTATTTTTCTTATCCGAAGGCACGGTAGTGTCTCGTGCCAAGTACTGAAGCGAGGACGACAGCCTGTTGTGCCCAAGATCGCGGGTTCGTACCCCAACAAGTGGCTTTTTTAGGATTTTTAAAAGGAGTAAAATTTTCTTAATGGTGCCGTCCTTTGGAAGGGACGTTAAATGGTGATTCCGAGCCTGTACGATGTCAGGTACTCATTAAAGATCCTATTCTAATTAAATCTAGATAGTCAAAATTTAGGACTCACACTGTATCATCGTCCATAGTAGCATAAAGTGACGTTAAATGAATAAACAACTACCCAGTCAAACTTTTTCTGAATCTGCCACATACAGTCCTATTTTCTCCAAAGCCAAATGCTGGTAATTTTTTCTTCGACTTACCTTGAAAATTAAATTGCTTCTAATGACCTCTAATCTTAGAGGGTTATAATTCACAACAATCATCATTCATGTTTTGAATTCTTTTTTTTTATCTTAAATTGAGTTAATACATACCTTCATTAGTCGAAGAGTTATGAACTATAAATTTGTGTTTATTACTTATTCATTTGTTTTAATTATTATTTATGAATTTATGACTTTATGATAAGACAGTTGTAGAATTAATGAATTAACAGCTACAAGGTATATATTATTTATGAAAATTCCAGTGTATAAATATGTTCCTATTCAGTATTTAGGTGATTCCCGCACATAAATAAAACAAATGGAATAATTACTTTTGTTTAATCATAAATTAATAAGGTTATGGTAATGAAGTAATGTTTTTTCTTTCTCTCAATTTGTTTAACGTTACTTTCAATTTGTTTAACGATCATATTATGGGGTCATTTTTTAGGTGGCGGACCTGAAACTACTATTGGTTAGTGTTTGAGTTTTCCGTTTGATTCATCACTTGAGACCGTATGTTCATTTCATTGCAAACATTTTTCATTTAACTGTTAGATCTATGAAACCAAATATTTAACAGATTCATTATTTATGGATTGGTATACAATTAAATTTGAGTAATACTCGAAAATACATGTTTTGAATTTTTAGATGAAATTGGAGGATTGTTAATTTAATAAAATTAACCATTTGCAAAATGTCTATGTAATAAATGGTATAATTATAGAAGCATGGATTTATTTAGCTTGATGTCTTTTGAAAATATTATATTGTATCTAGTTTTAGATTACCGTAGTTTATTGTATTACATTTTATGTAAATACTACACGTAGTTTGTATTTTCAACCAGTTTATTTTTGTATAAAAAATGCATTTTTTTCCTTTACTTGCTACAGATCACAAATAATTTTAATTCATAACTATTTTTTAAGGTTAGATGATATTTACGCACATTGATATAAATTATATTGATTTTTAAGCGTTTTGTATTCAGTACAATATATGTAAGGAGTTTTCAGACAATACTTACTAAATCCATATAGAAAATGTTTATTGTATTTAACAGAAACCACAGTATATTATTAATATGTTCTACCAGTATTTAAAGCTCGAAAAATCAAACAAATCGTATTATCGGGTGGAGGATGGAATTAGTTGAGGGGGTGCAGTCATAAATTAATATCAAATAAGTGAAAACTTATTTTTTATTAGTTCCGACGTTTTGATCTACTTTATAGGTCATTTTCAGGGCAAATAGAAGGAAAGGCAGCTATGTGAACTGTGTAACTCAACCCAGTTACATAATACGTCAACTTCTCAAGATAAAGATTTATTTTCAAAATAATTTAAATTTTTTAAGGTTTAAATTTTCCTATATTCATATAAAAATATTTCCATGAGTTGATAATTATTTTTAATAATTTTTCAAAAATGGATATATTGAATTCTGGTAAGAATCCCCTCCGTTCTTGTTTGGGAGATGGTAGGACGTTGAGGAAATGCTGGACCTGGAAGTGGTTCCTGAGAACCAAGTCTGTCGAGGCCCATAAGCTAGAGTGCGATGTACAAGGCCACCAGCTCGCCAAACCGGCATCACTCCCAATCTCTCTCTCCCTCCCTCTGTCTCTCTCTCTCACACACACACAAACACACTTCCCCCCTTTCTCTCTCTTACTTCTCTCCTCCTTTTCTTATATATATGTCTCAATTATAGCAGCGTATTAATAACTATGAAGACGTACTCGTGTCAACAAAGTATACTTTATTTTTCGAATTTATTAAGGGAAAAGAAGACAGCCTGGAAGGACTACTGCCGGGAAAAAATCCTGAAAAATGGCAGTTATATGTGATGGTCAGGAACCGGACGAAGGAAGCTAAGAGGAAATCATGGGAGGAATTTGGAGAAAAGCTTAACCAAGATCATGGTGAAAACATAAAGCTCTTTTGGAGTAAAATAAAATCACTAAGGGGTTGCAAAAGTAAAGAAATCAGGAATATCAAAAATGAGGAAGGTGAAACGGTCACAGATGATAAAGGCATTCTGGAGGTCTGGAGAAGGCATTATGAGAGGCAATTCAGTGATGAGTTTCTGAACCATATGAATAACCAAGATGGACAATGGAATGAGACAGAGTTTGATGAGGTGATAGAGGAGGAGGAGGTTGAGCAGGCTATCGAAAGGATGAAGATGGGGAAAGCTCCAGGACGGGATAACATAGCCGGAGAGTTTGTAAAGTATGGAGGCATGGAACTAGTCAGGTCTCTTCAAATGCTTTTTCAAAAAGCTTAGGAGAAGAAGAGGATACCAAAAGAATGGGAGTACAATATTATAATCCCCAAACACAAAAAGGGTAGCCAGACTGAGTGTTCGAATTATAGACCCATATGTCTCTCTCCAGTTATCTACAAACTATATACGTCCATTTTATAAAGTAGATTAAGAAATATAGTGGAGAGGAACAGGCCGGCTTCAGGCCAGGAAGACAAACTCAAGACCATATATTCTCTCTAAGAAATGTCATACAAAAATCGTGGGAACGAGACAAGAACACGTACCTCGCCTTCCTCGATCTTAAAGCAGCATTTGACTCTGTTCCAAGAAACGAAATATGGGAATCACTCAGAGTTAAGAACATCCCAAAAAGCCTGGTGGATGCTGTAAAGTCTATATTTCAAAACCCAAAAAATATCATTAGACTGAATGGGAAGGAGTCTGGGCACTTTGATATGGCAAAAGGAGTAAAGCAGGGTGACAGTTTAAGCCAGTTGCTATTTATACTTTATATGGATGAAATAGCAGCAATATGCAAAAGACGAACTGAAAGGACGTTCCTGGGCCGAAAAAATCTCCTGCCTGTAGTGATTCAGCTTCTGCTTTATGCGGATGATATTGTCCTCATTGCAGACTCCACAGAAAAGTTACAGCAAGCCGTGAATGAATGGGATGAAGAGCTCCGTAGGAAAGGCATGCAGATCAGTACCGGCAAGAGCAAGATCTTGCAAGTAGGAAGGGTACAGGAAGAAATCCATATATACTGCAACGGAGGAGAGATGGAAGCAGTCACAGACTTCACCTACCTCGGAGCAATAATGAACGGTACTGGGAAATTAGACTTTGAAATCTCAAACAGGATAAACAAAGCAAACTCGATCTACTACCAGCTCTGTAATGCTGTTGTTGGGAAGCGAGAAGTAGGAAGAAAAGTGAAGCTCAACATCTTCAAGTCGGTATATCTACCTGTGCTTCTGTATGGTGCCGAAAGTTGGATACTAACGGACAGGCTGGAGAGTAGAATCACGGCTGCAGAAATGAAATTTCTTCGAAGAATCGCAGGAAAAACAAGAAGAGATCGTATCCGCAATGAAACGATCAGGGAGGAACTCAGGATCGTGGCAATGAAGGAGAGCTCGAGGCCCACCAATTAAAATGGTTTGGGCATGTTCTGAGGATGGAGGACTACAGAGACCCATTGAAAACGATGGACTACATCCCTGAAGGTAGAAGACCACGAGGTCGCCCTAGAATGTCCTATCTGGAATATGTCGAACGTTTGTGCAGGAAAAGAGGCAAAAATATCCGCCAGGCGAGGAACCTAGCTAGGAATAGGGAAGAGTGGCAGTCCTGGTTAAACGCTCCCCTACGCTGAAAGGCACCATAAGGGTGATGCGAAAGAAGAAGAATTTATTTGCATCATGAATCTATGAGCCACCAGCTGATGAGATATATTAGTAATGTGTACTGATACATCTGAAATCTGATGAGGATTCGACTCTTCAAGTCACAACTTGTATTATCACTAAGAGAGAACATCCAGAAATCGGAAAACATTATGTACTGCATTTTGATATACTCTTTAGAAAACCTGTATCAGTATAGCCCATGAAGGGTTACCACGCTCGGCCGCCAGGTTTTTTCTCCAATTAATGAAGTTAAAGGATGGATAAGCCCCAGGAGGGTCTCCGGATCACACAGGGCTCTTAATTAAGATTAACTAAATTATCTGCCACAGCCGGATTTGAACCCAGGGCCTTTATATAGAAAATGTAGCGCTCTTCCACTGAGGTAACCCCTCGAAAAACACAAAAATTCATTCATCCGCTTATGAGCTTCAAGTAGAATGGGGAATGAAAAGTGGGAAATTAGTTTGGACAACGAAAATCCAGAATCCGCATACGAGATTTAAGTGGAAAACTGCTTTAAACTCCACCTCTTCCTTATAGAACATATCTTCTTAGAATGGGGCTCGAAAGCAATTTTAACTTTTTTAACAAAACGCATCCATGATCAACAATCTTTGTAATTATTGTCACTTAACTAGCTAGTAGCAACATTAATAAATAAACTAAAAAAAAATTAACAGTAATAATGTAATTAATATAAAGGCCGAGTAAGCCCCAGGATGATCTCAAGATCACACAGGGTCCATCCCCGGCTGTTAACAGATTAAATAAATTAACTGTCACGCTACCCTACTCCCAATGTACTCTTCACAGTCATCAAAATTACACAAACAAATCTATAATTTATCGAAGTTGTCCCTTCAGTAAAGTAGTCTTAAGCTCTTTATTCTGTCATTGCCATGATGCTGAAGAGAGCAAAGAGAATAATTAAACGTTTATGCAATTAATTTAGACTGCTGTGATTTTCAGAGATTATGGTAAATAATGACAGATACCTACAGAACAATTTAAATTCTCTTAAACAGGAATTCTTCTTCTTCTTTCATTGCTCTACAGCTCAACAATGGACCTTGGATTCCTCGATCTGTTTCAACCATTCCTCTTTGTTTATTGCGGCAGCCTTCCAATGCTGAACAATTCAAAAGGTCTTGAAGTCCTCACTAAACCCATTAAACCATCAAACCTGGGTTGCCCTACTCTTCAAATATGCTGTATATTTTCTTTTATTACTCTATCATTTCATCAACAGGAATTACTCAATGTAAATACGAAAATTCACACTGAAAAAAATTAAGTAATGCGGATTGGTAGACCTGAAAATATTCAAGGATCCATGATCAAGAGCTTTGCAGTAAGGTTTAGCCACAACCTCAACTCCTTTCAAGTTTTAATACAAAAGTCCCAACTTCAGAACATCTTAGACTATCAATGTATTATCTTGCCAGAGAGAGTCTAAAGTAGAAGAGATGCGTCCTTGATGTAGGTCCATAATTACATCAGATCAATTAATTAAATCAGATATAATTAAATCCATAATTAAATCACAGTTTAAAGGAAGCCTTTAGAAAATGCCCTCCTTAATAAGAAGTTAAAGGAGACTTTTAATAACGGTAATGGTTTCTGGAGTATAATCATAAACCTCACACTGCCTGTAGCAAAGAAAAAAACATTGCAGATGCGAACTACACGCC
The DNA here is from genome assembly GCA_037127475.1 of Arma custos. Taxonomy (NCBI): domain Eukaryota; kingdom Metazoa; phylum Arthropoda; class Insecta; order Hemiptera; family Pentatomidae; genus Arma; species Arma custos. The sequence continues at coordinate 34,058,612 of CM073765.1, forward strand.
TTTTGCAAGAAATGACCGAGTAGGATGAATGTAAAAAGAATATCCTTTTGAAGATATGAAATACTATTGGGCAATGTAATTTTAATAAGAGAAAAACACCTTGATTCAGAAACTTTAAAACCTATAAAATAATGAGGGATTACCTGATGGGATAGGTGTGACATGAGGTAAAATTCTGTCTCTTCGGGATTTACTATGGCAGAATCGACAACTGTGCCAGCTGGTATATCTGCTTGCTTGTTTGGCAAGAAAATGGTGGGATGATTTCTTGTAACATCGATAAACGTGAGGGAAGGTTGGTACAGTGGGTGCAGGGCAGCACAGCCTTCTCTTATCAATTTTGTCTCCTTTTCCATGACCTAATGTGTTGAAATTATTTAAGTGATTATAAATCTTTAAAAGATACGTTTAAAACTGTGTTAACTTATATAACTGCTTACAGACTTTCGAATGTTCTTAAATTTTTATGGGAGGTGTAAGAACAGTTCAGGACCTGGTAAGCCCCTGTATATTGGGAGTATAATGTCCTAATTATATCAGACGATTTTATTTATTGAATTATAATTATAGTCATACCATAATTATACACACAAGCCATTGAGCTATAATTGTAGTCCATCCAGCTACAGAGTTGAGCTGAAATTGGTGTTTGAATTATTTTTATTGTGTGCCAAATATCCCAGCATCAGTACACAACAAATTTTTTCTACATTGACCACTCCCCCTCCAACTATCTTATTTTGTCAAAAAATTCAAACATGGTCCAAAAAATGATTTTAGTTATATGAATAAAATTACAATCTAGCAAATGTGACTGAAATAACTGAAGGTAAGTAAAAGGGGATAGTAATATCCTGAGCATAATAATGATGAAGAAAGGAATATAAATATATCTTAGTAAAAGGCAGTGGCGGTGCCATTGTCTCTGATATTTTGATGACAATGTTCATAAACTAAATTATTAAAAAGAGATAAACCAAATAAATTTATAATCCAATTGATTTATTGGATGGCTGTCCTTTTACTAAATATAATACGAAATATAATACGAATGCCAACATTTACTTCAACTTTGAATGATTCTTATAATTAGAACTTAAAATCATACCATGATCGCAGAATCTTTAAGAAATAAATAGAATTCAGATAATAATAAATTATAGATCCTTTGAGAGATAAAGAATAAAACTGAAAGGGGAATATAAATGCATATATATAACTGCATACATAACAAAATATATGCATACATAAATGCAAGCATACTTAAGATTTTATTTATCTTTTTTTTATTTCTAAATATTCTTGTGTTGTATAATTTAAATACTTTATGATGATTTTATAAGACAAATCATTTCCATTATTAATTTATTTATTTTTATTAGTTGTTATAATTTTTAAATATTTTTGTTTTTGAGAGAAAAATATTTCCATTATTCTTTGAGAACTAGGTGTTCTAAAATAATATTTATTTTATTTTATTCAACGAATGCCTAAAAAGGTCTTCCTTGTAATTCCCCACTAGAAAACCATTCCAACCAAATTTAAAAATTTTTCATAAAAATCTTTCCAGTAATTATTTAAGTATAAATATACTTATTAAAGTTCGATACATATTATAATTTTTAAAAAAACAATCTTCAATTAACCACCTTTTTTATGTGTAATTGAAGAAAGAGTTTTGGTCGGTAGGTCTTGATTATACCCCAGAACCAGAAATAATTAATCAATTAAGATTTAATAGTAAAAATTGGTAGTATTCAAAAAATTAAGTTTGCAGTCAGTTAAATTGTTCATATAAAATAATTTATTAGCATCAAAATAACTCCTATGCTGTAACTTACGATTGAGATATTTTCTTCTGGAACACCATCACGGTAATAAAGTATCTTTTCTGGGTACATTCCATTCTCTTGCCTATAACGAATCAAAAGCTCTCCAATTATCTTATTAAGATTTCTGATATAATCTGAATCTGATTTCATGAAACTCCATATCACATTATGTTTAGTAGCATGCTTATTATAATTTCCAACAATCTGAATCATGTAAGGACATTGAAAATAAATATGTGTATACATGCAAATTAAAATTTCTTAATTCTGTTAGAGAAATTTACTTATGCTACAACTGGAGAAACATTATTATATTTTAATAATTGTAAGTTGGTATGACCAAAACAAAGGTTGTGAGATATTTTACAGGTCCAGGCTAAAAATTATGTAGAAATTATTAATTACTGTTAGCAAATAACTACCTGATTTAAAACAAGTACTTTATTATTGAATTATTGATCATTATCATATTTGTATTGGGGATGAACACTGTATCTTATATTTAGCATTCTGTAAATACTAATCCAAGCTGCAGTTCTTTGAACACAACTTTTTTGATATACCAACTTCCAAAAATCAAAATTATTTGATATTAGCAAAAAATTGAAACAATTAAACTGATTAAGATTATATCTATATTGTAGTCAACATGATTTGGTACAATTTGGACTTGTATATAATTTAGCTCTAACAAAAGTAGTCCTTTGCATAATTTTTTTTTAGAAGTAAAATGGAAATGTGACGACACAATTGCTTTCCTAGATGCAACCAGGAATCTTAGTGTAATATAGTTGTTTATGGACAAATTATAGTGAAATAGATGTATAATTACAATAATAAAATAGCTGAAAAACAAAGTTTCGCATGTACAAATAGATATCTTAAGCATTAAGGTTTAGAACAAAAATATGAAAAGTGAATAAGTTTAGTGCATTCATTTATGGACAAAATCCGAAAATTCAGAACACCAGAGACATAAGCATTATGGGATATTCTAATTATTAGTAGCCAACAATACTTACAGAAGCAATCAATGGAAAATCAGGATTTCGTTTGGGATCATTAACATTTACAAATGTGCCAACTACCAAAACAGGTCTGATGAAATATTTTGGCCTGAAAAACATCAAAAATGAAATTTTCTCCTAGAAATTCTAAGTCTTGATTTTGATTTTAAGTATAAATAGTTTAAAAATAAATTGTCTAAATAACATCAAATAAAATAAATATGATTATATACAACTAGCATATGCCCACGGCTTCGCTCGTGTGGAATTTGGTCTGCCACATCAAGTTACGTGAAAGATCATTTAAAATTAATAATTTAAATATTTTTTTAAAATATAAGTTACTCGTACATCCAAAATTGCAGTTGTCTAACTTCAAAACTGACGGATTCTATACAACCTTTGAACCCCTATTATATTAAAGGGAAAACCCTTAGGATGGAATTATCCAAATTTCTTTCTTAAACTATACAAAGAACCTATCTACAAATTTCAAGATGCTTAGTTCCTGATTTGCCTTTAATTATGTACTATAATATAATGCCCCCGTGCCCCCATCTATTTTACTCAACAATTTTCATCCAAATCCGTTTAGTAGTTTTTGCTTGAATGAGTAACAAACTTAAATACAAGCATTCGCATTTTTAACAGTAGTTTCACTCATGTTCTTTCTGTTATTTTAATAACTATTATCATGTGATTTGCCTTTAATTATGTGCTATAATGGATTCTCCACAGTACCTAAAAACAGTTTGGGGGGCCGTGCCCCCGAACGCCCCCCTAAATCCACGCTTGTTATAGCTGATGTAATATTCTAATTTATAACCTATATTACTGTCAAGATTCATCCAAATCCGTCAAGTAGTTTTTGCGTGAAAGAGAGACAAACATACAAACTTTCACATTTATAATATTAGTAAGATTAGTAGGATATCAAAACAAATAGTTTCACTCATGTTCTTTCTGTTATTTTAATAACTATTATCATGTGATTTGCCTTTAATTATGTCCTATAATGGATTCTCCACAGAACCTGAAAAAATGTCGGGGGGGGCCATGCCCCCTGCGCCTCCCCTAAATCCGCGCTTGCTATAGCCTATGTGTTATTTTGATGTATAACCTATATTACTGTAAAGTTCATCCAAATCCATCCAGTAGTTTTTGCGTGAAAGAGAGACAAACATACAAACTTTCACATTTATAATATTAGTAAGATGTAACTCAGTATATAGGTTTCTTAACTGTCCTGATTATCTACTCTGTTAACAACCATGATCAATCCTGTGGGGTGTAGAGACCCATCTAGAGATCATCCAGCCTCTTTAAGCACCCACAATGTGGGGAATCTCTGAAATGGTATTGAGGTTTTCCAGGATGTTATTAGCTGTCCAGGTTTGGCCCAGAGACGGTTTGCCTCAGAGAAAGAAACATAGGTCCTTGTGCCTCTGTAGACACCTAAGAGAATGAATCTCAGACCTAGACAAATTTGTCACTGTCCTTGAAATTTTGTTTATTTAATTTTTTATTGTTTCATTTTTATATTTGTATGGTTCAGAAACATGGTTTGCTGCAGTGTGAGGTTGGGCGACAACTTCCAGGCTGTCTATTCTCAAGTTACATAGGTCTATAAAAGAAAACCATAACATTCCATCGAAGATCTGGGTGGTTTATAACGCCAAGAGAAAATAAAATATATTTGTGTATAAATTGTTTATATTTATAAATGTAATGTTATAATATTACAGATACAGATAAAATTGTTTTTAAATTGAGAAATAACACTTACAAATAACTTTGATATTCTTTTTTTTAATTTAGGGTATTTATGAGATATTTATAAGATTGTTTCAGAGCTCAGGTCATGAGTTGATTCATGGTTGATAACTCAAAATTATAATATTATGTTAATAAAGGCTGACTGTTCATCTAATTTTATGTTGTATTGGTTAATCATCAAATACGTTTAAACCAAGTTTAACAAATGTTACAGAAGTTTTTGCAATTTCTTTATACCTAGTTAATTAGGCATTGACTATTTGCAGTAAAAGTTTTTTAGTTTTTAATAAAAGTTTACATCTACACAATTATACATATAAATATATTTTAAAATGTTATCTGATATATATCGTATGATATAAATATGTATAATTTAAAATAAATTTAATTATTTTAATAGATTCAATTATATGTTTGAGTATATATAATTTACTTGTGTAATGAAAGAGATATTTGATTTTCATACCAAAGTGAAGATTTGATGTTGTAACTATTTCCATTTAATTTAGCATTCAATTTTAAGAGAAGATTATTCATAGTAGGTAGATCAAGATTTGTTACTGTTATAGATTTCAAACATTGTGTGAGAATTCCAACTTGAAGCTCTGCGATTTGCTTGATTTTTCCTGAAACAAGTTTATGTTATTTTCAATATAATAGATGTATTTTCTTCAAAATACGTATAGTGCAAAATTGTTAGGTGATATTACCTATTTTATTTATTAAATAATAAGTTTCATAATTCAAGTTAAAAAATATAAATGTAGTAAAAATGAGTTAGAGAACAAGTAGAGCTTTTGAAATATTGAAGTCAGTGTTGCCAACTTAAGCCAACCACAAATTCTGAATATTATTGAGAAAATTTCAAATTCCTAAGTCCATTGAAGTGAACATTGAAACAATAACACATTATGTTATTGTTACATTATAATAACATAACTACTTTATGGTATATAATTAGCATGTTAAATTATGTCTAATCAATTATATTTTCTAAGGAAGGTGGGGCTTTAAAAAATCCATACATGGTTATTGATTTAATATCGAATAATAAAAAACGTTTCATTCAATTTTTTTTTATCAATTGGGAATATTTATACAGTATGGGGCCGTAAATTTATCAAAAACTAAAAAAAAATCACAAGCCTGAATTCTCCATTGGTTTCGCATTAGAAAGAACACATATATCTGTGGACGTCCAAAATGATTGAAACATGTGTCTGTCGACATTGGGGAGGGGGAATCGTTCCACCGAGAATTTCGACGCCGTTGTTAATCATTTCTCAATAACATACATTTTTATGATGACCATATTTAAAAAATAAACAATAATGTTTGAATAAAAATAGTAGAGGTAAATATAAAAACTTATTTACTCCGACGAACCATAAAATATTCCACTGCTCGGCATAACTACTAACACCGCCTCACAATATTCCGACTTCCTGTCCCTCAAGAATGTTTCGAACTTTTCTTCCCATTCTTCCTCACTCTGTACCAATTTGGGAAAGAGTTTTGGTTCTTCCATTTTCATCCCAAGTCGTAATCCTCTAAAACGCAATGCTGTTGCCAAAAACCTACAAATATTAAAATATGGATGACATCATAAGCTCATCCTATGGTGCCAATTCTCCAAGTTATCACTTCGAGTTAGGTCACGAGTTTCAACTTCTCATTCGATTCTTTTTTGATTTTCTCGAAAATAAAATACCGTCAGTTTTAGGTTTAAAAAAAAAAAGATTGTAATTATGGGAAATGTGTAAATTTCAGCAATCGTTTCATTAAGAAATGAAATGTTTTTTCAACAAACATTTTGAAGTAAAGAGGATAATATAACCTAAACAGTATCTGTAAGTCGGTTCTTTAATATATATACAGTCAGTAATAGTTACTATACAAAGTGAGTATTAGAATTATTTTTATTTTCGAGAATATTAAAAAGGAAGCTAATAAAAAGTTAAAACTTGTTGTTACTTAACTTGAAGCGGCAACCTGCGGATCAGATACCTGATTGGTACCTTGTCAAGGTACATACAAGGCACATCAAGGTGCATAATTAGGATCTACAGCTTTATTTTTTATTTTTAATATGCCTTGCATCGAATTGGGGAGGTGGACTCACCATTATGCCCCATATGTTCCAATACTGAAGGAACTGTAGAATATCTTACGGCGATGGCCTTGAGGACGTCACTTGTGAGGCAACGATGGAGGGAGCTTGTTTATACTGAGCGGCACGGTGTCGGATGGCCGAAAGGCCACGAACGGGGGTTGGCTGAAAGAATTTTTAATACGCGATTGCTATTCCTCCTGATTTTGTGAAAAAACATTTATCTCCTTACTGTGATGTATCTTTTTAAATAAGCATTGTCCAGAAACATAGGACTTGTTTACAGAGAGCCAAAGAGGAATCATTACTCTCCACTTCAGACCATGAACTTCAGCTTTTTTTTAATATTTGCGAACGGTGATAAGAGATCCATTAAGTCGTTATACAATAAAGACATACATTAATAAATTTAATTCCATCAAATATACTATATAAATTAAAATTGATTGCCTTCAAATTAGAATTCAATAGCAAAGTAAGATATAATTTAAATTATAGTCAATATAATAAAATAGGGCAAGAGTAGCTGTATAGATTGTCTTATTTATACTACATACTGTAAATCTGGATCTTCTTCCGGGTCTACACTGCAGATGGCCCAGTTCTCAATCGTTACGGCACTTTCAAAATGTTCCAAGTCCCACGTACTTTCTGATGGCCATACCTGATCATCAGATTAATTTAAGGATTTACTTATAATTTAATTTATTTAAGTTAGTATAAGCCCAACTATTACAACTTGAAAAGAAAGAAAATATTTTGCACACTACCTGTTTTATTCCTGAAAACATTCCAGATTTGCAGACTAATATTGGTGGTTTCAATATTCTTCCATTAGCTTGAATCAGATTTTTACTAATACGAATATTGAACTCTGAAAGAAGTTTATTCCCTTCCAGTTCCAGAGCCGCTACCTATGAACGACAAAGCGAAATTAATTCAAAGCATTGAACAGTAATTAAAATTTTGTTTGTAATGTACATGAAGTAACTTTACTAAACGTTTATTTTTTCGAATACAATTTTCGATATTACATAGTTGTAATATGTAAAATTGTATTGTTAACTGCTCCACAGATGATTGGTGGAGCAGTTAACAGTTTCCCCATGTTTAATTGAACCGTCCCCCAACTTAGGCTGAAACGTTGGCACACATTAAAAAATGCATTAAACAGAGAAATTTACCAAGATCCTAAATTTTCTTGATCGTTATCCTAAAGAACTATCCACATCTCCAAACCAGTCGATTAGGCGATATTCTTTACTCCTCTAGAATTTTGAGTGATAAAGTAGTCTAAAATGTAATGATACAAATCATACCAACAAAGATACAATCCAGTCTTGGGCTTTGAATCACAATAGACAGACGAATAGACTGATTTTGAATCTGTGACCCTCGCTAGAGGCACGCACATTATGATCACGTATTTGTAAAAATATATATCGCTAATATTTATTTACCATTTTAATAATTTCATTTTTAATTTCTCTCGGTTCAGGTTTCAGTTCTAGCAGAAGTTCTTTCAATGCTTCCTTTTGCGAATAGGTCATTCTTCTATCAAAAATTTGTCCCTTAGCAATAGTGCATAGTTCTGAAGGTAGACCCAACATCATACCTGGGGATCCAACAAGAAGACATGGCATATTAGGAAACTGAAGATCGTAGCTCTTTCCTAATGAATAGAACCTGCTACGCTTGTTGAAACTGCTTGAAGTTCCGATTTTCAGTCTGTAAAAAGATAGAACATAGTCAAATTACTTAATAATCAAACAAATCAATTAGTATGGAATCCATAACTGAATAAGTAGGTTCATATTTGATGAAATGACCCTTTGATTTTCAAAGAGATGTTTCATTATTAATAATACTTGGCCAATTTCTCGGATTATTGTATACGACATGGAAAATAATTTAATGGAATGCTTAAAAATTATGAAATGGAATGGTCTTATAATTTTCGAATGAAGATAATTATTTTGAAAGTAAGGAATGGAAGAAAATGGGCTGAGGAAAAAAATTTATCAGTTATGTAATTTTTAAGGTCGCTTATAAGAAAACAAATATGAGAAGCTAGTAATGTTATTAATATGAAGACGACCTTGTTACAGACAGTTTAGGAACGATTCCTTCAAACATGGGATCTGTCTTTGACACTCGTCAAGATTGAAAAAAACGATTTCTTGAACACTTGTTTCACGTCAATTAATTTGTAAAACCACCAGACGTCTTTCATTGGATTGCTTTCTTTCTGACTAGCAATGCTAAGAAAATTGTTACTTTAGTATAACAATTATATACTCGAGGAGCTCCAAAAACAAGAAGCGACGGATATCTCTTGTTCATTCTTAATTGCAGCGGAGTCGAGATCGTCCTTCTATTATTTACTTCAATTGCTATTGCCTCAATTAAACTAGTTAAACGAACAGTCGTTGGACATAGGAAGTGAACTGAATAACGGTTTAAGCTTCTCACTGCTAGTCGCGCAATATGAAAGAGGGAAATTCCTTACCAATGCCTCTGCAAATCTGCCTCGCTAATGACTTACTTTTCGTTACGTTAAACTTGATGACATCCTCTCCACTAACAGTATAAGATTCAATAGTATATTTCCTGCCAGTATCTGCTCCGCATCTTACAACACAGTTCTATATGCCTTGGTAATCCTCAGAAATTCCAAACGTTTGAATAGTCGCCACACAGAAAATGCATATCTCAGGACACAAATCACAAAGCCCTTATAGTTGGTTCTAGCAGCCGGATATTTTAGGCTCCAGAACGCGCCTCCTATTCTAGGCAGTCCATTCTAGTATTCGGTGTGGGAGTCTGGTAGGTCTGTGACGACCAAGCGTACTATTATCACAACCTCGACAACTCTAGGTTACTTACTGTTAGATTAAAGATATCGTATTTAATTAATAATACATAAACTATAATATCTTCTTAATCGTATCACATATTTTTAACCTAGTACCTTATCGTCCCTGCATTGGTAGCAACGTCACTTACAATATGCTCTCTATTCGTCATAGCATATCCAGGATCCTTGAAGACTACTCTGACACCCTTTAAGTATTCTTTAACGAGTAATAGTTCCCATGGTTCTAATGGATTGGTTTTTAGAAAACTCTTTGGCTTATCCAAAAACTGAGATATAAAGTCTATGACAGGCAATGTTTCGAAGAAGCACCCATAGGTCATGTCTATGGCCAAAAAGAAGTTACAATGGTATGATGATGATCTCTTGACAATGCTTTGCTTGAATCCAAAATGTAAATTGATGCCTCCAACTATATGTCCCACAGGATTTGAACTTGTTGTAAAAAATATATCTCCAGCTTTCACCAGAGTCTGCTCATGACATCTAAAAAATATTTGTTCTTTATTATGTTAGTATATCAAGTATCTATTCAGCATTGTTTGTTAAGATCATATAATTACACTGAATTATTATATAATAATCATACTACGATTTAGAACGATAATCATATTTCTATGGTTGTTAAATTAATTTGTCAGAAAGAAAAATACTTTTTTAAAGCGTTTTCAGCAACTATCGTCTCCACAGCTTCAGCTACCTTCTTTAAAACGTCTGAACAACTTTGTGTTGGATTCAAAACATCTTCATATTTTAGGATTTCATTAAGATCAGCGTATATCGTATAGCTTTTTTTTGCCAGTTTTTCTTCGTCCCAGAGCGATACCGTATTTAAGGCCTAAGGAAAGTATCCACTTTTAGAAAGGAAATTTATTTTGTACCATAAACTTTTAAGTGAAAATGGAATTTATGATATAAATGTTACAAAATATAAATATAAACATACGGATATTTTCCCGGATATAGACTTGCATTCTTTATAAGACGAGCTTTGGCACTGAAACAATGTTGGAAACCAGTTGTTTTCAAGAGAGTTGAATCTTTTTATCGTGTTAAACGTGTTCTCTTCGGAAAATATGTTAACCAACTCCGATATTCTTGTATCCTGTTATATACAACCACATTACTAATGTCTATATGGGTGTTAAGTAGTTCTGCATTGTGTTATTTTATTACATTGTTTTTTAGCTCTTCAATCACGTTTAAAACAAAATATAAACAACATCACTGAAAGAAGCATTCATTTAGCATTGTAATGCTATTATTACAGCTATTACAACAAGCTAGAAGGTTATCAGCTTAAACTACCTGTTGATAGTCAATGAAAACAAACTGAATTAGCATATTTGTAACATTTTTTTTATATATATACAAAGTGTATTTTGCATGGGCATTATTTACAATTTTGTACATTAACAATAAAAAATATTAAAGGGGTTTTCAGAAAAATATAATGTTAGAGATAGAGACATAATTTTGTCACTGTCGAAGAGTTCGCTACATCTTATAACTGTGATGCATCCAACAACCCTTCCAATTGCGCAGATGATGTGCACCAGTATTCATCCGTTGTTTACATGCACGCAAGTGTAGTTGCAATTGTGCTGTTTATAGAATTACATTGCACATACTAATGTGCTTGATGCTATGTTTTCTTTACAGTGATTCTTTTAAATCAAATGTGTGCTTTATTTTAAAGATACAACACAGTGCTGCATGAAGATTCATACCCATAATAGTGGTAAATAAACTGTTAAGATCTAATACGACTGCTTATTTGGTCGATTAATGTTAATGCCTATTTTAGTCGCATTATTTTTACTTTTAATAAACATTTTGTACAAATATTTAACTAATTTTACCTCCCGACAAGCTGGAATAGGTTCAGTTGTGAATAAGTTTCTTCTGCCATCAAAAACACAAATGAAATCTGAGAACCTCTCGGCTTCAGTAATGTCAATTACTTTTCTAAAAATGATTATCAAAACTTAATTTTAAATTGTAAAACAAAACTAAATTAAAAATACAGTTTACTTATTAATAAATAGATGATTAAAATGTTCATTGCAATCATTAGTTCATTGAAGTAGCACGCATAATAAGTATTATTTTTAGAGAATAGGAAAATAAAATTTTAGATATTTTATATATAAAATATTTTAAAACTACTTGGAGAAGAAAAATACATTAGTATACTGTTTTATTGGAATTAACTCAATATTCTAAAGACTTCTATGACAGAGCAGCATTCTGGAAAGATAAACATTCATATCTGACGCTCGGGCGCTAGCTTCTCGTCGTGATTCTCCCTAGCTCATTTCAGAAAATATGTGAAAATTTTCAATATTTTAAACACTTTCAACAGGTTCCGACATATTACCTCCCACGTGAAGTACAGCTGCAGTGTCATAGAACTGTTTTTGGGGTCACCTGTTGTATGTTTAGAATGTTAGAATAACGGTTTTGCAGTCCGGCAGTTAGCCTTTGTTATGCCGTCCGTCAGAGAGCATGTAAAATGGCAATCTCGTGTCTTTGCGGTGTCAGGTAATCGGATCCCTATCCTGATTATACCTCGACAGGAAAAAATAGGACTACGAATGTAGCATTGGCCGATTAGCCATAGTAGCATAAAGTAAGGTTAAATGATTGGACGAACAATAACTATTTTTACGTAAAAGATGACTTACGACCTATGAGGTCTATTAGTGATCTGCAGAATAGGGTTAAAGTCTAAACCTGGACCGTTGATTGTCCATTGTCTGCGAATTTTTCGTTTTAATCCTTTTCACTCCATATATTATCTACCGTTGTAAATAAAGGAAATGAATTTCTTAAAGAAAACCAACAGAAGTATTAGAAAGAACGTATTTTGAAGCTAACATACCTGCTAACATCTACACTGCTTGGTTCTGGTTCGATGCGAACATCGTAGTGAAAAAAAATAGCGTTAGGGTCGGTAAAGGTTATTGTTACATAATTTATTGAAACAGTAAGAGGATTGCCCTTCTTCCCCAAACTCCTTCTCACGATAACTTTATTTATTGCTTCTTCTTCCGACGTTTCGTCATCTAACAGATCATAAATTAGATATTAAAATAAAAATGTCCAGTTTCTGATTCAACTTAGAAGGTAAGAATCATGCAGTGAATACAGACGAAACATTCTTAATTCTACTTAAACAATCATAAAAGAAGTTTCGAATTTAAGCGATTCCATGAAATTACACACAACAATTTAACACTCCTACTGGATTAATTGCAGCTTACCATTTTTATATTCCAAAGCCAGTTGAGAATAATCATTAATTAAACTTTCCTCTGATCTTCTCCTATCGGGAGAGTCTATGTCAATCCATTTTTTGTGAAAATTGGACTGTCTTCGCATGGTGTAAGACATGTTAGTTCTGTGAAATCAAAGGGTTACATTAAATCTTGAGAACCTGAATGTTTATGAAACAAGTTTATTAAATCGCCATTAAATCTAAAAATCTGTACTTTAAACCAATAACTGAAAGTTTACAAACTCGTTTACAAAAGTTCACCACATAGCATAGACACAATCATAACAGTATACGAGGTGGTTGCTAAAATTTCAAAAACTTACTGTCTTAAATCTTCATTCAACTGCTTTTAAAATGCAACTGTGCTTGTATAATTATTAAATCCCCATAACTTCTTGTTTTCTCTTAAATTATAAAGGGCCTATTCTTCAACCATTCGAAAATAATAACGATAAAAAAAAACTTTCTAAAAATGTATTAAGTAAACAAAATTAACCTAACAGCTTCATATTTCTAAACACCCGTTGCTCGAGCTTAACTACTAAAAAAGTCATATGACAAGTATATTAAAGATCGTATTCACTATTTTCGCAACTACTTTCTCTTAATTTTCTCAAGACTGTTGTTAGACTGTATCTATATAAAATTGTGTTTCTATAATGCCGCGTTCACACTGAGGCGATTTAAGATACGCGATGCATACAGATAGTTCCATGAAATCTAAAGGGAGATGATTAAAAAAAGGTCTATACACATCGTGAATGAAATTTCGAGCTGTGAATTTGAGGTAAATACTTCCATTAATCTAGTGAAAGCTCATGAGTGCATCTATATCTATACAACGAAGTCCTCGCCCGTGTTTGTTCGTGGTAAACTCAATAATTAGTGCACGGATTTTCTTGCGGTTTTCACCAATAGATAGAGTGATTCACCAGGAAGGTTTAGCTATATACTTTGTCGAGGTTTTGTGTAAAGGGTTGAAATATCGATTAGTTTCACCGCAGATGCTGCTTGCCTAATCCCGTGCAATTATCTAATGTGCAAGATAATAAATTCGTATATAAAGAAATATTTGGTTTTGTTTTTATTTTATAATTTCTATATAATAAATAACATTAGCTGAGATGGGAAGAAAGAAAATCAAGACTCCCAAAGAAGCCTAACCAATAATATTCATGTAGTCCTTAGTGGCCGGTACGAGATAAAAACAATTTAAAAAAATACTTTACAGAGACAAATTGTTTAGCTTATTACCCGAGCAAAGCTGGACTGGGTCGCTAGTCTAGAACAATTCCATTGCCGCATACAGAAAATAAACTATTTTATTTTTCTTGATGTACCCAGTATTTATTTCTTCTAATCTATAAACCACTACCTCTTCCTCGCTTGAGCCCAGGTAGCGCCGATTTATCGCATTTTAAAGAACCTTCTTAGCAATATATTTCTCACGATGTATCGCTTATCTTGTATCACCTTGGTGTGAAAGCGGCTTAAAACTACTACTACTCTTAAAACTCTACTATTAGAGATAGGCGATTCGTTAATAGGATGAGTAAACAAAAGGGCTTTCTACTGGGAAGTGATCAGCAACTTGGGAAAAAAAAATTCTCTTTTAAGAAATCCGTATCACTATTTGTCTCCCGATGTTTACTTATATACGTATCCAAACTATAATTACTATAATATTGAATTGTTGATTAGGCAATAATAAAAACTAACAATCTTATCGTTCCATAAATAGAAGGAAATGAAACCATTCTACCTCTTCAAATAAAAGAATCGATTCGTTTCTGTAGTAGCGATTAGTTCAGTTCGCAAGTAGCATAAGGTTAACCTTAGATGTTTTTGTTAGTGTTGTTCTAACTGAGTTTGAATAACAAGAAACAAGTTTGATCATGGCTGATTTTCTCGAAATAGACGATGTTGAAGGTATAGAGATCGATGAAGAAGTTGAAGAGGAGGGTGATGCAGGGATAGCTCTGTTAAAAGAAAAAGCCAACAAACGCAAGGGTCGAGGATTCGATGACAAAATACACAGAGAAGAATTGGAATATGAAGGAATAGAAGATGAAGATGATAGAGATCCTGGACCTCAGAGGTCTGTAGAAGGTTGGATATTGTTTGTTACATCAATCAATGAAGAAGCACAGGAAGAAGATTTGATTGAAAAGTTTTCAGAATTTGGTGAAATAAAAAACATACATTTGAACCTTGACAGGAGAACTGGGTTCCTCAAGGGCTATGCCCTTATTGAATATAATCTTTATAAAGAAGCTCTCTCTGCCAAAGAAGCATTGGATGGCTCAGAAATTTTAGGCCAAACAATACAAGTGGATTGGTGTTTCGTAACCGGACCAAAAAAGACCACTAAGAGGAGATCTCACAAAAAATAAACAGTTTGTGAATTCATGTCTTGTCTAATACTGTATAAGTGATTTCTTTTTTATAGATAAATTAATATTTTATAACCTTAGGTGAAGTAATTGTTTTACTTGACATTCGAAGTGCAACATATTATTTATTTAGTGATTTTTACTCATTCTTTGTTAATTGACTCATCATTTGTAACAGAATTAGAGTGTTTGCACCTAAAGTTCATTAAATTTTCATCATAATTATTCGGTTTCAATGTTATATGGATCAAATTGAAAAAATAATCCAATTTATTTTGTAAATTATTGATCTTTCATAAATAAATGATATACCTTTTTTTTTAATTCGAACTTTTATTTCGTTCCATTAACCGTTTGTAGATACCTACAAAATAATCAGTATTCTATGAAACTAAGACACTTTGTTTCTGACAGAAAATATGTTGACGAGGAGTCTGTTTAATCTCAAAGATTAGACGAAAACTATTGTAATATGTTGACTTTTCAAAGTAAAAAAAGGTAAGCAGTTACTAATGTATTATGAATTTTACTTTGTTATGGGAACTTTTTAAAAGCATACGTAATTATATATTTCATTTGTAAAGAAAAGATATGGCCAGGACTGAGACTCGAACCCGGGATTTTCAGCTCTCCGTGGTGACGCCTCAACCATCTCGGCCATGCTGGCTCGTTTCATGGCCAGCCTTATCATTTCTTTTCACAGATCCTATATCTCCGTGTTCTCGCAATGCTCAAAGTAAGTAGTAATGTTCAATTAACATTCTCCCCATGTATACATCGCCAATTGCAAGAACACGGAGATATAGGATTAGTGAAAAGAAATGATAAGGCTGGCCGAGATGGTTGAGGCGTCACCACGGAGAGGTGAAAATCCCGGGTTCGAGTCCCGGTCCTGGCCACATCTTTTCCTTTCAAATAAAATATTTAAAAAAATTATATCATATAACAATTAAATAAATTATCATACATAATTATGTTTACTATTTAGCAACAAAATCTTTAATTTGTTATAAATTGCTATTTTACACATAGATTTATTATTTTCAAATTTAGTTTCTTTCTTTATACTTTTGTTTTGAGAATTGTTAACAATACAATTTTTAGAGAAATGCCCAAATAGTCTCCATATCCTTCTCTTAACTTTCAATGGAGTTATTCTGAAAGCTTTTCTGCTTATACAAACATGACTAAAATAATTGAATAATTAAGAAAATAATGCTAATAGTCATATAGGAGGATATTTATGTTGAAATCCGAAAAGTAACATTCTATAACATTACTTTATTTGCTTTACACAATGAAAAAACAATCACACGTTACATCACTAAGAATGACTGCAACGAATAAATTGAATATCCTCCGTTTTCTTAGTGGCACATCTTGGGGTTCAGATAGATTCACAATGATAAAACTATATCGGGCTTTGATTTGTGCCAAACTGGACTATGGATCTATTATCTACGGTTCTGCCCGCCGTCGAACACTAGCTAAGTTAGATTCTGTCCACAACGCTGGAATCCGAATTGCAGCTGGCGCTTTCAGAACAAGTCCTATCCTCAGTCTATGTGCAGAAGCAGGTCTACCTCCATTGTTCTATAGACGACAAAAATTGGCGATAAATTACATCTCCAAATTATTTCCCCAGACAGACCATCCCACACACAAATACATCTTTCAATTGAAATTCTGTACAGCATTCCAGCAAAAACCAAATTCAACCTTTCCTCAGGCAGAAAGAATTTTTACTTTTATTCCAGCTCTTAAAGCAATTAAATTATCTAAACCAGAAATCCAGAATCCACCTTGGACCCTACCACCACCTAGATCAGTATTAAATCTTTTTAAGTTTCCAAAAAACAATACTACTCCCTCAGAATATAAAATACGGCTGTCTCACATCCTTGAAAAGATCCCAGGTCATTTCCTAATTTATACTGATGGATCCAAATCCGAAAACTCAACCGCTTCGTCTTTTGTAACTCGCAACTCAACTCACAAGTTTAAGCTGCATAAACTAGCTTCTGTTTTTACTGCTGAACTCCACGCGATATCTTCAGCAACCTCCTTTATGCCAACATTGTAACGCCAACCTTACAGTTAGACACATTTTTGAGGAGTGTGTATATTACCGGTCAACAATAAATAAATTAGTCCCAGATTTGACGAAGGCACTTGGTGACAGTGAGACTGCTGTCTCGTTGGTGTTCCAGTTTTTGAAAACACATCGACTATTCTCGATAACATAGTCATGAGTTGTGTATGTCAGTCTGAATGTGATATGATATGAACAAAGATTTTCTCCACAACCTTAAGACAACAACAAGGCGTTGATGACCTAAGAGTTTTACGCCTTTAAGCACCAACAAACAAACAATAAGTTATACTTGATGTTTCTGCTAGTTTTTTTGTATAAATATATATGTAATTATTTCATTCAACTTTGGAGTATGTCAAATCAATCACTTTTGAATGTTCTGCACCTTTCTTTCTGATCTTATTTTCCTATCTTTGTGAGAGATTTTTGTTATTTGCTTGGTTCTAATTTTGTCTTGAAACCTACCTTTCTTGTCTTTGGTCTTTTTTTCAGTTTCATCCATGTGCTTATTTTCTGTGATTAAGAATTCTAATTAGCACTTCTCCGTTTCCTTAAACCAATTTGATTTGGTTTTCCTGTTGCGAAAGGATTAAAAAACTATTTTGCTAGTCTTTTTCAGTTCATTCTGAGGTTTTGCCCAAGAGTTTTTCTGTTCTGATATGGATTAGTTTATTGATATGCAATTTGGGGCCTAAGAATTATCTTGATATCCTTTCTTTAATCTCCAATCTTTCAAAGTGGTTCATATTGGTATTTATGAGAGTTTTTTTTTCCAACTTTTAGTTGTAGATGGTTTTGTGTTGGAAGGCCGATCCATTCTCTATGATATTTGAATTCATTGATAATTTCTGTTTTTTATTCACCCACTTTGAAATTTTTGGTGTATTTTTGATTTTTGTCATTATTTTGGTCTTTTTTAGGATTTTGATACTTTTTTTTTCTATAGTTCAAGGGTCCGTCTTTTGGCTTCTTCCTATTAGGAATTTCATTTGGGTTACATCGTCTTCAAGAACTAAGCAATGGACTTAGATGCCTCTGGTTTTTGTTCCTGGAAAAATTCTTGGTCTTCTTTTTCCACTCTGACTCTTGGGCGTACACCTGTTTTTGAGAATTCTGCAATGTATTAAACTTTGGAGTGTAAGTAAGTGTTTCATTGATTAGGTCTGTGATTTTGTTGTGTAGGTTTAGTTATTTCAGTACAGAAATGAAGGACTGATGGTCTATTGAACCATATGCTTTTTGAAAGTGATAACGTAAGACTTTGCTCTTGATTTTTGATAGGCTTTGAGATTTGTTCTAGACAGTATCACCCTTTCCTAAAACCGTCTTTGTCTTAGTTATAAATATAGTTTTATATTTTATTACAGCAGGAATTTAATAAATATTTTTAAACATAGCCAGTGATTTTATTTATCATTCAGAACTTAATATAAGTTTAGGAATTCTTGTACTTGATAACAAAGTAATGTTAAAAAACAATACCACAATCATTAATTAAACTATTCAAAACTTATTATAAATACTAGATGCAGTTTATTTTCATCGTACACAGCGGAATGGGACAAATTAAGTCTGTATTTAAAATGAAACTTAAGAAAAATATATTGCTATGAATAATAAGTTAGAACAGATTGTTGGTTTCCTCTGAGTATCAGGCACGGAGGCATCCCTGAAGTTATCAGCTCTAGCCAGGCCATGTATAGAGGCGCTGAAACAGCACCTTTGCGTGGCATTGGTAGCGTCCTAGAAATTTAAAACAACACTTAGTTGTTAAATTAATTTTTGCTTATTAGATAATTAGCCTCCAAAGGGCTAATTTGTGAAAACACAGGTTTTAAGTCTTAAAAACTTATTATACAATTTTTTATAAAATAAGAAGCTTCTCTATGTTTTTTCCACTTCTGTGAACTATGAATTCATTAATTTTAGCTTTTTCAAATATTAAAAGTCTTCCAGTTTATTGTTTGTTTTAATGCAAAATAAAACATAAATTAATTTCAGATTGAGGAATAATACCACCACGATTGAAAATCATGGTGATATTCCATATGAGTGATCATACAAGCAATGTTTGTTTGTAGAAAAACTTAACTAGATAAATAGGTTATAATTCTTAAGAACTAAAAAAAAAATTTTATGAAACATATAAAAATAAACTTTATTTTCCAAACCATAGGGATCAGAGTGGCTCAGTGGTAGAGCACTGAGTTTCCATGCCGGAAATCCTGGTTCAAATCCCGATACAGGCAGTAACTTTTATTTAGTATGTTTGCAGCGGGAGATGGATCATATGGGATCTAGGACCCGCCTGGGGCTCACCCAGCCTCTATAAAATATTTAAAAAATAGGGTACCCAAAATAAGGGGGAAAACCTGGCAGTTGAGCGTGACCTAGGACAAGTCACCTCCTTGCAGAACCGTTGTCCATGAAACAGTACAGTCTCTACCATGTACTGAACACCAGATTCGTTCACGGGTCGTAGAGGTACAGATTTTTTCCAAACTCATTTAAACAAACATGTAATGTTAACATACACTACTAAAAAAGTTGAATCTTTGGAATGTTCAAACAAAAGTTCTCTCAGCCTCATATGCCTGTTCGTTTTCTCAGCTAATAAGGAGAGCTCTGCATCAGTTATACCCAATCCATTTTCTTCACCTGAAATTGTAATTTAATTATGAAATTTAATCATGCTATTGCTCCTATATATAATCATAATGCCAATATTATACCTTGTTCGGAAGAGCTTTCCCTAAAATTTTTCACCATTCCTTCGAATTCTTTAATAGTTTCAGGTTTTGCTTTTTTCGTTATATCGGGAATGATTTTGAGATCACTGTAGTCTATACGAAATTTAGAAAGTAATGCTGCCAAACTGTGGAAAGTGATGAAATAATTGTATTATTACTATATAAATCAAAATTCATTTTTATTTAAATAAAATACTTTTTTTTTTTATTGAACACTTTATTGAAACAGTACAATCTGCCACTTGTTGGCAATAAGTAATGGTGCTATGTAGCTACAACCATTCTATAACAAAACAAAAAATGATATAAACAAAGTAAAGTAAGTGAATGTAATAAAATATATGCATGCGGTAATAAAAGGAAATTAATGCAAAAATGATAATAAAATAAAGTCTAGATAAAAAAAATAATAAATAAATAAAATAATGTACACATTCCAACCCTATTTACAATTTGCCTGGGTCCCCGAACTAAGCTTCTTCCCCATGAATGAGGGCACAGCAGGAGTTCAGGAGATCCCTGCCCCCTTTCCCAGCCGCCTCACTGGAATTAAACTCCAATGGAAGCTGGTTATGGGCGCTTCACACACACAGGTCGTGAGTGGAGAATCTGGCCAGTGCCATTCCTCCAAATAACATTATTTTTGGCAGTTTAGACGGCGGGGTGGATTTTATGGATGTGTGGAACTGGATAATGACTGAGCCAGGGGGTTGGAATGACAGGCAAGGTTTTGGTGAAAGTTTGAGAATTTAGTAGGGATGAGGTTAAGGATGAAAGGAATGTTGAGATCATTATGGAGGGTTTTGTTGGAGACATAATAAGGAGAGTTGACAATAGTTCTCAGGACTTTGTATTGAAAGGATTGAATGCGTCTGATATTCGATTTTTTTTGCGGTCCCCCACAGTTCTAATCCATAGGCCCAGATAGGTTTGATGATCGTCTTGTATATTAGTAGTTTATTGCCTATTGATAGATGGGAGGCCCTGCATAGCAATCTGTATAGTTGGCTGAATCGTCTGTTAAGTTCTTGTCTTTTGATTCTGGTATGAGGATTCCATGTAAGTCTTTTGTCTAGGAAGAAGCTAAGGTATCGTACTGTGTCGGAAATAGGTAGGACGGTTCCATTGAATTGGACAGAAAGACATGTTCTCCGGCGAAGTGTAAAAGTCACATGTTTGCATTTTTCCTCGTTGACTTTGATCCGCCATTGGTCACACCAAATTTCAATGAGTGAAAGGTTCCTTTGGAGGTTCGAGGAAGCCATTTCAGGATCTGGATGAGATGATAGGATATCTGTGTCGTCTGTGAACGTTGCAAGGAAGGTTTCAGGAGTAGTTGGGATATCAGCGGTGTACAATATGTATAGGATAGGACCCAAGACGCTGCCCTGGGGGGCTCCAGCTTGAACTGGGTAAAGATCGGAGTATTCGTTACCACAGCGCTCTTGGAAGTAGTGATCAGAGAGGTAGGATCGAAGGACTAGGAATAAGGATTGGGGTAACTGGGTTTTGAGCTTGAACAGCAATCCGGCATCCCATACCTGGTCGAAAGCTTGTGCTACGTCAAGAAATCGCCTGTGCAGTACTGTTTGCTTTCAAGAGCAGAGAATATGTGATCGACAACTCGGAGACCCTGCTGGACCGTTGAGTGCCTGGGACGGAATCCAAACTGATGTGAAGTAATATCATTAGATTTGATTATGGGTAGGATTCGTTTCAGGAGGATTTTTTCAAAAATTTGGAAAGAATAGGAAGCAGGCTGATGGGTGGTTTGCCAGGTTTAGGGAATAGAATGATGATGGAGTGTTTCCACAACAAAGGGAAGTGAGTTGTGCTAAGGATACAGTTGTATAGATAGGTAAGGAAAATAATCTCTTTTTGAGGAAGATGTTGAAGGATCTGGGTGGTTAGAATGTCATGTCCAGGAGATTTGCGGACTATTAACTTTTGTAAGAGGAATTTGACCTCAGAAGGATTTACAGCTTTAGGAGGTAAGGATAGTGGAATGGGTGAAGAGAGGAATTCATTAATATTGGAAACATGCGTAGGGTGGGTTTCAGGATGCGGGATAAACGTATTTGAAAGGTGATTGGCAAATTCTTCTGCTTTGTCCTCATCTGATGCAGCCCAAGAACCATCTTCATGGCGGAGAGAATGGGAAATAGGGTGGTATTTAAGGATCTTTTTGGTAGCATTCCAGAAGGAATTATCAGAAGGGGATAGTGTGGTAAGATAGGCATTGTAGGTTTCGGATCTATAGTTTGTCGGGTTCTTTTTAACTAGTTTGGTGAAATAGTTGTTCAGTATCTGATCGTGAGGATGCCTATTTCTTTGCCAAAGGGATCGGTAACGGCGTTTGGTAAGGATGAGACCCTAAGATCTTGCGGTAACGGATTTTTCTTGCAGTATTTGAAGGAAGGATGAGGTGAAGATGCAGCCAAACTGCTTGCTGGATCAAATTGGTAAAAGAATCGACTGCATCATCTGATGGTTTATGGTTTAGATAAATAACAACAAATTTGATGAATTCTTACTTCCTATGTGCTCGGTCAAGCTCATTTCTTCTATTGGCCAAAGAGAAGATGCGTAGTTTGCATTCAGAATACTGAGATCTTGTGCTTAATATATGTGGTATAAGCAGGGTAAGGCCTGAAATAATTTTAAAATAAAGTGTATAAAATGAATGAGGAACACACCATAGCTGCTGAGTTTGATATATTCATAATATTAGTGTTATACAAAAGGAATAACTAGCTTTACCAATTTATTTTTTTTATTTTACATGTTAACACATTTTTGTTTTTACATTTTCTTGTATTGGGTCGTTTCACATGAAATTTCCGTTTTCATTATTTCTAAAATTCAAAGTGGAATTAATGGACTTGTGTTGTTTACTATGTTTACAGATTGTAATGAGTTTTTATTAATCCTCTCTTTTTGTGATAATGCTTACTAATACTACAATTGAACAAACATTATTAAATATGAAATATCACCGTAGAAACAAGTTTAAACTTGGACACTTTGCAGCCCAAGTTGTAACAATCATTACCAAGGTGTTCGTGAAGGGTGTTGTTACAAATGGACCATTCGCCATTGGTTTTAGAAATTTTCAGCTGGTGACTCAGATTAAATCATAAATTAATAATTAGTTCATACATTTCTCCTTTATACCCTGATAGGAAACCATCACATCCACATTGCACTGCAGAGATATCAACTTAATTTTTAAAAAATTAATAAAAACCAACCTGCATTGGTTAAACGAGAGGGACCTATACTCTGCCATGTCAACCAGACAGTAAAGAAACTAAACGAGCTGGATTATAAAGTCCTTCCACACCTCCTTATTCGCCTGACTTATATCTAAAAGATTTCTATCTGTTCTAAAATTTGACAACTTCCTTAAGGGTAAAATTTTTGAAAGTGATTTTCAAATCAAAAACCCACTTTATTTCATCACAAAACCCTGAATTTTTCATTTCTGAGATTGAAAATTTGATAGCTCGTTGGGAAAAATGTAAAGAAGATGAGGATAAATATTTTGAATAAAAATGTTTTGATTTCATAAAGTTCTTTTACTCAATAATATTTCCTTTGAAAGCAGGCATTTCATATGAAACGAGCCTGATCACAATAAAAGAAATATTGTAATTAAGAATATTTTCTATATACCATGGTGGTACATTTTGTCTTCATTGATTACTTGGAAAAATTAATTTTAAAAATCATAATATTGAGCAAAATATTAGAAAAAATACGGCTGTAAATATACTTTAGTGCTTATTTTAATTTAATACATACCACCATCATCGTATAGCCACCAAACATCAATGAATCCTTTTTGCTGTTTTCTTCTGAAATATGTTATTGCTGCAAGATGGTGAGTGGAGAGTGGTTCACCTTGAGCTCCGCAATATATATCACTCGTATCTTTTCGACTCAAACTATTTTCGATAGGAACGGTAGTTGCTAATTCTTCACCCTTGATTGATTCACAGGATAGACTGCTTTCACTACTTACATCATCTGTTAAAATATTAACACTTATAATGTATTTTATAAATAATACACAAAACAATTGTAAGAAAGCATATAAATTTCTTCATGCTTTTTTTTTTTTTGCACACATATCAATATTAAAAAAACTGAAGAAAATTTTGTTTTATTGTGGTTTTCAGAAAGAAACTTTGTGATCGACCATGAAAAAATAATTTAAGATTTTACAATCCAAGATCGAGTTTAAAAAAAAATCTATTGAATCTGCAACAACCTGTTCATTAAATTTTTTTAGGAACTAACTACCAAACCGATTTTCTTCAGATTTGGCTTCAAATTCATAGGTCGTCCTAAGATGATTCTTAAAACTCAACATGATGATAGCCAACTAGAGATTTACTATGTTCTGATTAATTGGAGATTATATATTGATTAATCTATAATTAAAGATGTAATGATGTTCTAAAGAATAAAATAGCAAGATAAAGAAAAAGAAAAATATATCAGTAATTTTGTCTTTTATAAATATAAAGGAAAAATGTAAAACATCATTACACCATGTCTTATTAAGATAATCACGTAAATGGGCATACCAGATGTTTTTGAGATATAGCTATTTGGAAATTGTATACCAATGTTTAATAATTTCAAGAATATTTTAGAATGAAGTGGAGAAAGATCAAATGAGGTGTTCAGGATCAAAATTGGATAACTCTGAAATTTCAAAAATTACTTTTTCCCATTTTTGCACAACACTTTGCCGCCTTATTTCTTATGGTCATTGTTCAGTTCTGAAGCTGAAGTTTCGGGGGCATAAAGCGTTGCTTGACTAAACTATTGGAAATTTCATAGTCATGTTTTGAAATTTTGGAGTTTTCCACTTTTAATCCTGAATACCTCAAATATGAATAAAGAACATGGAAATTGAAATAATTATGAGTGACAATATTCAACGTAATGATGTTTAATATTCAACCTACCCAAAGACAGCTGCCCTTCAGATATATTCCGAGAAATTTTAATTTCACATTTTCTTTCCATTACCGGGCTCAAAGGAGGGTCCTCACCATCGATCATTGATGAATAATCAAGACCCTCTGCCATCCTCAGAATCCCAACGGCCATGTAACTGTCCAGGGCAACACTGTAAGTTGTAAAGAACAAGTTTAATTATTTAATGATATGAATATATCCAGTTATTGATAATAAAAATAATGCTCTGATATTTTTGTATATGTTTTATTATGCATGTTTACATATTTTATTTCAACCTGTGCTATGAACCTCCTAAAGCAGTCCACATCCGGAGACCCAAACTGGGAACGAGTTAACCACTGGATAAAAAAAAAAAAAAATACAATAGTGTGTGATATATGCTGGTAATGAAATAGGGCTCAAAATGAATTTGGATAAGATGAAGGATATGGTTAGCAAAAGAAACGGTGGTTATTTTGATGATATTGTAGGGAAGAATAAATATGAACATTTCGAGAAGTTTAAGTATTTAGGGCCTATGTGTACCGAAAAAAACAAAAATAAAGGTGGGAACTGCTTGTTATTTTTCTGTCACGACATTTCTAAGCTTCCAACTGTTCTTTTGTATATAGAACTCGGCTATTTTGTAAGCTTCCAACTGTTCTTTTGTATGTAGAACTCAGCCATTTACTTTGAAGGTCGAAAATTGTTCAAAAATATTGTATTGTGTAGAATATTTGGTTGA